>PVHT021183648.1:28060466-28170752 GCA_004024745.2 Catagonus wagneri
CAAATGCTATCAAATTGACTTGTGATGATTTTTATACACCTATAATTGTAATAAAATTCATTAAGCCAAAAAAATAAGTAAATAAATAAATTTAATTAAATTAAAAAAAAAAAAAACAAAATGGATTAAAGAACTAAATGTAAGACTATATGCTTAGATAATATACACATATATAAATGCTATAATACATTATATTATATATTTTATTATAAATAAATATATAATACTATAATATATAATAAAAATAGACAATGCTATAAAACTCTTAGAGAATGACATAGGCAGAAAAATCTTTGACATAAATCATCTCAATATATTTTTGAACCCACCTCCAATGAAAATAAAAATATATCAATGGGACCTAATTAAAATCTTTTACCAGCAAAGGAAACCATAAACAAAATGAAAAGACAACCAAGAATTGAAGAAAATATTTGCAAATGAAGTGACCCACAACAGATTAGTTTCTAAAACAGGAAAACAGCTCATGCAACTCAATATCAAATAAGCCAGCCAACCAAAAAATGGGAAGAAGATCTAAATAGACATTTCTTTGAAGAAGACAGACGACCAAAATATACATGAAAAGATGCCCAACATCACTAAGTATAACTTTATACTGGTCAGAATGGCCATCACTGAAATGTCTACGAAGAATAAATACTAGAGAGGGCGTGGAGAAAAACCCTTCTACACTCCTTGTGGGAATACAAATTGGTACAACCACTATGGAGAACATTATGAAGCTTCCTTAAAAAACTAAAAACAGAACTACTATATGATCCAGCAGTCCCACTCCTGAGCATATAGCTGGAAAATATTACATAATTTGAAAATATATATGCACTGCAATGTTCACTGCAGGCAAAACATGGAAGCAACCTAAATGTCTATCAACAGAGAAATGGATAAAGACACTGTCTTTATCCATTTGTATGTATATTGCACACATATATACAATGGCCTCTTACTTGGACATAAAAAAGAATGAAATAATGCCACTTGCATCAACATGGACTGACCTAGAGATTATCATACTAAGTGAAGTAAGTCAGAGCAAGACAAATATCATATAACTTATATATGGAATCTAAAAAAAAATACAAAACAAAAACAGGCTTACAGACATAGAAAACAAATATATGGTTACCAAAGGAGAAAGGAAGGGGAGAGTTATAAATCAGGAGTTTGGGATTATGCCCACTACTATATATAACATAGATAATCAACAAGGACCTACTGTATAGCACAGAGAAGTTTACTAAATATTCTGTAATAACCTATATGTGAAAACAATCTGAAAAAGAATATATAGATATATGTATATAGGGGTGTGTGTGTGTGTGTGTGTATGTATATATATTGGATTACTCTGCTGTACACCTGTAAGCAATACAGCATTGTAAGCGAAGCATACTCAAATATAAAATAAAAATTAAATTAAATTGAAGAAAAATCAGTTCTAGCTTATCAATTATCAATTTGTCTTATTTGTTTATCATGTTCTGTAATATGGAATTAAGTTTGGTTCAGAATATTATCTCTATTTCGACTTGGGGAGTGATGGTCCATATAGTCTTAGGTAAATATTCAATATAAAGCTAAGTATGCTGAAAGATGAAATGTAATACTCGAGTAAGAGAAGCCTAAATATGAGAAATAGGTTTTGATTTAGTTCTTAAAAACAAGGGAATGAGGTATATAGGAAGAATAATTTATTTGACCAATTACATTCTATGACTAATTTTATTCTTTTGTTTTGTTTTGTTTTAATGGCTGTGCTGGAGACCTAAGTTAGTTCCCAGGCCAGGGACTAAATCCCAGCTGCAGCTGCAACCTCCTCCACAGCTTAGGCAATGCCAGATCCTTTAACCCATTGTGGAGGGCCAGGGATCAAACCCACACCTCAGCAATGACCTGAGCAACTACAATCAGATTCTTAACCCAGTGTGGCACAGTGGGAAATCCTGATATTATTTTTAATTTCCTCATCTTTAAAGTAGGAAGTTGAATATTTAGATGACCTCTAAAGGCATTTCAATTAAAAAAAATACATGTAATTCAATTTCAAGAATTCTTTACTTTCATGCTATTGATAAACACACAAACAAAATACTATCCTCATCCCCTTATTACCATGAGTTGATCTCCTTTTTCTGGGTTAAGGTAACAACTCTATTGAGCAGATGACAGTTTGGTGAAGTTATATAAATGCATGTATAAAAATGACATAATGGGTAATATACACTCTGAAAAACCTGAGATGATAAAAAATATATATGTGTGTGTGTATATATATATATATATTTATGTCATGAAAGTGAATCAAAGGAGACTTTAAGACTTTTTCTTGAAATTGAAAACTACTAAGTTCCACAGTAGTTTACAACAAAATCTATTTCCTTTTCTGTACACTATACTTACATCGGGTCAGTGTTTTTGTTTGTTTTTGCTGTTGTTTTTGCTCTTTAAACATTATATTCTTGAAGATCCAATCAGAATTTGGCTACATAGGCATGTTTATGTACTTTTGTTACTATCAAGTTACGTAAAGGTTTCCCCTAAGAAATCTTTCCTAAGCCAGAATGGCAGAAAGTAGAAAAGAAGTACCTTAAGACAGACATATCTTGCTAATGATTGCACAAGATAAATCAAGATAAAGCACAGATGCTCACAGACACAGCTCAAAGCTAGGGAGGCTTGATGCTGAGATGACAAGTATAGTTCCAGGGAAACAGCGTGGTGGTGTAACTCTTCCTGGTCAGGATATGCGTTGCCTCTGCAAGGAGCTCGCTACCAAACTAACAATGAATGCTATTTTCATTTTGGGTTTCTTCTGGATTTCTTTTGGTTAGCGAAAACAAGTACTAAGGAAGATCTTCTGTAAAAGCAAAGGGGCATAAACTTTCACAAAGTGAGAAATTCCTATATTGCTTTTCTCTGTTTATGACTTTCTGACCAATTAAGTTTTAATTTAGTTTTACTTTCATTGCAAAATATTGCACTTGACCATGTGTAATCTATCACTAATCATTTTAAACACCCCCCACATCAAATAAAAGCCATTTTCTTTTCACTTCTTGAAATCAGTAATTTTGAGTAGATTTGTACACAAGTAATTTTTCTCTCATTTGCAATGCCATTCAGATAGTTCTACCAAGCATTCTAACAGCACTGTACTTCCATCTAGCACAGCTATAAAATTACTTATATCAATACTAAGAAATTTTGTTAAGAAGACTCATACAACTTTATTGTTTGCCTTGCTTAAATTTTTTCTCTAACAGTAATCCATTATCAAGTTTTGTTAATTAGAATAACTTTTATCAAGTTTTTGGATGCAAATTACTCATCAGTAAATATGGTCAGCAATTTCCAAGGCTTTTACTGTTTTAATGATGGTTAAATTCTAAGCAAGGTCTAGAAACAAACTATGAAAATATACTAGAGCACTGCATTTGACTTCCACATTAAAAGAATGAATATACATTACAGTGAATAACTTGTTTTAGAAATTCCGCAAAACAAAGCAGAAAATATTTTTTCTAGTTTCTATTCAATTTAGAAATCACTACATATTATGCAATTTAATCACTCTCATTCTTCACAGAGACAAGTGTAAATGACTTTGGCCATAAAATTATCCTTTCTTCTTTAAAATCCCAGCTACCTGTTTGAATTTGATACTTTTCTCCATTAGTGAAACTAGATGTCAATGAAACATTATTTCTTTAAATTAATTTAAATAAATTCCTATTACAATCAAAACATGAATCCTTTTTTTTTTTTCCCACTGCTTTGTGGCTATCAGATGCAATTATTGGGACTGTGTCCATTATAAATAGAAAAAAGTAAATTACTCAATAAGTTGAATATCAAATAGTTTTAAAAGCAACATTTTGATGATCACAAATACTCTCAATTACCATATGTTTCCTCTAGTATTTTTTTCTCTTGAAGTAAAATGATCCTTGTAAAATAATTTGTTTTATATCTCAACTCAGAAATTTTGTTCAATGTGCTTCTGATTATAAAAGAGACAAATCTAATTCCTTCTACTTCTTAAATGATTTTTCTCAGAGAGGTGAGAATATTTACAGGAGCCGTAATATTCTCATGTGAAATTATGCCCATATGAAGTCCTGCCCAAGCCATATATTAGATTTTATAGGATGCATTAAACCAAATGTGTGGAGTTATATTTGCGTATGATGTTGACACAGTATCAAAAGGATTATATATTTTATTCACAGAGTATTTCTATGAACCATATACAAATCAGTGCATTGCAAACAATGCACTCAGAGAACATCCTAAATATTAATGAAAATGCTTTGTTTTGTGAAAACGTTGTTTACAAAATACCCTCATATGCAGAACTTTGTTTCAATTCAATGTGTATGAGACATTTCAATCCAACATGGACATATGAAAGATAAAAATATAGAGTAACATTTTCAATGTGAGCTTGCTGGGCTGTCATAACAAAATAACAGAGTGGTTGACTTAAACAACAGAAATTTATTTTCTTACAGTTCTGGAATCTGAAATGCAGGATCAAAGTATTAGCAAGTTTGGTTTCTTTTTCAGTTTTTCTCTCTTTGATGTGCAAATAAATACCTCCTCACTGTGTCCTTACATAGCCTTTCTTCTGCGCATGCACTGTCTTGGTGTCTCCTCCTCTTCTGATAGAGACATAAGTCACAATGGATTAGGGTTCACCTACATGATATTATTTAAACTTGATTACCTCCTAAAGGTTCTACACAAACCATCACATGTTCTGATACTGCAGATCGGGACTTAAACATATACATTTTGGAAACTCCAGTTCAGTCCATACCATGTTTGTAGTGACTGTCACAACTATAAGGTATAACTTCTTCTCCTTACATGTAGGTGTTGGAGTAACACAAGTTTTGAGTATTTCCATCTTTGTAGGAGGACACCCAGACCCTACAGGCACTTCATGCCACGTGGTTTATGACAGCTGTGATCTCCTTAAGAGTGTTTTTTACCTCTTTTGCACAGTAAAGGAAACCGTAAATAAAATGAAAGGACAGTTCTCTTTGGAAATGTATTAGAAAGATGCCAATTCCAGGATAATTTATAACAAAATAACTTCTTACACCAGAATGAGGTCAAAATCCTATCCACATACCTTAAATTATAATAGAAATAATTTTTTCTGGGTTTTTCTCTATATATTTATAACTAATAGAGCATGTAGACATGAGGTACTGTTTAAGTGACAGTTTCTAATTTACAAACCACATGACATTATATTAAAAATAATTTATCTCTACCTCTTGATTTTAGTATTTAAGGAACTGAAACTCAGAGGCTGGATCTAACTGCTCAATGTGGTTTATAATAGAGTTGTTTCTGGAAAAGAGTGTTTTTCATTCCACTTCATTATTTCTTCTCTTATACCATTTTGCCTATATTGAAAATTGTTTTTGTAAGTACAATTCAAACATAAAGCTAAAAATATTTTTCCAAAAATTTCATGCCCAACTCAGTGTTTCAGATTCCTTAATACCCTGCATTTTAACACATTATAAGCATTCATCTTACATTCACATTATTATAAAGCAACCTGTATCTGCAAGTCTATGGCTGTCGTTTAGCTCCACTGTCTCCAAATCATATACTGAGATTTGTTCTGCCTGAACCTCCTGAATTGTCTATTAAGAAAACTTGAATTCAATGAATAATCTAAAACTCTGTGCCTCCTTTATTTGTCTAGAAATGACTTTTAACACATTCTCATTTTTATTTAGATGAATGAAAATATTATAACATATTGATATCTGCTCTTCTAAGATTACTTTATTTGTCATAGTTATCACAGGATCTTTGTTTCTATATAGGATTTCAAATGCAATTCCCATTGCATTTGTACTGAAGAAGTGAAAGGATGATTTAGATCATATTCTGGTTGATATTCTAATGGATTATAATTCAAGATAAAGTAATAGCTATGCTCACTTAAAAAGTGGAGGACATAAGCTGGAAACATCATTTTAAAAATGCCATTGGTAGCTAAGGTATATAGTATTGTTTCACATTTTATTTTTTGTAGATTTAAATCATTGCTTAAAGAATAAAATTATTTTTATTTCCCTTTCCATATGCCTATCCCATATTAAAATGTTTCTCTTTGCAAATCCCTATTTTTTTTTTCTTTTTTGCTTTTTAGGGCCACACCTACAGCATATGGAAGTTTCCTGTCTAGGGGTCTAACTGAAACCGAAACTGCTGGCCTACGCCACAATCACAGCAATATGGGATCTGGGACGTGTCTGTGATCTACACCTCAGCTCATGGCAACGATGGATCCTTAACCCAATGAGCAAGGCCAGAGACTGAACCTGCATCCTCATGGATACTAGTTGGGCTCATTACTACTAAGACACAATGGGAACATCCACAAATCCACTTAAAAAAAGAAAAATGAGTTAGGAATAGAGAAGTTGTAACTTAATTGGTTAAGGAATTTAATTTTAATTTCTTATATAATATAAAAATAATTGTGCAAAAAGTGAATCCATCTAAAAGTTAAACATCTGGGAGTTTCCCGTCATGGCACAATGGAAATGAATCCAAGTAGGAACCGTGAGGTTGCAGGTTTGATCCCTGGCCTCGCTCAGTGGGTTAAGGATCTGATGTTCCTCTGAGCCGTGGTGTAGGTTGCAGGCATGGCTCAGATCTGGTGTTGCTGTGGCTGTGACATAGGAGGGCAGCTGTAGTGCCAATTAGATCCCTAGCCTGGGAATCTCCATATATTATGAGTGTGTCCCTAAAAAGCCAAAAAATAAATAAAAATTTAAAAACCTGAAGAACATGAAGAAGGCTTAACTCTATGTTACTTTTGGGCAGTGAGGCCAATGGAGCATATTTATTCGCCTTTCCATATTTATTGGATGCCTACATTATAAAGTACCCTATGAGCTAGTAAAAAGTGTACTAAAAATATGTATATATTCCTTACTATAAGTAAGGAATATATACATAGTTTAAGTGATGTACTTAAAAACTTTTAACTTCACTTTTTTTTTTGAGGGGGGAGACTGAATGAGTAGGAAATAAGAATGTGTATTATTGGGAAACTCACTTTACACAAGTGATTAGCTAATGTAAACTCAGTATTTATGAAGTGCCAGAATCCTTGCCTGTTGTGGCTCAGTGAGCTAAGAACTCAGCTAGTATCCATGGAAATGCAGGGTCAATCCCTGTCCTCGCTCAGTGGGTTAAAGTATCCACCATTGTCATGAGCTGCAATGTAGCTGTGACGTAGGCCAGTGGCTGTGGCTCCAGTTTGACCCCTAGCCTAGGAACTATACTAAAGTATAGTTTAGTTTTTAAGTAAAGTATAGTTTACTTTTTGACTAAAGATTTTACTTACAGCAGTTTTAGATTTACAACAAGAATGGGAGAAAGGTACAGAGATTTCCCATACACCCTTTGCCCTGACACATGCATAGCCTTGCCCATTATCAATATCACTAACCAAAATGGTCTTTTACCAATGAGCCTACCCCAACACATCATAATCAACTAAAATCCATAATTTACCTTGAGTTTAAACCATTCTGATATTATGGTTGAAACTGATATTGTGGTTGTCACAATCCACAGTCTTGGATTGTTACAAATTTCTAATTACATATATCTTTCATTATAATAGCATAGTGAGCATTTTTACTACACTAAAATTCTCTATGCTCTGCTTATTATCTCTCTCATATTCCCCACAATCCTGGAAACCATTGATCATTTTATTGTATCTATATTTTTGTCTTTTCCAGAATGTCATATAGTGGGAATTATATAGTATACAGACATTTCTGATTTGTTTTTTCACTCACTAGTATGCATTTAAGGTCCTTTTATGTCTTTTCTTGGATCGGTACCTCATTTCTTTCTAGTACTGGATGGTGTTTCATTTTCTGAATATACCACAGTTTGTCCATTCACCTACTAAAGGATATCTTGATTGCTTTTTTTGGCATTTATGAATAAAGCTGTATGTGAAGTTTTTTACAGATATAGGTCTTCAGCTCCTTTGGGTGAATACCAAGCAATATGACTGCTAGATCATATGCTAAGAGTATGTTTAGTTTTATAAGAAGTAACAAACTATTTTCTAAAGTGGCTTTAGCATTTTTTATACTTATCAGCAATGACTGAGTCTCTGTTGCTTCACATCCTCAATAACATTTGGCGTTATCACTATTCTGGATTTTGGCCAACAAAATAGGTATATAGTGATGTCTCCTTGTTATTTTAATTTGCATTTCCATGATGACCTACAATGTGGAACATCTTTTCATAACCTTGTCTGTCAACTGTATATCTTTCTTGGTGAGATTTCCGTTAAGGTCTTTGGCCTAGTTTTACCTGTTGAGTTTTAAGAGAGCTTTGTCTATTTTGGATGACAATCCTTTTCCAGATATGCATTTTGCAAATATTTTCTCCCACTCTGTGGCTTGTCTGATACATGCCTTTATATTGTCTTTCATAAAGCAGAAATTTTTAATTTTAATGAGATCCAGGTCATCAGTTATTTCTTTCATGGACAGTCTCTTTGGCATTACATCACCAAACCTGAGATCATGTACTTTTTCTACTATGTTATCTTCTGGGAGTTTTATATTTTACATTTAGGTCCATGATAAATTTTGAGTTAATTTTTTAAAGGTTATAAGGTCTTTATCTAGGTTCACATCATTGCAGGAGAATATCCTGTTGTTCCAGGATTTTTGTTGAAGAGACTATCTCTGCTCCTTTGTATTGCCTTTGACTCTCTAAGATTAGTTGATTATATTTATGAGGGTTTATTTCTGGGCTCTTTATTATCCTCCATTGATCTATTTGTCTATGCTTTGCCAATACCACATTTTATGACTAGAGCTTTACAGCAAGTCTTAAAGTAGGATAGTGTCAGTTCTCTAGTTGGCTCTTCTCTTTTTATACTGTTTGCTACTCTTGGTCTTTTGCTTTTCTTAATAAACAAGAATCAGTTTGGTAATATACATTAAAAAAAAAGCTTGCTGAGATTTTGATGGAGATTGTACTGAATTGATAGATAATCTTGGGAAGAACTGACATCTTGACAATATTGAGTCCTACTATCAATGAACAAGGAATATCTCTTCATTTACTTAGCTCTTCTTTGATTTCTTTCATCAAACTTTTGTAGATTTCCCCATATAGATCTCATAAACATTTTGTTAGACTTATGCCTAAGGATTTCATTTTTGGGAGTGCTAATGTAAATGCGTTTTTCATTTCAAATTCCATTTTTTTATTGTTGGTATGTAGAACACTAATTGTTTTTTATACATTGACTTTGTTTCCTGGAACCTTGCTATTTGGCTCATTAGTTACAGGAGATTTTTTCTCTATTATTTTGGACTTTCTGTATAGATGATCATGTATATACATTTTATTTCCTTTTGTTGCTAAACTGCATGAGAAAGGATGCCCAGTATAATGAATAATGGGAGTATAAAGTTAAAAAGGAGTAGGAAGATTGAACATTTTTGCCTTGTCCTTGATCTTGGTGGGGAAGCTTTAGATTTCTCATCATTAAGCAGGTTTTTTTATACATAGTGTTTATGAAGTTGAAAAAATTCCTCTCCATTCCTCGTTTACTGAGAGTTAATTAGTTAATTGTTTGTCTTTTTAGAGCCACACCCACAGCATATGAAGTTTCCTAGGCTAGGGGTCAAACTGGAGCCACAGCCACTGGCCTACGTCACAGCTACACTGCAGTTTATGACAATGCTGGATACTTTAACCCACTGAGCGAGGACAGGGATTGACCCTGCATTTTCATGGGTACTAGCTGAGTTCTTAGTTCACTGAGCCACAACAGGAATTCCAGAGAGTTTTTTACATCATGAATGGGTGTAAGGTTTTCTCAAATGCTTTTTTTTTTAAATATAATGATAATTACATTTACTGAGCTTTTGAAAAATATTGAATCAGCCTTGCATACCTAGGATAAATCCCACCTGTTCTTGATGTTAACATTTTAAAAATCATCTTGAGATTCAACTTTCAAATATTTTGTTGAGGATTTTTGTATTTATGTTCATGAGAGATTTTGGTCTCAGTTTTCTTTTCTTAAAACGTCTCTGTCTTGTTTTGGTATTAGGGTAATGAAGTCTCACAGAATGAATTTAAAAAAAATAGTCCCTCTACTTCTATCTTCTGAAATAGCCTGCAGAGAAATTATATAATTTCTTCATTAAAAGTTTGGTAGAATTCATTGGTGAACTAATGCAGGCCTGGTGCTTCCTATTTTGGAAGATATTAGTTATAAATTCAAATTCTTTAATGTATAAAGGCCTATTAAGATGGCTAGTTTCTTCATGTGTGAGTTTTGTCAGATTATGTCTTTCACAATTGGTGTGTTTCATGCAGTTTATCATCTCAGTGGCATGGAGTTATTTGTAGTAATCTTTTATTATTCTTTTAATGCCCATGGTATCTATAGTGATGCTCCCTCTTTAATTATGGTATTAGTGACTGAGTAACTTTGTGTCTAACCCTGATTTTAATATTAAAAAAAAACTTTGGTTTCATTGGTTTTTATCTATTGGTTTCCTATTTTCACTTTCATTGATTTCTGTTCTAATTTTATTACTTACTTCCTTGCACTTCAGATTTACTTTGCTCTTTTTATATTTTCCTAGGGTGAAAGGTTAAATTATCAATTTCAGACCTTTCTTCTCTTCTAATAAAATCATTTAATGTTCTGCAGTTTTCTCTCAGCACTGCTTTAACTGCATCTCACAAATTTGATAAGTTGTATTTTCATTTAATTCAAAATATTTTTAAATTTCTCTTGAGATATTATTCTTTTATACATATATTATTTAGAAGCCTGTTGTTTGAGGTTTCCACGTCTGGAGATCTGCCACTGGTAGGAGAAGCCCCTGGAATGTTTGGCATTGAGGGCCAGCAGGGCTTGTGCACAGGAGCCGTGGGACTGGGGGACATGGAGATTCCACTCTTGAAAGAGCACACAAACTTTCATGTGCACTGGGTCCCAGGGAAAAGCAGAGACCACATAAGAATCTGGGTCAGAACCGCCTGAGGTTCTTGGAGGATCTCCTGGGAAAACAGGGGGTGACTGTGGCTTATTGTAAGGGGAGCATATTGGAGGCAAATGGCTCAGGAATAAACATCAGCATGAACTCATCTAGAGGTGGCCATTTTGGAAGAATTGGGCCCCATCCATCAGGGCTGAGAAGCTCCAGGTCAAACAACAATTGGGGTGGGTACACAGTCCCACCCATCAGCAAACAGGCTGCCTAAAGACCCCCTAGGCAAACAGTTGCCTATAATCTCACCCAGAGACAAAGCCCCACCCACCAAAAGGATAAGAATCAGCTACACCTACCAGTGGACTGGCACCAGACCCTCCTATGAAGAAGCAAGCTCCTATACCAACTTCAGCCACAAGAGGAGGCAGATAGCAGAAGCAATAGAGTAATACAATCCTACTGTCTACAAAAAGGAGTCCACAATAAAAATCTACACAAAATGAAAAGGCAGAGAATTATGACTCAGTAAAGGAAAAAGAAAAACCCCCAGAAAAGCAGCTAAGTGATCTAGAGATTACCAGCCTCCATGAAAAGACATTAGACTAATGGTTGAAAAGCTGATTGAAGATCTTGGACATAAACTGGAGGCAAATACTGATAAATTACAAGAAACACTGAACAAACAAATAGAAGATTTAAAGATTAAGCAAGAAGAGATGCAAAATATAACTGAAATATAAAAAATTCACTAGAAGGAAACAACAGCAGAATACAGGAGGCAGAAGAATGAGTAAGCAAGGTGGAAGACAGACTGGTGGAAATCACTGATGCAGAACAGAAAAGAAAAAAAATGACTAAAAAGAAATAAAGACAGTCTGAGAGAATTATGGGACAACTTTAAACATACCAACATTCATATTATAGGGATGCCAGAAAGAGAAGAGAGAAATAAAGGGCCAGAGTAAATATTTTAAGTGATAATAGTCAAAATCTCCCTAACATGGGAAATGAATCACTCACTCAAATCTAGGAAGCACAATGAGTACCATATAAAATAAACCCAAGGATGAACACCTCAAGTCACATATTAATCAACCAAACCAAAATTAAAGACAAAGATAACATATTGAAAACAGCTAGGGAAAGAAACAAATAACATACAAGAGAACCCTGATAAGCTTATCAGCTTATTTTTTCAGCAGAAACACTGCAGGCCAGAAGAAAGTGGCATGATACACTTAAAGTGGTGAAAGAAAAAACTTTCCAACAAAGATTACTCTACACACCTAGGCTCTCGTTCAGATTTGAAAGAGAAAACAAAAGCTTTACAGACAAGCAAAAGCTAAGAAAATTTAGCACCACTAAACTAGCTCTATAACAAATATTAAAGGAATTTCTCTAGGTGGAAAAGAAAAGGCCACAACTAGAAACAAAAATATTATAAATGACAAGGCATACATATAGCAAGGTAGAAAATCATCCCCACACAAATATGCTACCAAAACCAGAAACTGTGAGAAAAGGAGGGTACAAATGCAGGATAATGGAGATGCATTTGCAATTAAAAGATCAACAAGACATACTCTTGTGTATACACACACACACACACACACACACACACACACACACATATTACATGTGTCTCTTGAAGACAGCACATGTGTGTGTGTGTGTGTGTGTATAAAATCCTTTAGCAAAATTTCATTGTAACTGAAAACCAAAAATATACAATAGATACACACACAAATAAGAAAAAGTAATCCAGGACTTGCCATCGTGGCTCAGCGGAAATGAATCTGACTAGCATCCATGAGAATGCAGCATTGATCCCTGGCCTCACTCAGGGGTTAAAGATCTGGCGTTGCTATGGCTGTGTTGTAGGATGGTGGCTACAGCTCTGATTCAAGCCCTAGCCTGGGAACCTCCATATGCCACAGTGCAGCCCTAAAAAGACAGAAAGAAAAAGAAAAAGAAATCCAAACACAACATTAAAGATAGTCATAAAACCACAAGAGAACAGAACAAGAGAAGAATGGAAGAAAAAAGACAAACAAAACCAAATCCGAAATAATAAAATAGAAATAAGAACATTCATAACAACTAATACCCTTAAATGTAAGTAGACTAAATGCCCGAACCAAAAGACATAGACTGGATGAATGGATACAGAAACAAGATATATATATATATATATATATATATATATATATACACACACACACACACACACACACACACACACACACACACACACACGCTATCTTCAAGAGACCCACTTCAGTTCCAGGGATACATACAAACTGAAACTGAGAGAATGGAAGAAAATATTCCATGCAAGCAGAAATCAAAAGAAAGCTGGAGTAGCAATAGTCATATTAGACAAAATAGACCTTAAAATAATATAAGTGACAAAGTAGGATATTATATAATGATCAAAGGATCAATCCAAGAACAAGATATAACAATTGTAAATATATATGCACTTAACATAGGATCACCTCAATATATAAGGTAACTGCTAATAACCTTAAAAGGAGAAACTGACAATAATACAGTAATAGTGGGGGGACTTTAACACCCCACTTATAGCAATGGAGAAGTCAATCAGACAGAAAATAAATAAGGAAACACAGGGCTTAAATGACGCATTAGCCAAGATGGACTTGGTAGATATTTATAGAATATTCCATCCAAAAGCAGCAGAAAACAGATTCTTCTCACATTCACATGGAACATTCTCTAGAACAGATCATATTCTGGGCCACAATTCAAGCCTCAGTAAATTTAAGAAAACTGAAAATCTATCAAGCATCTTTTCTGACCACAATGCTATAAGACTAGAAATCAACACAAGAAAAATCTGCAAAAAAACCAACATGTGGAGACCAAAAAAACATACCACTGAACAACCAATGGATCCCTGAAGAAATCAAAGAGGAAATTAAAAAATACCTAGAAGCAAATGTCAACAAAGACACAATAATCCAAAACCTATGGGATGCAGCAAAAGACGTTCTAAGGAAATTTATATAAATACAAGCCTACCTTAGGAAACAAAAAAAATTCAAATAAACAACCTAATTTTATACCTAAAGCAACTAGAGAAAGAACAGAGAAGACCTAAAGTTAGCAGAAGGAAAGACTCATAATGATCAGAGAAGAAATAAGTGAAATAAAAATGAAGAAAACCATAGAGACAATCAATGGAACTAAAAGCTGGTTCTCTTAAAACTGATAAGCCCCTAGCTAGACTCATACAGAGAAAAGGAGAAATAATTCAAATCAATGAAATTACAAATGAAAAAGAATAAGTTACAACAGACAAAGAATCATAAGAGACTACTAAAAGCAAATATATGTCAATAAAACCTAGAAGAAATGGACAAATTCTTAGAAAAGTACAATTTTCCAAGACTAAACCAAGACACAATAGAAAAGATGAACAGACCAATCAAAAGCACTGAATTGAAAATGGGATTGAGAAACTTCCAACAAAAACAAAAGTCCAGGACCAGATGGCTTCACAGACATATTCTATTAAAAATTTAGAGAAGAATTAACACCTATCCTTCTGAAAATATTCCAAAAAATCGTAGAGTATTGAATACTCCCAAACTCATTCTATAAGGCCACCATCATCCTGATACCCAAACCAGACAAAGATACCACAAAAAAAAATTACAGGCCAACATTGCTGATGAACATAGATGCAAAAATCCTCAACAAAATACTAGCAAACCAAATCCAGAAAAACATTAAAAGGATCGTATACCATGATCTAGTAGCATTTATACCAGGGATGCAGATTTTTCAATATCCACAAATCAAACAGTGTGATATACCACATTAACAAACTGAAGAATAAAAACCATATGAACCTCTGAATAGATGCAGAAAAAGCTTTTGACGAAATCCAATATCAATTTCTGATAACACCCCTCCCCCCAGAAATTGGGCATAGAGGGAACCTACCTCAACATGATAAAGGTCATATATGACAAACCCAGAAGCTCACACAATTCTCAATGGTGAATAGCTGAAAGAATTCCTGCTAAGATCAAGACGAGGATGTTCGCTTTCACCACTACTTTTCAACATAGTATTGAAGTCCTAGCCATAGCAATCAGAGCAGAAAAAGAAATAAAAGGAATGCAAATTAGAAAGGAAGAAGTAAAACTATCACTGTTTGCAGATGACATGATACCATACATAGAAAATTCTAAAGACACTACCATAAAACTGTTAGAGCTCATCGATTAATTTGGTAAAGTTGTAGAGTATACAAAATTAATACACAGAAATTGATTGCATTTCTTTATACTAACTATGAAAGATCAGAAAGAGAAATTAGAGAAATAATTCCATTTACCTTCGCATCAAAAAGAATAAAATGTCTAGGAATAACCTACCTAGAGAAACAAAATACCTGTACTCTGAAAACTGTAGGATGCTGTGAAATCAAAGATGACACAAACAGATGGAAAGATATACCATATTCTTGGATTGGAAGAATAAATATTATTATAATGACTATACTACACAAGACAATCTACAGATTCAATGCAATCCCCATCAAATTACCAAGGACACTTTTCACAGAACTAGAATAAAATATTTTAAGTTCACTTGGAAGCACAAAAGACCCAGAATAGCCAAATAAATCCTGAAAAAGAAAAATGGAACTGGAGGAGTTCCTGTTGTGGCTCAGCATTTAGTGAACTGACTAGCATCCATGAGGACGTGGTTTCAATCCCTGGCCTCACTCAGTGGGTTAAGGATCCGGTGTTGCTGAGAGCAATGGTATAGGTTGCAGACGTCGCTTGGATCCCCTATTGCTGTGGCTCTGGTGTAGGCTAGCAGCTACAGCTCTGATTGGATCCTTAGCCTGGGGAACCTCCATAAGTCATGGGTGTAGCCCTAAAAAGACAAGATTCCAAGAAGCAGAAAAAAAAAAAAAAAAAGAAAAATGGAGCTGGAGGAATCAGGTTCCCTGATTTCAGACAATACTAAAAAGCTACTGTAATCAAAATATTATGGTACTGGCACAGAATATAAATCAATGGAATAGGACAAAAAGCCAAGAATTACAACCATCCACCTACACTCAACTAATCTATGATGAAGGAGGCAAGAATATACAATGGAGAAAAGACAGTCCCTTCGGTAAGTGGTGCTGATAAAACCAGACAGCCACACAGAAAAGAATGAAATTAGAACACTCCCTAACACCATACACAAAAATAAACACCCAATGGATTAAAGACCTGAATATAAGATGGATATTAAAAACTCTTAGAGGAAAACATAGGCCAACCACTCTCTGACATAAACCATAAATATATCTTCTCAGATCCACCACCTAGAGTAATGACAACTAAAACAAAAATAAACAAATGAGTCTCAGTCAAACTTAAAAGTTTTGCACAGGAAAGGAGACCCTAAACAAAATGAAAAGATGGCCCACAGAATTGGAGAAAATACTTGCACATGAGGCAACTGACAAAAACCACTGGCAGCTCAATACCAAAAAAACAAAAAAGAAACAACCCTATCAATGGGCAGGAGATCTAAACAGACAATTTTCTGAAGAAGATATACAGATCAAAAAACACATGAAAAGATGTTCAACATCACTACTTATCAGAGACATACAAATCAAAACTACTTTGAGGTACCACCTTACACCAGCCAGAATGGCCATCATCAAAAGTCTACAAAGAATAAATGCTGGAGAGGTTGTGGGGAAAAGGTAATCCTCTTACATGTTGGTGGGAATGTGACTTGATGCAACCACTATGGAAAACAGTATGGAGGGGAGTTCCCGTCATGGCACAACAGTTAATGAATCCAACTAGGAACCATGAGGTTGTGGGTTCGATCCCTGGTCTTGCTCAACGACCCGTCATTGCCGTGAGCTGTGGTGTAGGTTGCAGACGCGGCTCAGATCCTGCATTGCTGTGGCTGTGGCATCAGCCGGCAGCTGCAGCTCCGATTAGACCCCTAGCCTGGGAACCTCCACATGCTGCAGGTGCAGCCATAAAACGACAAAAGGCAAAAAAAAAAAAAAGAAAAAAGAAAACAGTATGGAGATTCCACAAAAAACTAAGTATAGAATTATCATATGATCCAGCAATTCCACTCCTGGGCATTTATCCAGAGAAAACCATGACTTGAAAAAAATAAATGTACCCCAATTTTCATTGCAGCACTATATACCATAGCCAAGCCATAGAAGCAACCTAGATGCCTATTGGCAGAGGATTGGATAAAGAAGAAATGGCACATATACACAATGGAATATTACTCAGCCCTAAAAAGGAATGAAATAATGGCATTTGCAGCAACATGGATGGATCTAGAAATCATCATGCCAAGTGAGGTTAGTTAGATAATGAGACACAAACATTATATGGTATCACTTATATATGGAATCTAAAAAAAAAAGGATATAGTGAATTTATATGCAGAACAGAAACTGACTCACAGACTTTGAAAAACTTATGGTTACCAAAGGAGACAGGTTGAGGGGGTAGGGTTGGGCTGGGGTATGGGGGTGGAAATGTTCTAAAATGAGTTTGTGGTGATGGTTCTACAACTATAAATATTATAAAATTCATGTAATTTAAAAAAATAAATGTAAGAGAGAACATGACTACTGATCTTACAAAAATAAAAAGGATTATAATGGGGAGAAAATAATTGTGTTGTTTGAACTCCGTGTATTTCCCCATTATCTTTCTATTCTTGATGTCTAACTTTATTTCACTGCAGTGTGAGAGTAGATATTGCATGATTTCTATTCTTCTAAATTTGCTGAGTTGTGTTTTGTGGCCCAGATTGTCCTTTACAATCATTATTATATCTGAATCTTGCAAATCTCATTAAAAATCATTTTGTAAATCTGAATTACTTAATGAATAAAGAGGATATCGGATATCAGTGATTGACTGATATTTCTGGGGAGTACTTGGCTTACCCGGGACTTGATCCCAAATCATCTGACTGCAGATGCTGTGTTATCATCTGGATATGAACAAGTGTACACACTTTTACATGCCTTCTATATTTTCTAATTACTGACATTTTGAAACATACTATATTACTCTATGAAACCCATATATAATATCTTAGATACCTCTGCAAGTTAAAATGCCCCCTTTTTACACTGAATAGAAAGCTGTATCTGGGAAATAAAGAGCCAGAGGAATTACTGGAAAGCTTCAGTGGTGGACTTTACAGATGTTCTAATTAGCTAGGGCTTCACTTCCTGACAAGATAGAATTATTGTAAAAGTGTGAGCCCTCCTTTGTCTGTGAGAAACTTCTGGAAAATAGCATCTTGAAGAAAGACTGGGTCTGACGTGCAGTGGCTAGAGGATCTGTCTGCTTCACTGGGTGATATTTACTTTATTTCAAATGTTTAAAAACATTCAACCTGTGGAACTTTCCGTCTATAATGAGGTTCAATAATTTATTTACCAATGTGTAAAACAAATGAGAGTCGCTTCAGTCAAGGTTTAGAGAGGTGCTATTTTTACCACTTTCAAATATTTTATATTCAAATGCATATTGTAACTCCAAGATGAATAATAATTTATTGGCATTTTATCATTAAAATTATAAAAAAAATTAATTCATAGAGGAATGATTATTAACCTATACATTTTTAATGCCTCATGAATATCTAACTATTTACCTTCCTACTTGACTTTGTTTTCTTAAAGTTAGCAGAGTTTTCATTCAGAAACCTAAGGCACTTAGGAGTGTTCTATACCAAATATTTGTGGTTTTCCCCAGAAATATATTTACAAAGTAATTCCTTATTCATGTCCATGTTCCAAATCCATAGATAACTTAATCATAGATAATGACGTAGAAGTGCTCTGAATTCACATTTATTTTAGGTCCCATATTTTATCTCTGTGGCATCAGAAAGGGTGGTAAATACATGCATTGGATGGATATTTACTATGTACTAGGCACTTTGTTAAGCATTCTACATACACTTTGTTTCCATCTTTAACACATTTTTAAAGCAAATATCATCTCATTGTATATCTGATGAGGATGATACTCAGTAAAATCAAATGGTATGTCAAAACCATAAAATCAGCAGTAGGACAATATGGTATTTAGTTTATATCCGAGACAATCTAGAGATCGCTTACTATTTACAATAGGCAATTTCATAGTTACTTAACTTTACAAAACCTTCTATAGAATTTATCATAGTACTATTTTGTAGACCTAATAAATTAGCATATGTTGATACACGTAGGTAATATGAGTTTAAAATTGATAACTCCTCATTCTTCATTTTCTCCATCCTGTTGTATCCCCCTCCTTTTCAAACCCTCCTTTAAAATTGTTTTATATCCTGGGACTTTCTGTTGTGTTGCAGTGGAAACAAATCCGACCAGTATCCATGCGGATGTAGGTTCCATCCCTGGCCTCACACAGTGCGTTTGGGATCTGGTGTTGCTGTGAGCTGTGGTGTAGGCTACAGATAGATGCTTAGAGGCGACTCAGATCCTATGTTGCTGTGGTTGTGGCATATGGGGCAGCTGCAGCTCCGATTCAATCCCTTGCCTGAAAACTTCCATTTGCCAGAAGTGCAGCCCTAAAATATATATATATGCCTAAAATATATATGCCTAGCAATTAACAAAATTTTATAATATTTAATGTTTGTCTCAAATCAGGTTAAAAACTAAAGGCTTAAATGATCACGCATATTTAAGTGTCTATGTCCAAGGCCAAAAAATACAAAAAAAATCGCATCTCTGGTATTTCCAGTATTAAGTACTATAATATTAATAATAATCACATACCCATTCAAAAAGAACACTTTTAATTTTCATTTTATATTGCTGAATAACAAATGAACTATAAGAATGGCCCATTTCCCATTGCCAACTAAGTTTTGGAGTTACAAAATAAGGACTTTATAAAACACGTATTTTTGGACAAGAACATCAGAAAATCTAAAACAAATATAAGAATAGAAAAGAAAATTCCATTTTGTGAAATATGATTACTGGTACCTTTTTCCTTGCTTCCCTACTATTAATGTCTGTTTCTCAAGTTAAAATCACTACTATAATCAAGTTCAGTAGACTTTTTTTTTTTTTTTGTCTTTTTGCTTTTATGTAGAGCCGTACCCGCGGCATATGTAGGTTCCCGGGCTAGGGGTCTAACAGGAGCTGTAGCCGCCGGCCTTTGCCACAGGCACAGCAACACGGGATCCGAGCTGTGTCTGCAACCTTCACCACAGCTCATGGCAACGCTGGATCCTTAACCCAGTGAGCAAGGCCAGGGATCAAACCCGCAACCTCATGGTTCTTAGTCGGATTCGTTAACCACTGAGCCACAAAGGGAACTCCAAGTTCAGTAGACTTCTGTTCCATTTTTTTTTATATAAAACAGTGCTTTAGAGTTAGTTTTGGAAGGGATTTTTCTTCCATTACGGAGTGTTACATATACTTTTATGTATTCAATGGTGAAAAGGTTTGCACAGTAGCAAGATTTAAGACAAATTCTTATGATCTGTTTGGTATGTCAGAATTTATTTTGCTCAAATAATTTCTGAAATTGCTTTTGTGAATTTATATTTCATTTTAATTGGGACAAAATGAGCCATGGCAGGTGAGATACTGATTGATTTTTTAATATGCTCTCAGGGAAATATATCTTATTAGATAGTTGCTGGGTTGACTTTTTAAATGGACTTGTGTCTGAATAAAGCTTTTAAAATACATTGACTAAATATTACATATCAAGAACTTTTAAAATGTATAACACCTCATTTTAGTTACATTGTTTCTAACTCTACTTGAGAAAATCAAAAATTTTATTAGTTTCTCTCAATATTTTTCTTTGTGTGTTCATTTTCCTGTAATTGCAATAAGATGCAGCTGTTCTCAATTAATTTACTCCTAGGAAAACATATATGACTCTCATAGGCATCTGAACAAGAATAAACATCTGAAATTTGCATTTCTGACACTCTATTAAAAGTGATTTCTATATAACTTAGTTACAAAAAACTGATTTCTAGCTCACGTCTACATGGAACTTTTATTATACTGTATAAAGCTATCGTTTATCTTTATTACTTAAAACCTAATAACAAATATTGTAACAGGCATCAACTTTCTTAAATTTCAATTATTAAAAAAATGATCATACTTATTCATTAAAGTAACTGCCTGATCAAATGCTACTGAGGGCTGCCTTTGTTCCAAAAGGCTCTGAAGTAGTAACTTTATCCTAATGTGCATCCACATCACAGATGAGATAAAACCACAAAGACAAAATTAATGTCAACAAAGATCTCTTTTTAGATGTTACATGTTTTTATTTTCTTTAAAATATTTTTTAAAAGATTAACAATGAGGAATACCAAAGACAGTCCCTCAGAAGACATTTGTTGTGGTCTCCGGGACTAGTGCCAGGGTTTTGTCGGTAGGGTCGGATAAGAGTTTAGTCAAAGATATGTTAGCTCAATTCTAACTCTATATTCATTTGTTTGGTTTTACTAGATAATTTCTTAACAAGAATATTTTCAGCTGTTCTCTTCTTGTTGATTTTCAGAGACTGACCTCTAGGAGACAAAACTGTCTTCATTCTGTTTCTGATAAGAGAATAAAATATTACCAGCAAGGAGCTAAAATATTAGACATTGTTTTGGTCAAAGAATCTTCTTTCCCCCAAAGAAGCAATGTTGTGCAAATTATGAAGTACTGAAGAGGACTTTACTTAACTATTGCTTTTATTTGTCACCTTTCTTCTCCACCTGTGTAGTATTAAAACTTCTAACATATGTACTTTTACCTAGAAAGCAGTGGCATATTTGTATAACAGTGGTGCTTATATACATATAGATGGTCACTCATAGAAAGTAAAAAACTGGACCACAGTATAAGAACAAAGTATGTCTTACTATACATAGAACTACTTCTTACATATGTCATTGGTTATATTTACACCTCATAAAGAATACAATTATGTACTAATTCTCATGGAGGTGGATTTATGAATTAAATCGTGTGGTTCCTTTTTGTTTTTCATTATGTGCAATATTTCTCTTCTATGACTCATCTATTGCCTAACATACTTTCTCATTCAGGTGCCTGACTCCTTTCTACAAATGGCTTTGTCTTTATGGACAGTTATTTTAAAATATGGATCATTGACTATCGTGCTGTGTCTTGGCCTAGGTGCATGCTCCTACAAAGCTGGTGCACTGCCAAAGTTTCCTTGAAGTCAGTAAAAGTGCCAAACTTGAAGTAGCTTAGAAAGAGTACTGAAAAGAGATGATAAATTAATGTAGAAAGAATAGTTTCTTTTTGCACATGATTCAGCTGGATGGATAATCTCTTTGTCAGGCACATGTTGACTTCAGGAACTGTCTCTCTGACTAAGTGAAGTATGTTGGCTATAGTACTGATTTCATTAATAAATCAGAGATAGAAAATCTATGGTATATATATCATTAAGCAGTTGAAATAATATTTGACCTTTTGGAAATTTAGCATGTGTAAAATTGGTTATGACTTAAACCTAACAACCTAGAAGATATCTTATACTCTTGAGTTGTGTTCATCTAATTATTATTTTTTCAGCCTAATGTATTTTTTGAGGATTCCCTTATTCCAGAACTTTTGGTCTGGCTATGACTTACCTTGAGTAAAGCATCCCTAAAATATAATACATTGTGGATTGCAGGTATCCTGAAAAATATTCCAGCTAAATCCCAAATTCATTTGCAAAGGAAAGAAACTCTGAAATGTATTAGATTGAAAGGTGTTTCATGAAAAATAAACTAATATATATTTAACAAAACATTGATCTACATACTATTAACAAATGCATTTATGCTTTTCTTTTATTCAATTATTGCTGAATTACAATATATTAGTTTCAGGTATACAATGTAGTGATTTAAATTTTTTAGATTATACACCATTTAAAGTTATTATAAAATATTAGGTATATTATATATGCTGTAAAATATTACCTTGTAGCTTATTAATTTTATACATAGTATTTTTTACCTCCTAATCCCCTACCCAATATTGCCTATCCCCCTTCCTTCATCCCTCTGGTAACTGACATCTGTGAGTCTGTTTTTGCTTTATTATATTCATTTGTTTTATTTTTTAGATCCCACATATAAATGGTAATGTTGACTGTTTGGCTTTTCTCAGTATGACATTTTTTCAGTAATAAATAAGTCCATCCACGTTGTTGCAAATAGAAAAATTTAATTTTTTCTATGGCTACATAGCGTCCTATTGTGTGTGTGCGTACGTGCACATATACCCAGGGGTGAAATTACTACAACATATGGTAGATCAATTTTTAGTTTTTTGAGGACCCTCTACACCGTTTGCCACAGTGACTGCACCGATTACATTCCCACCAGAATGATACAAGTGTTTCCCTCTCTCCAGATCCTTGCCAACATTGGTTATGTGCTATCTTTTTAATGATAGCCATTCTAACAGATATGAGGTGATATCTCATTGTGTTTGGGATTTGTGTTTCTCTGATTATTAACAATATTAAACATCTTTCCATGTGCTTATTGGCAATCTGTATGTACTCCTCAGGAAAATGTATACTCATGTCTTCTGTCAATTTTTAATTTTTTTTGACATTTAATTGTATGAGCTCTTTATTTATTTTAGAGATTAACCTCTTATCAGTCATATCATTTGCAAATATTTTATCCCATTTAGTAGTTTTTTTTTTTTTTGTCAGTGGTTTCCTTTTCTGTGCAAAAGCTTTTAAGGTTAATTAGATACCATTTAATTTGTTTACTTTAAAAAACTAAAATTATTTGTTTACTTTTGCTTTTGTTTTCTTTGCCTCAAAAGACAGAAGACAGATGCAAAAAAAAAATTACAACAATTCATGGCAAAGAGCTTACCGCCTATATTTCCTTCTAGGAGTTTCGTGGTTTCCAGTGTTACACTTAGGTATTTAATCCATTTTGAGCTTATTTTTGTCTATGGTATAAGAAAATGTTCTAATTTCATTCTTTTACACATATTGATTTTCTATCTAGATGATCTGTCCATTGATGTAAAATCCATCGATCTATCACTGCATGTATGCAGTATCTCTTGAAACTCTAGAAGAGTGCTTTGCACATTATATTTCCTGAATAAATATATATTGAATAGAGCTAAATTAGGTTTTCTTGCTTTCAACCATAGGAAACAGTAATTGATTGGGGTATAAGTTTTAGTAACATCCTAATCTAATAGAGAGAGTTCTTTGGGAGCAAGTAGGGTATATGTACATACCGTAAATTGTCCTTTGTCAGTGGCAGCAACTTAATTCTTTCAGAAATCAGAAATCTGAACATTTAGGTGGGTGCAATATATTATCAGAGGTATCAGGCTTATTTTTAAAGATATATAAGCAGATAAACAAAAACTGTTTACTTTGAAAGGAAAGTAAAACTTATAATGGATTTAAATATTCAGATGATACAAAAAGTGTTTCCCTAATCCGCTAATTTAAAGGTAAAGTTTATAGGGTGTAATTTTATTTTATTGTAGCATGTGAACTTTTTAGTAGAGTTTTATGTTCAGATTTACAAAATCTGTACTATTTTTTAGTGGGACTTTTGTTAGACTTTTAAGCTGATTTTTATCTCCATGACTACTGGAACAAATTTCTCGTGTACAGAACAGTCTTCAATAAATTATATGTTTTGCATAAATAATAACTGAGTTATTTTTAGAAAAAAAGTATTTTTCTAATTGAGGCACAACTTCATTAAATATGAATAATTCCCTGTATAGATTTTATGGTACTTAACAAAAAAGAATGCATAGAATTAAAGCTAATACTTATATTTACAATGTGCCAAACTTTTTAAAAGTGTTTTATAATGTTTTATTTAATCTTCTTAACATCTCTCTTAGATTGAGTTACTCTTATAATCTCCATTTTATTGCAAGGAAATAGAAAAACAGATTAATTGTTATCTTTTTTAAAAATTCCACTGCTAGACAGGAGTCCTAGCTATCAAAATACAAAAAAATAAGCTTATCCTCCTTGCAAGAAATAAGTATAATACTGCACAGTATGATCAAAACAATCATTTTAAAGCTATGAAAATCAGATTAAGTTTATGCAAGTTATTTTGTTTTTCAAGGAACAAAAGTAAATATAAAATTACAATAGCATATTATTAAAAACCTCTGTATGTCACCAAATATTTATGAGATATGCAAAGAAACAAAGTATGACCCATACCCAGTTAAAAAAAAGTCATTAGAAACAAGGATAAGTAGGCCCAGATGTTAAATTTACCATGCAAAGGCCTTAAAAGCAGCTATTATAAATATGTACCAGGAATTACAGGAAAACATATTTAAATAACTAAAGTAGGAGTTCCCATTGTGGCGCAGTGGGTTAAGGAATCTGACTAGGAACCATGAGGTTGCGGGTTTGATCCCTGCCCTTGCTCAGTAGGTTAACGATCCGGCGTTGCCGTGAGCTGTGGTGTAGGTTGCAGACGCGGCTCGGATCCTGCGTTGCTGTGGCTGCGGCGCAGGCGAGTGGCCACAGCTCTGATTAGACCCCTAGCCTGGGAACCTCCACATGCCGCGGGTGCGGCCATAAAATGACAAAAGGCAAAAAAATAAAAAATAAAAAATAAAAAAATAAATAACTAAAGTAAAATAAGATTTCAATGACATTAAAGAGAGACTCAATAGAGATAGAAACTATAAAAAAAAAAACAGATGAAATTTACAAAGTTGAAAGAAAAATAAATGAAATGAAAAATTCAGTAGACGCACTCAATATCAGATTTGGAATGGCCGAGAAAAGTATCAATGAATTTGAGAGATTAATAGAAATTATATGATCTTAAAATCACAGAGAAAAAGAAGTGAAGGAAAAATAACAGAACCTCTATAATGTCTTATTTAATCTTTTCAACCTGTTAGACAGGGTTACTCTTATAATCTCCATTTTATTTCAAGAAATAGAAAAATAGATAAAAGCTATCTTTCTACAAAATTCCACAGCTAGACAGGAGTCCTAGCTATCACAACAGAAAAAAATAAGCCCCACTAAAAAATAGTACAAATTTTGTAAATCTCAGAATAATGGAAGAACATCAAGAAAATAGAGAATAAACTATTCCCAACTCGTTTTATAAGGCAATATTACTCTGATACCAAAAATATACAGCCAACACAAGAAAAAAAAACTGTAGATTAATAGCACTTATGAACATAAATCCAAAAATCTTTAACAAAATATTAGCTAATCACATCCAGTCACATGGAAAAATGACTTATATATCATAACCAAGTAATATCTTATCCAAGGCTGTGTAACAGTCTTTAAATCTCCCCTGGCATCCTTCCTTATTTTTGGTAGATCACTTTAAGATGTGAAAGGCTTTACCACTTTCATCACTTCATCCAAACCAATTCTTAATGCTCCTCTTCAAGTATTATAATGTGGAATACCTTATAGACAACCAGTTCATAAATATGTGCACATAACCTTGCCTTCTTGCCTTTTCAGGAGATTTGGTCATCAGTTAATTCCTGTCTATCATTCTTCCGATCATGTATAGCTCCTTTCCCTCAGTCTTTAAACAAGAGCGAGCTATGCCCATTCTTAAAAATCCCTCCTTTATCCCCAAACCTCTCTCTACTACTTTATGCAAAATAAAATGGACCGCGTGCTTCCAACAGTTTTATCCAAGCTTACTGGAGTGATGAAGAAAAGAGAGCGGTTAGAAGGCATTTTATATCTCTTCTCCTACTCTCCCTTCACAAGCCCCACTTCCCTAGTTTTTTCTCGTCTCAGCATAGGATATCATCTACCCCGTGGCTCAGACCGAAACTCCAGGTGTCATTCTTGATCAATTCACATCCCTCTATTTCAAGATTCAGTCATCAGCACTCCTGCTGGTTTTACCTCCAAAATATTTTTTTTTTTTCTTAAACTGCCAAACCTTCAGCATATGCAAGTAGGAGTGTTCAAGTAGGAGCTGCAGATACAGGCCTACACCATAGCCATAGCAATGCTGGATCTGAGCTGCATCTGTGACCTATACCACAACTCATGGCAATATCTGATCACTGAGTGAGGCCGAGGTTGAACCCGCATCTACCTGGGTTTTTAACTCACTGAGCCACAGTGGAAATTACTAGACCAAGTATCACAATTTCTTACCCAATCAACAGTAGTACCTTGTTATCCATGCAGGGTGTGCTCTAAGACCCCCACTGGATGCCTGAAACCAGGAATACTCCAAACCCTCTATATACCATGGTTTTCCCTATACATTCATACATTCCCTATACGTATGTTAAAGTTTAATTCATAAATTAAGCACAGTAAGAGATTAACAAAAATAAAATAGAACAATTATAACAATGTACTACAAAGTTATGTGAATGCTCTTTCCCTCTCAAAATATTTGTACAAATTTAACACTTTTTCCTTCAAAACCAAGAGCTTAGCACAAACTATGGCCACGACTTTTGCAGTTTGAAGTGCTGCAGCACACTATAATAAATTTCCTTCTCTTTCACAAATTCATGGATAGAAGATTTATTCTTACTGTAGAGCTTAAAAACCTTGTCACACAATACTTTTCTTTCCTTTTTTAAGTTGAGAGCTTTCACATCTTCACTTAAAGGGAGCATTTGTGGGCTTTTCTTTGGCATATCCAAATCGCTAGCATCACGATTCTTGTGCTTTGGGGCCACTGTTAAGTAAAATAAGGATTATTTGAACATAAGCACTGCAGTACTGAAACAGTTGCTCTGATGACCCGGGTGACTACATATGTGACTACTATGTGACTAAGCTGGACAAAGGGATGATTCGCACCCCAGGCAGGACAGAGCAGGATGGTGTAGAACACTCAGAACAGCACACGATTTAAAACTTGTAAATTGTTTATTCCTGGAATTTTCCACTTAATATTTTCAGATCTGTTGATAGTGGGTAACTAAAATTATGGAAAGTGAAACTGCAGATAAGGGGGACAACTGTACTTTTATAGTCTCTTTTTTCCCCTAGCTTTCTATGTTTACTTTCTTTTCACAATAGTTTATTTCCACCAAAAGGTCACATTCCTTTTTCTAAAGTATATATAAGATCATCATTCTCCTGCTTAAATCCTTTGCATGGCTTTCCATTGTATATGGGGAACAATATAAACCCCTTACCAAGGACTACAAACCTGATAATATAGGTCTTTGTAATCTTAACATGATAATAAGTTGTTGTATTATCTTGCCTATGTTTCTAACATGAACCACTACAGTTTACCCCGTAATAATTTATCTCTGGCTGTTATGTCTCTGTTACTAACTTTTCAGTAAGTCAGGTTTGATCTTTGCACTTGGATTTTATGTTGCCTCTAAATGCATCTTATGCACTTCCAACACTCAACCATTGTCATCATATATCTTCTATCCCAGATATTAGCTATTCAAAACAGCCTTTTCTGATTGTGCTAGGTAAATCAGTATTCATTCATTTACTTACCACGACTCTCTACTGCATTTCTCTTTTACTTATTTATTCATTTAGATAATTTCTCAATATCTGAAATTCTATTTTATTTGCTTTTTATATCTGTTAATATCTTGCCTCACCAGAACATAAGACACATGAATGATGGAAAACATTTTGTACATGCTGATGAATCCTCCAACACTTAAGACAATACCTAACAATAGCCAAAAGTAGCTATTTACAATAGACAAGACATGGACACAACTAAATGTTCATCAACAGATGAATGGATATAGAATATGTGGTACAGTAGAATATTACTTAGCCATTAAAAAGAATTAAATAATGACATTTGTGGCAACATGGATGGACCTAGTGATTATCATGCTAAGTGAAGTCAGAATGAGAAAGACAAATACCAAATGGTATCACTTATATGTGCAGTCTAAAATATGATGCAAATCAGCATATCTATGCAAAATAAACAGACTCACAGACAGAACAGACTTGGGTTTGCCAAGGTGGAGAGAAGGTCGTGGAGGGAAGGACTGGGAGTTTGGTATTAGCAGAGACAAATTACTACATATAGGATGGATAAAAAACAAGGTACTACTGTATAGCACAGGGAACTGTATTCAATATCTGTGACAGACCATAATGGAAAATAATACACAAAAGGGTGTGTGTGTGTGTATAAATACAACATTGTTAACCAATGATACATCAAAATTAAAAAAAAAAATAGGGAAAAACAATACCTAACACTTAATAGATTCTTTAGGGAATGAAATAATGAATTAAATTGCAGTGATTCCTGTGTATCTATCACTATCCAAATGAAGTGAGGTAATTTCATGGTAGAAGGTTCAATATATTTAAAATGTTTTCAGATTAAAAAACAATGTACAAGCTTTCTCTATTTTGATAATTCCATAATTTATTTAGAATAAAATAGTAACGGGCAAATGTTTCTTATTCTCAATTATTTAACCTAGAACATGGTACTTAGCAATGAAAATAAAATGAAAATATACAACAGCGTGTTGATTTTAAAATAGCTATTAAATTATACTCTTCATTATGATTTTGTTTCTGTTTTGTAAGAGACTTGATTTGGTCTTAATGACTCTGTTATTCACCCTCTACATTATTTAATTTGAACTGCAGTGATGCATTTCCCCTAGGCTTAATTTATGTTTTCTGGACCTTTCATTCACTTCGTTGATATATGGTAAGTTCCAAATTTATATCTTCAAAGTTTAACTTTCTGAACTTTAGGCAGTTCTGTTTCCAATACCCCACTGTACATCTTTACATGGACATCACTAACACACTTTAAATGAAACCCGTAAGGCATAACACTGCGATTCTTATGAGCCCTAAATTAAAATTCTAGCTCTGCGAACTTCAAATTTCCTTACCTGTAAAATCATGATAACAACAATACCTACCTCTTAGGGACGATTAACCCTAAAGTTTCCTTGAGCTAAACCATGTAAATCATTAGGCCAATGATAAGTGGTATATAACTGTTTAGTTATTGGCCATATATCCTGACACTGGAATTTGTATTAGTTGCTAATTTACTATCACACTATTATATTTTATGAAAATATGGAAAATAAGTGGCATTTAAATATCTGCTTTTTAAAAGTAATAAATTCTTTGAGTAAGAATAACTGTGAAATTTTTGTGAAGATATTCTGTTTTATTCAGTCTTATTTATTTAACACTTACAATGTACCAAATGTGATATAAAATACCTTATTCAAAAAATTAACCAATTATTCTATTCTCAAAAGACTTAGTTTATAAAAGGAATTCAGAGAAGAAAATATCCATTTGCATTATAGTATGACAGTTATGTTGTATATATATTCAAGGTCATTAGTTTCAGTCAAAGATTGATAGATTTTCCACAAATACTTGAATTCCCAGCACAATTTCCTCATTTTGTAGAACTAATGTTCGATTAAATCTAATAACCATAACAATTCTAAATATTTTAGATATAAAAAAATGACCCATAAATTAGTATTGTATACTTATCTAAAAAGTGCATATAAACAAAGAGGATATGTTATATATCCCCATTAATTGTTTAAATATGTGGGAGGACTTTGTTTTGTTTGTGTGATATTTTTGTCATAAAGCTGCAGACGTAATAGATTATCTCTCAGGTCTTTTATTTTCACCCTAACTCAAAAAATATCAATATTCACTACAGTAGAGAGACTGTAATTATTCTCTCATCTCTTTTCCAGGTCAAGGTATCTACCTCTTGTGAATATTTCTGTTTTGTTATGCAGGATCACAATTAGATGTCAATCTGTGAAATTTGGCAGTACATGAAATAACTGTAGGGAATCTCCTAGATGAAAGAGCAGGCTTTGTTTAATATCTTTGTTCCCTCAATGGAGCTGTAGGACTAATTGGCAAAGTTAATCATTAATAAAAGCCAAGATTTTTCAATATAATAATAGGAGGTTACAGATAAATTATAACCTATATCTGAAATTTTCAAGTCAGTAGCCAAGGGAATTCTGATAGCTATTTAATTTTAGTGTCCATTCTCAACTTCAATCCTAGTAACTGGAACAAAAGATTTGCTATTTCAAATAAATTTTTATCTGATTATATATTTTAAAAAGCAAAATGTTTACTGGTTAAGATATTTTTAAGAATTTTTTTTCTTGACAGAAATGCCCTTTACTATTTTTAATAGTAAATGCAATTTCAGTGTTAACTATGACTTCTTAAGAAAGTTCACAACACTAATTGATTATTAGATTATTAGACTTAGATGTTTTAAATACTTTTAGTAATTATCCTGAGCATATACTATCAATAGCTTTACAACTATTACTCCTTACCTTTAAGATCAAAATGTGAAATGTAAACATATATGTGAAAAAAGTACCTAAAGGAGAAATTTGTAAATTCTTTTTTGTTAAACATTTCCAGGGTGAGTAATATAAACATACTTGGCAATCAAAGCCAAATGTATTCTGCCTTTGTTATGGATACAATGAGACAAATTGGTACCAGCATGAAATTGTCATCTGGAAAGTAACTATTGTGTTTATCATTTATATTTCCTTGAGACTGAAACCAGTTTCATGAATAAAGCAACTAATCAATTAAATTTCATGAGTCTCAGTTCTTAAATGTTTGCACTGTTACCAATATGTATTCCTAGTGACAGTTTCATAGGCTGAAAAGACTGTGGATTAGAGCAATCTATTTATGTACCGTCCTAATACTTCCTAGAACAGATTAATTCTGGGAGGTACACCATGAAAATTTATGATCTTTTCCTGTTGCATTAACCTTTTTTATTATTATAAAGTGTTCTTCTTTATCTGCATTAAAGATCCCTTAAAATCAACACTGTATGGTGGAACTATATCAGTTTCTTTTAATTAACATTTTCATGCACGTTCTATTGCTTTAAATCATTCTGAGTAGTCTTACAGAAGTGTCTGTTAACCTACACGAAATTGACTTAACTTTTCAACTGATTTGACAATTGTAAACTTTTACTTGGTGCATTTTTCTTTTTTATTTAATATAATTAATGGTGCTCTTTAGAACCATCATCTTAATACTCATTTTCTATTTGTGTCAGGTCTTCGAGTAATAACGTTTTTTTTCTGTCTTGATGACTTTTAGATCATCAAAATGCCATTGTTTTCTTCTTTTCTACTTCCAACTTGCAAGTTATATATTTTGCACCATATATTAGTGATTATTCTATAGACTCTAATATGTATTCTTGACTCATTACGGATTAATATAGATTACTGTTTCCATTTTCTTCAACTCCGACAGAAATTTTGAACCATTACGCTTTACTTACTTGCTCTTATGTCCTATTTTTTTTTGTTATGTCATGTATTTTTGTTTGGTTCTTCTTAATTTTTTCTCTTTGTTGAACTTCTCGTTTTGTTCTTGTATTGCTTTCCTGATTGTGTAACTTATCTGTGTTCTACTGTAGCTCTTCAGTTGTGCCAGACGTAAGCATGTAAATAAATTTATTTGGTGTATGATACATCTGTGTAACTTTACTTTTGGTTTCTGTATTACTTTTACAACAGAAGATATAGCACCAAAGGTTTGCACGCAAATATTATAAAAGAAGTTTATAAACTAGTCAAAAATACATCCACTGATACTGGGTTTGTTAGGCTATTCATATTTTTCCTCCAATTTTTATTAAATACATTATATTTTATTTATATGCCATTTTTTCTTAAAAATGATAACAAATTTTTGATGAACTCTATTTTAGAATAGTTATAGATTTACAAAAAACTGTAAAAATAGTACACAGAGTTCCTATATATCCCACATGCAGTTTTTTCCTAATATTAGTTATGGTACAATAGTTACAATTAATGAACCAATAATATGTATAATTAACTAAAGTCCATATTTTCTTAAGATTTCATTAGTATTTACCTAATATCCTATTTTCTAGTCCCCACTCTCACTCAGAATATCTATCACATTGCATTTAGTCATCATGTCTCCTTAGAGTTTCACTGACTGGGAAAGTTTATCAGAATTAATCTGTTTTTCACAATCTTGTCAGTTTGAAAAGTACCGATAGGCTATTTTGTAGAATGTCTCTATATTGGGATGTTTATGGTGTTTTCTCCATTTTTTTGCCTTTTTTTAGGACTGCACGTGCGGCATATGGAGGTTTCCAGGCTAGGGGTTGAATTAGAGCTGTAGCTGCCGGCCTACGCCACAGTCACAGCAATGCCAGATCTGAAACACATCTTTTGACCTATACCACAGGTCAGAGCAACGCCGGATCCTTAACCTACTGAGCAAGGCCAGGGATCGAACCCGCAACCTCATCGTTCCTTGTCGGATTCGTTAACTGCTGCGCCATGATGGCAACTCCTGTTTTCTCTTAATTAGATTGGGGTTATGTGTGTTTGGGTGAAAGACAATAGAGGTGAATAAAATATTCCCAATATATCATAACAAGAGTACATTCTATCAACATAACTTATCACTGGTAATGTTTCCCTTTATTATATGGCAAAGTTATGCTAGGGTTTCCACTATAAATTTTGCCAGATTTCCTCATAAAAGTTACTTTTTTCTTCTTTTCATTACTTTACTCTTTGAAAGTGAGTTACTAAAAGTAACCTACATTTAAGGGATGGGAAATATGTTCTAACACTTCAAGGAGGGAAGGGCTGTGTATCTACATAACTTATTTGAATTCCTCTTTATAAAAGGTATTTAAGAAAAAAACATTTTCTCAATTGAACTGGTGTTTTAAATCATCATCTGAAGACCTGTCCTAGTACCAGCATAGTCTTTATAAAAACCAGGTTGAACAATTAATATATATAAATTGAGGATTTAGAAAACTTACCAGCCTTTGTAGGGGATAAAGTCTGGTTCTTCTCTAGTAATTTAATAAGAATACAGTACCAAGTAGTTCCTCCTATATAATATTGAATAATAGAAAACCTATGGTTTTCAAGTCCTTTTGTAATTAATTAATTTATTTATTTATTTATTTATTTTTGGCATTTTTAGGGACGCACCTGAAGCATATGGAAGTTCCCAGGCTAGGAGTCAAATCAGAGCTACAGCCACTGGCTGATGCCACAGTCACAGCAACACAGGATCCAAGCCACATCTGCAACCTACATCAGAGCTCACAGCAATGCCAGATCCTTAAACCACTGAGTGAGGCCAGCGATTGAACCTGCTTCCTTATGTGTATTAGTGAGGTTTGTTATTGCTGAGCCACAATAGGAACTCTTGCTATCAGGCAAAGCTTTCAGAGGGGTGGGCAACAATCATGATGGCTCATTCATAATTTTTTATCTAGCCACTGTTTACAATCTAAGAACTGACTATATGACATTTTGCTAAAGATAAACATAGATAGTGGGTTAATATGAGACACATTAAAAATATACTTTCCAGTTTATAAATATATATTTCCTCTTACACAATAGAAAAAGGCTACAGAGATGTGATAGACAGGAGAGTCTTACATTTAGAAGGATTTCCTAATTTTTATGTACTTGTCTTAGAATGAATAGACTCAAGGCTTTGTGATTGATATTAGCATCATTACTCTTTCCACAATTTCACTTCACTTAAGTGAGCTGATATATATATCAATTAAGTGAATTGATACACACACACACACACACACACACACACACACACACACACATAATCATTAAGGATGATTACCTTTTAAACTGTAGTAATGTCCAGGGAATTTATGATTAGAATTTTTTTCTCTTTTGAAATTTATAGTCTATCAGGTTTTCCAAAAAGGCAGCAGCTGTCTGGCCCAAAATCATGACACAGTGAGTAGGTTTAAGTGTAGTAGTAGCTTGAAAACAAATTGGAAAAATCAAGATGTGCAAAGACTTAAGTACAGCTTTTTGCAAGAATGTTTTTTTAGGACTGGCAAACTCTTCTATGACAGAACAAAAAACAAAAACACCTTAAAAAAATATATCACATACTTCAATCTTCCTTATAGGTTCAATCACAAAACTTCTCCTGATTAACTGAATCACGCTTAACATTTACAATTATCAAGTGTTTTATTTTACGTTGAGATTGCCGAGATTTTTCAACCCATAGCAAAACTGAATTAAACCCTAGGTAAAGTAGTACTATGTAACAATTAACCAGATAACTACTATTATTACATGAATGTCTACCCCCTAATCATTTGCTTTCATAGTCAGGAGGAAAAAGAAAAAAGGAAAAAAAAACAAAAAAAATAGCTGCACTTTATTTAATCTTTTATTGAACACCAATCTTTGCGGATTGGACTTTCATTTCTCTTGGCCTGTGCAGAGCTCCCCTGCATTAAAGATTCTCATTGATCTCAAAGGAACTTAACTGCAAGTTAGGGAGTGAAATGAAAAACTGAACCTTTTTGATTTTTCTGCTTTTGTCAGATATTTACTTCCTACATTTGCTCTTCTCTTTGTCAGGATATCTCCAAAGGAAACACATTATGTCAGAAGGGCCTTTTCTTGCTTCATCTCTCAAATGCCTGATTTTTCCAAATGAAGTAATTTGTGTTGGGAGTAACTAACGGCAGATCTCAAGAATCTTAAGTTTCAAATAACATTTGATATTTCATGCTCATCTACAGAAGGTAATTGGCCAGATGAGCCTGAAGCAATAAAGGAAGAGCTGTCTGCATGCCCACTCAATTCATTTACAACTCATGTCTTCCAACTCAGAGTAATCACCTGTCACATTTCTTCACTGGTACACATATGCTAGGAAGATCTTTTACAGTGGTAACAGAAGTGTATGTGTGTACCTGCCATCCTGTTATTTACACCGTCCTAGCTCCTCCTTCATCCACAGATATTTCAAACACAGACCTTATCTATCTCCTGCCTCAGAGAAGACCCTCAACTAAAACTCAAAACGAAAGAGTGTAATTATTGATGATTTAAAAAATAAAATAAACTTTGAATAGCAATTAGCACAGCAACCTAAGGGAGGAGAACTAAATATAAACATTTATGGGCTGAGTTTCTTTGTTTAAATCAGGGGTCACCGAACTACAGCCACAGGACAAAGCTCATGTCCTGATAATATTTCTTTTTATATTCTTACATGGTTGATAAAATTCAATATTTTTTTATGAAATATAAAAATTATGTGAAATTTACTGTCTAAAACCAAGATTTTGGGGGAACGTATACAGGTAAATTCATTTATATATTATCTATGGATGCCTTTGTGCTTCAAGAAGAATGCTTGGTAGTTGGAACAAAGACTGTGTGTCTTATAAAGTCTAAAATATTTACTACCTGGACCTGCAAAGAAAAAGTTGACCAGCCCCTAGTATAAACTCTTTAATTCAGTCTCTATTTAACTGTGCCATATTTTTATGGTCATGCCCATGGCATATGAAGTTCTTGGGCAGGGATTGAATCCAAGCTGAAGATGTGATCTATGCCACAACTGCAGCAATGCTGGATCCTTTAACCCACTGTGCTGGGCCAGGGATTGCCATGTCCCCACAGCAACCAGAGCTGTTGCAGTCAGTTTCTTAACACACTGTACCATAGCAGGAACTCCAACTGTGCCAAGTATTTTCTTAATCCACTATCATGTATCATGAAAATGTGCTTGGTAGACCCCAGAGCTCCTCTCTGCGTATATACTCAAATTAAAGTATGATAAAAATGCTTATCCTTTGTTGTTCATGGGTCACTGTATTTATAGGAAGGAATGCCAGTGACGCAACTGGGTATAAAGATATAATAATTCTGGGGGAAAAAGGAAGACAAATTAAGGCAGAGAATTCTGGGAGGTGAGCAAAAATAAGGTAAGTTTATCCTGGGAATCAGAAGGGGATTCCTAAGCAAGCGGAAAGCTGCGATTTGTCTTGCAGGCAAAAGGTGAATTTGGAAATAGCATGCAGGAGTTCACATGAGGCCCCCTGGGTAGGCAGAGAGCCTTAATTTACCTAGGGGGTGGGAAAATTACTTCTGAAACAGGGCAAATGATCCTGGCAGTCAGAAGTGGTCTCCCAAGTGAGCTGAAAGGTGTAATTTGTCCAGGAGGTGGAAGGTGAATTTGGAAACAGCACAGTCTGTGCAGGAGTCCGCACAGAGCCCCTTGGATGGGCAGAGAGTCTCAATTTGCCTAGGGGTGGGGGGTGAAGAAAGTTATTTCTGAAACAGCATGAAGGATCCTCTGAACTAGAACAAGTTCCGTGATCCCAGCCAACAATCAAGTAAGGGACCATGGAAAGAGCATACATTGCACAACTAGCCAAAGGAGTCGAAAGAGTCCTGATGGCACATGTTTTACCTTACAAGGGCTACAAAGAGCACTCTGCTATTGGCCCAGTATGGGGAGGAACTAACGGAATGGTTCAGGGCCTACAGCAACAGAGAGGGAGCAGCCCACCCCCTTGGGGCTACAGAGAACACTTCCTAGACCATCCAAAGGGATTGATCACAGAAAGGCCCCTCCCCCTGAAGCTGCAGAGAGTAACACTGAGAGCCTATTGACAAAGAGAGGGACAACAGGACCAGATGCTGACATTGCCAACTGCATGAATTTGTCCTCAGTGTTATCTGGAAGCAAGAGGGGTTGCAGGAAGCAGTGCTGCCAGTCCTGCCACAAAAACAACCCCATGAACCATGAACCACTGTCAACACACAAACACAATTCCTAGCAGCCACCCAGCTCCAGGGGAGGTAGTGCAATGCCACAGCTACCATCATGAGATCTGGGTATATGTGAGCCACTATCACCCCCTGGGAATGCCAAGACTAGGCACCAGCTGCTGCATCTACATACCTGCTGTCAAGGGGACAATACACATAGAAAAGTTAGACATTAAGAGATGATAAAGAAATAGCTATCAGACAAAGGAACAAGATAAAAAAATCACACACATAAAAAAAAAAACTAAATGAAGAGAAGATAGATAAACTACCTGAAAAAGAATTCAGAGTGATGATAGTAAAGATGATCCAAGATTTTGGGAAAAAAATGGAGGCACAAACTGAGAAGCTAAAAGAAATGTTTAACAAAGAGGTAGAAGACCTAAAGAACTAGCAGACTAAGATGGACAGTACAATATCTGAAATGAAAAATACATTAGAAGGAATCAGCAGTAGGATAATGGAGACAGAAAAATGAACATGTGATGTGAAAGACAGAGAGATGGAAATCACTGCCACAGGAAAAAAATAAAAGAAAAAAGAATGAAAAGAACTGAGGAGAGCCTAAGAGATCTCTGGGACAATATCAAATATACCAACATTCATATCATATAGAGAGAAAGGGCCAGAGAAAATATTCAAAGAATTAACAGCTAAAAACTTACTTAATATGGAAAATGAAACACTCGTCAAGTTTAAGGAAGCACAGAGAATCCCACACAAGATAAACACAAGGAGAAATACAGCAAGACACATACTAATAAAACTGACAAAAATTAAATACAAAGAAAAAAATATTAAAAGCCACAAGGGAAAAGCAACAAATAATATACAAGGGAATTCCCATAAGGATAACAGTTGGTCTTTCAGCAGAAATTCTGTAAGATAGAAAGGAGTGGCAAGATAAATTTAAGGTGATGAGGGGGAGGAAACTAGAACCATAACTTTGAAACCAGCAAGGCTCTCATCAGATTTTATGGAGAGCTCAAAAGATTTTCAGACAAGCAAAAGCTAAGATAATTCAGCACCTCCAAACCAGCTCCACACAAATACTAAGGGAACTCTAGGCAGAAAAGTAAAAACCAAAATTAGAAACAAGAAAATTTCTAATGAGAAAACTGACTGGTAAAGACAAAGATAATATAAAGTTATAAAATCATCCTTTGAAAAATATATTAAAAATAGCATACATGATAAGACAAATGCAGAACACTGCAAATGCATCTGAAAATAAGAGAACCACAACCGAAAAGAATTTTGTATATATATAGTTGGTTATATCCAAATCTTATGAGCACAACAAACCAAAGAACTATAATGGACCAAAATAATTAACAAAATGACAATAAACACATACTTACCTAGAAGTACACTAAATATAAATGGCTTAAATGTTCCAACCAAAAGACCCTGACTGGCTGAATGGATATGAAAACAAGAACCATAAATATGCTGTTTGTGCAAAAGACCCGCTTCAGTCCAAAGGACACATACAGACTGAAAGTGAGGGGATGGAAGAAAATTTTACATGCAAAGGGAAATTAAATGAAAGTGGGAGTAGCAATACTCATAACAGACAAAATAGACTTTAAAGTCACAGAGACAAAGAAGGACACTACATAATGATCAAAGGACCTGTACAAGAAGAAGACACAACAATTTAAATATATATGCACCTAACATAAGAGCACCTCAATATCAAAGGCAACTGCTGACAGCCATAAAAGGAGAAATCAACAGCAACACAGTAAGAGTGGGGGACTTTAACACCCCACTTACGGCAATGGACAGATCATCCAGACAGAAAATCAACAACGAAACATAGGCCTAAAATGATACTATAGACCAAATATATTTAACTAATATTTATAGAACAGTCAACTCCAAAGCAGCAGAAAATACATTCTTCTCAAATGCACGTGGAACTCCAGGACAGATCATGTCCTGGGCGAAAGATCAAGCCTCAGTAATTTTAAAAAGCTGAAATTATTTCAAGCATTTTCTCTGACCACAAGGCTATGAAACGAGAAATCAAAAAAAAAAAAAAAGAAAAGAAAAAGAAAAAAAAGAAAAAGAAAAACAGCAAAAATCAAAAACTCCTGGAAGCTAAACAATATGGTACTGAACAACTAATGGATCACTGAAGAAATCAAAAAGAAATCATAATATACTTAGAGACAAATGACAATGAAGATACAACAATCCCAAAACCTATGAGATACAGCAAAAGCAGTTCTAAGAGGGAAGTATGTAGCGATATGATCTTATCTCGGGGAACAAAAAAAACTCAAAAACAACCTAACCTTACACCTAGAGCAAGTAGAGAACGAAGAACAGAAAAAGCCCCAAATTAGTGGAAGGAAAGAATTCATAAAGATTAGAGCAGAAATAAATGAATTAGAGACAAAGAAAACAATAGAGAAGATCAATGAAACCAAAAGTCAGTCCTTTGAATAGATCAACAAAAGTAATAAACCTTTAGCCAGGCTCATCAGGAAGAAAAGGGAGAGCATTCAAATCAATAAAATCAGAAATGAAAAAGGAGAAATTACAACTAACTCCACAGAAATACAAAGGATCGTAGCACACTACTATAAGCAACTATATGCCAATAAAATGGACAACCCAGAAGAAATGGACAGATTCTTACATAGGTACAATCTACCAAAACTGAACCAGGAAGAAACTGAAAATGTAATAAACCAATCACAAGCACTGAAATTGAAAATGTGATTAAAACATTTCAAAAAAACAAAAGTCCAGGACCCGATGGCTACACAGGCAAATTCTATCAAACATTAAGAGAAGAGTTATCCTTCTGAAATTCTTCCAAAAAACACAGTAGAGGAAGGGACACTCCCAAACTCATTTATGAGGGCACCACCACCCTGACACCAAAATCAGACAAAGATACCACAAAAGAAAAGAAAATGATGGACCAATTTCACTGATGAACATAGATGCAAATGTCCTAAACAAAATATTAGCAAACAAAATACAAATATATATTAAAAAGATCATAAACCATGACCAAGGAGATTTATCCCAGGGATGCAAGGATAAAAACTCTCCAGAAAGTGGGCATAGAGGCAAACTACCTCAACATAAAAAAGCCATATAAGACAAACACCCAACTAACATCATTCTCAATGGTGAAAAACTGAAAAATTTCCACGAATATCAGGAAGAAGACAAGATGTCCACTTTCACCACTACTATTCAACTTAATTTTGGAAGTCTTAGCAAAGGCAATCAGAGAAGAAAAATAAATAAAAGGAATCTAAATTGGAAAAGAAGTACAACAATCACTGTTTGCAGATGACATGATACTATACTTGGAAGACCCTAAAGACACTATCAGAAAACTGTTAGTACTCATCAATGAATTTGTCAAAGTTGTAGGATACAAAATTAATACACAGAAATCAACTGCATTTCTATATATTAACAATGAAAGATCAGAAAAATAAATCAGAGAAGCCACTGCATTTACCATCACATCAAAAAGAATACAATCCCTAGGAATAAACCTACCTAAAGAGACCAAAAACCTATACTCTGAAAACTGTAAGACACTGATTAAAGAAATCAAAGACAAAACAAACAGATGGAAAGATATACCATGCTGTTGGTTTGGTATAGTCAAAATGACTATACTACCCAAGGCAATCTACAGATTCAATTCAATCCCTATGAAATTACCAAGGACATTCTTCACAGAACTAGAATAGAATATTTTAAAATTTGCATGGAAACACAAAAGACCCCAAATAGCCAAAGCAATATTGAAAAAGAAAAATGGGGAGTTCCCATTGTGGTGCAGTAGAAATGATTCTGACTAGTAACCATGAGGTTGCGGGTTTGATCCCTGGCCTCCATCAGTGCTTTAAGGATCCGGCATTGCTGTGAGCTGTGGTACAGGTCGATTCAACCCCTGGCCAGGGAACTTCCATATGCCATGGGTGTGGCCCTAAAAAGCAAAAAAAGAAAGAAAGGAAGGAAGGAAGGAAGAAAGAAAAAAAACAGAAATGGAAGAATTAAGCTTCCTGACTTCAGACAATATTACAAAGCTACAATTATCAAAACAATATGGTACTGGCACAAAAACAGAAATATAGATCAATGGGATAGGATAGAAAGCCCAGAAATAAACCCAAGAACCTATGGTTAACTAAAATATGACAAAGGAGGCAAGAACACACAGTGGAAAAAAGACAGTCTCTCCAATAAATGGAGCTGGGAATATTGGAAGCTTCATGTAAAAGAATGAAATTACAACACTCTTTAACACCATACACAAAAATAAACTCAAAATGGATTAAAAACCTAAATATAATGCCAGATACTATAAAACTCCTAGATGAAAACATAGGCAGAATGCTCTTTCACCTAAATCACAGCAACGTCTTGTTTGATCCACCTTCTAGAATAATGACAATGAAAACAATAATAAACCCATGGGACCCAATTAAACTCAAAAGCTTTTGCACAGCAAAGGAAACCATTAAAAAAATGAAAAGATCACACATGGAATGGGATAAAATCTTTGCAAATGATACAACATTCAAAGGCCTAATCTCCAAAATATATAAGCAACTCATAAAACACAACAGAAAAACAAACAACCCAATTCAAAAATGGACAGAAGACCTAAATAGACATTTCACCAAAGAGGACATATGTATGGCCAATAAGGCGCATGAAAAAATGCTCAAAATCACTAATTATTAGAGAAATGCAAATGAAAACTACAGTGAGGTGCCACCTTACACCAGTAAGAATGGGCATAATTAACAATTCAACAACAATTTCTGGAGAGGGTGTGGAGAAAAGAGGGCCCTCCTTCACTGTTGGTGGGCATGTAAATTGGTACAGCCACTACAGAAAATGCAATGTGCTTCCTTAGAAAACTAAATAAAGAGCTACCATATGATCCAACAATCCCACTCCTGGGCATATATCCAGACAAAACACTCACTTAAAAAGATACATGCACCCATGTGTTCATTGCAGCACTACTCAGAATAACCAAGACACGGAAACAACCCAAATGTCCATGGATAGATGAATGAATTAAGAAGATATGATACCTATATACAATGGAATACTACTCATCCATGAAAAACAACAAAATAATGTAATTTCCAGCAACATGGATGGAACTAGAAATTCTCATACTAAGTGAAGTAAGTCAGAAAGAGAAAGACCAATACCATCTGATATCACTTATATATGTAATCTAAAATATAGCAGATGATCCTATCTACAAAGTAGAAACAGATCATGGACATGAGCAGACTTCTGGTTTCCAGGGGGAGAGGGGAGTGGGATGGACGGGGAGTTTGGGGTTTTTGGATACAAACTATACCATTTGGAATGGATGGGCAATGGGCTCATATTGTACAGCACAGGGAACCAGGTGTGATTGTGTCACTTTGCTGTACAATAGAAATTGAAGAAACACTGCAAGTCAACTATACTTTAATAAAAACTTTTTAAAAAATAAAACAATTTAAAAAGAGAGGGAAGTAAAGATCAAAGACAGGAGGATAACTGTGTATTTGATGAGACAAATGTGTACCTTTTAACTATGATAGCACTCTGACAACACAGACATTTACAAATTGCTATGGAATGGAAGAAAAAAAAAAAAAGCAAGGTCTTATTTTTGCCTTCGAAGTAGAGAGAAAATTTCTCAGAGGACTTGAAACTGAAGAGTAGTGAAGTTTGAATAAATGTTTTCCAGAAAGACAAGCTAAAAAGAATAATTTAGGCATAAGAAATAAAATTTTCTAATTTTCCTAATTTCCAAATGGATGAGGGCAAGAGTATGTGTTTAAAAATGTGGAGCAGTGTGATATCTGCACCATATGGCTGGTGATCAGACAATCAAGAGAAGCTGAGATGTTTCTTAGAATATGGATAAATACAGATTTTGAAGAATCAGTGTTATGCTAAATGACTTAGAATTTATGTGGGCTTCAGGAGGTCATTAAATAAGTTTTTTTCAAGGAGTAATATTACCAAATTTGTCATAATAAAGAGCATTTTGTTGATGATACAGAGAATGAATTATAGGATGGTGTTTCTATAAAAAAGAGATGCCACTGAAACATTCTGAGGAAAACAATAATAAAACTTATATGGTGTGTGTTAGGAAGAAGGAGCTGGTGATGTCGCAGAGGGTACTTAAATTTATTTTGACTGATGTGGTCTTCCTTTACCTTATAAGGCTGGGCCAGGGAAAGATGATTTTCTGGCTTGGGGAATATCCCAGCTGTTTTGTAAACATTCTTGACTTTAAATGTCAGACCTAGGTAAGCCATTAGAAATTGTACCAGAAGTAGAAGCCAAGTTAAAAAGGATAGAAGAATACAGAGGGACAGAGGGAAGTAAACATAAAATATCTGAACTGATGTTATCAACCTTTCATAAAAAATGTGAAATAATTAACAAATGTGAATATAAGAAAAACATCCCTAACTGAACGTAAAATTCTTGTTATCCAAATGTATTTTGTTTTAACTTTGTAATTTTTCTCTTTGATAAGTACTAGGTGGAAGGGTTGGGACACTGCTGAATAATTAAGCAGTGGGTTGAATATAATTAAACTAAACTTCATTTGGACTCAGAATGAATATAGCTTTTCATTTCCTTATAGGCTAGACCTTTATCTGTTTGCCTTATTTTAGGAGAACGCCTGAGGGTCATGATTGGCCTTGCCATTGTGGAAGACTGTATTCAAAGGGTAAGCTAAAGAACTCATCCTGATAATCATACAATCAGCCCAATAACAATTCTTTTAAAACACTGTATCAAAAACAAAAAAAAGTTGGGGGTCATTATTTAAGGGAGCAGGAGCAAAGCTGTTGATGTTTTTCACCTGCACGTATAAACATTTTGTTTCATGAATTCCTAAATATATCTATAAGTAAAACAAAATATGTAACTGGGTTGACTGTCTTTATAAGCATATACTATAGGTCCACGTATCAAAGTATAGAAAAGACTATTATGAGTAGGTTTAGGTTACCTTCCATACATAATATCAACTGTATCTCACTGTAGGAAACTGAAAATAATTACTGAACATGTTCATGTTAAACATTTTTTCAAGATAAGCAATAATATTCACAAGCTTCCATGGTGCAGTAAAGCTTCATTCATTCTATTCTCAAAGAAATATTATATGTATGTTCACATATAATATGATGACAAGAAAAAAAGATAATTTTGGGGAATTAGTCTATATTGGTCAATTACTTTTTCAGTGTTGAATCTTAACAGGGTTTGAAAGCATATTATAGGATCATATGTAGTAAGAACACCTGGAGGTCATCCTCAACTGTATTTTCATTGTATATGTAATAACTTTATATATTATGATAAAATCATATAATGTAAGATCCCATCATTTTAAAGAGTAAAATTCAGTGGCATATAGTACATTCACTGTGTGCAAATTTCCACACTATCTTATTAAAAAAAAATGTTTCTTCCCTCCTAAAAGAAACCTATACCTATTATGCAGTCACTCCTTATCCCTCCCTCCTCAGCAACTAGCGTCTACTAATTTGTTTTCTGTCTTATGGATTTGCTTATTCTAGATATTTCATATAAGTGAAATTACAAAATAAGTGACCTTTTATGTCCGGCTTCTTTTACTTGCTTTAACATTTCCAAGGTCCATCTATATTGTAGCAGGTATAAGTACTTCATTTATTATTTATGGCTGAATAATATTATATTATATGGATATGCCATATGTTGTGTATCCATTCTTCAGTTAATAGACATCTGGGTTGATGCCATCTTTTGGCTATTGTAAATAGTTTTTATTTATTTATTTATTTATTTTTGTGTGTGTCTTTTTTATTTTTTATTTATTTTTGTTTTTGTCTTACCTAGGGCCGCACCCGTGGCATATGGAGGTTCTAACAGGAGTCTAACAGGAGCTGTAGCTGCCGGCCTTCACCACAGCCACAGCAATGCGGGATCCGAGCTGTGTCTGCAACCTACACCACAGCTCACTGCAACGCCGGATCCTTAATCCACTGAGCAAGGCCAGGGATCGAACCTCATGGTTCTTAGTCGGATTTGTTAACCACTGAGCCACGACGGACTCCTTTTTCTTTAAACATTCTTATATGGGTTTGGTTGAACACTTGTTTTCATGTATTTGGGATATATTCCTGGGAATGGAACTGATGGATCATATGGAAAGCTTATATTTAATTTATTGTAGAACTTCTAGGAGGAGTTCCCATCGTGGCACAGCCGAAGTGAATCCAACTAGGAACCACGAGGTTGCGCGTTTGATCCCTGGCCTCGCTCAGCGGGTTAAGGATCCGGTGTTGCTGTGAGCTATGGCGTAGGTCACTGACATGGCTTGGATCTGGTGTTGCAATGGCTGTGGCATAGGCCGGCAGTTACAGCTCTGATTCAACCCCTAGCCTGGGAACCTCCATATGCCACAGGTGTGGCCCTGAAAAGACAAAACAAAACAAAACAAAACAAAAACTTCCAAACTGTTTTCCAAAGTGGTTACACTATTTTACATTCCAATCACAAAGGGGTTTTAATGTCTCTAAATTCTCAGCAACATTTAATATTTTCCTTTTAAAAATTATAGCTATCATATAGAATGGCAAGTGGATTTCCATTTCTCTAATGATTAATGATGTCGAACATATTTTCAGATACTTCTTGGTCTTTATATATCTTCTTTGGAGAAATCTCTCTTCAAGCACTTTGCCAGTTTTTTAATTGGCAAACATTTTTTATTGCTGCTGACTTGTGAGAGTTATATATTTTGGACAATAGACCCTTCTAAAGTTCATGATCTGTAAATATTTCCCCATTCAGTGGGCTGTTTTTCTTTACTTTATTGAGTGTCCTGTGATTCAAAATATTTAAAATTTTTGTCAATGACATTTTTTTTTGTTTTGTTTATGGAGTCATATATAAGAAACCATTGCTAAATCCAAACTCATGAAGATTTACTCCTAAGTTTTGTTCTAAGTGCTATATACTTATAGCTCTTATATTTATTTGATCCACACTAAATTAAATTTATACATGGTGTAAGAATCCAGTTGCTTCCTTCTGCTGGTGAATATCCACTTGTTCAAGAGACATTTGTTAAAGAAACTAAACAATCTCCTTTAAATGATCTTAGCATTTTGGTTGAGAGTCTACTGGCCATAGATAATACAGGTTTATTTTTTGGATTCTCAATTCTATGCCATTGATCTATATGCAAATTTTTATGCCAGTACCACATAGTTCTGATTACTGTAGTTTGGTAATAAGTTTTAAAATTGAGATGTGTGAGTCCTACAATTGCGTTCTTTTTCAAAATTGTTTTGACTCTTCAGGTTCCCTAGCAATTCCATATGACTATTAGCACTGGCTTTTTAAAAATGAGGTAGAGTTGATTCACAACAAATATCAGGTATAAAACAGTGATTCACAATTTCTAAAGGATATAATCCATTTATATATATTATAAACTATTGGCTATATTACCTGAGGTTTACAATATATCTTTGAGCTTTATTTATTTTATAATAGTAGTTGGTACCTACTAATCATCTACCCCTATCTTGTCCCTCCCCACTTCCCTCTCCTCACTGGTAACCATTAGTTTGCTCTCTAAAACTGTGAGCCTGTTTCTTTTTTGTTACATTAACCAGTTTGTTTTATTTTTAAGATTCCACATATGTGATAACATACAGTGTTTATCTTTCTCTGTCAGACTTATTTCACTATGCATAATACCGTCCAAGTCCATCCATGTTGTTGCAAGTTACAAAATTTCATTCTTTTTTGTCGCTGAGTAGTATTTCATTGTATATAGGTACCACATCTTCTTTATTAATTCATTTGTTGATGGACACTCAGGTAGCTTCCATTATCTTGGCAATTGTAAACAATGCTGCTATGAACACTGGAGTGCACATATCTTTTCAAATTAATGTTTGTTTTATTCAGATATAGGCCTACTATCAGTGTACAAGGGCACCCTTTTCTCTGCATCCTCACCAACACTTTTTTTTGTGAATTTTTTGATGAAAACTATTCTGGCAGTATCTCGTGATTTTGATTTGCATTATTCTGATGACTAGCAATGTTGAGCATCTTTTTATGTGCCTATTGACTATCTGTATGCCTTCCTTAGAAAAATATCTATCCAGGCTTTCTTACCATTTGTTTTTAAATCAGTTTTTTTTTTTAAATTTTGAGTTTTATGAGCTGTTCATATATTTTGGACATTAACCCTTTGTCATGTCACTTGAAAATATTTTCTCCCATTCTATAGATTGTCATTTAATTTTGTAGATGGCTTCCTTTGTTGCACAAAAGCTTTTAGATTCTGTTTGTTTATTTTTACTTTTGTAAAATCAGAATGAAAAAGGAGAAGTAACATCTGACGCCACAGAAATACAAAGGATTAAAAGAGACTTACTATGTATATGCCAATAAAATAGACAATCTAGGAGAAATTAACAAATTCCTAGGAATGTATAATCTCCTAAGACTGAATCAGGAAGAAAATATGAATAGACCTGTTAACAGTAATGAAAAAAGCTCCCAACAAACAAAAGTCCAGGAACAGATGGCTTCACAGGTGAATTCTGCCGAACATTTAGAGAGGAGTCATCACCTATGCTTCTCAAATTATTCAAAAAATTGCAAAATAAATTATTTCAAATGCATTGCATGAGGCCAGCTTCACCCTGACTCTAAAGTAAGACGAAGATACCCCCCACAAAAAATCACAGGTCAGTATCTCTGATGAACATCTGATAGATATAAAAATCCTCAAGAAAATATATGCAGATCAAATTCAACAAAACATTAAAAGGATCATACACCATTATCAAGTGGGATTTATCTCAGGGATAAAGGATAGTTCAATATAAGCAATTAATCATTGTGATACACCACATTAACAAACTGAAGAACTGAAAACTATATGATTATCTCAATAAAGGCAAAGGAAGCTTTTGACAAAATTTAGCAACCATTTATGATAAAAAAAAAAAAAACTTCTTTGTAACTGGGTAATGAGGGAAAATACCTCAACATAATAAAGACCGTATATGATAAGCCCACAGCTAATATCATGTTCAATGCTGAAAAGCAGAAAGCATTCCCTCCAAGATCAGGAACAAGTCAAGGATGCCCACAGTCATAACCTTTATTTAACATAGTATTGGAAGTCCTATCTATATAAATCATACAAGAAAAATAAATACAATGATTAGCTTTTCATTTTTTGCAAAAAAAAAAAAAACGGGGATATCGATAGGGATTTCATGCAGTCTGTAGGTCACTTTGGGGAGTATTGTCATCTTTACAACATTAACTGTTTTAATCTATGTGCATGGGATATATTGAACTTTACGTAGATTTTCTATACTTTCTTTTCAGAATGTTTTATAGTTTTCAAAGATAAAAGTCTGCAAATACAGGATTAATGTATTCCCAAATATTATATTATTTTCCTCACAAATAACAATTTCTTAATTTCCACTCAGTTTATTCCTTGCCATGGTATAGAAATACAACTGAATTTTGTTTGTTGATTTCTTTTTTTTTTTTTTGGTCTTTTTGACTTTTCTAGGGCTGCACTCGCGGCATATGGAGGTTCCCAAGCTAGGGGTCTTATCGGAGCCGTAGCCACCGGCCTACGCCACATCCACAGCAACACAGGATCCGAGCCACGTCTGCAGCCTACACCAAAACACACAGCAATGTTAGATGCTTAACCCGCTGAGAAAGGCCAGAGATCGAACCCGCAACCACATCGTTTCTAGTTGGATTCGTTAACCACAGAGCCACAACGGGAACTCCTGTTTGTTGATCTTTTATGCTGCATCATCACTACACCCATTAATTAGCTCTGATGCTTTTCACATGACTATTTAGGATTTCCATGATAAATATCATGTCAACTGGGAGAAGAGAGAGATTTTTCATTTTGGATGCCTTTTGTTTCTTTTCACTGCCTAATTACTCAGGGTAGAACTTTTAACATAGTGCTTAATAGAAAAGGCTAAAATAAGCATCATTATCTTATTTCTGATAATAGGGGGAACACTTTCCCTAACACTGTATGTGATATTATATATCAGTTTTCATAAATGTCCTTTATCATTTTGAGAATGTTCCTTTTATTTGCTAGTTTGATGAATCTTTTTTTTTTTTTTTTTGTCTTTTAGGGCCTCACCCATGGCATATGGAGGTTACCAGGCCAGGGGTCGAATCAGAGATGCCGCTGCTGGCCTAGACTACAGGCACAGCAACGTGAGATCTAAGCTGCATCTGTGACCTACACCATAACTCACGGTAACACAGAATCCTTAACCCACCAAGCGAGGCCAGGGATAAAAACTGCTGTCCTCATGGATACTAGTCAGATTCGTTTCTACTGAGCCACAATGGGAACTCTGATGAATCATTTTTTATCACAAAATATTGATTTTTTTAAAAATGCTTTGTCAGTATCAATCAACATGATCATATATGGGTTTTTTTCCCCCTTCATTCTATTAATATGATGTATCAACATGATGTATTATACAGGTTGATTTTTTTTTTTTTTTTTACTTTTTAGAGCCTTACCCGTGGCAAATGGAGGTTCCCAGACTAGGGGCTGAATGGAGCTGTATCTGACAACCTATACCACAGCCACAGTAACACCAGATCTGAGCCATGTCTGCAATTTACACTACAGCTCACGGCAAAGCCGGATCCTTAACCCACTGAGCAAGGCCAGGGATTGAACCTGTGTCCTCATGGATGCTAGTTGAGTTTGATAATTACTGAGCCACGACAGGAAGTCCCAGATTAATTTCTATATGTAGAAACACTATTGCTGAGATAATCTCAATTGATGGTGATGTATAATACTGCTGCTTGTTTTGATTTTTTCATTATTTTGTTGAGGATTTTTGTACTTAGATTCATAAGAAATAGTGGTGTGTAGTTTCCTTTTCCTTGTGATGTCTTTGGCTTTGGTATCAGTATAATGCCGGCCTTATAAAATGAGTTAGGAGAAATTCCTTCCTCTTCCAATTTTTTTTTTTGGAAAATTTTGAGAATAATTGGCATTAAATTGTCTTTAAACGTTTGTTAGAATTCACCTGTGAAGCCATATGGAGCTTATCTTTATCAGGAAGTTTTTTATTACTTATTCAGTCTCAAGTTCCTTGATTGTGTTATGTGGTCTATTGGGTTATTATTCATAATAAATGACTTTATCAGAGTAAACTATAAATAAAAAAATATGTAATACAAAAGCCATACATGTTTGTAATTGTTATGTTTTCTTGGAAAATTCAATTCTTTATCATTATGAATTGTGCTAATTATTCCTTATAATTTTTTTGTTGTTCTGAAGCCAACTTTACTGAAATTATTATAACCACTCCAGCTGTCTTTAAATTACTGTGAACATGGTATATATTTATCTAGCCATTTACTTTGGACATGAGTGCTTATATTTAAAGGTGGCTTCTTACAGACAATATATAGTTGGATTTTGCTTTTTTATCTGCTCTAATAGTCTTTGTCTTTTTAGTGTTGTATTCACATTTAATGTGATTGATAAATTATATTTTTTTAAAGTTTTTTGTTCATTGTGTTTCTTTTATTTTTCCACTTTTTTCTGTTTTGAAATATACAAGTTTAATAAAGCTCACCTTCATAAAACAATAACTGCCTCGTGGGTAGTGTAGTTACCTTACACAGATATTCTCAATGCTTTCCTGATATTCCTTATGATACTTCCACATTTCATTTCAATTGTCCATATGTACTAGTCACCAATATATTGCTACTATTATTGCTTTAAACACTGTTATCTTTCAGATCTTTAAGAAAAAGAAAATATTTTTATGTTACTTTCACTTGTTCCTTCTGTAATGCCCTTTCGTACTATGTGAAGATCTGATTTTGCCCATATAATTTTTTTTCCTAAAGAATTTCTTTTAATATTTCCTGCATGACAGGTCTGCTGACAAAAAAATTTCTTCAGTGTTTAAGTGTCTGAGAAAAATCTTTATTTCCCCTTCACTTTTGAGGTATAATTTTTCTAGACGTATAATGCGAGGTTGGTGGGTTTGTTCTTTCAATACTTTAAATATTTATCTCTATTCTCTTCTTGCTTGTGTGGTTTCTGAGAAGTCTTCTATGATTCTTATCCTACTCTGCTATAGGTATTTGTTAAAATCATTTGACTTCTTTCAACATATTACTTTAAATATTTACCTCTATTCTCTTCTTGCTTGTGTGGTTTCTGAGAAGTCCTCTATGATTCTTATCCTATTCTGCTGTAGGTATTTTGTTAAAATCCTTTGACTTCTTTCAACATATTCTTTTTCATGATTTTCTGCTGTTTAAATATGAAATGCCTGCATATATATTTATTTATAGATACATATCCTGCTTGACATTCTCTGAGTTTCCCAGATCATGGCTTTAGGTCTGCCATTAATTTTGGAAGATGCTTGGCCATTCTTGCTTCAAATATGTCTTTTGGTCAATTCTTTTTTCCCCTTCTGATATTCCAATTATAGCTACATAACACCTTATGAAATCACCACAGATCTTGGATGCTCTGTTGCAGTTTTTTTTTCTTTTTTCTTTTTACTATTGGAGTTTCAGTTTGTTTAAGTTTTTACTGACATGTCTTCAAGCTAACCACTTCCTTCCTTGGATGTACCTGATCTATTGCAGATTTTATCAAAGTTATTTTTCTCTTGCTATTTCTTTTTGATTATTTCTTAGATATTTCATTTCCTTATTTATGTAATTCACCTATTCTTGCATGTTATCCACTTTTTCTTTGAGGGCCCTAAATATACTGTCACTGATATTTTAAATTCTTTGTCCAATAATTCCAATATCTCTGTCTTTGAGTATGGTTCTAATCCTTATTTTGTCCCTTTGGGCTGTTTTTTGTTATTATTTATATGCTTATTTTTGTCTTTTAGCATGTTTGTAAGTTTTTGTTGAAACCTGGATATAATGAATCAGGTAGCAGAAAGTAAGGTAAAAAGACTTTAGTGTGAGGCTTTATGTTAATCAGGCCACAATTTTGGCTGTGCTTAATTTTTGTAGTTTTATTGCTATTAAAGGCTTAAAATTCTTCTAATGTCTTTGTTTTGTCTTGCCTTTTGACCTTAGGATATCCTGAGAAGTCATATGCAGATGCAATTTTGAAGCCCATTATCTGTAACACACTCCTTATACTGGAAATCTGTTGTTATGTGAAAAAGTGTGGGGAAGATGAAAAACCAAGAGGGTCTAGAGTAGGAGAAATGTCCTCCCCCAAATGGAGTAAGACTGGTAAGTTATTTCCCCTGGAGAGTGGCCCTTGTTGTGAAAGACATTCTAGGTGTACTTCACAATGTCTATTTTTCCTCTTCCCTTGTCAGCTGCGAAGGGATACTTACTGTCTTTCACCATGAAAACTGGTAGGATTACTACTAATTATGTAAGGGGTAAAAATGTAGCTGAGCAGGACCGTGTAGAGGCCTTCTCCAGACAGATCCCTCCTCCATTCCTCTGCTTCAGCTCCTCTCTGAAGTACCTAGTCAATAGTATCTGATACACAATTCCTGAGCTGTTTTACAGATGCTAACACAAAATGAAAGAAAGCTGTTTTACAGATACTTCCAACAAATGCAAGAAATTAATTGCTTGATGACCTTGAGCCCCCAGAACTACTGACGCCTAAGGATCGATAGAATTAACCACTCTTGTCACTTCGACATCAATGAATCAGAACACTGAACAAGGTGATCACATATCTTGTGAGCCCCTTCCCTCATCTGGACTTCATAACTGCTTTGCTGAAACCCTTCTGGGAGTTCTGAGTTTTAGAGCACAAGCCACCCATCCTCCTTGTACTGGCACCTTTGCTTCACCACATCCCAATGTCAGTAGACTGGCTTTACTGCTCATGAGGGGGTGTTCCCAAGTTGGTTTGGTAACAAAAATGCATGTAATACAGAGCACTAGCTTAAAACCAACACTTTAGTTAAAACTTTTGGAAATGGATACCTTCTCCCTTTATACTTGATACTGTTGAGAAAGAAGAAATTTTCCTCTATCCTTCTAAATTCATTGGCTGGTCTAAGAATTAAACTGACATGAGACAACAGGAGACAAACAAAATTTTAATAACATGTATATGTGGGAGAGACTTCGGAAAACTGAGTAGTTTCACAAAATGGATGAAACCCTCACTTTACCTTTTTCATCTAAAAAAAAAAAAGATGTTGGTTTGAAATTTCAAAGAGGTGGAAGGCAATTCCTATGGAAATAGAAAAGCAAGCATTTGGTAAATAAATGTTTACTGGTCCAAAAAGAAACAATGGGACACAGAGTGCGCTGAGGTGTCTCCAGGCCCTGTTGAGTTTCCTCACCACACCTAGCCAAATATTCTTTGTAAATATCTCCAGTGATAGTTCTATTCTGTAAATAAACTCTGTTATTGAAATTCTTTTAGGCAGTTAACGGGGAGGTAACACAAAAAAATTTGAGTCTTCTGCTTCTTAAAAAAAATCAGACTAAATTAATACTCACATCAAAGATACATTTTGGAGTAGTAAATTTTGTTCCCATATAATATGAATACCAATATATTTCATTAAAAAAGAAAAATACATAAATAAAAATGAAAAAACCCTGAGTATCAGGCACCTCACACACAGAATACAATGAAATTTCACCATTATCTTAAGAAAAGTGAAAGAAATTTATGACTAAAATCTGACAAGTATTCTTTATTTGAATTAAGACCTGTTCTTCATAAATTGGGCATCATTTCCTCTCAAAAGCCATTGCAAGCCAACTTTCACCAATTCTGAAATCATGACAACTGGATACTAAAAGCATCAAACGCAAACATTGCTTTTATAATTAAGCCTTTGAAAACTTAAAATTTAATTTGAGTATATGTATGCATGTGCATAAAATTTTATGACTTCACCAATTTTCTCTTTCTTATTTTTAAGGTAGGGCAGTGGCTAGGCAATATGAAACTAGAATGGGGTAAAAAAAGAGACAATTCTATTGTCTTCCTTTAATCCTCGGTAATAATAGGTGCTGGGCAAAAAAATGTGTGGAAATAGTACTCTCAAACAACACAGGCAATTTTTATCTGACTTTGCCACGGTTTAGTCAGACAAGAACTTATATGCTATTATATTTCCTGTGTTTAATGTAAACTGTTTTCATTGTTAAATAAATTAAACTGCATAAACGAAGTGAAAAACTGATAAGGAAAAAAATCACCTCAGAGCTTTTTGGCAAGATAAGTTACACTTCTGACCTCATCATGTATTTAACATCTCTGACAGCCAGCAATACAAATCCAAGTGTCATTAAACTGAATTTTTAAGGCATATCCATGCCATATCCTTTGATACTAATGCACTATATAAATTCACAATCCTCCTTAATGGTCTATGCATTTCTCATTTCCTTTACACAGTGGGGTAGCATTATTTTCGCAGTTCTATTCTGAAATAGAAGTTTGTATAAAAGAAAAAGAAAATATGTACTTGTAATCTGTATTTTTGCTTTTATTTAAAATAGGCATAGAATAGTTAAACTATTTTCTTGAAGTAAGAAAAAAATATAGAACTGGTCTCCTATTTCTATCTTTTCTTCAAATGTAAGTCATGTTCCACCCAAATAGAGTACTTGAATTTCTATTGTACTTGGTAGGTACTAATTCAAATGTTCCACTTTTTTATTCCTAACGTAAAGACTTACTAAATTCTTTCATAAGTATAAATAAAAATGTCTTGAATTTTATCCGGATTATCATGATATAGGTCCTAAATTTCTAGCAGGCATTGTAGCCTATCAGTATCAAAATGTTATTATTCAAACAAATCAAAAAGAAAAGTTAATCAGTTTTTGTGTATGAGGCTAGTGAGCCTGGGTGATTCAGTCAGTAGACGTCAGCACTTTGGGTAAAGCCCAGGAGGGAAGGTTAGGGAGTCAGTTTGTAGAAGTAAATGGAGAATATGCTTCACACAATGTTTGCTGATATTGCCTCGGTGATGCACAGAGCCAACTGATCAGGCTACTGATTTCCCAACTGCAGTCAGAAAGCTTCATACCATTCATAGATCAAAAAACATTTCTTTCTGCTTCAAAGGTTTGAGAGATTTTAACAAATTTTCTTTTCAAATATTTTTAAGATCTCTTGTTTTCTTAAGAATCTGCCAAAATCTTTAAATGAGAAGAGCATTAGAGCAGAGCAGAGTGTAAACAAAATGCATTTCCCCAAAGTCTTCTTTATCTTTGTCATGTAACAGCTCCAGTGGGCTTTGCAGATAGCCCAGCAATGATCTGATATTCATTCTACATGTTGATATCCTGCTGCATATAATTTTAAGAGGAAGATTTTAATTCACATAAATGTGAAGGTAGTGAACAGGTCTATTAAGCAAGAATTTAAGTAAGTTCACTAATATACAATATATGCACATACACTACACAAAAGTTTAGTTTGGGCTTGAACTCTATTTTACTTTTATTTTCCAATAATTTAAAATATTATATTTAAAATGAAATTAAGCTCATTGTGCTATGCTCTTTCTGGCACTTAACATTAACATTAATGTTATGTTTTAATACCCTTTAATGTTAAGGAATGTCACTGGATTAACTGGGATGTTCAGATTTAAACACCCATGAATCTGATTAGGAAACAGCTATAGTCACTCCCCCCAGTGTACTAGGAGCAATATCTCTATTTTCTGGATGATCCCAGAGAATCAGTTTTTATCTATCTTTACTCCATTCTGCTAGCTCTGAAAAGCCAAAAAAAAAAAAAAAATACAAACAAACCAATGGCAGATGTTTTTCCTCACTTCTAATTGGTGGGGCAGTCCAATCCTGGAAATAACAGTGTCATATATTTTTTCCTCCATTGGCATATGGTCTCTTTTTACTGCTGAATTGGAATCGATTCTTTTCTTAAGGGCTTATTCATATCTCTAATGCCAAAATGTGAATGGTCTATTATAAGCAAGGGCAGCATAGTTATCCTAGAGCTGTTCTCATTTATTTAGGAATACCATGCATGTAACAAAAAATACCAACCTTAAATAATACCACTACTTTCTCCACAGCCCCCAATCCATTATTACCAATGAGCTATTGTGCAGATTCTGCTATTGTAAGCAATCTGTTCTAGTTATAATCATTGGCATTCTGTTCAATAACAGAAATGCTATGTCCACTCCCTCCAGCAACTGGTTCTGCTTGCTATTCACTCTAGTTCTTTTTTTATAATGCAATCTCCTAAAAATATTGCTTGGTTAAAACAAGAAAATAAACAGGTATTTAACTTGTAGATGCTTGTTTGCAGTTGCATCATGGATTAGAAATAAAATCAATATACTATTACATAGAAGCATCCTAGCAAAAGATACCAGAAGTGTGTAAACAAATATGTATTAACTACCAAAAGATTACTTGAGACATGGAAAATATTACCTTATGACATAGGACAGTTTGTTTTGGATCATGATAAAATGAAAATTAATAAATAAATGGTGTACCTTTTCAGAGGGAAGACAAATTCCATTTTTTTTTTTTTTTATTCCAGAAGGAAGGAGCTGTAGGGGGAAAGGATATAAAGCAAACTGTTAATAATATGCATAAAAATTGTTTTAACTTCAATGGAAGAATGTTTTTAAATTAAGCTTTCCCACAGACCCCAGAAAACATACTGCTTTGTATTTATGCACTAATATGCAAATGCATTATTACAGTTGTAATTTTTGAAGTTAAAAAGTTAGCCAAGTTTCAAGGATTGGGTGTCAGGTTTTTTTTTTTTTTTTTTTCTTTTTTAGGGCCGCACCCATGGCATATGGAAGTTCCCAGGCTGGGGGTTGAATCGGAGCTACAGCTGCTGGCCTACACCACAGCCATAGCAACGCAGGATATGAGCGGCATCTGAAAGCTACACCGCAGCTCACGGCAACGCCAGATCCTTAACCCACTGAGCGAGGCCAGGGATCGAACCTGCAACCTCATGGTTACTAGTCAGATTCATTTCCACTGCACCACAAAAGGACCTCCTGGCCTTCTGTATTTCTGCATGTCTAGTAAGCAACACACTTTGTCATCTATTTAAGAACGATTATATAGCAAAGTTACATAGCTTTCAGAGCTAAGGACAGACTACTTACTGCCTATTGTAATAAAGATAATGTTTTCCCTGTGGAGCAAAGGGCACAATGCTTATAGTCCATTGTATAATATTTAAGTTTCTTAAGCTTGGTGTTACTCTCCTGTAATGGAACATGTTATAGTGTACAGGTGTCATATGGGCATTTCTTTCAATGCTGTACAGTAAGAATTGGAAATTAGGAAATCAATGCACAATTGCTGATATTCTGGCTACTATTATTTCTACAAGTAATAAATTTGACTTGATTTTTGATTCAAGGTTCTTCTGTTTTCCACCAGCATCCATTAAAAACATGGTAGGCTGACTTGTGAGCTTGAAATTAGGGTAAAATCTCAGAACCTTCACAGTTCTTGACAGTTAAAGCTCAGAAGGGGGGAAGTGTGGGATTAGGGTTATAATGAGAAGGTAGAGTAGTGTTAGGGTTATAAAGAGGGGGTGTCAAAAGATGTTATTGGTTCCTCAGCTTCACCACATTTTTTCCTGCAGGAAAAGATGTATGCAAGTGATTCTTCTGAACATACATTTTATTCCATTTTATCTTTTTCCTGCTATCCTCTAAATAGAGTTGCTTCATATCATCTAGGAGCCAAAATGTAACCAATACAAGTCCATTTTGCTTTAGCCCTTTAGCCTTCCAGAATTAGGGGAAAATAATAAAAAATCAGAAAAATATTATGCAAGAGAAGCCTAGTATCCCTACTTTAAGTAGAAGGAAAAGCCAGTGGTGATTAAATAATAGTCATCTACATTTATTCAGTTTATTTATTGAGATATTATACATTATAAGCTCTAAAGGCATACTATACAAGTATAGATCCCTGTAATCCTGGAGTTTAGGAAATTTACAATTAAATATTTGCAGCAATACATATATATCATACTGAGTCTGCATGCTAACACTGCAAAGCAAAAATTCCTATTTTATAAATAATTAAGTTGAGGCTCAGAAAGATTAAGGAAACATATTGAAGGCTTTGCTTATTTTTGGCAGGGAGAGGGGCAAGATGTGATCTTAGGTTAGTCATATTTCAGTTGTCATGCATTTTGTCACTATTGAAGACTCATTACTATAAAAACAGTAAAAGCAAAAGGCACCATTTGGCTGATTCAGAAGCCCTTTTGTCAGATTCACAGTAGTGCTGCAGTGACACAGCAGCTGTAACACAGTCTCACAGGTATATTCAGCATTAGTATATGCAGTGTTCTGCATGTGGACATCTGGCTCCACCAGAAAAAAATGGATAAGGAGTAAAATGCCCTTTCACTGTTAAAACCTAGCAAATCAACTCAGGAGAATGCATGAGCAACTCTTAGGGATTCCCTAAAATACTTCCCTGAGAAACCATCCTTTCTATAATTGTTAGAGAAGAAACATAGATAGTGTTTTTTTCCATCGCTAGATTAAACACTGTTATTAATGACTCTAGTGTTTGACCCTAGTCCTCAATTCTGAAGGCTGGGGAAACAAGGAGTTAAATGTATGTTTTCTCCTATCTTCTCTAATTGACTATAAGCTTTTAAAGACAGGGTCCATGTCTTATTCATTTCTATTTCCCAGACCTTATTTCAGTGATTGTCATACAATAGTGGTAAATAAACTAATGAACAAGTTAGGGAATAGTGATATTCATAAAAATCAAAAGAGAAAGTAAATTGCAGAGAGAACATGTAGTATACACTTAACCCCAAAACTAAAGTAAAAAACTCACTTCACAGAATTTTAAAACTATTCAGCTTTTGCTTAAGAGAAAGTACAAGAAGATAAAGACCAAAGCAGAAAAGGCGCTGTGGTGCAGGTCGCAGATGCAGCTCGGATCTGGCATTGCTTTAGCTGTGGTGTAGGCCAGCAGCTATAGCTCTGTTTTGACCTCCAGCCTGGGAATTTCCATATGCTGCAGGTGCAGCCTAAAAACAAACAAAAAAAACAAAAAACGCAAAAAACAAAAAAAAGAAAGAAAAGAAAAATTTAAAAAAAATAAAAAAGAAAAGAAACTACAGTGAGTTATCACCTCACACCAGCAAGAATGGCCATCATCAAAGTCTACAAACAATAAATGCTGAAGAGGGCATTGAGAATAGGGAACCCTCTTACACTGCTGGTGAGAATGTAAATTGGTACAACCACTATGGAAAATGGTATGGAGGTTCCTTAAAAAACGAAATATAGCATTACCATAGGATACAGCAATCCCACTCCTGGGCATCTATTCGAAGAAAACCATAATTTGAAAACAAACGTGCACCCCGATATTCATTGCAGCACTGTTTACAATAGCCAAGACATGGAAGCAACCAAACGTCCAGTAACAGTAGAATGGATAAAGAAGATGTGGTACATACATACAATGGAATACTACTCAGCTACAAAGAAGAACAAAATAATGTCATTTGCAGCAACATGGATGGCCCTAGATATTATCATACTAAGTGAAATCAAAGAAAGACAAATATATATTACTTATATGTGGAATCTAAGAAAAATGATACAAAAGAACTCATTTATAAAATAGAAACAAATTCACAGATTTCAAAATCAAACAATTACAAAAGGGAAAAGGGTGGGGAGGGGAGAGAGTGTATAAATTAGAAGGATGGGATTACCATAGACACACTACTCTATATAAAATAGATAACTGACAAGACCTAGTGTATAGCACAAGGAAATCTCAATATTCCATAATAACCTAGATTGGAAAAAAGAATGGATACATGTATAACTGAATCACTCTGCTGTACACCTAAAACTAATACAACCATGTAAGTTAAATATATTCCAATAAAATTAAAAAAAAAAAGAAAAAATAATGTAAAATAAAATAAAATCCAGGGACTGTTTATATAGATATTAAAAATAATGACTAAAATTAGGCTTTTATCCATTCATCATTCATTCACAATAAAAATTTTCCAAGTAATTATTAAATCTATAATTTTTAAACATGAAATTATATTTTTACCTGCATTAAAGTTTTTACATTTTAATTTTGGATTTCTAGCTGTTTGGCTTTAAGATAATATTCAAAAACTCTTCAAAGCCAGCATCTTCCATTTCTTAACTTCTTTCTAGGCAAATTGATCAGTAGTGTTTTGAGGATTGGCTGTGTGCCCAGCTTCTACAAATGCCAAACACTTCTGTGCACCAAGTTAATTAAAATTGACTGCTTGTTTTAGGCAGAAGAAACAGGCAGAATGCCGGATGGTTCTAAAGAGTGACTGAACAATTTAAGTAAACAGAATAACCTGCCTTCAAGCCAAAGAATAAAAATAGTTTATTATGTTGTCTTTGCTTAAAACAAAACAAAAAGCTCTAAAAATGTTGGTTTAGGTTGAAAAAATATGAAATATATACCTCAACCAAATAGAAAATTCTATACTAGTCATAGAAAAACAATAAAAAATATTCAACCATCACTTTTCACAAAATCTATAAATTAGGCTGTTTAATGACTATTTTAAACAAAGGTTTGCTTAGATTACACATATGTACTAAATGTATTTTACTATTGTCTACTGCAAAGGTATTTTTCAATATTATGTGGATATATGTCATCAATTAACATGTAATTCTGAAGCTTAGGAAAACTTACAGTAAATAAATATCTGAGGATGGAACTGACCTTCAAGTAACACTCTATCTAAATGCTTGTAGAGGGAGTTCCTGTATTACTCAGTGGGTTAAGGATCCCACATTGTCACTCCATTGACTCAGGTGGCTGCTGTGGCATGGGTTTGATTCCCAGCCTAGGAGCCTCCACATGCCATGTGTGTGCTTAAAGAAATTCTCTAGATTACATTGCACTAAGGTTACCAGCTTAAATATGTAACGTGCAATATAAACATGATTTTATGAGCTGAGACTTGACTCCATAACCATAGTGTGATCACATTATAGGCAGAAAATGGAAAGCTGCTAACATGTACTAAAAGTCTACTAATTGGTAGGAACCCTACCAGGTATAGCTTATTTAATGCATATTGTTTTAAAGTATCACCATAACACCATGAAATAGATATGTATATACTTATACAGATGAAGAAACTGAGAAACAGAGAAGAAAATTTATTAATGTGAGATGACCATTAGGATTAAAATTAATTTTGATTTATTTCATTTATTGTGAGTTTTGATGAGCCCCTGAAGTTTGCTCAATCTGTTATGTTCAAATTGCCTAACTGTTAGATATGCAGAATGAATTCGTATTTGGAATTCTGTCAAGATCCAAGGTGTCTAAAAATGAGCTTGAATCAAAGCTATAAAAATCACACAGTGCTACTCGTGCATTTTCCTCAGTATACATTCAGTTTATGTACCTGTATACCAAACTTGATTTTCTAATTTCTATTAGAAGATAAAATTAGACCTTATAAAAGGAAGACTCCAGATCTGAAAGGAAGACTTGGGATAACTGGGTGCTCAAAAGTGATGATATCACTGGACAGTCCTATGTCAATAGAAAAAAATTTGATAAAAGAAGTCAAGGTTCTCAAAAGGCATGGGATGTTGGGCTTCTTCTAATTCAAAGTTAATTGTCTAACATATCTCAACAGTACATATCTCAGCTTGTCTTCTCTATATTATATTGTTACCTTGAATGACCAAAATTGAGATAGGGTAAGTGTGATTAATAGATGGACAGTTGTGGTCTGCCGATCCTCATTATCTTTTCCTCCTCGGGTCACATTTCAGCTCACTACAGTTCAATTTACCCTACTCGGAGCCAAATGGTTCTTAATTGACCACTGCCTTTTTCACTTATTCATCAAATATTTTTGAGCACTTTTTGATGTAAAGTATTATGTGAGGTAAAGGACATATACTGTTGAATAATAATGATGATAATAATTATGAAAATGTTCACTAATTACTAATTATGGTCACTAGCCAAAATCTTTAGAAACCCACTTGTAGTCATACAAATTCAGCGTTTTTTTTTGTCTTTTTTTTTTTTCTTTTAGGGCTGCACCATGGAACGTGGAGGTTCTCAGGCTAGGAGTCCCATTGGAGCTGGAGCCACTGGCCTATGCCACAGTAATAGCAACACCACATCCAAACCATGTCTGTGACCTGTACCACAGCTCGTGGTAATGCTGGATCCTTAACCTACTGAGCGAGGCCAGGGATTGAACCTGCATCCTCATGGATAGTAGTCAGAATCACTTCTGTTGAGCCACGACGGGAATTCTCAAATTCAGTTTTAATTAATTTGATGCAATAAGAACTTAATCCAAGGAAATGTGAGGATTTCTCACTAAGGAATACTTTGGTGCAACTTCTTACATGACTTGACATTTTCTTGGAAAGTTGTAAAGAGAAATTGAGGTATCAGAGGCCAGCATTACATCTGTTAAAAAGTGGGGTCAATTTGGATATTTGGTATCTTAACAATTATTATCAAGTAGGCGGGGGAACTAAAAAGGGACTATCTTTAGTAAAGAGCAATAATCACCCATTTTGTTCATAAGCAAGTTTGTCATTTTTACAGACATGGAGGGCCTTGCCTTTGTCTTGTTTTTATCAGGATCACAGAGCAACCTTGTCTATGGCTTGTTGGGAGAAGGGATTATATTCTACATGTACCATTTGAAAACTTCACAATAATAACTAATGCATTTTCTCAGTTATTTATTATAAGCCTAGAATTATTCTGAGTACTTTATCTTTGTTAACTAATTTTGATCTTCATAAAAATTTGTAAGACTAGATTGGAAAAATCAGTGCTAAAATGAATATATTACCCAAGGCAATCTAAAGATTTAAGGCAATTCCTATTAAATTACAAGTGACATTTTTCAAAGAACTGTAACAAAAACAATTTTAAATTTGTATGGAAACACAAAAAACCCTGAATAGCCAAAGTAATCCTGAGAAAGAAAAACAGAGCTGGAGGAATCATGCTCTCTGACTTCAGGCCACACTACAAAGCTACAGTAATCAAACCAAACTAGTATGGGACTAGTACAGAAACAGACACACAGATCAATGGAACAGGAGAGAAAGCCCAGATATAAATCCACACATCTATGGTCAACTAATCTTTGACAATGGAGGCAAGAATACACAATGAAGAAAAGAAATTCTCTTCAATTAGTGGTGCTGGGAAAACTGGATAAATACTTGAGAAAGAATGAAATCAGAACATTTTCTAACACTAAAGATAAAAATTAACTTAAAATGATTAAACACCTAAGTGTAAGACAAATTACTATAAAACTCCTAAAGGAAAAGATAGGCAAAACACTCTTTAATATAAAGCTCAGCAATAATTTTTTTGAGTCCATCTCCTAGAGTAATGGAAACAAAAGCAAAAATAAACAAATGGGACCTAATTAAACTTAAAATATTTTACTCAGCAAAGAAAATCATAAATGAAACAAAAAGACAAACTATAGACTAAGTGAAAATATTTGCAAATGATGTGATCTACATGGATTAATCTCCAAAATAGACAAAGAACTAATTTAGCTCAGTATCAAAAAAAACAACTCTTTCAAAAAAATTAGCATAATACCTATAGAATTCCAAAGAAAACCTAAAGATGGCCAATAGGCACATGAAAAGAAGCTCAACATCACAAATTATTAGAGAAATGTAAATCAAAACTACAACAAAGTATCGCCTTACACCTGTGAGAATTGTTGTCACAAAAAGCCTACAGGAGTTCCCGTTGTGGTGCAGTGGTTAACAAATCCGACTAGGAACCATGACGTTGCGGGTTCGATCCCTGGCCTTGCTCAGTGGGTTAACGATCCGGCGTTGATCTGAGCTGTGGTGTAGGTCACAGACGCGGCTCAGATCCTGCGTTGCCGTGGCTGTGGCATAGGCCAGTGCCTACAGCTCCGATTAGACCCCTAGCCTGGGAACCTCCACATGCGGCTGGTATGGCCCTAAAATGACAAAAGGCAAAAAAAAAAAAAAGCCTATAAATACTAAACACTGGAGAGGGTGTGGAGAAAAGGGAACCCTCCTACACTGTTAGTGTGCAAACTGACACTGCTACTATGGACAATAGTATGGAGGTTCCTCAGAAAACTAAAAACAGAGTTACTTTATGATCTGTCAATTCTACTCCTGGGTGTATATCCAGAAAACTCAAATTTGGAAAGATACATGTACCCAGTTGTCACTGCAGGACTATTTACAATAGCCAAGACATGGAAGCAATCTAAATGTCTATCTACAGATAAATGGATAAAGAAGATGTGATATATACAGAATATGAATACTACTCAGTCATAAAAAGGAGTGAAATAACGTTATTTTCAGCAACATGGGTGGACCTAGAGATTATCATACTAAGTGAAGTAATAAAGCAAAAGACAAATATTATGTAACTTTAATGTAGAATCTAAAACAATAATACAAATGAACTCATTTATAGAAAAAAAAAACAGACTCACGAACATAGAAAACAAACTTATGGTTACCAAAGGGGGTAAAGGAGAGGGGCATAAATTAGGCATTTGTGATTAACAGATACACACTCTATACAGATAAGTAACAAAGATCTACTTTATAGCACAAGGAACTATATTCAGCATTTTTTTTTTTTTTTGGCTGCACTTGTGGTGTGGGGAAATTCCTGGTTCAGGGATCTAATCTGTGCAACAGCAGCAATCCCAGCCCTAGCAGTGACAATGCTGGATCCTTTACCTGCTAAAAGCCACCAGGGAACTCCTATATTCAGTACCTTGTAATAACTTGTAATGGAAGAGATCTGAATCATTTGCTGTATACCTGAGCCACCGTAAATCAACTGTATGTCAATAAAAAAAATAAAAATAAACTTATAAGATACATATAGCTATTTTTTATTTCATAAATGAAGAAGGTGACATAGAGCATGGATAAGCAGTTGCCCAAAGGCATACAATAAGCCAATGACAGAGCTAGATCTGCAGTTCTAACATGAATGCGAGAATATCATGACCTGGGGAATGTCACATTAGACTTCTAAGAAGCTGACTCTGCTCACTACTTTTCTTATTAAAACTCCTTTTCTTAGATGTTGTGGCACAATTCTCCTCTGCTTCTTCCGTCATACCATACTACTCTTGATTAATCTCCTTGGCTGGCTTTTGTTTCACAGATTTTTATTTTTATTTTTTTCCAAATACAGATCATACTATGATCAATTTCTTCATTTTTGTTTTTTGCCTCTCCTTATATGTTCTCCACAAGAAGTATACACAGAGTTTCAACTACTCTATAAATGTCAATGATATCCAAAGCTATATCTTTACTTCTATTGTCTTTCCTATTTTGAAACCATTATCTTAATTATCTAGACATTTCACAAGCGTTTGCACTTGCTGACATCAGAATCAATTTATCTCTACCTCTACTACTACAAATGTAATACAGGCCATATAATAATCTCTCACTTAGAATATTATAAGATTCTTATTACTGATCTTCACACTTCCAGGTTTTCCTCATTCCTTTCCTATGTTTTTCATTAGGCCTTCTTTATTTCATATACAATAGAAGCTATCTTAAATGTAAAGTCAAAAATATTCCTTTCACATAACATCATTTACAATAACTTCAAAGAAAAATGAAATACTTGATGTAAATCTACCGAAACATGTACAGAATCTGTATGCTAGAAACTATAAAATACTATGAAAGAAATCCAAGAAGATTGACTAGAGAGACATATCCTGTACATTTACTGGAAAAAGCAATGCACTAAAGATATCAATTTTCCCAAGTTGATTTATAGGTATAATGCAACTCCCATAAAAGTCTTCAGCAAAGTTTTTTGGCAGAGGTATAAAAATTTATTCTAAAATTTATATGAAGAGGCAAAGGATCTAGAATAGCTAAAATAATTTTGAAAAAGGAGAGTAAAGTGTGAGGAATCATTCTTACTGATGTTAAGGCTTACTATGTAGCTGACCAATACAGTGTGGTATTGGTAGAGGGATAGACACACAGATCAGTCAAACTGATGAGAAGACCTAGAAATAGGCCCATAGAAACAGGCCCAACTGATTTTTGATAAAGGTGCAAAAGCAGTTCAATGAAGGCAGCATAGCCTGGTCAACAAATGATGATGCTGGAGCAATTAGATATCCATAAGTTAAAAAAAAAAAAAAAAACTCAGCCTAAATGTCACATCTTATACAATAAGTAATTCAACATGTGTCATACACTTTAATGTGAAACATAAAGCCATAAGACTTTAGAAACAATAATAGAAGATAATTCTTGGGACCTAGAGCTAAGTGAAGAGTTCTTAAACTTGACATTCAAAACATTATCCATTAAAGGAAAAAAAAAAAACAACTGATAACTTTAAACACAACAAAAATTAAAATCTTTTTTTCTCTGCCAAAGCTTATATAAAGAGGATTAAAAGACAAGCTACAGATGAATAAAATAATTGCGAACCATGTATCTAACAAAAGATTAGTATCTAAAATGCATAAAAGACTCTCAAAGACCAACAGTTAATATGTAACATTTCGATTTAAAAATGGTCAACAGGAGCTTCCGCTGTGGTGCACTGGGATTGGTGGTGTCTTAGGAGCACTGGCATGCAGATTCTAACCTCAGTCCAGCACAGTGGGTTGGGGATCTGGCATTGCTGCAGCTGCAGCTTATGCCTCAGGACAGCCAAAAATGAAAAAAACAAAACACAAAATGGGTAGTTTCCTTTGTGGCTCAGCAGTAATGAATCCAGCAAGTATCCATGAGGACTCGGGTTCAATCCCTGGCCTCACTCAGTAAATTAAAGGATCCAGCATTGACATGAGCTGCAGTGTAGGTCACAGATGTGGCTCGGATCTGGTTTTGCTGTAGTTGTGGTGTAGGCCAGCAGCTATAGCTCTGATTCCACCCCTAGTCTGGGAACTTCCATATGGCAGCAGGTGGAACTCTCAAATAAATTAAAAAATAAATAAAAATTTTAAAAATAAAAGAAGAAAAACACAAGAGAAAATGGTCAATGCACATGAACAGATATTTCACCAAAAATATATACAAATAGAATACAAGCACATTTAAAGATATTCAACATCAATAGCCATTAGAGAGATAATTAAAATCATACTGATATATCAGCACACACCCATCAGAAACTTTTATATATTTTCAGTTTATAGGCAAATATAGTTCCAGTTTTAGGACAGAGAAGAAGAGTGCCACTGGCATGGTCAACATTCTATCTTAATATGTCCTTGCTGAAATGAAGACTGTCTTAGAATGTTTTTGACAGAAACATTTTGTCCAAACACCGAAAAAAAGTGGATATATCTTACAAAGTCTATGAGATGAGTTGCAATTTATAAAGCTTCAAAGCCAGACCCTTTATTCTAATATGAGAATAAATAGAAATATTCTGTCTCATTCTTACCTGAATTAAATTCAGCTTTGTTATTCCATTTATAGAGCATAGGCAGAGTAGATCAAACAAAATTCTTAAGGGCCCCAGGATTTTCATAATGGTAAATGAACATTAGCTTCATCATAAAGTCACCAGTTGCATTAGTCCCTAGTAAGAGAATCAGTCTGTCCTTTGAAGCTTTGAAGCCAGGCATTGACTTTTCCTCTCTAGCTATGAAAAATCCTAGATGGCATCTTTTTTCAATATCAAGCTGTTTTGTCTACGCTGACGACCTGTTGTTTAGTGTAGCCATCTTCATTACCTTAGCTAGATCTTCTGAATAACTTGCTGCAGTTTCTACATCAGCATTTGTGGCTTTACCACGCACTTTTACGTTATGGAGATAGCTTCTTTCCTTAAACTTCATGAACCAACCCCTGCTAGCTTTAAACTGCTCTGCAGCTTCCTCTCCTCACTCAGCCTTCACAGCACAGAACTAAAGAGAGTTAGGACTTTACTCTGTTTAGGCTTTTGTTTAAGGGAATTTTGTAGCTGGTTTGATCTTCTATCCAGACCACTAAAACTCTTTTTATCAGCCATAAGGATGTTTTGCTTTCTTATCATTGATGAATCCTCTGGAGTGGCACTTTGAATTTCCTTAAGTAACTTTTCCTTTGCATTCACAACTTGGCTGTTTCATGCAAAAGGCAAGCTTTTGGCCTATCTTGGTTTCAATGTGTTTTTCTCACTAAGCTGAATCACATCTAGCTTTTAACTTAAAAGTGAAGACGTGCAACTCTTCACTTGAACTGAAGCCACTGTAGGGTTATTAATTGCATAATTTTAATGTTTTTGTGTCTTAGGGAATAAAGAGGCCCAAGAAGTAGGAGAATGAGAGATGGGGAACAGCTGGTCAGTGCAGCAGTCAGAAGCCCATTGTCTTATTTGGTGTGGTTTGTGATATGTGAAAACAATGATAACAGTGATACTCAGAAGGGTGAGAGCTGTATTTAGGATGAGAAATAATATATTCAACTTCTATCTACATTTTCTCCAGGAATATAATCTTTACAGTATTTGATTTTCCTCCTCAGAATGCATGAAGACATCAGCAGAGGCCGTGTCCTTTCTTGACTTAGGCTAAGCTTAAGGAATGAATTAGGGATGATGCTTAGTTATACCTAATTATCTTATTTCCTCATGTGGCCTATTTAGAGAAGGAAGGAACTTGATATTTGCCTCAACTGCTCTGTTTTCCTTTTGGTAAAACATTTTGCAATGCTAAGTCATAAAGATGATGCTATATCTAGGTGTCTTTGGAATCAGCAAGTTGTTTACTGCTCACATTCTTAAAACAATCCATTCTATGACATAATACTTCTTACTTTGTGCAATTATATAGTGCCATCAACAACACCATCTGGAGCATTTTCTATACCAGGATAATGCAGTTCCTATTAAAAATAGGACTTGAACATAAAGAAAGCTTTAAGAAGATCACATCTACATCTGCCCGTGTGAATACGCAGTTGTTCATCTCCTTGCTCAGTATCATCTCAGTGACCGCCCAGAACAGAACAGGTGCCCCATTTTTTTCAGGGTTTTCTTTAGTAAAACCCTGACAACCACGCCCTTCCTGCTGCTTTGCTGTTGGGCACTCAACCTCCCTGCCATGGTCTGCCAGTCACTCTTGACTTTCTCTTTGCTTCCCACAGTTACAAGAATTGTCAGTTCTCAGAGGCCAGGTAGTGCAATTCCCCCTTACTCTTACTTATCTCTTTCTAACAAAATCCCTGATAAGTCATTTCCATGTGTCTTGCACCCCTTGGAACAAAAGAGGAAAATCTCAGAGACACGTATCTTTATAACTGTAAGAGGTAGAGCCTCAGAGTCTAATAAGTATACCCTAATTCCACCTGTAGTCCTTTGTTTTTTTTTTCTTTTCCCATGGCAGAAGAGGGGTATGATTTAGTGACAGGGAATTCCAAGTGATGGATACATCTGTGTAATTCTTAACATTTTGTACTATTTGATATCCATTTAACTGACTTGTTTAACTGTCCAATATACCTCTTTTTTAGACTCTGTAATTTGGGTTCAAACATGTGGATAGCAATTAACAAAATTTTAAGTAGTACTAGATTTGGTCTTTTTTTACACGTATTTTATTTGCTTTTATTAAAAGTGTTCTTTGTAAATTGAGTTATATTTGAAATACAACGTTGTGTAAGTTTAAGGTGTGCAACACATGATTTGATATGTTCATATTGCAATAGGATTACCATAGCAGGTTAGCTAACACCTCTATGGTGCAACATGATTATCATTCTTTTAGTACTGGGAACACTTAAAATCTAGCCTCTTAGCAAGTTTAATGTTTGTAATACAGTACTGTTGCTTATAATCATTGTACTAATGCTCTCCAGGACTTATTTATCTACTAGTTGCAAGTCTTTACTTTTAAACACCATCTCTCCCATTCCCTCAAACCCCCAGTGCCTGGTAATTGCTATTTTACTCTCTCCTTTTCATGATTTTGCTTTTTGTAGGTTCTGTCTTTTAAATGATTCTTATATCATCATTGAAATCAAGTGAAAAGAAAATTATTTTGTGAATTAAAGGTTTTCAGAGGGTTAGGTTATAATCTACTTGACCTCTTTAGGAATATTTTTCATGTTATCATGCTGTACAATATCTGCTGTGTAGTATAATGAACTTAAAGTGTTTTACCAAAAAAAAAAAAAAAATCAATCCTGGCACAAGGTTGGCCTTCTTATTTAGTACTATCCTAAATACATCCATTCTATTTTTAAATCTAAGCTTATTTGTTTAATGTAACATTGACCAATGACAGGCTTATAGAATCAGCAGAGTGCTAGAATACAAGAACATTTAAATCTGAATAACTTCCCAGTTAATTAATCAGGAAACAGAACAAAACAAAATTAGTCAACACAGGCAGATAAAAGATACTGTTATATATGAATATATACTAATGAAGCCCTTTATTAGCCTATTTTTTTATTGAAATATGTTTCTAGTATGCTGAATTATCACCATGCTAGAGCATAAATGAGGCCACTCAAATTTAAGATAATGAACCCTCACCCAAATTAAGAAGAAAACTTTTCTCAGGAACTACCTCCCCTGCCATTTCCCTCAAAGTGTATTTGCTAATACTCAGCAGCTCTAGTTCCTCTCAGTGTTTGATAATACAACAGGAACACAGTTATACAATTGTAAAGACTGCTGAGCTTGATGACAAATGAGCTGAAAGTTCCACGACATAACATACATGGCCTCTATTACTATTTCTGCTTTCACTACTGCTAGTACAGTCAATGTAGCCAAAAGTTATGAAATGATAGGGGACTACGCACACTGTCGGTGCACATGTGCACACAGTTCATACCACCATCACAGAGAGAAAAGAAGACACCTCCTCTGTAGCACATGCCTTCAAAAGGAAGAAGATAAACTATTTCAAGTAGCTGGTGATCCCAAGGTACCTGGAACTTGAAGGTTATGTTCTCATATACAGTGCTTACCTTCACTATTGCCGTATCTTTGACCAAACACCCAGACTGCTCAGAGTATTTGAGGCCCTGACAAAGTCACCCGTTCTTGATGTATCTGGTACCTCTCTAATGGAAGTTAGAGGCGTGGGGGTCACTCTTTGTTGAGGGCTGATGGATTCACTTAAGTTGACTGGCCAACTGCCACTAGTGCATATCTCTGGTAGAACCACCAGGATGTCAACAGCATAATAAAAGTGGTAAATGAATTAATTCCCTGTGATACAAGGAATATGATGCTTTCCTCAGGATCACGTATGCTCAATCAACAATATTACATATGTGTGGACTCGAAAATATACCAGGATTTACATTCATTCTTACTCTATGGTGCAAGCTGCCATCAGGATAACTGAGTCCAAAATTTTTCCAGCATCAGCCACCGTGGGCCCTGAACAAATGCTCTACTTGAGTACATCATAGCAACTAGCCTATTAACTCTAACTCTCTTTACCTTAATGGTGAACAGACTTTAAGAACAATTTAGATTTTGTCATTGTCAGTATTATTAGACCAAGAAGTTCATGGATAATAGGTCAGTGGTTACTAAGGCTTAGGGGAGAGGTGGTATGGGAGGGGTGTATAGTTTTATGAAAGGGCCATAAATGGATCCTTGTGGTGATGGAGATATTCAATATCTTAATTGAGATGGTAGATAATAAACCTACACATGAAACTGCATAGAACTCAATTTACAAACACACACAGATGCGCAGATAGGGAACTTAAAGATCGGTGTATTGTATCAATGCCAATATCCTGGCTTCCGTATTATAATGTAGATTTTTCAAATGTTCCATTGTAGGAACCTGGGTAAAGTGTATTATTATTAATACATTTATATAAAAGCTATATATGAATTTATAATTATCTCAATAACAACTCTAATTAAAAATTAATCCTCAAAGAAAGGAGACCAAGACCCTACCTCTAATGCTTTCTTGCCCCATATCTTTAAGTAAATTCTTGTATGCAAATATATAAAACACACAGCCAAATCTGTTAGCAACATCCAAACTCTAAAAGTTAAAGGGATATTGGAGGAAGAGTGTGAATGTAATTACTATACACAAGCCCAACTTTTTGGCTCGGATAAAATATTTTATTTTATATATTGGAGAAACTATACTATGAAATATATCTAGAAAATTTAAGGGCAAGAGAGGACACATAAGAATAGAGTGGAATAATTATAAAAGATGGAGCAAGTCATATTGCTTTGTAGTTATATTACCTCTATAATTTTAATCACTGTCTGACTGTGAAAGTCATTAATCTTTCTGCTAATATGTTTCATATACAAAATAATATCTTCATTATAAATCTGCTGTTGACATTAAATAAAATGTTGCATGAGAAAGCACCTTGCACAATTCCTGACACTAGCAAGAAACCAATGCATGTTAGTTGGATCAAAATTCAATTGGCTAATGAAAAAACAATCAAACTGACACTAAGGTAATTGAAAAAAAGAGAAGGAAGGCCAATGTTAATAAATAATATAAATGATAATCATATTGGAATGCTATTAGAGAGTTAAACTAGAAAGCAAGCTCTAAACAAAGCTAAAACTAAAGAACAAAATTTTGTGAGATTTAAATATTAGACACAATATATAGATTCTTGAGTGGTACTTATCTTTGTAGTTTAGATATGATAAATTCTAAAATATGATGTTATATTAATATACAAAGTTATTATTATATTGCATGATACATAGGTTTGTTGAGGAAATACATTATGTACTTACTTCATAGCAGGCTAGTTGAAAAAAAATTGATGGGCATTAATTACTACAAAAACATACTGTAAACGCAAATATGAGTAATGGAATTTCACTTTATTCCTAGAAAATATGGAGAAAGTCAGAATAATGTGATATGCATTATTTGGGAAAAGAAGTTCTGGATTCTATGAAGTAAAGTGGAACAAAATATTACAAATATTATAAGTATTTATAAAATGTGGATATTTAAATAAAAAAACAAAACTTTTGTTTAGTCTCTGTCATTTGACAATATATAACATTCTTTTATGATTCTATCTCCAGAAAGATGAAAAGGTACATTTAAACACTCCAGGAGAGAGAATCTAGTTTTTTTTTCTTATATGGTCCCATTAATCTGGTGCTCCTTTTAGTGAAGTCAAAGATTATACTGGGTTTAATCACAGAAAAGTTCTTTTATCTTTTGAGATTTGGAGAAAGACTGTGTAGAAGAGGTGATATTTGAGCTGGATTTAAACTGAAATAATATGAAATAAATTCCATGAACAAATATAAAAGTTTTATGCTATTTTTGGAGAAATTATTAGTGGAACCCTTTTATGGCTTTGGAGATATTTTAGTCACTGAGTGCAACAGACTAAATATTACAATTAAATATACTCTTATGGTTCTTGTCACTTAGGAAATTACAAGGATTTCAGGAGCTGTGTGCCAGGAACAGGGTCAAAGACCAAATATGTTTTTCTGTGAATATAAATCATATCACACTAGGGCATACTTGGTTTTGTTTTCTTTTTAGAGCCACACCCACAGCATATGGAAGTTCCCAGGCTAAGGGTTGAATCTGAGCTGTAGCTGCCAGCCTATGGCACAGACACAGCAATGCAGGATCCAAGCCACGTTGTGACCTACACTGCAGTTCACTGCAATGGCAGTTCTTTAACTCACTAAGCTGGGCCAGGGTTTGAACCTGCATCCTCATGGATACTAGTCTAGTTCGTTATCACTGAGACATGATGGGAACTCCAACACTAGGCTCTATTTTTATTAATCACTTGATAAATATAACGTACAGATTAATGAGGTAGAAGGAAGCAGTGTAGATCTAGATAGTACAAAGAAATAAATACATAACTCCTAAAGAGAGTTTGTAATAGATGGTACAGTCAGGAAAGAGTGACCCACAGGTCAGGGATGTTAACAGACATACTGTAAACAGATAGGGCAGGGAGTCCCCAGAGAAAGAGAACCAGGCATGGCTTTCTGAACATAAGAGAAGCCATTTTTGGCCTAAGCCATTCTGTGATCTAAGCCTGGCCATAGTGCTTGCCCTTAACAGTTCTCAGGAATTAATGATCTTAAAAGGAACAAAAGAATTTAAGAAGAAACTACTGCTATCAGACAAGAGAAGGATAACAACGACAATCAATCAGCTGCAAAGACTCCTAGTTCTGTCTTAATGGTGAAGATTTGCCTGAAGCATGTTCTTGAGCTATACTGCAGAATTCAAAGTCCCCTACATCAGCTGGAATCTAAGGAATGATGATGTTGACGTTTTCTAACCCCCAAGACTTCAATCAGCTAAAGCATGGTCTCTGTCAACCTTTGCCCTAATTCTGTGCTGAATTCTCCTATGCTCAAGACGCTCATGAATACACATACACCACCCATATCCCTTCTTGAATATGCATGTAACCTTAGCTTAAAACTTTCTCAATTCTGCTATTCAGGGATCCACTGCTTTGGGAAAGATCCCCGGTGTTTTCCTTACTGGCTGCAAGTAATAAATCCTTCCTTCTCCTAGTCATCGGCTTGGTTGTGTCTTTTGGCTAGACACCCAGTGGTGAACAAGTTTTTGGGTGTCTGTGTTCCATTTGGCCTTTAAATTAATAGACTGCATGGTATTTTGGAAACTTTAAAAATAACTCCGAACATTTAAAAATCAGGATATTTCAAATAATAATGCAGTCTTTTATTTAGCTTACCTAAAAAAACAAACAAACAAAAAAAAACAGTATCACAACTTAGAGAAGTCTGCTCACATACTCAACAAAATTAACATTAGTTACTCCTCATCAGTTAGTTCTGGGCATTTTCTGTGCTTATTTATTATCTACTCCTGTCTACTGCAATAAAAGTTTTGTGAAAATTTATCTTGTCTATATTTGTTACCATTGATTCTCAGTACCTAGAGTTATTCTGGATACATATCACGTCAGCATATACATATATATATTAAATATATGCAATTAAGAATGAGGAGGCAAGAAGTTCCCATCGTGGTGCAGCGGTTAATGAATCCGACTAGGAACCATGAGGTTGTGGGTTTGATCTCTGGCCTTGCTTAGTGGGTTAACAATCCAGTGTTGCAGTGAGCTGTGGTGTAGGTTGCAGACATGGCTCAGATCCTGCGTTGCTGTGGCTGTGGTATAGGCTGGTGGCTAACAGCTATGATTAGAACCCTAGCCTGGGAACCTCCATATGCCGCGGGTGCAGCCCTAAAAAGACAAAGAGGCAAAAAAAAAAAAAAAAGAACGGAGGCAAAAGCCAAATTTTTTGTGGGTTAAAACCAAGGCAGTAAGGGTAGTGAGTATAGATTACTAAAAACAACAACAAAAAAGGCTTTAACTTAAAAGGAAAAAATAACCAGAACTGTATTATCTTATATATGTATGAATTCTGATATATAAGGCATTTTATTATTTTTAGAAGTTAATAATTCATATTAAGTATGGAAAGATAAGTAATGAACATGAACTCTTGACTTTTAATAAATACTTTGGAAAGGAGTATATGAGATTTCAAGAAAATACCATATTCTGGTCATGACTATTGATATTTTAGAAAAAAAAAACTGGAAAAACACAATTAACCTACACAGACCATCCATTTCAGGTTAACGGTCCACCCAAATTACTACCCATACTACCCAAATTACCCAAACAAATGTCTCTTGTGTAGAAAATCCGACACAGCTCAGAGTGGTGTTGCTGTGGCTGTGGTATAGGCCAGTAGCTGTAGCTTCGATTCGACCCCTAGTCTGGGAATGGCCATATGCTGCAGGTGCGGCCTCTAAAAAGAAAAAAGAAAAAAAATCAAATGTTCCCCAGTGCTAAAGAACTTTTTAAAAATAATTCAACTCTATTTCACTCTTGGAAAATGCTACATGACCAAGTCTTACTATCTTTCTAAGCCTGTATAATGTACTGTATATGTATGTATGTAACATAGGTACAGTATACTTCCAGTCCCCCACTTTAATAATTTTATTACACTGTGGATCATATTGCTCATTTTAATCTTATCAGTCCTCTTCATTAAAACCTTTTTGTTGTACTCCAGAAACTCGGAACCCAATGCTTTTGAGGTAATATCTTAAAAATAAAAGACTATGTCAGATGCCTCTTCTAAAAAGTGCTTCTGCATATCATGATGCTATTATTTATATAATATAAACTATAGTAATATGTTAGATTATCTTATTTTGTAAATATATATTTATGTGGATTGTACATTTGTTAAATGATATTCCTGATTTCTCAATATATCTATTTAAACAGATGAATCCTTAGACATTTAGATCCTTATTCAGGCTACCAATATTATTTATTGCCACTCTTAAAATTATTTCATGATCACGTGACATCTATTTTCTTTTCTGTTTTACTTTTATTTTTTGAAAATTCAAGTTTTATATATAATCACTCAATCTATACTGTCCTGACCATATTTATTCTCACTGTCTCATTTCTTTTATATCCTTCACTTAATCCTCCAATCCTTACTTGGATTTTCAACCTCTTTGAAATTTAGACCCATCTAATATTTACTTATTTTGGAACAAATGTCTTCTGTGTAGTAACTATCTCAACTCTTCCTTTTATTTCACTTTTTTTCACCTGCTGCATAAAGTCTGTGTTTCCCTATGTTTGGGTAGAAAATACAGGTTGTGATTAACAAATGGAAAAGGCCTTAACATCTTATAGTTTCTTAAATTTTGAGGTCATTGTGATTATCTTCTGTGTGTTTTAATAATGGAATTTAATAATTTAATAACAGAATTATCTCTCAGCCTCAATCTAATATAACCAGAGAGATGCTGAGTGAGCTTTCAGTTCTTATCCTCCTTTTTATGAGTAAAGACAGGTTTAGAAATACTACACCTAATCTTTCTCATATTGTAAAATATGTAAAAGTACAAACTATTGGTAGTGTATAGATATACACAAATGTCTACAATAATTGAATGTGCATAAATGCTTATAATGTATAATTAAATACATAGCAACATATAGCATAGAGTAAAATGTATATGATTATGGAATTACTAGAAAACTTCTAAAGCATTTACTTTTTTAAAATTTTATAGCATTTTTATTACTCAATTAAATTTATAGTTGTACAACAATCAACTACTTTTTATAGCATTTACTTTAAACCTAGTCTTATTTTTTTTTTTTTTAGGGCTGCACCTGCAGCATATGGAAGTTCCCGGGCTAGGGATAGAATTAGAGCTGCAGCTTAGGCCTACACCACAGCCACAGTAATGCTGGATCTGAGCCTTATCTGTGACCAGTACCTCAGTTTGCAGCAAGGATGGATCCTTAACCCACCGATTGAGGCCAGAGATCAAATCCACATCCTAATGGATACTAGTTGGACTCTTAATCCACTGAGCTACAACAGGAGCTCCAAACCTAATCTTATATTAAGTGCTTTACTGTGTCTAGAAATTTAATCCTAGTGAAAACTTCACAATATACTCTTACTATTATACTTGAGTAAAAATTGAATGAGGCAATTAAGTAAATTGACCAAGGTCCCTCAGTAAATAAAATATGGTGCTGAGATTCAAATTCAGGCAATTTTGACTCTAGTACTTAAACACTATGCTATACCATGACATAATTCAGAAAACAATTTCATTTTACTGATCACTGGAAGAAAAATCTTAGGCATAAATAAAAACTATAAAAATACTAACATGTACACTGAAGGATTACAAAAATTTTCATAACAGTTCTGTGTCTGTCATCCCTAAAGAACTTCAAATTTAGGATGAATAAAGATAGTTGATTGAAGTTGAAGTTATGACATCAAAAATATATTACAAATTATATGCTACTTCACTTTTGCTAAAATAATTCAAAAAATAAGAGTTTATTGCCATGCAGAGAGTACAGAATGCAATTCCAAATCTGAAGGAAATTTTTCTACTAGTTCACCATGAGAAAGGCCACCCCTGAGTTTTCATACAGATTCTTCCTTGTGTTCTTGCAAAAAAGATGAATGAGATGCAAGTCAGTGTTACTTTCATTCGTAGTTGAAAGGCAGAGCTCAGCTGACCTATTTGCTCTGTCATCATAAAGCAGAAATGAGAATTGTGATAGAATATGTGTCTTGGAGAGAGGTTTATGAGCCTTACTTCAAAGAAGGTTATTCTTTAGAGTAGACAGCACTGTGTTAAATGAAACAAAGTAATATTAAACCTATCCTGATTCACTGCAAATATATCTTATTCCTTTACATTGGGTTCTGTTGTAAATCATGGAATCCAGACAGAAAAACAAATGGACAGGAGAATACTTAGTAAACTTTTCATTCTTAAGTTTTACAGCTCTGTTCTTTGCCTTCCATAGAAAACGGACTCCAAAATGTATTGCTATTTAATTTCCTAGTATTGGCTTCAAATCCATATTTTAAGCTTTAAAATTCTTTTAGTTTATACCATCAAAATAGATGTCATAGATACTTAAAGATCTCTTTAAATCACTTATGAAATCAGGCAGGGTAGGTTAGGTACCTTTTCAGTACTTGTATAAGTACACACATGATATTTTCCACAGCAGACTTCTCTCCTCTCCTGCCATCCTCATGTTCTAATATAACAGTTACAAACCCTTTATGCTGTCTCTTATAAAACTGTAGTAGTAAGAGTGTTTTTTTTTAAGTATGTAACATATTGAAAGTTAAAACTCATATACATACTGATGAAAGTATTCTTCCTAACATCAAAAGAATGGTGAATGCATTATAAAGTAAATATTTACTCAGTGTTTCAGTGTTGTATATCCACTCTTGAGTCATTCATTATTTAAAAGGAAGGTAATAATCTCCTTGAGCTTGATGGAAAGAAGCCTTTGTCTGATTTTAAGATTCTCTCTGTATTTAGTACTTGTGTTTTTCCTCATAGTAACTTCACTTAATTGTACAGTACAATAAATACAACATGCATTGCATCTAAGTCAAAATTCCTATTCTACCATTTATCAGTCATGATGCTACTGAGAAAATTTTTTACCTTCTCTGGGAATTTATTTTCTCATTCCTTAATAGGAAACTTACCTCACAGAATTGTTGTGAAAATAAAATAAGTTAAATTACTTAAAATACTTAGAATATCTAGCACATATTGCACTCATTGTATATAACAGTAAGTGCTACTGCTGTTTTTGATATTATCTCAATTGACTTAACTAAGACCTAGCCCAATCTTAGGCAAAACAAAAAAAAGAAAACAAACTGAACTCTATGTCTTTTGATTTGGCTAGCTATGTCCTAGGGATACAATGAGGAAGATATTTCTTCTTTTTCAAAATAAGACAATTAAAGGAGTCATTTATAAATATGAAACCAATGATAGTTATAAAGTTTAAAGATAATCTAGAATAGTTTTATTTTCACATATGATGGCTGGGGGAAGAGGCTACTAATTGTAAAAAAAAAAAGGAATATTATAAAATAAATATCACTCTCATAAGTAGTACTATAATTATTCATTCACTGGAAATATTACAGAAAATGAAACAAATGACCTATCCATACAAATGATTAAATATAGAGCTTACCTTGAGATTCTTAAAAATGCAATTTCTACACTAAAATGCATATTTTTAAAGTTTGGTATTATGGGACCACAACTTTTTTTAATGTCTATGTCAACATGGTCATTGGGTATTATCAAACATTGAAAGAGAGAAAAAGAAAGAAAGAAAATCAGAATTTGGAATTCTGTCATTTTGCTTAGAGGAAGTTACAAAAACATGGTGAAAATCCATTTAACAAAAATATCAATTACCAGAAGAAAAAAAAAGAAAGAAAGAAAACCCACACATTAGTTTTAGAGTGTCTAAAGAACTCGATTTTCAGCAGAATCCATTTACAATCCTCAAAGTGACACTGACTCCATTAGAGACCAAGTGTAAGTAAACGATCAAGCTTAAAAGAAGTGCTTAAAGAGCCATAAGTCAGGAAGAGTTTGAAAGTGAGGGGATTATTAAGGTTAACTGTTGTAAGATAAGAAGGTGAGAAGCCTTGACAGAGCAACAAGATAGTTATCACTGCTTTAAGGTAAAAATCGTTACTTTAGAAGGGCAATTTAATTTGTTCCTAAATAAAAGAAGATTGATTTTCGTTTTCATTTTGTAGGTTTTATTTTCCTATTGAAATTCCAAGCTAGGGATGGAGGATGGTGGAAGGACAGAAATACTGATGCATTAAAAAAGAAAGAAAGAAAGAAAGAAACTTAAGAAAAATTCATAAACGTATTTTGTTTTTGTGACTACTAAGAATTGAAAAATAAAAAACCCCAATTAGCAACTTATTTTCATTTAATTTACATCACTATTATGTTTGTAACACTAGAAACTGTCATGAAATGAAGAAAATTAATAGAAAAGAGATAAGCCTAGGGAATTGCCAACCTTTTGCATACAAGTTTACCTTAACTCAGTGATTTTACTAATGTAAGTAATTACTGATAATAGTAAAACGATAGTAATAAGATCTTCAGGTGTGTTTTGTATCTACCTCTAAAAGAGATTATGAGACAATTTGCAAGGTGGGGATCAGGAATCAAACAGTTCTCTCCTAATTAACTAAGAACAGTTCCCAATTGCCCTTGGTAGAATCTAATCTTCAAAGCACAGTGAAACAAAATTGACAGAAAAGCATATGTATAGAAAAATATAAATACAGTGGGTAACTACTGAGATAGAAAAGTCTATGGTATAAACGGCTTTTTTTCTCTAATTTTTTTTTTTTTTTTGCTTTTTTAGGGCAACATGGAATTCCCAGGCTAGGGGCTGAATTGGAGCCACAGAAATGCTGGATCTGAGCCTCATCCGTGGACAATGTTGTGGTTTGCGGCTTTTAGCAACCCCAGATCCTTAACCCACTAAACAAGGCCAGGGATGGAACCAGCATCCTCATGGATACTATTCGGGTTTGTAACCCACTGAGCCACAATAGGAACCCCCTCTCTCTAGTATTTAAAGTGACTACAGTAATTTTGGGCAAGTTCCAGTTAAATTTTTTGTTTCTTAAATTGTGCAATAAAAATAATATCCCTTCTGCACCTACTATGAGCTGGGTGCTATATTAGGTACTAAAAGTTCAAATACAAATTAAATGTACTTTCCGCTCTCAAGAAAATCAATTTACAAACATGTCAAATAATGAAGAACATGCTAAAGAGTACTTGAGATACCCTTTAAAAATGGACATAAATAGGCAATTTATTGTCTTCATTTCTCTACCACCACCACTTTCAAAATGTTTAAGACAGTAGCAGATAGCTAAGAAACTAATCTTAAAGGAAATCAGTGGCTTTACAAAACTTCTGCAAACCGTTTCAAACTTTCATATGATAGAATCAATAAATCTTGCACCTTTCATAAATAAATTATTGTTTCTTTCTTATTAGTGTCTTCCCCACCCAATATCTGTTCTGTAGAGAAAATTGTTCTGCTAAATTTCATACCCATTTCAAGGAGTATCATGACACTCTAGAGGCTTGACCATTGCTACAGAAATGCTGGTTATTTCAACCGCCAAGTATTACATGGTGGTTTCCCTTAAATCATGAACTATCGGGGCTTTTGTATTCACTACTAAGTGAACTTCTTCAGAAGATACTTCACCCAAGGTTATAGCTAAATCCTGAAAGGCTTGAAATTCAGAGTCATAGCCTACAGAGGCTACCAAATACCCTATCCTCAGATACCAGTGGACTGGTGGAATGCTGAGATTAATTTTCCTCCTTAATTTATAGCTAGTTAAATCTCATTTATCTCACATCCTTGTAATCTTTGATTATCCTCCAGTACGAGAACCCTTAGACTATTATCATACTCTGCCTTGTTCCTCTCCTCCAACCTTGCTCCTCTTTTTACCCAGTTCTGTAATTCATGCTCTCTGAAAACTCCATTTATTGTTAACAATTTTCCCTAAATCCTCTGGTCTTCATTCTTGTCTCTAATTGAAAAATGCCTTGTTGACGAGGAACTGACTTTCCATGAAGTCTTTTCGAAGTCCTATAACCAGTGAACACTAAAATTGTGACATAGAGTCCTCCTACTTTGATGCTTTACAGGCAGTTTCTCTTATTTGCTCACGACTAGGTGGTGGTTAAATAATATTTCTTTGATATTTAGTCTACTTGACTAAAGATATTCTCTCCTTATCTTAGTCTTGAATTTTGTCACTTCTTCTAATATAATAAAGACTTTGGAACTTAATGGTCTTTCCACACCATGTCAGCTGCCATCCTGACAATTTATTTTCCAATAATCTCCAAATATTATTCAAATAATAATTTGAAAAAATAATTTCAGACATATCTTTTTAGTTATCCAACTGTATTATTATCCAATTCCAACATGCCAAAACTTCCTACCTAAAAGTTCTTTCACTTTCTTTTATAGATCAAATTTCATATCCCAACACCTTACCTAATCTCTTGTCAATATTCTGAACTCACTTTTCCAAAATCCTCCCAGTCTATCCATTCGTCAAAATCACCCGCCTGTGAATTTCACCAGATTCTTTTTTCCTGCTCCAGGTTACAATGGTAGCCAGTCTCAAATTGCCCTTAGTGATCTGATCCACAGCTCTTGGTGTGCAGCCTCCTCCCAGATTGTACCAAGATCATTTAATGTGAAAAACGCAATATGATAAAAGCAATAGTATGAAACTTCGAGGACTATGTTATAAAAAGGCACTGCAATTTCTGATTCTCTCTCTCATCACTTGCTCTAGAAGAAGACATGTTGTGACCAACCTTATGGAACCTTTTTAAATAGCCTTGTGAGTGAGTTTGAAAGTGAATCCTTCAGCCCTCACCAAGTCTTTAGAAACTTTAGCTCATAAAACTCAGTATCCAAAATAAATAAATAAATAAAATAAAATTAAAAAATGGGCAGAAGACCTGGTTAGAGCATTTCTTTCAGAAAATTTGCAATTGTAAATTCTTTCTCTGATCATTTGAGTTGTAAATCTTCCAGCACTTACCAGTTTTATAACCCAAGAATGTCTTTCTCAAGTACCTGTGAGCCATCCCTTTGAAATGTAACCATCAAGAAAGACAGTGCCTCTATCTTCTAGTCTCTGTTGGGGAATATGAGCCTAACGCCATTATGTGCTAATTAGAAAACACAGATAACCTAATTACTTTGACTAGCTCAGGCACTAATTCCCTTCAGTACTTTTAGACCAGCTTACCCTAACACTTAAATAACTCTTCTGCTTTTGGTTCATAAGATTTGAGTTCATTCTCTCTTCCCTCTTGCGTTAGTACTGAATAAAATCCAAGGACCTACTTTGTAGCACAGAGAAATCTATTCAATACTCTGTAATGACCTATATGAGAAAAGAATCTAAAAAGGAATGGATATATGTATGTGTATAACTGATTCACTCTGCTGTTCACCTGAAACTAACACACCATTATAAGTCAAATATACTCCAATAAAATAAAATAAATAAAATAAAATAAAATCTTCCTTGTTTAATTTACTTGGTACAATTTTCTTTTATAGCAGCCCCATGTATTTGCTGCGGTTCCCTGGGGGGGGGGCAACTCAATGCATGTTTGGGAAACTACATAATCTATACTTACTTTAATCCCATGGACATAAGAAGTAGGAAGAAGGAAGAATAGTAAAACAAACAAAAACAAAACAACAATTTAAAAGTATTATTTATAGGATACCTCATTCTTTCTTTTCCATCCCCCCCCCCTTTTCTTTCCCTGTATTGCTTCCCAAATTTTACCCCTCCTAACCTTGGTTTTAAAACAAACCAGGTATAGAGAAAAGTTAAAGAATATTATTGGAATTTGTAATTTTATTAAAAACAAAGGAAATGTTTTCTTCTGGTCACTTCTTAAAGTGAGACCCATGATTCTCCTTGGCTCCTTTCTCATCCAACGAAATTTTTCCAAACAATTTCATCTACTGCCATACCTTCAATTACTATCAATGAGTTTTTTTAAATGGGATAGTAAGATGCAACTTCCACTGGCAAGAGGGAAGCTTATATCAAGTCCATCAAGTGGCATTTAAAAATTACATGTCCCTCCGAACACCCAATACCCAGTGTAATTCTCAATAGGGAATTCTAGCCTTCTGTTTAGGTATCATTTTTATTTCACTTTAAAGTTTTTTTTCTTTCTTTTTTTTTTTTTTTTTTTTGCTTTTTAGGACCACACCTGCAGCTTATGGAGATTCCCATGCTAGGGGTCTAATCATAGCTAGAGCTGCAAGCCTATACCACAGTCACAGCAACACCAGATCTGAGCCGCATCTGCAACCTACACCACAGCTCCCAATGCCAGATCCTTAACTCACTGAGCGAAGCCAGGGATCGAACCTGCAACCTCATGGTTCCTAGTTGGATTCATTTCCGCTGCTCCGTAACGGAAATTCCATGTTTGGGTATCATTTTTATTGTGAGCTACTGCCATAAAAAGGGCTACTGTAGAAAAAATATTAATGAGTGTTGATTTCTGGTGAACCTCATCAGAATTTAATGTAATTTTATGACTAAAACTTCTTTCCTGGGATCCAAAGATGTATTTCCAGTGATCTGCGGACATCTGATACACACTTCAAAAACAATATATCGGAAATGAAATTATTATTTTCTAACCAAATTAATTCTGCAGCTCACTTCCCTAGAACAATAAATAACATGTGGCAAAATGATTCTACCTCCTATAAAAATGAAAATTTAATATAACTGCCTTTCATCATGTACACCACTGCTACTCAAAGTCAGGTCACTGGGTTTCCTCACTTATCATTTTTGTATCAGCTTTTAATATTAAATTATGTTCACTGTGGTAAATAAATATATTCCACATAAAACCCTGCACAAAAAAAATGTACAGAAGCTTGATTCATAATTGCCAAAACTTGGAAGCAATTAAGATGCCTTTCAGTAGGTGAATGGGTAAATAAACTGTGGTGCATCTAGACCACAGAATACTGTTCAGAACCAAGTATAAATGAGCCATCAAGCTATGACAAGACATGGAGGAAACTTAGATGCATATTAATAAGTGAAAAAAGCCAATGTGAAGAGGCTACATACTGCATGATTCCAACTATATGACATTTTTTAAAAGGCAAAACTACGATGACAGTAAAAAGATCACTGGTTGCAGGAGTTGACTGGGGTGGGGATAAACAGGCAGAGCACAGAGGACTTTTAGGGCAGTAAAAATATCTTGTATGATATTATAATGATGGATACATGTAATTAGACATTTGTCCAAATTCATAGAATCTATAACACCAAGAGTGAACTGTAATGGAAACTATGGTATTTGGGTGATCATGCTATGTCACTGCAGGTTCATCAGTTATAACAAGTATTCCTACCTGGTGGTGGATGTTGGTAATGGAGGAGGCTATGCATGTATGTGGACAGGAAATATATGGGAAATCTCTCTCACTTTTGCTTTAAAACTAAAAAAAAATCAAGTCTTAAACCACATAACATAAACATTACCATCTTAACCCTTTTTAAGTGTTTAGTTAAGTATAGTCACATTGTTTTACAACAGATCTCCAGAACTTTTTCATCTTGCAACTACTGTCTAACCATTATCTCCTTCTTTCTCTCTCACTCAGGTCCTATTAACCACCATTCTACTTTGTTTCTATGAATCTTACTACTTTATATATTTCACAAAAGTGAAACCATACAGTTTTTGACTTTTTGTTTCTGTCTTATTTTACTTAGCATAATGTCTGCAAGCTTCATCCTTATTTGCAGCATGTGACAGGACTTCCTTCCTTTTTAAGGTCAGTGTTCTGCTATTTATCATTTTTAATTTATTTCCAACACAGACATGCAAATCAATTTTGCAAAGTCTAAACGTAATGGTATCATTCACTTCCTTAAATAATTTTAGTAGAAAGCTTTGACATTTGGGTAATTTTCAATATAATCGGTACGCAATTTGTTCATAATTTGATCTGCTTTTCTTTTTTTTATACAGACACTCTCTCTCACCATTCTCCCTGCCTTGCTTTCTTCCTTATAACCTACATATACGCACAGTAAATTTATTTTAGATTCTCAAATTCCTCAGGACTATTTTCATTTCTAGGCTTTGATTTATATTGTCCTCTCTCAGGAGTTCCCATTGTGGTGCAGCAGAAACGAATCCAACTATATCCGTGAAGATACAGGTTTGATCCCTGCATCTTCAGTGGGTCAGGGATCCAGTGGTGTAGATCACAGATGCAGCTTGGATCCTGAGTTGCTGCGGCTGTGGCACAGGCTGGCATCTGTAGCTACAATTTGACCCCTAGCCTGTCCTGGGAACTTCCACATGCCACAGGTGCACTCCCCCCAAAAAAAGCAAAAAAATAAATTCTCCTCTCTATCATGAACATTCTATTTTTGTTTAGCAAATTTCTACTCATCTTTCATATTGTATATTAAATGTTAATATCTTGTGAGGATAGCAATAATGCCTTTATTTTTCATTTTATTTCAAAAGCTAACAAAATACATGCTTAGTGAATGATTAATGAATACAGTGAATATCAAAGAAATTAAATAGTGAGTGAAGATTCAACCCAGTCAGTCATTTTTCTCAAAACGGATTTTTAAAATAACAAAATAAATTACTTTGCACTAATCAAGTAATACAGGAGATATTAGAATGAATCTTTGCGATGTAATCTAGGAAGTTGTTCAATAGTGTTAGAGGCAACTGTTTGCAATTAAATAGGAACTCAAATTAGCAGAACTCTCCATTCCGCAAGCATTGAATTTGATTAAGAATTCATCAGTAATACAAGGTTGAGATGATACAATAACAAATTATTGATGTCTAGCTACAATTCCCTAGCTCCTTAGGCTTTCAGAACAAATATTTCTTTAGCAGGTGACTACAAGGAGTACTGGAACTCAGACATGGTCACAAATTCAAGTTTATCTGATTCTGGTTTGATGAATTCATTTCACAACTGAATCCTTAATAGTTTTCTTTAAGCCAAAATATACTTCATATATTTTCAGCTACTTTAGGTTACTTTTGAATTTCAGTCAATTTTACTGAGCTCCTGGAAAATAAAATTCTACCCTAAATTCTAGATCAATTGCTGAATTGTATGGTGTATTACCAGATCTCACTTATACTGAATTATTGCCTATTAACTGGGATCTTTACATATTCTCTATCTCAGACAACCCATTACATGGATATGCCTATGCCTGCCTAACTTAAATAGCAACTGCCCCTATATTCGCCTACATCCTTATTCACTTACCTTTATAGATGTTTACTTATTCAACAAATCTTTTGTGAGTGCTTACCACGAACAGGCATAAATGTAAAATTGCAACTGTGGGAATTGACATAAAAGAGCATTCTTATGAAGAAGAGTGAACCTCATAGAGCACAGATTGTGGAACTCTATGGCCTAGATTTATATGCACTGTTTGTATTTTTTGGAGATTAGGCCCTTGTCTGTTGCATTGTTTGAAGATTTGCTCCCACTATATGGATTGTCTTTTCATTTTTTAAATGGCGTCCTTTGCTGTGAAAAAGCTTTTGAGTTTAATTAGGTCCCATTAGTTTATTTTTGTTTTTATTGTCGTTATGCGGATCAAACAAGATGTTGCTGTGATTTATGTCAAAGAGCATTCTGCCTGTTTTCCTCTAGGAGTTTTATAGTATCTGACCTTACAGTTAGGTATTTAATCTATTTTGAGTTTATTTTTGTGTATGATGTTAGAGAATGTTCTAATTTCATTCTTCTACATGTAGCTGTCCAGTTTTCTCATCATCACTTATTGAAGAGACTTTCTTCCACTGTATGTTCTTGCCTCCTTTGTTATAGGTTAGTTGACCATAGGTGCTTGGGTCTATATCTGGGCTTTCTATCCTGTACCAGTGATCTACATTTCTGTGCCAGCTCCATACTGTTTTGATGATTATAGCTTTGCAGTACAGTCTGAAGCCAGGGAGCCTGATTCCTCCAGCTTTTCTTTTTCAACATTGCTTTGGCTATTTGTGGTCTCTTGTGTTTCCATGCAAATTTTAAAATATTTTGTTCTGGTTCTATCAATAATACCATTGGTAATATGATAGGGATTGCACTGAATCTGTAGATTGCCTTGGAAGTATAGTCATTTTGATAATATTGATTATTCTAATCCAAGAGCATGGGAAATCTTTCCATCTGTTTGTGTCATCTTTGCTTTCTTTCACCAGTGTCTTGAAGTTTTCAGAATATGGTTCTTTTGTCTCTTTAGGTAGGTTTATTCCTAGGTATTTTATTATTTTTCATGTTAGGGTAATTGGGATGGTTTCCCTAAGTGGGCATAGAGGGAACGTACCTCAGTATAATGAAAGACATATATGATAACCTACCACTAACATCATTTTCAATGATGAAAAACTGAAAGCATTTCTGTTAAGGTCAGGAAAAAGACAAGAGTGTCCACTTTCACCACTGTTATTCAACATAGTTTTGTAAGTCCTAGCCACCAGCAATCAGAGAAACTAAACACAGAACTACCATATGATTCAGAAATCCCACTCCTGGGCATATATCTGGGCAAAACTATCATTCTAAAAGATACATGCACCACTATGTTCACTGCAGCTCTATTTACAATAGCCAAGATATGGAAGCAACCTAATTGTCCACTGACAGATGAATAGATTGAGATGTGGTAAATATTTACAAAGGGATACCACTGTACCATAAAAAAAGGACAAAGTTAAACCATTTGCAGCAATATGGATGCAACTAGAGATTCTCATACTAAGTGAAGTAACTCAGAATGAGAAAGAGAAATACCATATGAGATTATTTATATGTGGAATCTAAAATATGGCACAAATGAACCTATCTACAAATCAGAAACAGACTCACAGACATTGAGAAAAGATTTGTTGTTGCCAAGGGGAAGGGGTGGAAATGGGATGGACAGAGAGTTTGGGGTTCGTAGGTGCAAACTATTAATTTAGAATGGATAAGCAATGAGGTCCTAACTGTACACTACAGGCAACTATATTCAATGTCTTGGGATAGAACATGATGGAAGGCCGTATAAGAAAAAAATGTACGTATAGGTATGACTGGGTCACTATGCTGTATAGCAGAAATTGACACAACACTGTAAAACACTGTTCTCTAATAAATATTTTTTAAAAATCTAAAAAGAAAAATAGTAGAAAAAATAAAAACTCTAAGTTGCAAGAAGATAAAAATCAGAGAACAAAAAATGAATAAATCTGAAAAATCAATATCTTTTGCAAAACAGCAATACTGCTATTAAGTATATAGAAATGTGTTAATATTTCAATGTATGAAAATGATTATTTATATCTGAACCCACTGTATTGCCTAAATTTCACGCAGCCTTGGCTCGCTCTCTCTTTTTTTTCTTTTACATTTCCTCATTTCTTATTAATATTATCACTATACTCATCTATTCTTTTCCCTATTTAAGTTAACATTTTTATTACCAATGCTTTAAATTCTTATCTGGTAAATTTATTTCTATTCATTTATTTTTTCAGAGTTTTTCTCATGCTCTTTCAATTGAGAATAGTTCCTCTACTTTTCACTTTGCTCAACTGTCTCTGGCTTTATGAATTTACATGAAACAGTTTCCTATTATGGTCTTGAAGGCGTATTCTTAAGTGTGAGCATACCTACACAGACTATGTGTGCTCAATGCCTTTGGTGAGAGAACTGGATTTGGGATGGATGGAAGTCACATCTTTCCTCAGGGTGTGCAGGTACTATCACTTTGGTACAGGTTGGGGCTGTAGATAGAGGGGCTACAGCTTAATCCAGGACTTCACTCTACTCAGTGTGGATATCACCCTTTTGTGGCTGAGGTCTAATCCCAAGTTGGTGGAGCAGAAGCCCTGAGTGTCCAGACCAGTTGGCTCTTTTTCCTTTAAGTGTGTGTCTTCTTCTATTCCAGCACTAAGACCCTTGCCCCAGAGTAAGAAAAATGCTGAAGCAAGGGGGAACCTTGTGGTATCTCAGTGCATGTTGGCCATATGCAGAGGTCCAGGCTGTCTCTGATGCACAGCATGTGCAGGCACTCACTATTGCTTCTCTCACTCTGAATATATGCAACATTGGGTACAAGTCCCCTTTGTCCCTTGTAGCTGATGCTACCCCCAGCCTCCACCATGTCTGCCCTATTAAGGAGCCACACCACCGGGTAGGTGGGGCTCATACACATATTAGTGCAAGTTTCAGTAGAGTAGGTGCTCCGAATGTGCTGCTTGAGTAAGTGCCAGCATTGACCACCATCCAATCTACCCAAGCTCTACCCCAAAACTGGGTCACTTCTGCATCCCAAGACCCAATCTTCTTCTTCATCCTGGCCACCCAAGATCCAGTGCTAAACTGTGATGGGGAGTGAGCAAGGCAAGAGCTTCCACTCAGCTCAAGCTGGGGAGCATGCCAGGTGGTGGTGGGAAACCTGACAGCTTCCAGAGCAGCCCTCTCTCCCCACTGCCTCAGGGGCTAGCCAGTAAACACATACTCTTCACAAGCATAGTCTGGGCTTCCCACAGCCCTTGCTGTTAAGTCTTAGGAGTCCTCCAACCAGTCAAGGGGGCTCATTGCTCCTGCACAGGACCCCAGATCTGGTAGTCCAATCTCTCTCACTGCCCTCTCCATAGGGCAGGCCTCCACCCATGGATTTTCTCCTTCTTCTGAGTTTCCGTCCAGGGGCACACAGCCCAACGGGATCACTTTTCTTTCCTTCCTACTGAATTATCTGTGGGTCCTTTTTACAGCCTTGATTGTACAGGAGCTTCTACCAGTTTCCTGTTAGTTTTCAGTGAGAATTATTGTGCACATAGATGTGTTTTTGATTTCTACCCAGGGAGAGGTGAGTTCCATGTCCTCTTACTCCACCACCTTGATACCCCTCTACTATAGCCTCTAAATTGGTAGATGAGGTGAGGTGAGGATTAGTAAAATGGAACTAAAGTGAGTTTTTAATAATCACCTATGGAGTGTGAAAAAAAATACTCTAAAATGGTAGGGAAAAAAATGGGCATTTACACTATCTTCTTAAAGGTTAAACTGTCCTGTAAGTTACCAAATATGTACATGACAATGTATTCAAAGAATGCTGTATTTTCACATTCTATAAAAAAACAGATCAGTAACTTTCATGACATAGAAGTTACAGGTTTCAGGTGTTCATTACAGTTGTAGCTGATCTATCTCTTGATTAATTTCTTTTTTAAAAAATGCATTTGCCTAGTCTTTGTTAGAGACCCAAATAGATAAATGTTATCTTTTTCTGGAGGTCTATTTTTGTATAGTATAATGCACTGTTTCAAAAGACTTAAAGGGATTTCCTGGGGTAAGTAAAACTTCATGGCCCTAGTATAATTTTTTTTTAAGTACAACACATAGAATATTCCTGACAGTGGGTGACATGAGTGTTATATCACAAGAGACCGTTTGAGGACAGAGATTTTTAAATCTCATGTTCTTGGACAAACATGATGCAATCTTTAAAGTATTTTTTCAGAAACAGGAGGATTCACAAAATTAATTTAAAGGGATGAACAAAATTCAACTTTGGCACTCTAGAAATCAATAATATTAAAAAGCACAAAACAAATTTATTGTCTATAATTTTGCTTGAAAATAAGAACGTTTTAAAGAGTGGGATAACTACATATTAATTTGTCAAAAGTTCCAAAAAAGGGGGGGAAAGCTTGTCTTTGATTCATCTCTAGGTACCCATTAAAACCATATTTTAAGTTCTCAGTAGTTTCATTACCACCCTCCTTTCTCCTGACTCCTATTTCTCCAAATGGTATTGCTTATTTCTCCTTCCTCCAAACCTCCAAGGCTGCTTTTGTTTGGCTTTCACATGTCAAAAAGGTGAATATACTAATTAGCACAATAGATTCACACTTGATAAGACTGATAATACATCCCTTACCCTCAGAGGTAAATAGGTAAATATCCCCATTCTCAAAGCTGTCTAAGGTGGTTTCTTTTCTTTCTTTTTTTTTGGGGGGGGGGCTTATAGACAGTTTGAAGAATCTAGCAAGTTAGAAATGTTCACAGCTTTCATAGAAGAGTCCCCTTAGCCACAATTCTTCAATAATATTTGAAAAAAGTGGTGATGTGTTTTAGGCCACCCGACACTCTGAAATCAGCAGTCTCACAAAGGAATAAATGGTCAGAAACAAAGAATTCCCCCTTAAGATGAGTTTGAATTTCTCTTGAAATTTGAAGATTTATTATGGTATAACCTTCCCTATTTCATCAGAAAGGTTAGGTAAAAGTAGTTGGGGAAAAAAAAAAAAAGAGGCCGCCAAGGTCTGAAGGTTTCAGGGTTCACTCAAAAAAATGATCAGTGACAGAAATGGACACCATTTACTAGATTTTGATATCAGAAGCCAGTAGGAGAATTAGAGACACCAAGGTGGAGGGAGTCCTGAAAATCAAACCAATAGCCTATGTCTCAGAGAACAGAATAGGACTGATCTAAGTTTAACCATTTCATAACATCTTCCACAATGTCATTGAACTGTTTTAGCCAGGCACTCAGAAATAATCCAGGGAAAAGAAGGGAGAGTGGGCTAGGAAGTTTTAAACCAAAAGAACTGAAAATAATCTAAAATTTGATTTTGGGAGTTCCCTTCTTTGCTCAGTGGTTAACGACTACGACTAAGAACCATGAGGTTGTGGGTTCGATCCCTGGCCTTGCTCAGTGGGTTAAAGGTCCGGCGTTGCCGTGAGCTGTGGTGAAGGTTGCAGACGCGGCTCGGATCCCGCATTGCTGTGGTTGCGGCAAAGGCCTGCAGCTACAGCTCCTGTTAGACCCCTAGCCTGGGAACCTCCATATGTCGCGGGTGCAGCTCTATATAAAGGCAAAAAAACAAAAAAAAATACTAATAAAATTTGATTTTGTTTTCCTAGATACGATTAAATTTTTGACAGCATGTTGAAACAGAAATGTGCGATAAACATGAAGTTCAGCATAAATCAAAACTGATAGTTTTGGTTTCTGAATATCAGAATGTGTGACTTATAAAAATCATAAGCACTGAGCTTTGCATGTGAGTTAGCTAGTTATCCTATGATGTATATCTTTGAACTGAAAGTTATTCTATTAGAGGTACTCTCAGAGTGCATATGAAATTTCTGGTAATCTTACTGCCTTGGACTTATTGTGATCTTACAGTAAACTAAGCCCCCTAAACTTTCTTCAAATGACTTTTAATGCAAAATTCTACAGGTACTTATATATTTTAAGAAACATAGCATTTGTGAGCTTAGACATCCCTCTAATAAAATGAACAAATGAAAACTTCCTATATGGTATGTAGTAGAAAGAAAATGAGAATTAGAATTCAACAAACCTAGGTTTGAATCCAAACTGGTTACTTAAAGGTGAAAATGTATGTAAACTGTCTTGGACAAGTACAGATAAATGTTTTCCTTTCTTTTCATTCTTCATGCTATATTAAATTTGATTAATTATTCCTACCTATAAGGTATTTGAAAATGTTGATTCTATTTGAGTTTAGTCTCTAAAATTAGAACTGTAATAAGGGCAGATGATCAGTGTTTTACTTGTCTACTCATTATTCATTTCCTCAGTTTCCTCTAAAGAGAGAATACACATTCAGGGAAGCCTCATCTTCATATTCACATTCAGTCTGCCTTATAGCAAAGAAGGACCATATGACACTAGGCAGCCTAATTAGTGGAACTCACTGTGGGATTTTGATAAAGCTTTTGTTTTCCTGGTTAAGGAATACAATGTGGCTGTTATTACTGTTAGCTCCTTTTCACCCCTACTTCCTGTACTGAACATACACCTAGCATCTGAAGCTGCAGTAGCTATCTTTTGACCTTGATGTAACGTGGCAAGATAACATTTATATGAAATGGAATACAAAGATAGGCTGAGATTGGGTTCTTATTAACAAGTTGAAGAATTAAAACAACTCTAGTGCATTTTTCATGGAAATAGAAAAAATAATCTTAAATTTGCATAGAACCACAGAAGACTGAAAATAGCCAAAGCAATCTTGAGAAAGAAAAAAGCTGAAGGCATCACACACGTTGATTTCAAAATCTATTACAAAGCTACAGTAGTCAAAACAGTATGGTACTGGCATAAAAACAGATACATCAATCAGCAGAACAGAACAGATATCCCAGAAATAAATCCACACTTACACAGTAAATTAATTTTCAACTAAGAAGCCAAGAATATACAATAGAGGAAGGATAGTCTCTTCAATAAATGGTATTAGGAAAACTGGATAATTATATGCAAAAGAATAAAACTGGACCCTATCTTATATCATACAGAAAAATATTAATACTAAAATGTACTAAAGATTTTCATGAAAGAACTGAAACCATTAAACTCCTAGAGAAAACAGAGGAGGAGGTAATAAGCTCCTGAACACTGATCTTGGAAATTATTTTTTGGATTTGAGAAAAAGAACAGAGGCAACAAAAGCAAAAATAAAAAATGAAACTATATTAAACTAAAAAGCTTCTCATCAGCAAAGAAAACCATCCATATGCTCATACAACTTAAAATCAAAAACAAACAAAGAATAAGAAATTGGTTAGAAGAACCGAATAGGCATTTTCCCAAAGAAGACATACAGATATCTAACAAGCATACAAAAAGATGATTAATACGACTAATTATTAGGGAAATGAAAATCAAGACCACAATGAGATACCTCACACCTGTCAGAATAGCTATCATCAAAAGGACACAAATAACAAATGCTGGTGGTATGTGGAGAAAGGGAAACCCTTCTACACTGCTGGGGGGAATGTAAATTGGTGCAGCCACTGTGGAAAACAGTATGGAGATTTCTCAAAAAATTAAAAATGAAATACCAGAGGACCCAGCAATTCCACTCATGAGTATATGTCCTAAAATAAATAAATAAATAAAAACATTAGTTCAAAAAAATTAAAAAAAAATGCATCTAAAGGTTCATAGCAGCATCATTTACAGTTGCCAAGATAGGAAAGCAACCTACAAGTCTATCAAGAGATGAATGGACAAAGAAGAAGTGGTATAGATGTGCAATGGAATATTAGGAAGCCATAAAAAGAATAAATTTTTGCTATTTGCAGTAAGATGAATGGACCTGGAGGGCATTAAACTAAATGAAATAGGTCAGAGAAAGACAAATACTGGATATTAGCATTCATATGTGGAATCTAAAAAATACAACCAGTGAATATAACAAAAAAGAAACATAATCAAAAATAGAGAACAAACTAGTGGTTACCAGTGAAGAGAGGAAAGCAGGGAGTGGCAAGATACGGATGGGGGATTAAGAGGTATAGACTATTAGGTATAAAATATGCTAAAAGGATGTATTATACAACTATGTCATACAGTAAATATTTTATAATTAAAATGGAACATAACCTTTAAAAAGTGTGACTCACTATATTATACACCTCTAACTTACATAATATTGTATATCAACTACACTTCAAGGAAAAAAGTCTATAAATAAAAAGACAAACCTATGGAATGGGAGAAACTATTTGCAAACTGCATAAGATTAATATTCAAAATATATAAGAAACTCATACAACTTGATAGCAAAACCCCAAATAACCAAATTAAAAACTAGGCAAAATACCTGAATAAACATTTTTCCAAAGAATATTTATTTTGGATAACAAATACATAAAAGATACCACTAATTTCTGGGGAAATGCAAGTCACTAATCCCTGGGAAATGCAAATCAAAAGCACCATGAGATTTCATCTCATGCCTGTTATAATGGCTTTTACTGGGGGAGTGTGGGTGGACGGGAGTAGAAAAATGGTGGCCAGGGTGTGGAGAAACTTAGGAGAGGCTGGTAAAGGGTACAAGCTTTCAATTATAAGATGAGTAAGGTATGAGTATCTAATGTGTAGCATGGTCACTAAAACTGATAACACTGTATTGTATAATAGAAATTTGCCAGAAAAGTAGAACTTAAGGTAAATATGTGAGGTGATATATGTGTTAACTCGATGTGGGAAATCCTCTCACAATGCAGACATATGTTAAACCATCATGTTGTACACTTAAAATATCTTATAATTTTGTCAATTATAGTTCAATAAAGCTAGAAAATATGACCCAGCAATTCCACTCCTGGGTATATATATTAAAAAGCAAAACAAAATTCAATTAAGACACAAGCACTCCAATGTTGCGTAAGATTAAAATTAGTGCTATCACATTATTTTAAAACTAATATTCTCAGGGTCTTCTAGATTATGTGGGGAGTTAGTGACAATGCAGTAGAATTATCAAAATATGTACTGGCCTGTGGCAAAGACAGGCAGAGCTGCCAGTTTCTTCATTATATACTGCAATGCAGTTTTTAATTATATATAGAGAAGTAGATGAGGTATAGACATGTCTTCCTTGCTCTGTATATGGAAATGTAACTTTTTCATCTTTAGAATTAGAATAAATAGGGCATACTTTATGTCCAATGGTCTGTTCAGTTGTCAAAATTATTTCCTGTGCAATTTCTGACTTAATACTGTTTTACACCTTTATAGATTTAATTATAGAATTTTTCTTTCAGTGGTATGGGGATAAAGATCAACAGTTTAAACAAGAAAAAAAAAACTCTAGCATGTTTCTAACTCCGCATTTTTCCCTATACAAGAAAAAAAAATCCTATTTGTTTAAGCCACACTGAAATGTATTTTATTGCAGCTGAGCACAATCCAGAGTAAGCAGTGTCATGCCATCCTTGCCTTCACCCAAGTAATTATTGTTAAATATTAAACCATATATAAATAATAGAGCTTTATGACACACTTGTAAAGACATCTTTTAGACTGATGGGAATTTACTATACACCCAATGTACAAGTGTTAAATAATTTATAAATGTGTGTAATTCAAATGCAAAAGTGTTAAACTTTACCATAAAATTAGAGTCATATAAAACTATTACTTATAAAAGTATTTGAAAATATTTAACAATAATGAAAGCATATAAAAAGTTTCAAAAAAAATAAGTAGATCTAACACATATTAGATGGTTACTATATATAAAAAAAAATCCCAGAAAGTAGCAAGCATTCATGAAGATGTGGAGAAAATAGAATGCTTACACACTAGTAATAAGAATATAAAATGATGCAGTTACTATGAAAAATAGTGTGGCAGCCCACTAAATTTTAAATTAAAAGTTTAAATTTTTTAAAAGAATTATTATATGATCTAGCAATTCCACTTTGGAGTATATTCCCAAAGGAATTGAAATCAGGATCTAGAAGAAATATTTATAAAGCTATGTTCATAGTAGCACTATTCACAGTAGTCTAAAGGTAGAAACACTCTAAATGTCCTCTGGCAGATGAATGAATAAGGAAAATGTGGTATGCACATTCAATGGGATATTATTAAGTTGTAAAAAGGAAGGGAACTCTGAAGTATGCCACAACATGGATAAACCTTAAAGACATGGAACTAAAGAAAATAATCTAGTCACAAAAAAGACAAATTCTGTATGATTTGACTTTATATGAAGTACCTAGAAAATCAAATTCACAGAAACACAATGTTTTTGTACTTCCTGGTGTTAATAATTAACTTGATCAATACATCTTTTGTTTTCTATATCTCCATCACTAATTATTTGCAATGAAATTATAAACCTCTCTAAATAGCTGTATCCATTTAATATTACACATTAAGTACACAGACATCCCTTCCTTTTCACTACATCATGATAAAACCCTCACGAAACACTTTATTTTCCTTCTTCAATCTGTACTGTTTCCTGTCTAGGTTTGATAGACAGCTATTTTCCTGAAACTCTTCTTTGCCTTTGTTCTGGTTAAACCCTGTTTCCCAGATTCCTTGCTAATTTCTTTTCTGGTTGATTCTATCATTTAATGCCTCACATTATCCAAAGTTTCTTATGAAGGGGAATTACACATTTTAAGAAATTCTGTTTGACAGAACATTGTAAACCAGCTTATGGAAAAAAAAATTATTAAAAATTCTGTTTATAAATAACCTATTTTTATAGTCATTTTTTGGAAGGGGGGCTGGGTATAGATTTTTAAGTAACATTTTTTTCTCAGAACTTTAAAGAGATTTTTACATTACTTTCTAGTATGCAGTATTGTTAATATGAAATCTTTTCAATTTGAATTTCTGATCTTTGGGAAGTAATCTATTTTTTTCCATTTATCGGGTTTTGGCTTTGGTTTCTGTGACCTTTGCGCTGAATTTTTTCTCAGATGTCTGACAACATTTGCTGTTCTGTCATATAAGGTTTGAAAGGAGTGTGCACAGAGAAAGCCAGTCACATGCTGTGCTTCAATATGTGGTGACTGAGGAATAAATCATATTGTTAGATAACCCCAAATACTGGAATATATAGCTTTTAAATTCTATTTCATCTGAGCCGGCTTAGTTTTTCCAAAGAAGAATCCTCTCACTTTCTTCCTTCCAGGGGACTTAAACACTTCGCTGGACTTTAGTATTCTTAAAGCCTAACAATGCAAGAGGGTTGAAGGAATGGGTGCTTTCACTTGTCCCTCTGTTTCTATTCATGGCCTTTACTAGCTTTTCACTCTGTCTTAATTTCTTAGGACTTTAACCTCTTTACTTTAAATTATGTATAGAAAATATATCAGTCTTTGTGGGAGGGGAGGTCCTTATGCAGATATGCAAACAAGTGAGGGGACATGAAGATCTCACTACTTTTATGTGTGCCTTCACCTGCTTCCCTAGTCTTTAGTCACATTGCCTTCTTCATCACACTCGCAGGCTCCAACCCCTGAGGCTTCTGGGAATATATGGCTCAAATCATCTTTCTTATAAACAGCCCCCTGTGCAAGCCCTTGGTATTTAGCTTTTTCAGCAATGCTGAAATCCTTTATTAATTTCCTCTATGTGTTGACGATATTTATTCATTCCTGTCTCCTTTTGTGCCCCATTAATCTCTTTGTTTTTATAGGTTTATACATTTTGTTGTTCTCACATTAGCAAAGTTTCAGTATGGGAGAAGAGGTAAACACTTCTGTTTAAACTGCCATAAGACAAACATTCTTTATACTATTTACAGGGCTGGTTAGGAAGGTCTAATGAAAAAAGAATATAAAACTATTATGTAAAATTCAAAATATTATAAAACCTAACATTATAATTATAAATATCATGCTCACCAGTCTAAAGCTTTATTTTCCTCTTTTATAAAACCTAAAACCACTGTTGAATCTGCCAGCACCTTGATCTTGGACTTCCTCACCTCAGAAACTGTGAGAAAAAGTTATCAGTTATTTAAGCCACTCAGTCTATGGTAGTTTTGTTATAATAGTCAGAAATCAGACATCTGAAAACACACACTTTATGACTTGCACTACATAGAGACATGGATTTAAAATTTTTCCATTTTCCATTATGAATAAGTGAATAGTATAACATTTTAACCCTCAGTCCCCCCTCCCCCCAAAGAAAGGATAAGAATAATCTCAGGTATCAGTGGCAGAAAAATCAGGATTCTAACTTTGCCTTTTCTCTCTATGGTTTTCATGCATATATGTCATCATTTATGCTGGATTTATTAATTTTTATAATAATAGGATTGAAATGAGCATGTGTCTGTATATATGTATACACACAGACATCCTCCTAGTCTCTTTACAGGACCAACATTCCATAATCCATCATGTTTTGAAAATTTCAGATGACTGAGTATACATGAGGATGATAATAGTACTGGGAATACTGGATTCATCTACAGATTTGGCTAAATTATCCAATCATAATGCTTTTATTAAATGGTAGGTGATACAATTCAGCCCAGAAACAAATTTAGCTTTCTGTGTTCTATACTCATACAATATTACTGATTTCCTCCCACAGTTTATCTCTTGAGTCTCATTAATCCCTTGGCTTTCTCCTGTCATCTTCCTATCACTTCTTAAACCACTGTATTCTAATAGATGCTCTTTGTTTTAGAGAGTAACTTGGACTGCATACTAAGATTACAGTAAATCTCTCACTGCTGTGCATGAGTTAATAGCTAGAATAGCAAAGAAGACGGTTCAACCAAATATACTCTAGGCAACACTAAAAACCTGGATAGAGCCCTTTTATATCTTATCCATTTTTGAGAAAGATGAGCGTTTTTTTTTTTTTTTTTAGTTTATTTGCTTGTTTGTTTTATGAAACAGGAAAACAAGAGATCTCCCTATTAAGATGTTGCTTTTGGACATGGAGAGAGAATATTACTGGACCTATTAGTTCCCTATTTAAATTGAGTAAAGCTGTACTTTAGAGAAAAATGTGAGCCGTTAACTGAATATAAAAATAAATTTAAAACTTTCTACCTAGTAGGAGACAGCTATCTATATAAGTACCTCATTGGTTTCTTAAGTGATAGGGAAGATGTGAAGCATGAAGGACACCAACTCAAGTTTCACACCTCTAAAAAGCATGAAGAATCAACTTGAGTTGGAATATTTAGCTTTAATTCTTAATTTTTTTTCTAAAATATTTAATACAAGCTAAGAACTATGTGAGGTGTCCACTGGGGGAAAATTAAATAAAAGGCCTGAACATCACTTAGGTATAAGCAGGACAACATGAGTGAAATACAATATAACTCCTAAATTTAATTACTTTAGAAAAGCAGGATCTCAGAGCCAGCAGTAATCATGAAAATGTTAGGCCCAGGGAATGTGAAGCAGTCTTTGAGAAGGCATTGTTCTTAGGCAGAGATGTAAAAAAGAAACTTTAAACATTAAGGGACAAAGAGACCCTAGGTGGCATCTGGTTATAAGCGCATGACTTTTGTCTTAAAATTGTTCTACAAGGTGTTTTAAGAAACTGAAAATTTTCAGATAAAGTTAAATATTGAATATCAGTTCACTTTTTGCTTCTACCGCGATGCTAAAATTTAGTTTTTTTTGTGTGTGAAAGTATTCTTTTTTATCCAAAATACTTTTATTTGTTCAGAATCATATGTTCTTTAAGAGATAGTAGGAAAAAGAGAAATGCTGACTATTTTAGAGAGAATATAAGTCACTAACTAAAATGCAAATATATTAAAAGTTTATTTAAATGGTAAGGTTGTAATTTTATTGGAGGAGAGGGGTAAGATTGCAGTTAATGCCAGGAATGAGGCTCACAACCCTAAACCATTGAGTTGGGAAATACCAGCGTGTTACAGAGCAGTCTTGGAATATCTGAAGGCAAACTGTTCCAAACATTCAAATATTTGAAAGTCATCATGATTTTTAGTGATCTGTTCTTCCCGAAAGGAAAAAAAAAATCTTACTATTGGTAGAATAAAGAAACTGGTTGAAGAATAGCTCATTGCTTCGAGTTATACAAGTATTATCAGGTCACTGACTATATTTCTGAATTTTTTTTCTTTGTATGACTGTACCTGCAGCATTTAGAAGTTCCTGGGCCAGATTCGAATTAGCTGCAGCTGTAGCCTATGCCACAACAAAACCAGAACTGAGCCACATCTGTCACCTATGCCACAGCATGCGGCAATGCCAGATCCTTAACCCACTGAGCGAGGCCAGAGATCAAACCTGCTTCCTCACAGAGACAACGTTGCGTTCTTAACCCACTGAACTACAATGGGAATTCCTCATATATTTCTTAAATTTGTTTTGCATTTAATAATCATGGTCCATATTATACTAAATATCCTCTCAAGCTATATATTTACATTTTGGTAACTTGTTTACATTGATTTACTGGAGATAACTGGTTATCATTGTTTTATTTAGACTAAGGCTATTTATAGGTTATACTTATATTTTCCACAGAACTATGTCCCTAAAATGCAAGGCAAAGGCAGAAGCCTGTTCAAAGAAAGTCAGTCATCTCCCTTTCTTTTAGTCATAAGCAACCTCAAGAAATTAATTTTAATCTCTTGAGTACCACCACCCTCATCAAAAGGATTGCATAGTCAAAATTCCCTCCTGGTGGGGGAAAGGGAAACAAAACCAGTGTCCCTTCCTTCACGATTCAAAGAAACCTCCTCTTCTCTCCAAGACTGATGGCAGTATAAAAGAGGATATAGGCCTAGAGTGATAATTAAAGGTAACAGAACTGGGTTTTCACTTGTTAACATGCTCTCCTTTCTCAAGACTTCTTTCTTGATTCCTCTCAACCTTTAATTTGCACTTCCAGTTGCCAGTGCTGGGTAAACAGTGAAACTCCACTCAACATCTTATCCCTGCTTCATAAAGAAATCTTAACTTTTTGATGGAAAATGCTACAAGTAAGTTCAATGACATTTCCTTTAAATGTTACTCCTAAATAGGTAATATGTGAAATCCAAATATTCATTAAACATATAATAAAGTAGATATTTTGGCATTTTAGAAACTGTTTTAAAGATAACCATACCCAAAACTCCCCTCAGAGAATTTTCCCTTCTTTTTCTGTGTTAACCACATTTAATTCTTCTCATATACACAGATATACACACTTTAAACTATCCTAAATACAGAAGACAAAACTTTTTCCTACTTTTTTTTTTTTTTTAGGGCTGCACTCGTGACATATGGAGGTTCCCAGGCTAGGGGTACAATTGGAGCTGTAGCCACTGCCCTAGCTGCGTCTGTGACCTACACCACAGCGCACCACAGTTCTGGATCCTTAACCCACTGAGTGAGGCCAGGGATGGAACCTGCATCCTCATGGATGCTAGTCAGATTTGTTTCTGCTAAGCCAGGATGGGAATTCCTATTTTCTACTTTTTTGATAGAAAAAACAAACTACTACCAAAGGACAACAAAGTAAACTATGTTGTCAAAAAACTTTCTCTGTAAAGACTAATTCCTCCAAGGACATGTTTTAGTAGCAATTATACGAGGAAGAAGGCATTAGTTCAAAAAATCATTTTTAATTTGGAGGTATAAAAAGAGAATACACATTCAGATGATATTAAACTTATGTAGGTTGATTTGGGTTTCTAGAAGATCTAAAATTTATTCTTTTTTGATTAGTGTTTCAAGAGTATGGAGACAATTCCAATGTTAGGAAGATTAACTTTAGGATAGCATATAACCTTTATGTATTATTCCATGTATTCAACAAATTCTGATTAGAGCATCAGATGTTATGTTAAAATATCTTCTCCAATTATCTAGATGAAGGTACTAAATCAGAACCAGCTGAAGTTCACAGTTTCACAAGTTTAACTCAAATTTTACTCTCACTAAATATGATTTAAAAGTAACTATAGCGTTTCAGTGCTTTTTTGATTTTCTATATAGAGATACCATAAACATAACTGACACTTTTTATTTAGCAATCAAAACAGTATACTTCAAGAGTATCCTCATGACAAAAGTACTAAGAGTTGAATAAATTTTCAGGATAAATATTAAAAGTTCATAATTACTCATCTCAGAGTCTGTACAAGGAACTAAACAAATGATTTAACTGTGGGATGACTTATTTTCTGATAAGTATCCCCATTATAATAGAGCACTGTTATTGTAGCATTATTATTGCAGTATTTGCTAAAGAGGAAGATAACAGCAAATATATTTACTCTCAGACATTTCCAATGGAAAGAATTTAAAATTTTATGTATCTAAATATGTGTAGAGGTATACTTATACATATGTACATGCATGTGAATATGCATGTTCCTGTGTATATATTTACATAAGTATAAATATTTTTGTGACTATATACATATGAATGTGTGTGTGTGTGTGTGTGTGTGTGTGTGTGTGTATAAATAAAATCAGAAACATTCACTGATAGGTTTGCTCAATTTTGACCATATAGAACAATACCTCTGTATTTTTTCTTTTTCTCTCTTTTTTTTTTTTTTTTTTTGGTTGTGCCCATAGCATATGGAAGCTCCCCAGCTAGGGATTGAATCTAAGTTGCAGTTGCAACCTATGCCACAGCTCTGACAATGCCAGATCCTTAACCCACTGTGTCAGGCTGGGGATCAAACCTGTGCCACCACAGAAACAATGCCAGATCATTAACCTGCTGAGCCACAGAGGGAACTCCAACACCTATATTTTAAACCACATATCAGTAAACTTTTCCTTTAAAGGGCTACATAGCAAATATTCAAAACTTTGCAGGTCATTTGGTTTCTGTGGAAACTACTGAACCCTGCTATTGCAGCATGAAGGTAGCCACAGACAGTCTACACAAATGAGTGAATTGGCTGCATTACAATAAAATGTTATTTACAAAAACAAATGGTAGGATGGATTTGGCCTTGGATTAGCATCCTAGAGCTCCCATAACAAGTCACCACACATTTGATGGCTTAAAACAGCAGGTTATATTCTCATGGTTCTGGAGTCTAGAGGTCTGAAATTAAGGTGTCAGTAGGGTTGACTGATTCTGGGTACTCTAAAAGAGAACTAGTCTCACACCTCCACCCTAGAAATCCTTTAGGTTTCTTTGCTCATAGATGAATCTCTCCAATCTCTGTCTCTACTGTTACATGGTGTTCTCCCTTTATCTGTCTCTGTGTCTCTCCTCTCCTTATAAAGATACCACCCATATTGAGTTAAGATCCACCCTAATAGGCCCTCTAACTCCAAATAAGATCACATTCACAAGTACCATGGGTTAAGGCTCCAAATCATCTTTTTGGGAGCACAATTCAACATATAAAAATTCCCTGGGCTATAGTTTCCTTATCCCTGGTTTAAATAATAAATAGTACAGAATAACTAGTAGGAGGTAGATAACAGCAGAAGAACGTAAATATATTAGATGACTTTCCAAATATTTTTTCCATAAAATTATTTCACTGCACTTTTTTTTTTTTTAAAGTCAGAACTACAATTTCATGACCTGTTTGGTTATCTACTGCTGTATGACAAATCATTTGAAAACATAGCAGCTCAACTAACAGACATTTATTTCCTAATGATTCTTATGACCAGGCAATTCTTAACTTCTCTGGTTTTACATTACTGGGTATTTAAAAATGGACTCACTCCATTTGATGCTAGCTGCTAACTGAGAGCTCAGCTTAGGAAGCCAGAGTCTTCTTTGCTCTAACATGTCAGCCTCTTCCTCTTTGTGAGTCTACTTGGGCTTGCTTCCTCAGAGGGAGATATGTTGGTTACAAGAAGGAATATTAACAGCTGCAAAGACACAACCCGAGATTCTCTTAAAATTCAGCCTCGAAAGTTAAATAGCATCCCTTCCACAATATACTATCTATCAAAATATGCCAAGAGGTCAGCTCACAGACAAGGAGAGAAGAAATATTCTCCATCTTTTGATGGACTAAGTTATATCTCAAAACAGGAAGCGAGGTAAAAAATACATTGACCAATCTTAGTACAGAGTCCTCATAGTCAATGTTCATATATTTTGTGTAAATATAAGTACTATAATATTCCTGCAATCTAGAATCTGGTATTTGGAAGTGGGTTAAATATTTTTAACAGAATAAATCAATAAATACATACTGTGAACACAGCATATTGTGTATGTGTGTACAATATTTTAGATGCATAAGCAAAAGTGCATATCCCGCTGTTATTTCCCACAACCTGCCAATCTCTTCTTCTTTCACACTTCTTTGCAGGTATCATGGTGCTAGAATATTTAGTACTTATTACATAATGAAAGTGATACTACCATAGAAAATAGACAAAATTGACTTTTAAGTTTCAAAAGGCTTTGTTCTGAAAGGGAACTCATAACCTTGGAGTCTAAGGACATAGGACAATCACCCCTTCAAGAAACCAATGATAAGTCAGAGGTAGGCTTCTAGCTGTCAAAACTACAAAAGATTTCTAAGGTTGAGAGTTTAACTTAGGTGGCTAAATTATTTAATGCTTTAATATTACACAGGTCCCAGAGTTATATCAGGTACTCAACAAATAGCTGATAAATTAATTAACTTTTCTTCAGGAAATTCGGAGAAATAAAAAATCTATAGTAAAATGTGTAAAGTGTAGACTCAGAGAAATGTAAATATTAACCCCAAACACTATAAGTATCCATATCAGTCTTGAAATTTTAGGTAAAATTACAATGTATTCATCTGAAATGCCTGGAGGAGTGTTTCTTTTTTTTATTTTTTTTTGTCTTTTTGCCTTTATGTAGAGACGTACCTGCGGCATATGGAGGTTCCCAGGCTAGGGGTCTAACAGGACCTGTAGCTGCCAGCCTTCGCCATGGCCACAGCAACACAGGATCCGAGCCGCGTCTGCAACCTACACCACAGCTCATGGCAACGCTGGATCCTTAACCCACTGAGCAAGGCCAGGGATCAAACCCGCAACCTCATGGTTCTTAGTCGGATTCGTTAACCACTGAGCCACAACGGGAACTCTGGAGTGTTTCTTATATATGTATTTTCTTACCTCCACAAAGTTCTTGAGCCTCTAAATTTATTGTATATTTTAAAATTTTAATATTAATCTAAAAATTAATGTAAGAACATTTGAATCATCTGGATAATCTCAACAATGAAAACTCAATTTTATTTTATTGACCAAAACTTTGTATTTTCAACTGTCAGTTGACATCATTTTACTCTGTATGTATGAATAAAAATTTATAGTATTTAATAGAGATATATAAAGGAAGAATTGATAAGTCATATTGCAAGATGGTAAGGATGTGTCAAGTTCAAAAAATCTTGTACTGCATTCCATCTTATGCACGCTATGTCCTCTAAGCAGATGTATGGTATAAGCACCATATTTCATTCAAGTAAGTTTATTAGTAAGTGCAGTTGTAAATCAACAGGATAGATATTTCTTTTTTTCAAAATTAGATTTCTGGTATGAGCTAGTAAATAGACTGAAGATAATGGATCTCAAAATTATCTTTTTTAAATTAAAGTAATAATTTTGGGAATTATCTGTATGATACATGTTCCAAGAACAAAAGAAGCCTGTAAGTGAAACAGAAAATATAAAATTCATATTTTATTAATGAATTAACTTTTAAGTATACATACAATTTTAAATTATTTTAAATTTATAAAAATAACATTTTATTTTGAGTTGCAGTGGTTTATAAGTGTTTTTTGTATGTTGCAAATATTATAGTTTGTATTACTATATGGTAGAATACCTCATTCCAACTTGTAAATGTTTCTACAGTGTATTTTTGTTGTTGCTGTTTAATTTTTAAAATGAATTCAGTACTGATAGTCCTCACTATTGTTTTCTGGAGAACATTTCAAATTTGAGATAAAACCATTCTAGGCAATTTCAAATACTGATATTATTTAGCATTTAAAATTTGTATTTAACCTCAATTTCAGGTACACATATTGATATGATATACTCATCGCACAGATTTGTGTAAGTAATTAGATAGATAAGAACTGAGCTATTTTGCAGTCCCCACTGTGGCTCAGTAGAAACAAATCTGACTAGTAACCATGAGGATGTGGGTTCAATCCCTGGCCTCACTCAGTGGGTTAAGGATATGATGTTGCTGTGAGCTGTGGTATAGGTTGCAGATGTGGCTCAGATCTGGTAACGCTGTGGCTGTGGCAGAGGCCAACAGCTGCAGCTCCTATTCGACCCCTAGCCTGGGAAATTACATATGCCATGGGTGCAGCCCAAAAAATAAATAAATAAATAAAGAATTGAACTATTTTGGGGGACCTAATCAAACTTAAGAGCTTTTGTACAGCAAAGGAAACCATCAAAAAAAAAAAAAAAAAAAAGAGAAAGAAAGAAAGAAAGAAAAGATAATCTAAAGAATGGCAGAAAATAGTTGCAAATGACAAGGGTTTAGCCTCCAAAATATAAAATCAACATGTACAACTTTACAAAAAAACAAACAACCTATTTGAAAAATAGGCAGATGACCTAAATAGACATTTCTCTAATGATGACAGACAGCCAGCAAACAGACACATGAAAACATGGTCAATATCACTAATTATTAGAAAAACGCAAATCAAAGTTGTAATAATGTTCCGCCTCATGCCAACCAGAATGGCCATCATCAAAAAGTCTACAAAAAATAAATGCTAGAGCAGGTGTGGAGAAAAGAGAACCCTCTACACTGTTGGTGGGAAAGTAAGTTGTTGCAATCACTATGGAAAACAGTATGGAGGTTCCTCAGAAAATTAAAATTAAAATTACCCTATCATCCAGCTATCCCACTTTTGGGCATATATTTGGAGAAAACTATAATGCAAAAACACACATACACCCCTATATTCATAGCAACACTAGTCATAATAGCCAATACATGGAAACAACCTAAATGTCCATCAACACATGAATGGATTAAGAAGATGTGGTACATATGTACAATGGAATACGACTCAGTCATAAAAAGAACAAAGTAATTCCATTCATAGTAACATGGATACAACTAGAGATTATCACAATAAGTGATGAAGTCAGAAAGAGAAAAACACCATATATGTCACTTATATGTGAAGTCTAAAGTATGGCACAAATGAACACATCTACAGAATAGGAACGCACTCATGGACATAGAGAATAAACTTGTGGCTGCCAACAGGGAAGTGGGGGAAATGGGATGGATGGAGAGTTTGGGGATAGTAGATGCAAGCTATTACATTTAGAATTGATAAACAACAAGAACCTATTACATAGCACAGGGAACAATATCTAATCTCCTGGGCTAGACCATGATGGAAAAGAATATTTAAAAAAATGTAATATATATATATGTATAACTGAGTCAATCTGCTGAACAGCAGAAATTGGCATGGCACTGTAAACCAACTATACTTTCATTCTAAAAATTAAAAAAAAATTGAGCTATTTGTTAAATATATCACTACAGTTATGCCAATAACTAAACTGCCACTCCAGATTGGCAAGCTATCTATACTCAAGTGGTTGGATGTTAGATTTTGTTCTATTTGGGAAATCTTATTAACAAAGAGGATACCACTGTGTAGAGATTATTAACTGCCTTGATCACATGAATGATGGATGGTTACTTTGCAATGTGTTAAAATAGCAATACCTTTGTAAAATGATAAAATGTATTCATTATTTAATTGATTATTAATTTTTATTTCCAGCAATGTTATATGTTAACTAAAATGTCAGATTTTCTGGTATCTTTGACTAGATACTTGACCCTTACTCATTAATGGCTTTCAAGCTTACCCGTTCAAGTATCTATCACATTAAGAATCCAAGGAGGAGTTCCCGTCGTGGCGCAGTGGTTAACAAATCCGACTAGGAACCATGAGGTTGCGGGTTCGATCCCTGCCCTTGCTCAGTGGGTTAACGATCCGGCGTTGCCGTGAGCTGTGGTGTAGGTTGCAGACGCGGCTCGGATCCTGCGTTGCTGTGGCTGCGGCGCAGGCCAGTGGCCACAGCTCCGATTAGACCCCTA
>PVHT021183648.1:28170852-28252628 GCA_004024745.2 Catagonus wagneri
GAATCCAAGGAGCTTCACTACCACTATATTGAAATTAAATGCTGTATTATTTAAGTAAAAACATTCGAAAGGAGATATTATGTAATGTTTCTCTCCTAAAAGCAATGGACATTTTTTTGCATGAACTAAGCAGCTCATTCAGTTCATAGCTCAAAGACACAAATGCTTTATTTGATCCAACTATCCTTTCTGAGCATGAATAATAGCTGTTTTACATGTATTTCTCATTTCATCATTCACTGAGAATATTCTTTTTTTACTTTAATTTTTATCACCTTGATACACAATCTGGTATGTTATTTGATACATAATTCTAGTATGTTATTTGATAAAATTGTTGTTATCAGGAAAAATTCTCAATAAAGCACTGGTATAGGTTTTTCCTCTAATTTAAAAATGAGAAAATTATCTTCCATTCTTATTTTTCCATTTATTTAAAACTTCAAATGAGTGTTAAAATTCATCAAAATCATTTTCTAGATCTATCAAGATGTCATTAATTTTTATCTTTTTCTTGTGATAATGTGGTGAATGCACTAGGTATGATTTTTTAATATTTATTTCACAGATAAACCCTGGTCAAAGCACTATTGTTTTATACCTTTAACTAATTTTGATAATATTTTGATTAGAACTTTTACAACTATATGCATGAAAAAAAATGGATCCTTTATAACTCTGTGATAAAAATCACTTTCAGATTTGTAATTAAAGCTATAGTTGCTTCATATAACTAGTTGCTAAGTGTTCATTGTCTATTCTCTGGAATAATTATCTTCAACTGATATCAAATTTGCCTTGAACATTTAAAAGTATTATTGATGTGATTTAGGGCAGTATTCTACCATTTTTGGTAAATTTTATACATTCAGTTGAGAATGTACTGTCATTTTGTTTGTCTAAAGTGCAATGTTCTTTCTATTCCTTTAGTCATTTTGATTAAACGGTTTTTCAAATCTTTTACACCTTGACTAATGTATCATCTATTACCTACTATGAGGTTGTAAAGCTTCCAAATACGATTATCGATATTTATTTATTTATTTATTTACTTACTTATTTATTTGTCTTTTTGCCTTATCTAGGGCCACACCCGCGGCACATGGAGGTTCCCAGGCTAGGGGTCTAACAGGAGCTGTAGCTGCCGGCCTTCGCCACAGCCACAGCAACGCGGGATCCGAGCCGCATCTGGAACTTACACCACAGCTCACGGCAATGCCGGATCCTTAACCCACTGAGCAAGGCCAGGGTTCAAACCCGCAACCTCATGGTTCCTAGTCAGATTCGTTAGCCACTGAGCCACGACGGGAACTCCCTGATTATTGATTTTTAAATGTTAGTACTATCAATTTTGCTCTCTGTATATTTAGAGTATAATTTGCTGTATATATGTATACAATTTTTCAGATTCACTAAGATATGATTTATATACAATAATCTGTACCAATTTAAAGTATACAATTTGATATGATTTGACATGTACATACAACTACAAAACCATCATCAAAATCAAGATCACAATCATGTAGCTCACTCCCCCCAATTTTTTTCCTCATTCTCCTCTGTAATGTCTACTTCCCACCACTCCACTACATTCCTTTTCTCCCCACTCCAATTCTGCAAGTAATAACCCACCGGCTGTCGCTATAGATTTCTTTGAAATTTACTAGAGATTTATACAAAATGAATCATATGGTATACACTCTTTTATATACGAGAAGTATAAACAGTTTATAGTTCACTTACAAACAACCTTAAAATTATGCCATATTTAATCTTGGTCATTTGTTAGGATTCCCTTTACTTATATTTTCAATGTATAAATATTTTTAAAATTTTATAACTTCAAACAACTGAATTTTTCATGAACAGTCCTATAAAGTTCAAAATTCTCTCCTAAATATGTGTATGTGCACAATATAGGAAATATTTTATTTATACATGATATTCTTAGGTAATTGTTAAGTTTAAAGGCATGATTCATGGTATCACTTTTGATCTTGTAAATTAAAAGACAAATTAAAACTGAAATATAAGAGAATGATGATGGATTATTTTCCTTTAAGTACTTTTCTAAAGAATTAATATCTTAATAGAATATTTTTAAGTTCTTGTTGGTTTTCTGAATAAAACCAAAAATCTGTGAAGAAAAACTGAAATGGGAAACAGGGTGATAGTAGCACTGGGAATATAAACCTTTGCATTCTATTTTCAGAATGGATTAGATTGCAAATCTATCATTTTGGTTTAGATTATACAGTTTATAATTGGAAACTGGGGAGCACTTTACTTATCTTTCAATTAAATATGCAAAAAAGAACTTTTTTCATTTTCCAAGATTTATCAACAGAACATATTTTATTATGCCTTAAAATGTCCTATCTGTCCTCTAAAATTGTGATACCAAGGTTAAATTGAATACTCTGTCAAAATATTGGCTTATATGGTGAGGCTGAGCTTATACCAGTAAACAATAAAGCCAAAACAAATTTCCTAATATGAACTGGTTCAAGATATGAACACATGAGAAAAACTCTTCATCAATAAAGAAATTTTAAAATAAAAACAGCATTTGAAAGCAGAATTTAAAGTAAACCAAGGTGATGTTTATTCAAATACAATGAGTTTTTTAGATGGGTCAACTGAATACTATTGCAAAATGTATAGAAAGTTTCTAAAGTTTCACACGGAATGTCAACTTATTGACAATCACTAAATTAATTTGTCTACTTTATGCCTGGACTTGAATTGTTCAATTAAGTAATCTGAATGAATGAGCCAGAATCTGGTCAATAATGAGGTATTGAATGTTCGACGTGATGCTTAGAGGAGTGGCTTTCCTTGACATCCTTTCCAATATCCATTGAAAATGTAGCTTTGTTTAAGTACTAGAAACTGTTTCCTGAAATCAATGTGATGAAATCAAAGTGATGAAACTGTCACAAGATTGAAGGTATCCATAATCATACCAGAAGTAATTATTCCGATTTAATGACTTTCTCCAACCTGCTTCTCCCCTTAGTGAGTATATTTTGGGTCATGGAAGAAAAAAATATGTTCATATATACATATTTTGCACTGGTTAATTGGTTTTAAACTACATGAGCAGAAAAGTGAAAACACCATTATTTTTCAGTCATAAAGGCAATATATAGCAACAAGAATAAATGCAACAACAGAGCTAAGAAAAAACAATCAAATATGTCCGAATAAAAATGTATTCTTCAAAAATGTTAATATTCTGCCTTGTAAAACTTCTTAAAAATTGCTTTACATACTGTTTCTCTTTTAAGTAATTTCACTGTTACCTTTTTCCCTAAGGTATTTTGCATTTTAAAGACCTTCTCTAATTGCATAAAAATGTGTTTGCATCCTATAATCATCAAAGGGGACATACCTTTGACTGCCTGAAATAGAACTATGTAGAAACATTAGCTTGAAGAGTTGGAAAGGTATATATTAGAAATCTGAGCAACACAAATTATCATAGGAGTGAAGGGAGCATCCATGGTTCAGAATAAGACCTCATGTGTGTGTAAAGAATTAATAAAATTTCCATGAGGCTTTAAATATGAACTATCTGAAAACAAAAATATTTTTGTTAAATATTATTATATGACTACATCCCTAAACCTCCATAGCTTTTGGAAAATCCAAAACAGATTTAAATATTATTAATACAAATTTTATTTTTTTTATTATTTTGCTTTTTAAGGACCTCACCTGTAGCCTAGGGAAGTTCCCAGGCAAGGGGTTAAATTGGAGCTACAGTTGCTGGCCTCCACCACAGCCACAGAAATGCCAGATCTCAGCCATATCTGTGACATACACCACAGCTCATGGCAACACTGAATCCTTAAACCACTGAGTGAGCCAGGGACCGAACCCGCATCCTCATGGACACTGGTTGGGTTCGTTATCATTAAGCCACAATGGGAACTCCCTATTAACACACATTTTAATTAGGAGAAAAGGCTTAAAAATTCATAAGGCTTAAGAAGTGCCCATCATATTTTGCTGTTTAACTTGGTTTCCCAAATGTTATTAATTCTTTCCATCATTATCCAGTAATGAATTAATTTGCCAAAATATTTATTCTAACAAATGCTTTCAAGTACTAGGTCCTAGGGAAATTAAATTTTAAAACATGACAAGATAACTGACTACACTGAGACTTTTCAGAAACAAGAAAACGAATATATAGTGCCATTTTGAATAATTTTGAATTCAGTAAGAGAATCACTACAGAATAAGGGGTATGAGAAAGTAAATGACAAAGTATAATATTTTAGTGGTGTTATGGGCTGAATATCTGTGTTCCCCCAAGTCCTACCTAACCTCAAAAGAAATAACTAGTTTAAATAAAGTCAAAAGGGTGGGGCCTTGATTCAAAAAGATTAATGTCCTTATAAGGAGAGACACCCGAGAATTTGTTCTTTCTCTCTCTGTGCCCAGACACTCAGGAAAGGCCATTGAGAACAAAGCAAGAAGGTAGTAATATACACGTCATGAAGATATTCCCCACCAGAAACCACATTGCCAGTACTTTAAACTTGGACTTCCCAAACTCCAGAACTAGGAGAATACAAGTTTCTATTGTTCAAGTCATCCAGGCTTATGATATTCTGTTACAGCATCCTGGAAAGACTAAAATAAGTGATAAAGAAGACCTCTCTCTGAGATAAACATCCTTACATGAATAAAGACTACAGATAAGTGAAGAAGTAAGCCAGTTAGTAGATGGGAAAGTTGGACAGAATTTCATGTAATGAAAACAATAATAGTGAGGTTCTAAAGCCTGAACCAGATTGGTATGCTTGGCAAAGATTAAGAGGTCCCATATAGCTCATCTGGAATACACCAGAGGAACATGGTTGGAAATTAGAAAAAAAACTGGAAAGGATCAAATCATGTAAGATCTACCTTCTAAAACCATTACAAGGATTTTAGATTTGATTCCAAGGAAAATGTGAAACTTTTGGCATGTTGTGAGCAAAGCAGAGACCTGATAAGATTTATGTTTTTAGAAGATCGCTACAGCAGTTGCAATTATGAATAGGCATAGGTAGATTCAAGGTGATTGATATGGAAAATTCTGAAATACTTCATGTGCCATCTTCAATAAATATTTCATTAGGCTAAGTGGCAAAATAGACCACTGACCCTCACTTGAGTAAAATGTTGAGACTTATGGAGGAATAGCAGTAGTGTCTTCAGTTAACAAGAAATCTTTCTAGCATATTGTATTATTTATTTTTCGTCACACCCACAGCATGTGTAAGTTTCCAGACCAGGGGCCGAATCTGAGTCAAAGCAGCAGCAACGCTGGATCCTTAACCTGTTATGTCACCAGAGAACTCCTAGTACATTTTAAAAACAAAAACCTAATGTACCAACTTTAATACATTATTTGTTATGAATTCAGTGTTGTGGCAAATGTTACGGCAGAGGGCAAAGACAGAAATAGATGTACTTAATATACATCTATATACCTTCATCTATAAAATTATATGTGTAACTTTAAAATAAAATATGTATGTGGAGAGAGATAAATCACAAAATTATGTATTTATTATATGGATATATCCATAAAAATGGTATTATGATTTCGATAACACGACTTTAAGAGATGCAAAATCTTAGAGTCCTCCAGTATAAAGATAAGTTTATTCCACAGCAATAAGGGAGAGACAGAAATTCTCAATTCTAAACTTTTTAGAAATAGCACCAGGTCATAAGAAAGTTATAAGCAGACGAAAAAAAGAGAAGATGAAAACTTTGAGTAACAAGTTAAAATGAATTACTTTCTTTAATACAAGCTGATTTTTTTAAAGTATCAGTTTATCAATGAAGGGAACAAGATAACCACTAGCTTTCTGAAATTCATTTGTGCATGATGAGATCACCATAGACCTAAGATAAGAAGATCTATATTCATTTTCAAGTGGATAAGTGATAGGAAATAGGTAATGGCATAGTTAAACAATGAAAAATATCTTGTGTAATTGAATATAGATTTATTTTTTCAATGCAAAAGGAAGACAGATGGCATTATTAAAACAGTTTCAATAAAAAGTAGATATCCAAAAATGAGAATATTTTTTAGACGGAGAAATCAAAGCAGAAAGTCCTCTGCAAAAGGAGGCTAGAGAAACTCGTTCTGACACTACAAACAGGAATGTGTCACAGAAAATCTTAATGTATTATAAAATCATCATTTTCTTAAGTGGAAGCTAGCTTGCATCAACAACCTCTCTTTTCATACCCATTTAAGAGTGAATGTCAGATAATTTGTCCTTGAAATGTTCATACTTTTCAGAAAAGTCTAGGATATATCATAGTAACAAATTCATACTCTCATCTCAATGGCTTTCATGACAATCAATCTCATTCAAGGTTCATGTCCAGTGGAAGGACTCTACATAAGCACCCAGGCATCCAGACTCATAGAAATTTCACAAACATTAGACTACAATTTTAAACACATGCCACTTTCCATTTAAAGTTTATCTTAGTGTTAAATAAACAGGGATTTAAAAATATTCATAGAAATGACAAATTATATGATATCAATAAATCATCCAGATCTAATGTTTTTCCGTCTCAATGTATAGTCATAGACTTTTAGATTGATGGAAACACCTACCTAGGTCTGCCTATTTCCTTCTTTGGGCTGGTGATATAATCAACTGATAACTTAGTTTTGTTTTTTTTTAAAGGCATTTTTGGTGCATTAGGGCTTTAAACAGATATGAATAAAAACCTCATTGTAATCTGAAGAACAAAAGAGGATGACTTCTGTCAAAACACCTCTAAACTGTCATGATAGAATTTTTTCACTATCATTACAAATTGCACAATGCAATAATTTCATAATATTCACCAAAAGCAAGATTTGTACAACTTACACAGTTGGGATGGAGTAATCAAACTGACCCTGGGATACAACAGGAAAATGTATAAGTGAATCAGTTATTAATACTCAATGTTAAGACAACCCCATATCATTTGCAGGACAGCTCTGAGAAATAACATTTCATAAAGCAAGTGAGTGCAATGTTTGCTGACCTTGAAGTAGTTAAAAATGAGGAACACCATTCCCATGGCCTTAGTGAACTCATGCCCAGCCCTATACCTTGGTTTCAGGTAACCCTATTTAGGGGATATGATTATTTACTCAAGGGACTTTAAATCCACCTATTTCTTGGGCTGATAGCAGGGATTGGGAAAAAAACTATTTTTTTCTAATAAAATTGTATATATTAACTAAATATATTTAAAAGAAACAAATATACCTACACACAGAGAAAAAAGTAGTGTATATAACGATTAACAATAACTTTCTTCTCAAGCTTAATACAATAACACCAATGAAGCAATGCCTTAAAATACAAAATTCTCAATTTAAAATGTAAATCTTACATAAATATTTGAGCTGCACATTACTTGAAATACATGGGCTACAGATTATTAATGCTATGTATTGCTCAAAATATTTTCTAATTCTTCTCACTTTGTGTATGTGAATATAAACTTATTTGCTGGAAGTTATCCCTCTTTGAGAATAGTTTCTCAGTTGTACCTTATCTGAAAAAGGATAAGGCTCTCACAATATACTTGGAAATTGCTGGATACAGAATCACATACATTAGCGAGACTTACATAAGACAAATGAATCATCCAGAATATCAACTTCCTGAATGTGAATAATAAACAGAGCTATTAAAAAATAGACCATTCATACCTTTCCTAGGAGTTAAAGTAGTAATGTCATATTTTGTTTTTCAGTATTCCCTAGACATAGTATATGAGAGCATATTCATATTCTTGATCGTAATGAAGGTCATTTAGCATACTTTCCTAAATTTTAGTTGATGAAAATATATTTGGGGTTTTAATGTCAGTTTGGAGCTATCGTTTAAAAATAAATTATATATGTAACCACTTAGACAAATGGATATTAAATTACAGGTTGTAAATTTTTGTTGGTGTCTTTGAAAATAAATATGGATATGGGTGTTAAGAATGGCATGTAATTATGTCATTTCACCTGATTATTCATCACCAAAAATTACCTTCCAACATGCATATTTTCTCTTAATATTTGAAAAGATTTTAGTGTTCAGATTTTTTTTAAGCATAAAGCTGAAGGATATAAACTAATAAGAAATTGTGTTATATTGTTGCACACAAAAAAACACTTATTGAGAAACTATCAGATATTGGTCATAATTACTGGCATGGGATTACAATTTTGAATAAAGCCAAGTGTTCATTTTCAAGTACTACATGTTCCAAAGGAGAATATGGACAATAAATAAGAAAATATATAAAATAATTTGACATGCAATGTTAAGTTCCATTCTCTATATAAAAGAGGATAAGGTCACCAGAGAATGACTGATGACTGAGAAAAGGTTTATGCTTTTTTATACTGACAGTGGTCAAGAAATGTCCTTCTATAATGTGACATTTAGCGGTGATAAGAAGAAACTGGAAAAAAAATTAGACAAGCAGCAATCTAGGGGAAAGGTAAAAGAGAATGATAATAAACAATATTCAGTGATAGAAAAAGCACATCATTAAATGGATGTATAATAAATTATTTGATAGTTTCGTTACACAAAAATATGGGTATTTAAAGGGTTTCTATTTTCCCAATATGAAAGAATGAATAATAATGGCACTAGATTTAGAGATGTGGCATATAAAAATTTATTACCTCATCGGTGGGGAAAAATTAAATTAAAAAAAATAGTTGTAAAGAAAGTTTACACTTTCACTACCACTGTCTGGCTCTTCATTTCAACAGTGAACTTTAGCCAGTGTTGATTGTTATTGAATGTTATTTTTCTTTCTGCTTTAAGTGGATGTTATATGAAAAACACAAAACAGAAAATTCTATATTTTTCTGATTTCTAATAACATTGAATGGTTTAATTTTTTGAGATGTTTATGTTTCAAAACTTTTCAGAGTTATTATTTATATAGTAAAAAATCAATTCGCTCTTGCTTGAAGGTGGCCAAAATGGCAGAGTAGGAAAACCTCCTCTCATAGGCACACTAAAATTAAAACTACTTACAGAACAACTATCTATGAGAATAACCTACCTAGCAGAAAATATTCTCCACAGCTGGATATACAAAGAAGGAACCCACACCAAAGAAGGTAGAAGGGGCAGAGCACAGTATATTCAGGACTAATAACCCCAGGTCAGCAACCCACAAAGGGGAGGAATGTTATAATCTTAGAGGTCTTCCCCAGGGAACAAGGGTTCCAACACTCACATCAGGCTTTCCGATCTGGGGGTCTGGCACTGGGAAGATGAGCAGACAGTAGGCCTGGCTTTAAAAATCAGAAGGACTTAACATTTGGGAGATCCAGGCTATAGGAAACACAGACTACTCCTAAAGGGCACATATGATCTCGCACATGCTCCAAGTTTCAGTACAGAAGCAGCAGTTTGAAAAGAGCATGCATCAGATCCACTTGCTGATCTTAGAGAACTTCTTAGAGACACAGGAGGCAACTGGCACTTCCAAGTGGGTGTAGAGACAACGGCAGCAGCACCTACTGGAAGCTTGTTCTATCGTAACAACTCTGGTCCTGGAAAGTGTCATTCTGGAATCCTCTCTCTGGTTTATTACCACCAGACATCTAGCCCTGCTCACTCACTTAGCACCAGTTCTAAGCCCCTCGAGGCTGCACAGTGTGCGGGACCTCAGCCCCAGTCTTCAGGGGACTGGCACCAGCCATGAGATTGCTATGCTACGAAGACAACCACATGGTGAACCAGTCGTGCCCACCCACGAGCCTAATGGCAGCAACTCCACATCCCCTAGACAACAGAGATAGCCATGTGGGGACCAAGCCCCTGTATACTAGCAGGTCAGCCCCAGCCTGGGGCCACTTAGGCTATGAGACAACGGTATAGATAGTCTACCATATGTTCCAATGACCCCACAGCCACCACATAAGGCAAAGCCTTACAGACAACAGGAGCAGGGGCCAGACCCACCTATAAGCCCAGAGTAGTCACACTAGCCACAGAATGGTGGACTAAGTCCTCACAGGGGGCACACCTGGGAACACAGATCCGTGACCTGTGCTACTGGACCCCACTGGATGCCTACATAAGGCTACCTGATGACTGAGAAATGTAACTGACCTAATTAACACATAAGCACGGAGAATTTGGAAAATAAGGAGAGTTCTAAATGATTTTTTTAAAAAAAAGCAAACCTCAGAAAAAGTAATAGATGAAACAGAGATAAGCAAAAAGAGTTCACCAATGTGCTCAAAACACTTGAGGAAGAATGTATGAATCCAGTGAGAATATCAACAAAGACATGATATATGAAGAAGAGCCAAACAGAGCTAAAGAATATACTAATTGAAATTTAAAAATCTAGAACAAATCAAGAGTATATCATATCATACAGAGGAACAAAGTAGTGATCTGGAACATAGAGTAGTGGAAATCACCCAAGCTGAATAGAAAAAAAAAAAAGAATTTTTAAAAATGAGGACAGTTTATGAGACCTCTTGGACAATATCAAGTGTAATAAAATTCATATTTTAGGGGTCCCAGAAGTAGTAGAGAGAAAGAAAGGAATAGAGAACTTATTTGAAGAAGAAATAGCTGAAAACATCACTACCCTGGGGAAAGAAACAGAAATCCAAGTCCAGGAAGCCACTGCAATAACACAGCAGACCTGAAGTGTAATATTATTAGCAAAATAATTCAAACAGAGAAAGACAAATAATGTATGATTATCTCCCATTTATATTTGGACTCCAAAACACAGAACAAATAAATGTAAGAAAACAGAAACAGAATCACAGATACGAAGAAAAAACATGGTTTCCAGAGGGGATGGGGTTGAAGGGAGGAGAGAAACATATGAGAGAGATTAAGAGGTACAATCTTTCAGGAGACTGGATCAAGGTGATGAAGGAGTAAGATGTGAAGTTTACTTTCTCCCCCCCCCCAAAAAAAAAAACCTACGTGTAGGACAATGCTCACAGAATACCTTTTTTTTTTTTTTTTTTTTTAGTTTGGTCATGGTTCATGGTTTATTTGATACCAAATAAAAGCTGCTTGGAAAGAGACTTGGTTTCCAAGAACATTTAGGAAGACAGACCATTTTTCTTGTTTACATTGAAAATTTTTTTTTTTGGCCCTGTCCTTGGAAGTGACAAGGCCAGATCCTTAACCCATTAGGTCATCATGAAACTCCTAAATATTTTTAAGAGTTTTTTATTGTTTTTTGTTTGTTTTTTTGCCTTTTTAGGGCTGCCCCTACAGCACATGGAAGTTCACAGGCTAGGGGGTGAATGTGATCCACAGCTTCCAGCCTACATCACAGCCACAGCCACAGCCACAGCAACACCAGATCCGAGCAGTGTCTGTGACCTATGCTACAGCTCATGGCAATGATGGATCCTTAACCCACTGACCAAGGCCAGGGATCGAACCACATCCTCATGGATACTAGTCAGGTTCCTTACCACTGAGCCATGTTGGGAATTCCAAGATTATTTTCACAGAATGCCTATTGAACATTGGCAGAAGACTTCAGACTTTAAAAAGGGAAAAAATGCATATATATATACACATACCATGTAGGACAATAGGGAAATAAAAAAGAGAGGAGAGAAACAGTAATCATGACAGGACCAGCACCTGGGAGGGAGGTGTGAAAGAAGAAAGTTTCTGCATACTGGGAGGCCCCATGACTGACAAGGAGATTAGATGGGAGACAGTGGGAGCTTCAGAGTCTCAAAGAAAAGCACAACGGCTGGTCTGAGAAAGGTAAAGCAGAGAGAGTGCCACACGTCTGGTCAGTGCCACTACGTGCAGCACCCCAGTTTGAAACACTCACTCAATGGGTCGAGAAAAGAAGGGTCTGGATGCTAAGGCTTGGTCTTCAGAGGTCAGTCCTGTGAAGAGGACTAGAAAAGGAGCCTGAGAGGGATAGGAGTCGTGTGCTGCAGCCAAGGGAGTGAGGCAGGAGGCCTACTACCACCAAAGAGGCAAGGTAACATTCTTGGGAAGCAAGAGAGGAGGAAGGGTGGGATGGCGATAGGAATATCTTTCTCTGCATACACAGGCTTTCAGGTCACAGGGTACTACTTGAGTGGGCTATGAGGTGGGCAAAAGTTACCACGGCCATCTCAGACTCCAGAGATTGGCACAGCCCACTATCGAAGGACCTGCCACTGGACATGGCCTGACAATCCCACCTCCCTGGGGCTGCTGCCATTGCTGTGGGCTCCATTATTGGGCACTGCCTCCCTACACCCCCAGGAGTACACATGAGCTGTCCACATGCACAACCTATATCAAGGAGATAATGCCTCCATATAAGGAAAGAGAGAGCAAGCATCAAAGCCAAAAGCAGCCCTCATGCCAAAACATAAAATAAAATAAGTAGTAAACCCGCACAAGCTACCCAGGGAATATCCCTCATATAAATAGCTCTCCAAGACTACAGTAGGAAACTGGTTCCCCCAAGCTCACAGAAAAAGAGAAATATAACCAAAACGAAGAAGCAGAAGAATCAGTCCTAGTTTAAAAAAAAAAAAAGAGAGAGAGAGAGAGAGAGGTGATTCCCCTGAAGGAGAAAACAATGAAATAAACATCTGCAGTCGAATAGACACCATTGTTCAAAAGGGAGTTAATGAAAATACGAAAGGAATTAAGAAAGGCTATGGGCAGAAATGGAGATTAGAGTTAAAAAGAACTAGAAACTATAAGGAAGAGCCACAAAAAATTAGAAAATTCACTTCCCAAGATGAAAGTAGAACTAAAGATAATAAATACAGAATGCATAATGCAGGGTATCGAATAAGTGGCTTGGAAGACAGAATAATGGAAATTACCTCATCAGGAAAACAGATAGAAAGCCAAAACAGATAGATCTTAAATGATACAGTACAGCAGCTACTTAGTTGATATTAAGGACATTACATTAAAAAAAAAAAGAATAAACCTTTTTTTTTTTCAAGTAAACATAGAACATTCTCTAGGATTGACAACATTCTATGTAACAAAACTTACCCCAAAAAACTTAAGAGTATAGAAATTATTTCAAACATGAAACCATAAACCAACCACAGAAAAAGAAATGAGAAAAAAATGACTACATGGAGATTAAACAAAATGCTATTAAAAAAATCAATGGGGGAGCTCCTGTTGTGACACAGTGGAAACAAACCCAACTAGTATCCCTGAGGACATGGATTTCACCCCTGGCCCCACTCAGTGGGTTAAGGATCTAGCATTTCCGTGAGTTGTGGTATAGTTGCAAATGTGTCTTGGATCTGGTGTTGCTGTGGCTGTGGTATAGGCCAGCAACTATAGTTCTGACTCAGCCCCTAGCCTGGAAACTTCCAAATGCTGTGGGTCTGGCCTTAAAAAGAAAAGTAAAAAAAAAAAAAAAAAAAAACCAAACATCAATGGGTCAATGAGGAAATCAAAAATAAAAGAAAATAAAAAACTTAGAGACAAATGACAATAAAAACACAGCCACACAATATCTATGGGATGCAGCAAAAGCAGTTCTTAGAGGTAAGTTCACAGAGATACAGGTTTTCCTCAAAAGAACAAGAAAAATCTCAAATAAATAACCTAATCCACCACCTAAAAAATTTAAAAAAGGAGAAAAAACAAAACCTAAAATCAGCAGAGGAAGGGAATCAAAATATCAGAGAGGAAATCAAAGAGAAATTTGTTTAAAAAGTAGAAAAAAAATCAATAAAACCAAGAGCTGGTTCTTTGAAAAGGCAAACAAAATTGACATACCTCTGGCTAGACTCACCTAGAAGAAAAGAGAGAGAACCCGAAATAAAATAAGAAATGAAAAAGCACTGGAGTTCCCGTTGTGGCTCAGTGGTTAACGAATCCGACTAGGAACCATGAGGTTGCAGGTTCGATCCCTGGCCTTGCTCAGTGGGTTAAGGATCCGGCGTTGCCGTGAGCTGTGGTGTAGGTTGCAGACACGGCTCGGATCCCATGTTGCTGTGGCTGTGGTAAAGGCTTGCAGCTACAGCTCCTGTTAGACCCCTAGCCTGGGAATCTCCATATGCCGCGGGTGCGGCCCTAGATAAGGCAAAAAGGCCAAAAAAAAAAAGGACAAATGTCAACTGATACAGCAGAGATACAAAAAAATTATAAGAGAATACTATGAGCAATTACATACAAATAAATTTGACAACCTAGAAGAAACAGACAATTTTCTAGATATATACAATTCACCAAAATTGAATTGAGAAGAAAGAGATAATTTGAACAGACTGATAACTAGAAGTTAAATAGAATATACAAAACAAATAAACAATAAAAACCTCCGTATAAACAAAAGACCAGAACCAGATGGCTTCACAGAAAATTCCACCAACCATACAAAGAACTTATACCTACGCTTCTTGTACAGAAGATTAAAGAGAAGGGAATACTTCCAAAGACATTCTATGAAGTCACTCTCAAAACCAGACAAAGATACCCCAAAGAAGAAAATTATAGGCCAATGTCTTTACTGAACATAAAAAATTTTAGCAAATGAAATCCAATAACATATGAAAAGATAATACACTAGGACCAAGTGGGGTTTATCCCAAGTTCACAAGGATGGCTCAACATAAACTAATCAATCAACATCATATACCACATTAACAAAGAAAAGTAAAACAAAAACATGATCATCTCAACTGCAAAATTCAACATCCGTTCATGATAAAACTCTTACCAAAGTGGGTACAAAGGGGAATATATCTCAATATAATAAAGGCTATTTATAACAAACCTATAGCTGATGTAACACTCAATGGAGAAAAGCTGGTTATCTTCTCATTAAATCAGGAACAAGACAAGGATGCACACTCACACCTTTTATTCAACATAGTACTGAAAGTCCCAGCCATGGCAATAAGACAAACAAAAGAAATAAATGTTATTTATTTTGGAGGGGAAGAAGTAAAACTGTCACTACATGCAGATGAAACGATAATGTATATAGAAAACCCTAAGGAGTCTACACAAAAACTACTCAATCGGATAAACAAATTCAGCAAAGTAGTAAAATATAAGACTAACATTCAGAAATCAGTTACATTTCTGTATACTAACAATGAAATATTAGAAAAAGAATGTAAAAAAAATTTAAATCACACAAAAACAATAAAATACCTAGGAATAAACCTGACCATGGAGGTGAAAGATGTATACAATGAGAACTATAAAACACTAAGAAAGGATATTAAAGGATATGCAGAGAAATGAAAATATACCCCATGTTCATGAATTGGAAGGATTAATGTTTTTAAATAGCCATACTACCCAAAGAAATTTAAAGATTTAATGTGATCCCTATCAAATTACCCATGACAAGAGTTCCAGGTGTGGCACAGTGAGTTATGGATCCAAATGCAGTGGCTTGGGGCACACCAGAGGTGAAGGTTTGATTCCTAGCCTGGTTCAGTGGCCTAAAGGCTCTGGCATTGCCATAGCTGTGGCCTACATCATAGTTGTGGCTTAGATTCAATCCCTGGCCTAGAAACTTCCATATGCCATGAATATAATCATAAAAATAAATACAGAAATAAATAACCCATGACACTTTTCACAGAACTAGAATAATCCAAAAATTTATATGGAAACAGAAAAGACCCATAATTGCTAAAACAATCCTAAAGAATAAGACAAAGCAGGAGGCATAACATTCCTAGACTTCAGACAACACTAAAAGGCTACAGTAATCAAAATAGTATGTCAAAAACAGACATATGGATCAATGGAACAGAACAGAGAGCCCAGAAATCACACACCTAATGTCAATTTATCTTCAACAAAAGAGGCAAGAGTATAAAATGGGGAAAAGACAGTCTCTTCCGCAATTGGTGCTGGGAAAGTTGGAGAGCTGCATGTAACTCAGTGAAATTAGAACACACCCTCACATGATGCACAAAAATAAACTCAAAGTGACCTAAAGATTTAAACATAAGACATGACATTATAAAACTCTTAGAAGAGAACACAGGCAAAACATTCTGACATAAATCATACACATGTTTTATTACATCAGTCTCCCAAGACAACAGAAATAACACAAATAAACATATGAGATCTAATCAGACTTATAAGCTTTTGCACAGCAAAGGAAATCATAAAAAAAATGAAAAGATGACCTACAGGATAGTAGAAAATATCTGCAAATTATGCAACCGACTACTACTTAATCTCCAAAATACACAAACAACTCATACCACTCAACAAGAAAAAAACAAACTACCCAAACTAAAAACGGGCAGAAGGCCTAAATAGACATATCTCCAAAGAAGACAGACAGATGGGCAACAGGCACATGAAAACACGCTAAATGTCACTAATTATTAGGGAAATGCAAATCGAGACTACAACAGGGTACCGCTGCATACTTGTCAGAATGGCCATCTTTAAAAAGTCTACAAATAACATATGCTGGAGAGAGTGTGAAGAAAAAGGTAACCCCCATACTATTGATGGATATATATGTTGGTGCATCAGTAAGGAAAACAGTATTTTTTTATTTCATATCTATATGAGCTGATGGATGTTCACTAAACTTATTGTGGTAATCATTTCATGATCTATATAAGTCAAATCATTATGCTGTACACGAACTTACAGTGTTATATGTCAGTAATATCTCAATAATACTGGAAGACAAAGAAAAATATTGTAATATAGGAGGTGATTCTCTGATCACTTTAATAAAATGATGGTGATGATGATTTATTATGAAAACATCTTCTATCTGTTCATTCTAGCCAAGCCTGTGTTGAGTTAAACTTGGGATTTTATCCTTAGCTAGTAAAAATACTACATAGGTTACAAGATTAGTTTTAGTTTTCCAGATATGAGAAAAATAGTGTCAGCTGACTTACATGTTCACAGAAACTAAAACAGTTTCAAATGAATAATACTCATACTGATTTTTAACATCAGCTACCTTATACGGTAACAGATACAATACTTTTTGGGATGTTCATACCTTTCATTTTCTTTTGGTGCTTAAATAAATAAAACATTTAATATTTACTTTTGTCAATATATTTCAAGATCTCAAATAAGATTGTGTTTTTCCTACTCTGATTTAGAGCCTGATTTACTTGTATCCTTTATTAAATCATACCTGGAGGTGCTGTCAAAAGTTACTTTGGTATTCAAACTATGTTGAATGCAGATTTCCTAGGCATTAGATTTAGTATGATTATTTCAGTTTGATTAGGACACTCTGCCTTAGGAATCATCCATATCTTTATGCTGCTCGCTATAATTAAAATTAATCAGATCCTTCCCTTTCATGGTCTTGCGATTTAATATAAAATATGCTGGAGGCTTGGGATTCTCTATGAAAGAAACTCTCATTATTACATTTCCCCCCTTTGGCAATATGAAATATATTTTTAGGAATAACTCAAAATTTTAAATTAATAGAAAGTGCAATAGTAAACATTATGTGGTTTTGGTGTCAATCCTGGCCTTAAGTTCAGGATCCTTAGGCAAATATTATAGAAATAAATGTATTACATGCTGATAACATATATAAATGTAGCATATATTCAAATTTACTATATAAAAATAGAAATTCTTATTTGTTCAAATTGGACTGCTTAAATAAATTTTTTGAACTCAAAGCCCTTGTTAGATATGTAATTTAAGATACAGAAAGACTTTAAAGCTAGTGCTAATCCTTTAATGTAACTGAAGAGACTGCTTTTTAATGAAAAAAATAAACTATCTTAGAAAAGTTAAGCTCAAGCTAGGGAACAAGTTAACAAAGTTAGCAACCAGGGAATTTTTATGTATTACTATATAAAGTAGTGTAGAAAACTATGCAGGAATCATCTTGTTGTGCTTCCAGCTAGTTATTTCTCCTCAATAAGAATACTTAAGAAACCAAAAGAAACTGGATACTAAATTCCTCTTCTCTCCCAATCCCTATAGCAGACTCGTTTTTTCCTGTTTTATAGCTAAACTTCTTTATTCCTAAATCAGTTTTCCCTTTTTTTGCTATTTGGCTTTGCTCCAGGACTGTCTATGTCATATGGAGAAAGCAACAGATCTAGAATATTAATTTGTTCACCATTTGCCAATGAGAGTAATACTGAAATCTTTCTAAAGTTATTTATTACATCTCTGTTCAAACTGACAATCATTAGAAATACCTTGAATTTGAGAACTTAAAATAATACCAACAGGATTTACCGCAGTGTGGAGAAATCTTTTCCCTTCAGAATGTCTGCTACATGAACCTGTTTCAGAGAAATTATAACAATTCTAAAAATAATAACTGATATTTACTGAGAGCTTCTTAAATGCTGAGCAAAGGTATTAGCTTTTCACTACACACCCTCAATCTCTTATTTGCAGGTTATTTATTTATTTTTTTGGCTTTTTAGGGCCACACCCGAGGCATATGGAGGTTCCCAGGCTAGCGGGAACTACAGCTGCTGGCCTACACCACAGCCACAACAACGCTGGAACCTTAATCCGCTGAGTGAAGGCCAGGGATTGAACCTGCAGCCTCATGGTTCCTAGTCAGATTTGTTTTCGCTGAGCCATGATGGGAACTCCTGCCTTGTGGTTTCTTTATACCCAGTTTTACAGATGTGAAAAGTTAGATACAGAGAGATTAAGTGGTGGGTCCACGTCTCTCAGACCCATATCATTGACTTTAGAGCCTGCTAAAATAGTCATTATGCCGCTTCTATATATTTAAACAAAACTTTTAAAATTAGGGACAGGAATTATATATCTCCTTATTGTTTCAGCTGTCACATTTGGAAATGCCATTTCAGTATCCTGTCCTTTCTGGCTATGGCCCTTGACCTCTGCTTTGCTTCAGCCATTTACAAGATGCATACACTAGAGATGTCTATACCCATCTTCACCATCTTCACTGCAAGCATCTCACTCTCCAACCATCACTTCTTAACCTTACAGCTTACCCTGCTAGTATTCCATCGCCAAAAATCATTTGATCTTCTGGGACTAAAAGAACATCTATTATACCAACTTTTCACTATTGCTTAAGCGATTCATATCATCACTTCTCTTCCTTCCAACTGAAAAATCTCACAGGCCATTGTTAACTTATTCCCATCACTGTATCCTCATCTCCTTTGCTACCGTCTACTTTCATCACACTTACCTAGCAAAACTTCAAAACTACTTAATCCCTACCCTCTTCCTATTCTTCACCCGCATGTATATTGCAAAAGATAATGTGCCTGAATTGAGGTAACAAAACCAAAACCCTACACTAAACAAAAATGCGCTCACAAACCTGCCAGCTACCCTTAGTGAAAACTGACAAACACTTCAGGTTGTTCTAAGTGCTGCTCACTAATCATTTTATATTTTTCCATATACTAATTAACATAAATGTTTCACATCTTCTCATCTACGTTCAAGTTTCAAATACCTTTCCACTTTCAGCTGTGAACACTGCAGCTCCATGTTAATAATATGGCCTTTGTTCTCCATTGCATCTGTGACATCTTCTTCCTTCTGTTTTGTTACTCCTTCATACAGTATATTAACTTCTACAATAAACCCCATCCTTTTCCACTTACTGAAGAATCACTCCAGCTCATCTACACATGTTTAATTTTTCTCAAGTTAATTCTTTTCTCTGGACCCAATACTCATCTAGCTACTACATCACTTTTTCTGCTCTGCTTCCAGCTCCTCTCTTCCCATTCTTGCATCAGCTATTTGAAGCAAACTCTTAACTTACAACTTCACCTAAACCGTCTCTGTCAAGGTTACCAATGATTTCAACATTGTTAAATCTAATTGTCTATTCTCAGTCTTCATCTTACTTGGTCAGCAGCAATTAACACAATTGATTACCTGATTTTTTTTTTTCAATCTGGCTAAGGGACATTCTACTCTGATTTTATTCCTGCTTCATTAATCATTCCCTTCAGTGCCTTTTGCTAGATTCTTCTTATCTCTTGATCTTTAAATAGTGTAATTCCCTCAGGCTTTAAGTTTTAGACTCTTGTCTTCTCTGACTGTAACTGAGTTCACTCTTCAGTAATGATATTTAGACTTACGGCTTTAAAAATCATTTGTACACAGATGACTCCTCCAAGTAGGCCTCTAGCCATTCTTCCCTATATTTTAGATATAACATATCTGCGCTTTCAGTATCTCCACTTGTATATCTAGTTGGCTTCTTATACCTCACATACAAAATCCCAAACTCACTCTTTATCCAAAACTACTCTTCCAGTCCCTTCCCTAGCAGTTAACTGAAATTCTCTGCAGTGGAGCAGGCAAAAAGTGTCTCTCTTGACTCTTCCTATCTCTCACACCCTACAGCCAACCTTTCAAAATAAACCTGCTTTTGAAAAAATCTATAATATAACATCATGTTATTTCCATTGCTTCCACCCACATGTTCAAGCTACCATTATATCCCTGCTATCTCTTTTTAACACCACAGTTACATTGATATTACTTTAACTGAAATAATTGTTTAAATTTTGATAAATATATTCAATTTATTTTGATAAAATAATTTGACTTATTTTAATTGAAATATAGTTGACTTACAATATATAATAGTTGCAGGTGTACAGCAGAGTGATTCAGTATTTTTAAGATTAAAGTCCCTTTAAAGTTACTAGAAAATAATGGCTATATTTCCCTGAGTTGTATAATATATCTTTGTTGCTTTACATCATATTGATATTTTAAAAGTATGTGCAAGAACATCAAACCACCTAATATCCTCTAAGGAGTTTTCATGTAATAGTAAAGTAAAGAAGAAAAAAAAAAAGAACAACAACAGTGAGATGTAATGTCTTCCATAAGCAGGACACTGGCAGATATTAATTACCACCACTTTCCTTCTGGCATACTCTTTCCTATCCAAACTTCTTTTTAATATCAATATATTTAGGATGTTCCTACCACAGGGTCTTTGCACTGGCTGCTGTCCTCTCAGCCCTAGGTGCTCTTTTTTCCTGTATGTAGGACCCATTTTTTGGCTCATATTTTCTAGGTTTCTGCTAAAATGTCAGCATTTTAGCAAAGCCTTCAGCACTAACTATACCCCTTATAATTTATCTTTTCTTCACAAGACTCATTATCATCTCACAAAATGTATATTTTGCTTTTCATTAGTTTACTATCTTTCTCCCTCATGAGGATGAAACGCTGTGAGGGCAGGGGATTTTGAAAGAGTTTTACTGTTATACGCTGTCACTAGAAAAATGCTGCCAAAACAGAAAGGCACAACACACATTATTGAATTAATTAAGAATAAAGGAGACAGGTACCTTGGTAAATATCCAGATGAAGCAATACAGTACGGTAATTCCAGAATATTGGCAAGGAACAAAAGAGAAATGAACAAAACACCAGTAAGTATAGGGGAAACCTGACTAGATCAAGTGGAATAGAGAGAAAAATAAGAGAGTTCAGCTTGCTGATAGCCACCGCATTCCCCCTCCAACCTCTAATATACATTCAAACTTGTGAGCTACTTAAGAAAAAAAAGAAAACAAAAATAAAGCAACTGTGGACTGAAAAGCATGGTAGGCTATATTCCTTAAAGGTTAATTACTAATCTGTGGTATAAAATACCATCAGAAATTCTGTGAAAAATAGTCCAACTCAGTGTGCCATAGCTTTTCAATTAATTTCACTGAATGTTTATAATATTCCAAGATGGTCCCAGCAGATTTCTTCTCAAATATCTTTAAAAGAAAAAAAAAAGGTAAATAAAATTTACCATGGAAAAGTATCAAGAAGCTTTTAACAGTGCGGTAGCCAATTATGCTGTTGCTAAGTATTTCTAGTTATAATCCATTACTGTTTTATGGTAAGTTTATAAATACTGTCCCCCTTTTGACTGAATGCAGTTATTACCGCTACTTCTGATCCCTAAGGTGTCATCACATAACCACCACTTTTGGTTCAAAATATTTAATTCCAGGTATAAGACCCCCAGGAGCTATGTTTTCTTTCTGGCATGCTGATCAGCAACATTTGAGACTGCTCATTGCTTTGTTAATGAACTTGATTTCTTCCTGACAATATGAACAGTCATCCAGTTCCTAATCTGCACTAATCTACAGGGCAAGGAGGGTGACAAAGTGAAAAAAATACACGTGTATGCCTATATCTCTATATTTCTATATCTCTGTCTCTATCTCTACTTTTACTTCAACCTCGATACCTAGCCTATTCTGAATGATACAAAGAGGGAGCCAAGAAAACAACCATAACTCTTAATACAGATATAGCTACACTTTAAAAAATTACTGCAGGTAAAATGATCTTTAATTATACTAATTTTTGGATAACCATTCAAAATATATTTTGAAATCAAGTTGGCTTTTCCCTATTGTAACAGTTACATACTGCTACATAACAAAATGTAGCAGTTTAAAACAGCACACTATTTTATCTTAGATTATCTGTGGGTTGGGAATTCAGTAGTGGTTTCACTGGGTTATCTGTCTCTGTGCTACAATCAAGGGCTGTGATCATCTCAAGGTTTGACTTGGGGGAGACCCACTACTAAGATTATTTTTGCAGGCCTCAGGTTCTTGCTGACTCTGGTCACCTGAGTGACTTGAGTCACCTGTGCCTTGTCTCATGGGCCACTCTGTAGGGCAGCTCACACACAACATGGCAGCTGGCTTCCCTTCAGAGCAAGCAAGAAAGATAATGAGAGAAGGTAAGACAAGAGACACGGACTTTATAACCTAATCTCTGATGTGACATATTTTTGCTATATTGTATTTGTTAAATACCAGTCATTAGATGTAGTCCACACTCAAGACAAGGAGACTCACAAAAAGCGATAAATATCAACAAGTCGAAATAACTGGGAGCCACTTCAGAGTCTGCCTACCACATTACTACTAGATCCTTTCCTACTTCTGACACACTCATTTGGTCAATCAGTGCTTATTTGGTTTTCAAAAGGTAACTTAAATCATAATATAAATTATCTGTATTTTTAACCCCACTGGTTTTTAAAAATTAAACCAATACTCCATACTTAAAAGAAAATATACTCTCTTGATCTTATTAAGAAATTTAAAAGAGTAAATGTAAACTTTCTATACCTTGAACATTCCTGATCTATAAGAATTTGTGTGGTAGATGGTATGCCTTAGCTACCTGCCAATCAACTTGTAACTATTTATTTATTTATTTTTTCCCTCAAATCAGGTTATCTGACTTACAAAAGTTAAAACACTTGTTACAGGTCCACCATTATAAACTCTATGATGTCTGAGTAAGCATTCCCTTTATTTTACAAGTTCTGTTTTCTGTCATACTTTTAGTTTCTCCATATAAATTTCAATTCTTTAGAGAAAAAACGAAAGAATTGAGGAAATTATATAAACTAAATAGACACAGGGAAGAGAGTAAAGAGACTGCTTTATGACAATTAGAACACTGAGACATAGAGCAATTATTTAAAAACTGAAAGTGTTGATACTTAGATAACTTTAACAATTCTACTAGCGAATTAAAAAATGAAAACCTGTCCCTAGCTCAGCTGGGGGACACCGTTACTTCTCAGTGGACTCCTTGGGCATCATGAATTACTCCCAGCATCACAAATAATACTCTCCCTGATGGAATCATCCCTTATGAACACTGTGCCCTCACACCCAGTTTCCTATCAAATATGGAATCACAGATCCTCCAGAGTCTAAGCTTCAAAAATTTTAAAAAATTTTACTATGCTTTTCAATATTATTTAGAAAGCAAAAATCCATAACCCTTAAGCAACCTAGAAAGTTTTGCCAATCTCTCCATTCACACTGTGTACCACTGTTCTCCCTATTTTATTTATATCTGTGATAGAGACACACTGACCTTTACTTATTTCCCATAGTCATTTATGTACCCTCACCAGGGAAAGTGTAATTATCTTGAGAAAGGAGTAAAAATTATACTTTACATATCCATAAAACAGATGCTATAGAAAGACTGCCTCGTGATAGTGAATCTCTTAGCCATATAGTATATATTTCTAAATTAAATAAACACATAAATACACACACAGAATACATGGAAGCTTGTTTCACCGGTTAAACTTTAATTTTTTAACATGTATGTATGTATATACACAACCAAGTATTATATATGATGAATATTAAATATCAAGCACAATCAGGGAAAAAAGCTTCCTTGGATCCTAAAATTATCAATTTGTAGTTGAAGTGAGTAGAAAAGTGTTTTTTTTTTCACTTTTTGGAGATAAACATAGCAAATCTTCTTATAAATTGTAAGATCACAACTGTTCTCTTATGAAAATTTTTCTGCTAATTGCCATTGGATATTTCACAAGCCAGCTGTCACTTAATTACAGAACCTGAAAATATTTTAGAAAATTTTACTCTGAATTGAAAACTCCACATAAAAATAAGTGAAACTGTTATTATTTTTTAAAATCCTGAAGTCCACAGTATGATTTATTCCTGGTTTCATATATAACAGGTGTAAAATAAGAAAATACAGTGTGAGTGACAGATGAGAAAGAAAAAAAAATCAATTTTGTGGGAGAGAGAAATGATCCCAAAGTTCTGAGTGAATAAGCAATATTCTTAATGTTAATTCCCCACATGGAGCTCACTAGGTTCACTTAACCACGTTTAACTCTTGAATATGGCAAGAGACACAAAATATTCTAGTTTGCTTGAAAATAAACCACTTGCATTTGTTTATAATTAAATCAGTTATCTCTAGAATAACAAGAATATTTCCTCAAATTCTCAAGTTTTGCACTTGTCATTTAAAAAAAGTAGATTTAGATTTTCGTCCGTAATAAAAAACAGAAATATTAGTAAGTTAGACTAGAACAATTTGCACATTGTATCAAAACTTAGCTGTGTGCCACCTTTACAAATGCAAGCCACCTTACATAAAAAAAGCTATTACTTACAAAATGTTAACCTTACAAGTACTGAAAACTTTGTCATATCAGATATTTCAATATCCATAAAGCAATTACAGAGAAAAGTAGTTTCTCTTCAGTGTTGACACATTAAATGGATTAGCAATGATTTGTGATAACAGAATAAAAAAAAAAAAAAACCTAGACTAATATAGGTAAATAACTCCCAGTATAGCTCAGATATTGGCTGTAGTTTTGGCTTTAGATTTGGCTGAAAATTTGAGGGGATGGAAAGTAGTTCTTTATAGCACCAGAAAGCAAATATCTGAATCATCTCTGCTTTTATGATTCTTTTCTCTAGTGGAACTTTTGCAAATCTCTTACCCCAAGGCTACTCCACAAGCTCTCTTCATCCTCAGCTGTCATTTTACAGAGTCACCTGTGTGTTTAACTTACTCTTTCAAAAGTCACCCACATTGTTTTCTGTTATATTCCAAATACTGTTTTTTTTTTTTTTAAATATATGGAACATTTTAGCTGTCACACTGCTCCCTTGAAACATGGGTCCTATGTCTTAGATTTTATAGTTAAAAACAATTAATAAGTACCTTTAAAATCAAATGACATGGAGTCTCAAAATGAATTATAACACAATCTTTAGAAGCAGCTATATTCAAACAAATTTAGCACATCCTCTTGTATTTTTGTATTCTTAAAATCAATAAACTTTATATCTTAGTACACTTTTAGATATACAGAATGACCAAATGGAATATAAAATTCCACATTTCCACCTCCCACTTTCACATTTTCCCCTTTTATTAATATCTTACATTAGGGTGGTATACTCGTTACAAATAAATAATTAATATTGATATTATTAAATATAATCCATAATTTACATTAGGGCTCACCCCTTGTGTTGTATAGTTCTATGAGTTTTGACAAATGCATATTGCCATGTATACACCATTACAGTTTCATACACAATAGTTTCACCACCCAAAAATTCCCTGTGCATCACCTACTCATCCTTTCTGAAGGAGAACAAAATATCCCCTCCCAAAATATGGCATTTTGTCATACTGATTATTTTGAGCTGGTTATTTTTAAGAAACAGTAGACAGGAGAAGTTCTGAAAACTGAGTAGAAGTGACTGTGTTGTAAGATGCATTTATATAACGGAAATCTCCATTTTTTTTTTTTTTTTTTTTTGTCTTTTTAGGGCTGCACCCACGGTACATGGAGATTCCCAGGCTAGGAATCAAATCAGAGCTGTAGCTGATGGCCTATGCCACAGCCACAGCAACGTGGGATCCAAGCCGCGTCTGTGACCTACACCACAGCTCAAGGCAACGCCTGACCCTTAACCCACTGAGCAAGGCCAGAGATCAAACCAGCGTCCTCATGGATGCTAGTCAGATTCACTTCTCCTGAGCCACAATGGGAACTCCGAAATCTCCATTTTTAAGTCTCTCCCCTTCAGTGCCAGGAAGAGAACGATGACTACAAATCTCTAGAAACTCTTACCAGTGCAGGCAATGACTTAAATTTGCATACTAACCTTACCCTTGTTTACTGTGCTATTCCTGGTGACCTCCTATAACTGGCCTGCCCTCACTCCCAACATCTTGTCTTCAGCTGGAGATGGTATTTAAGGTGGGGGTTTGGGCCATTTGGGGAAGTTATTCAGTTTTCCTGGATAAATCCCATGCATACAGAGGTGGAATACCAGTTATTAAACTTGTTTGTTTTTCTCCTGTTAATCTTTTATTACAGAGAGTGTCTCAGCCAAGAACCTAGAAGGGTGGAGGGAAAATTACTTTTCCTCCCCCACATTTCCCTCTTTCAGAGAATTATCAGGCAAGCACTCATCTCTTTATTGTCTCTGTAGTTTTCCTTTTACATGTTATATAATTTAGAATATTCATTATTCCAAGTGACTTCTTTCACTCCAGATTATGTATTTAATGTTCCTCCAGGTCTTACCATGACTTGATTGCTGATTCTTTTTTTTTTTTTTATTACTGAATGATATTCCACTACAAATGTACATAGTTTATCCTTTCACCTCCTGAAAGATGTTTTGGATGTTTCCAGTTCTGCATAATTACTTAATATTCATGTGCAGATTACTGTGTGGACTTAAGTTTTCATCTCAAAGTTCCTTAAGTGACCTGTTAACGTGGTAGCAAAGCGTGTGTGTGTGTGTGTGTGTGTGTGTGTGTTTGAGAGAGAGAGAGAGAGAGAGAGAGAGAGAGAAACTTTTTTAATCCTATGATTAAGTATTGGTCTCATACCAAACCTATGGCCCTGGATCATGACTTCACAAGAGCTTCTCAGCATTTCTGGTCCCTTAGTTGATGAGGAAACCTAGAAGGAACTGAAATTGGGTAATTTCCTCTCCCTCAAGTCAGATAAGGCTTAGTGAGGTCTTTTCTTTTACTTGATAGACATTTATTGTGGAAGGCATTGGAGGCTTTTTTCAAAATACGTTTTCGCTAGGTGTATGTCAACATGGTGACTTTTCTTTTCCCTCTGGCCCTGCATGGGAGGATTTTGCTCTGATCTTCACCATGAGAATCTGGTGGGGCTCCTAGAGGTAAAACCAAAAAATTGTGTGTGCGTGTGTAGGAGATGCTAAATTGGGGGCCCCAGGAGTCTTTTACCCTCAATCTGAGTCACACTCACTTTCAGCAGGTTATGAAAATCACTCTGTAAGTACTCCGGCTCCAGCGACTTCTGCTTCAGATAAACTGATTTATCTTCTCTGCATTCACATTTCTCTCCAGTTTTCAGAGTAGTGGTTTATATTATGATCTCAATTCTCTGAAAGATGTAAGAAATGTTGATTTTCAGTTTCTTCAACTTTTTTCCTATTGTTAGGATGAAAGTGATGACTTACATGTATTTTACATGTTTGGGTGGAAATCAAAAATCCTTCAAATAAAGTTTTAATAACAGCTTTTTTTTCCCTTTCTTACTCTCTGCTCAGAGCAGGAAAAAAGCACATACAGAAGGTAGAAGTAGATCAGTACTGTCTGTAAAATAATGTTTGAAATATAGGTCTAGTAAAGGATTAGTTTTTTTTTTAAACTAGCATCCAATATGGACTGTATGTTCCCGCAGCTTGACGGAACTTTGGACAAGCTTCCTCCTGACTAGATCCCTGACCTCACATTTCTTAGAGCTTTTATTTTAGAAAACAGATCATTGTATATTTTTTCTCTATCCCTTAGATATTTAAATATTTTAATAAACAACTCAGGAATACCTTTCTTAAGGACCTGGGAGTATCTCTTTGAAATGTAATCTTGAAGGGAGAGAACTCCCCCATCTCCCACTCTTTATGGGACAGCAGGAGTATAGCTTCACTAGTGCTTTGCTCCAAGCTGCAAAACTATACCTTATCATAAAAGAAATTCAACTTTTCCTACGGGTAAAGTCCATTAGCAAACATAAATGGCCTGTGTTGTTCTACTTGCTGCATTGCTTAAAAATCTCCTTTGTTTCAGTGGAGTCAAGTTCAGACTGAGTTCTGATCTCTTTGCTATTGCAATCAAATGCTTACACATGGGAGAGAGGGAGAGGGAGAAGATGGTGACTGATAGCAATAAAACTGGAGAATATAATTTCCATGATCCTCTGATAATATAACAAGGAGATAATAGGACTGCGAGTAGATTATATTGTATACATAAAAGAACAGTTCACGTTACATATTTTTACAGAATACAGTCTTCCAGGAGTTATGCAGCATCTAAAAATCTAAATGAATATTAAACTATCATGAATAAATTATGTAATTACCTGCAATTGTTTACTGTCAAATGTAAAAGGTCATTTGCTAAATTTGAGACTTCTTCAGTTTTCTCATAACAGATTTAGCCATATAAAAATTGGCTTTTACGTGTGGAAAAAATGGTTCAATATTGGAGATTTCATGTGTATTTAATTAAATACAATGTAATTAAAATAATGGTATTTCTTAAAGAATAATTTTGACAACCTTTTCATGATGGAGCATTGTAAAATGTAATAATAATGACTGTAAAAAATAATTCCTTATTGTAAATTGGGCCTGAATTTCATTAGTGCTACATATTTGTAAAACGGAATCACCTTAAAAATAATTCCTACTTGTGACCCAGCAATCCCACTCTTGGGTATATGGCCTAGAAAAATGAAAACGCTAATTCAGAAAAATATAAGCACCTCAATGTTCATAGCTGCATTGTTTACAATAGCCAAGATAAGGTAGCAAGTGTCTATCAAGAGATGAATGGATAAAGATGTGATGTGTGGAATACTACTCAGAAATAAAAAAAGAAGGAAGTTTTGTAATTTATGACAACATGGAAGGACTTGGAGGATGTTATACTAAGTGAAATAAGTCAGAGAAAGAAAAATACCTTGTTATATCACTTGTATAAAGAATCTAAAAAATAAAACAGACTAACAAAAAGGAAACAGATCCACAGATGCAGAGTACAAATCAGAGGTTACCAGTGAGGAGAGGGAAGGAAGGAGGGGGCAAGACAGGGAGAGGGGATTAAGAGGTACAAGCTATTATGTATAAAATAAATAAGATATAAGCATATACTGTACAACTCAGGGAATATAGCCAATATTTTATAATAACTATAAATGGAATATAAACTTCAAAAACTGTAAATCACCATGTTGTACATCTGTAATTTATGTAATATTGTATATCAACTATCTCCAAAAAAATTGTTTAAATACTGAAAAAAAAATATTCCTAATTTTATCCCTCTCCAAATCTATCCTCATATGTGAAGAGAGGAGTTTTTCTCCCATTTAGCATCAATATTATAGAGATAAACAGAACAGATGTATGTTCAACAGAATATAGCACACAAATATGCATTTTAATCATTTATCTCTTACCTACTTTTGCAATTGTAAATTATGATATTTTTAAATTACAGTACACAACAGATGCTAAAGAGTTAGTTTAAAGTGATGTTTCCTTTAGTGTAAACTACTGTGCCAAGTGATTTCACACTACAACAGTTTATTCGTTCACTGTACTAATTTATATACTGCATTAAAATATATTGGATTAAATGGGCATTTCAGTCACATTTTCCCTATCATGAGTTATCTAAAGGCAAGAAAAAAATGATAGTTACAGAGAACCTAGTAAGAAATTACACTCTGTGAAATGACAAGATTCAGCACGATAAGAAATTCAATTTCTATCCCCTCTTTCCTTTATGGGAAAAGAAATCTTACATATCCATGATTATAATAATAATACAATTTTAACTAAAGCTCATTTCACAGACAGCAAATTACTAGCCTGCTCGAATACTTTAGCTTATGTATGTCATTACGTTTTTATTATAAATAATAAAAAATATATATATGATACATACTGCAAGTGATGACTATTAAGTGAGTTCTAATGGGTGTCTATAGATTTAATACAGGCATTCAGTACTTATATATACAAGTGTGTGCGTACATATATATTATCTTGTTTGTGCGAGAGTTTTCAGACTCTTTCTGACAAATAATCCAAATATATCATTACATTTTAGGACACACTCAATAAACACCTCCAATTTAAAAATGTTTTGAGTTCATTAATTATGCATCCATAGAAAGGATCAAATTATTTTGAATTAAACAATAATAGTCTTTTTCATGGTTATAAATACAATAAATTCAATCTCTAGGAAATGAAAAATTAAAACACATCACAACACCCAAAGTAATTTGATCCTTCTAAACTTTTACAGATCTCGATTTCTGTAACACTAATGTATACAGGCTAAAAATGTCTGATGTGTGGAAATGGGGACATAATTTAAATTCAGTACTTGCCTAGTATTAGTTATTTAAGTATAACTACTCCAAATTATTTTCCAGACCATGAAAATTATGCCAGGTCAACAGAAGTGTGTGAGGTAAGGAACCACTGAATGCATCTTATAGAAGTATTACAATAGATACATGAATTTCCACTGAAAACATGACTATGAATCTTTCAGATCAATCCCTGGTGTAACCATTTTGAGTGGGCTGAATTTAGTGAGGTAAAAGCTATATGTAACGGACTATTGCTTTTTGCCAAATAGCTCTCTTGGTATTTGTCCACAGTCATGTGATACCTAGCGTCAAATGCCCTCCTTTAGGTCATTTGTAGGGACCTGATATGTGGATCATTCACTGGGCCTGCAAGACCCTCTGAACTGTTCGGTTTTCAGATTCTGTGATGCACTTTCCAGCTAACCTCTTTCAACCTCCTAAGCATTGGCCCACCCCTACCCCATGACACACTCTGTAAACACAGCTGCAGTTACTTTGTTCCCACAGACTGCCTTAGTTGGGTCCCCACCAAGATGGCGAACGTCCCGCTCCTATTCTGGAGGTACACAGTGCCCACCAGAAACTTGGGATTTCCTTACATGAAAGTTACATGTTTCTTTATTCACCCCGCCTATGACAGGAAGTTCCAGCTGTCCACTAGCCTCAAAATTCTCCAGTCTCCCTCTCTATATATATTTTATCACACGACATCCAATTTCAGAAAATAGATGGTGACTCTTCCAAAGAACTCCCTCACTAATTCTGTCTGGTAGGCTAGTATAGTTACACACTTTTCTATTGCTCACTCAGCAAATATCTAGCCAGGAAGGAAGACACTACTTTTCTGTTTGTGAAGATACCTCCTTCTCCCCACCAACTCTGTCTAAAGTGGGGCAGAAAAATCTCTGCAGAGAAGAGGGATTTGTAAGTGATAATCCACCAGGGCATCACACCACAAGTTCTAGACTCATGCTTTCATATTTTCTACTCTTATGTAGGCTGAAAGTGGGTAATCAAGAAGTTATTACCAAGACCTTTTATTTTTTTTTTTTCTTTTTAGGACCGCATTCATGGCATATGGAAGTTCTCAGGCCAGGTATCTAATTGGAGCTACAGCTGCTGGCTTACCACACAGCCATAGCAGCTCCAGATTCAAGCCGCGTCTGTGACCTACACCACAGCTCACGGCAATGCCAGATCCTTAACCCACTGAGCAAGGCCAGGGATCAAACCCCCAACCTCATGGTTCCTAGTCAGGTTAGTCTCCACAGAGTCATGACAGGAACTCCACCAAGACCTTTTTTATTTCTTTACTTCTTGTTCATTCTTCATTAGCACTTCCCTTTAGAAATGGTGATATTTATTACACATGATTCCAGATAACAAAGAAAAATTTAAAAGCCCCATCCTGTCGCACAGGTTTTTTGTTGTGAATATTTTGATTTCTTAGGATTACACCACTTTTTAAACATATTGTTAGGTTGATTTTTAACATAACCAAAATGTGTTAAATTATCTTTTTGAAAATTAAGATAGCAATACTTTATGTTAATCATTCCAAATCTGAAAGATTAAGCATTTATCTTTTAAATGTTGATATACTTGCTACTTCCAAGACTGCCAAGTAAAATCCATTAAGTGGATAACATTTGGAAATGTGAGTGGGATTTATGGTAAATATAGTTCATAACTACTAGACTAAAATGCACATATATATACTCGTAAGCATTTAAATTTACCTTTTTAAATGTCATTTCTTCACTGACTCAAATAAAAAATAATTAAGTCACAGTAGAATTTTATGTTGTAATATTTTTCCACAAACTGTTGTTTTTAAAGAAATTACAGATTGGAATACTTAGATTTTTTTAAAAGCATCTGAACGAGGCTTAAATTATTTCTATGCCTTATTCCATTCAGGCTGCTATACCAAAATACCATAGGCCGGGTGGCTTATAAACAATAAACACTTATTTCTGACAGTTCTGGAAGCTGGAAGGGCTAGGATCAAGGTACTAACAGATTCACTGCCTTGTGAAAGCCTACTTCCTAGTTCTCACATTGTGGAAGAGATTAAGAATCTCTCTGGAGCCTCTATTACCAAAGCACAAAATTCATTCATAAACACTCCACCCTTAAGACCTAAAACCCTATTAAAGATCTTGCTTTCTAATCCCATCAACCTGAAGATTAGAATTTCAACATATGAATTTTCTTAGGACACAAACAATCCAGTCTAAAGCAGTATAGTTATTTCACCTTTCCAGTTACTTTAGTTTTCTCTTGCAAAGAAAAATGTAAAACATAATACCTGACATACATGTATTTGTCGAGGTTTAAATTTGTGAGTTAATGTATAGTATTTATGCCATTTGAATGTGCGGTAATATATGCATGTGAAAAATCACTAGCAAAGGGAGTCTGTATACTGGCTAAAAATTACTGAATTTTGTACATTATTTCACTTTTTAATACTTTTAATTTTTACATTTATGAGTCCAATGCACGAAAAACAGCTTTTAAAAAGTGTTTCTTTTTAATAGACCTCTTCCAGATCACACTATATATGATTGAAAGCCCCTTCTCTACCAATGCCATCAAAATGAAACATCGAAGTCCAAATTTAGAGTACTTCACCTTGATAAGTTAAAGAATAGATATTAAATATGTTTTCTGCAATCAACATAGGAATGAAAAATATGGAATGACAAAACAAATGGCTTTCTGAAAAATGTTTTATATATATATATATATATATATGTATATATATATATATATATATAGTGTATAGAAAAGTTTAATTAAAATGCAAATCATGGAGTTCCCATCATGGCGCAGTGGAAATGAATCTGACTAGGAACCATGAGGTTGCGGGTTCAATCCCTCGCCTTGCTCAGTGGGTCAGGGATTCAGCATTGCTGTGAGCTGTGGTGTAGGTCACAGATGCAGCTCGAATCCTACATTGCTGTGGTCATGGAGTAGGCAGGCGGCTACAGCTGCGATTAGACCCCTATCCTGGGGAACCTCCATATGCCATGGGTGAGGCCCTGAAAAGACAAAATCAAACAAAAATAAATAAATAAAAAATAAATGCAAATCATAAAATAATATCTGCAAAATAGCATATTTTGTTAGTATATTATTAGTAGAAAAGTATTTATAATACATTGTTAATAAACAATTTTCAGGCTATTTCTAATTTACATTTGAAGATAAATTCTCTCACAACGCAGTTTTCCCTCTAATGAAAAATACTACAGTACTTAATCATGTATTATAAAAGTTAAGCCAATTGTATTTAAGAGCCAACACTTTAGCAAAATTTGAGAATTTTAATATTACTTTCGATTTTAACAGTACATTACTTTAAAAAATAAAAAGTAATCATGAGAAAACAAAAATCTCTAAGAGGAAATAAGTAACATTTCTGGGATTATTTAATTACTGATGAGTGATTATAAATAATGGTTAGCAAATGGATATATAAATATTTATGACATCATTTTGATCACTACAGTCCAATAATGACACAGTTTTATTATAATTTCTCATTCTATTTCCTCTATCTCTAATGAAAATCACTAATTGTGTCATTCTCAGGCAAAGCTAACAGGGAAGAGTAAAAACTTAATGAGAATATTAAGTTCTAGAAAGAGAAATTGAACATGAAAAACACATATGGGAAGGCTAAACTTAGGACTGTGAGTCAGAATGATAAAAACAATCCAGATTCATGAAATCAGAAAATAAGATAAGGTCAGGATGAATATGAATAATGTGTCAGAAATGAGACACATAGAACTTCATAAAACCAGAGAAAGAGGAAGCTGAAATACTTCAAGTTCAATATTAAAACAACATTTAGTATGATTCAAGCAAATAACCGATTCAATGCATTATTAAGTGATAAAAATTGCACATGTAGGAATGAAAATGAGACATCACCATGACAGAGATTATAAGAACTGAAATTATTTGAGATGAGACTTAAGTAGTAGTTAAAGCATATATATGAAAGTCTTTGAGGACTACGCTAAAGAAGTTTTACGGTAAGCACTAAGCAGCCATTGGGAGTTTGAAGAGAGTTAGGAAATTGTAAGGTAAAACTATTCATATGACATCTGATGTTAAAGTATATGGGTTGAATCCTTGTTTGATCACTTATCAGTTCTGTGATATTGGGCCAGTCAGTTAACCTACCTGTGTATCATATTTATTTTCTATAAAACAAGCAAAATAATTGTAACTACTTTATAATCTTAAAAAAATTAAACAAACTAAACAATTTAATATTTGTAAAGCTTTTGAAACAGGGACTCTAGTACAGGAAGTGCTAACTGCATTTGGATAAATAAAATATAAAAGTAAATAAACAAGCAAAGAAAATTTTATTGGCTCTTAGAAAATGGTGAACAGTTACCAACAAAGTACTAATTGAAACCTTTTCCCTAAGAGATGGTGATAACTGGATTGCTAAAGCTTCTCATACAATTCCTTCTGATACCTACTGAGTCAAACGATCATCCATTAGAAATTTCTATTGTCCAGATTTATTTTAATAAAAAATAAACTTGTACTGTCCAGATTTACTTTAATAAAAAAGAGTCATTCCCAATTTTGGATTTGGCACAGTTATTCAAATATTAGGTAATATCTGGTGGATTATGAATGTCTACAGATTTATGGTAACTTAACAGATTACCAGTCAAAACTTCTGATCATTTATGGGAGAGACTCAATGATAATCAGTGGTCCTACCATTAGAGATGACGAGGCTAGGTGGAAAGGGATGTCATGCTAGACACCGAAATAAAACTAGCAGACGTCAGTGATAACACACCTTTCTCTCTTTTTCTCTCTCTCTCTACACACACACATATCATGGTGCTGCTCTTGTTTGTGACACAAGAAAAAAAGCCACAGATACTAATATTTCACACAAAATGTTTCCATTGTTTTGGCATAAAGACAGACAAAGAGATCAATGGAAGGGAACAGAGAGCTTAGAAATAAATCCACATATCAACTCATCTACGAGGGTGCCAAGATTACACAGTAAGAAAAGGACAGTCTCTTCAACAAACGGTGTTGGAAAAATTAGATATCTACAAGCAAAGGAGTGAAACTGGACCTCTACTTTATACTGTATACAAAAGCAAACTCAAAGAGGCTTAAAGATTTAAACATAAGTACTGAAACCATGAAACATCTAGAAGAAAAAATAGAGGGAAATCTTCTTGAAACTGGTCTTGGCAATGATTTCAAGGATATGACACCAAAAGCACAGGCAATAAAAAGCAAAAATGAACAAGTGGGACTATATCAAACTAAAAAAAAAAAAACTTCTGAATGGTAAAGGAAATAATCAACAGAATAAAAAGGAATGGGAGCAAATACCATATATCTGATAAGGGGTTTACTTACAAAATACATAAGGAATTGCTACAACTCAGTAGCAGAAAAACTAATACCCCAATTAAACATGGGCAAAGGATTTGAACAAACATTCTTTTAAAGAATAAAAACAAACAGCCAACAGGAATGTGAACAGATGTTCAACAGCTCTCACCATCAGGAAAATGAAAATCAAAAACACAGATATCATCTCATATCTCTTAGGATGACCATTATCAAAAAAAAAATATGAAGAAGAAGAAGAAGAAGAAGAAGAAGAAGGGTGAAGACAGGGTTTGTAATTGTTGGCTGTAATACTAAGAAAGGTGGGACCATGGCAGGCCTCTCATGAGATGGTGTGGATATCAGGTAGGGAACAGATGCTCAGAAGTATGAGAGGGTGGAATGAGCTCTTGAGGAAGGGCAGATCACCCTCATTGCATTTGCATGAGCTTGAAAGGTTTCTGCAGCCCACCAGGCTTCTGGACAGACAGACTGCTTTAGGAGAATGCCCAAGACAGCGGAATAGAAGGACCCTAAGCTTGCTTCCTCTCATGAGCACATCAAAAATACAGTCTTCAGGAGTTCCCGCCGTGGCGCAGTGGTTAACGAATCCGACTAGGAACCATGAGGTTGCGGGTTCGATCCCTGCCCTTGCTCAATGGGTTAACGATCCGGCATTGCCATGAGCTGTGGTGTAGGTTGCAGACGTGGCTTGGATCCTGCGTTGCTGTGGCTGCGGCACAGGCCAGTGGCTACAGCTCCAATTAGACCCCTAGCCTGGGAACCTCCGCATGCTGCGGGCGTGGCCATAAAATGACAAAAGGCAAAAAAAAAAAAAAAATACAATCTTCAGAACAACTATCAATGAAAAAGTCTGAAACCTGTCAGAAAAGATCTTCCATAACTAAAGACATAAAGAAAGAAGCACAATGAAAGCAGGAGGGGTGCAATCAAAATATAATCAAATCCTATACCCTCCAGGTGGGCAAACCACAATTGACCCATAATTATATTATTCCTCCACAAAAGAGAATTTTGAGCCTTAAATCAGTCCTGCCAGCATGGGGGTCCAGCATAGAGAACCAGAGACCCCAGAACATTTGGCTATGAGTGCCAGCATATCTTGATTACAGAAGCTCCACAGGACTTAGATTAACAGAGACTTCACTTTTAAATGATGCACACAAAATCTCACACATCCTAGAACAAAGATAAAAACAATAATTCCATAGGAGACTGGGAATGACCTATCTGCTGGTCTTGGAGGGTCTCTAGAGAGTCAAATGGTGATTGTAGCTCACCCTGGGGTCATAGAAACTATTTGTGGACATAGGGGATTGGGTATTCTTGGGCATGAACATTCCTGGAGGTTGACACCTTGCTTTTGGGTCTTTCGTACCAAGACCTGGCCCACTCATCAGCCTCTAGTATCCACTACTGAGGTGCCTCATCCCAAACAACTAACTGGGTGGGGACACAGCCCCGCTCACTAGCAAACATGCTGCCTAAAGTCTTACTGAGCACACAGCTGCCTCTACACATGCCCCTAGACATAGTCATGCCCACCAGAGGGTCAAGACACATCTCCACACATCAGTGGGCAGGCACCTGCCCATCCCAATAGGAAGCCTGAAGAAGCCTCTAAACCAGCCTCAACTACCAGAGGGCAGAACCAGAAGAAAGAAGACTACACTCCCACAGTCTACAGACAAAATCTACAAACACAGGCCAGATACTACCCTGGGACCATCAGGCCCTTGGCCCTTAAGTATTGAGAAGAGAGTGCACTACTGGGATACTTGGGAGGTCTCCTACAGAGGGATGTTTCTCCAAGGTCTAGAACCTTAACTAAGCTATCACTTACATTTTAAAAGCACATAAATATTTAGAGAAAAAGAGGTGATAGATTAATAAGTTTCAGATGAAAGAACAAGATAAAACCCAAGAAAAACAACTAAGTAACATGGAAATAAGCAATCTAACTGAAAAAGAGTTTAGAGCAATAATTGTAAAGATGATCAAAAAACTCAGAATGGTGGTAAGTTTCCACTGTGGCACAGTGAATTAAGGATCTGGCATTGTCTCTGCAATGTCTTGGGTTGCTGCTGAGACATGGATTTGATCCTCAGCCTGGTGCAATGGATTAAGGATCAGGTGTTGCTGCAGCCTCAGTGTAGGTCACAGCAGTTGTGGACTGGATTTGACCCATGGCTCAGGTACTTCCATACGCTGAGGGCATAGCCAAAGGGGAATAAAAAAGGGAATTCAGGATGAGAATGGATACACAGAACAAGAAATGAGAAGGTTTTTATTTATTTATTTATTTTTTTGTTTTTTTGCCTTTTTGTCATTTTATGGCCGCACTCGCGGCATGTGGAGGTTCCCAGGCTAGGGGTATAATCGGAGCTGTAGCCACTGGCGTGCACCGCAGCCACAGCAACGCAGGATCCGAGCCACGTCTGCAACCTACACCACAGCTCACGGCAACGCCGGATCCTTAACCCACTGAGCAAGCGCAGGGATCGAACCTGCAACCTCATGGTTCCTAGTCGGATTCGTTAACCACTGCGCCATGGCGGGAACTCCCAAGAAATGAGAAGGTTTTTTAAAAAGGACATGAAAATATACATATACAGAACTTCCAAAAAGAATTGAGAATATAAAAACTGAAATTAAAAATACACTAGAAGGAATGAATAGTAAACTAAATGAGGCAGAAGAATGGATTAGTGAGAAGGAAGAAGAGTGGTAATCACCGCCACTGAACAGAAAAACAAATGAAAAGAAATGAGAACAGTTTAAGAGACCTCAGGGACAACATCATGCATGCGAATATTCACATTATAGGGATCCCAGAAGAAGAGGGAGAGAAAGGGCCTAAGAAAATATTTGAAGAGAGAATAGCTGAAAACTTCCCTAATGCTGAGAAAGAAACAGTCACTCAAGTCTAAGAAACACAGAGTCACATATACAATTAACCTGCAGAGGAACACACAAAACAGGCTATAATAAAAATGATACAAATTAAAGATAAAGAGAATATCAGAAGCAACAAAGTGAAAAACAATAAATAACATATAAGGTAACTCCCATAAGGTTACCAGCTGATTTTTCAGCAGAAAACCTATAGACCAGAAGAGAGTGGCAGGATATAGTTAAAGACAGAGAAAAACCTACAACCAAGAATACTCTACCCAGCAAAGCTCTAATTCAGATTCGATAGAGGAATCAAGAACATTATGGACAAAGCAAAACTAAAAGAATTCAACATCAACAAACCAACTTTACAACAAACGCAAAAGGAACTTATGTAGGTGGAAAAGAAAAGGCACTAGAAATAAGAAAATTAGGAAATAGAAAAGTTCACAGGTAAAGGCAAGTATACATTAATGCTAAGCCATAATCCACATACAGAGCTAATAGGGAGAATAAAAGACAAAAGTAATAAAATCATTTCTATCCATAATAAGCAGTTAGAGTATAAAAAAATAATTAGATGTAAAGTATGATATGTAAACCAATAACCATGAATGGAGGAGAGTAGAAATACAGGATATTTGAAATGCATTTGAAATTAAGAGATCAGCAAAGCGAACTACAAATTCAATTTCAATCTCTATCAATTTGACACTGGAATTTTTCACAGAAATAGAAAAAAAGAACTTTTAAAATTTCTATGGAAACACAAAAGACCTCAAACAGCCTAAGTAATCCTGAGAGAGAAAAATGGAGTGTAGATATCAGCTGAGTTCACAGTACAAAGCTACAATAATCAAAACAGTATGGTCCTAGAATAAAAACAAACATGTAGAACAATGGAAGAGGACAGAAATCCCAGAAACAAGCCCACACATTTATGGACAATTAATCTACAACAACGCAGGCGCATAGATACAATGGAGAAAAGTCAATCTCTTCAACAAGTGGTGCAGGGAAAAATAGACAGCCATATATGAAAGAATGAAATGTGAGCATTCACTAACACCATTTATAAAAATAAACTAAAAGTGGATTAATGACCAAATATAAGACCAGATACTACAAAACTCTCAGAGGAAAACATAGGCAGAACATTCTTTGATGTAACTCACAGTAATATATTTTGGATCCATCTCTTAGAGTAAGGAAACTGAAAATAAACAAGCAGGGATCTAATTAAACTTAAAAGCTTTTGCACAGCAAAGGAAACCATAAACAAAATGAAAAGACAACCCACAGAATGGATGTGCAAAAAGAGCAACTGGCTAGGGGTTAATCTCCAAAATATAAATATAGCTCAAGTAGCTAAATATCAAAAACACAAACAACCCAACCAAAAAATGGGCAGAAGGCCTAAATCAACATTTCTCCAAAGAAGACAGACAGATGGCCAAAAAGTACATGAAAAGATACCTAATATCACTAATCATTAGAGAACTACAAATCAAAACTACAATGAGGTATCACCTCAAACCAGTTAGAAGGGCTATCATCAAAATAAACAAACCAAAAAAACCGTATAAATAGGAGTTCTTGTTGTGAATCAGCAGGTTAAGACAGGAGTTTACATTGTGGTCCAGCAGAAACAAAACCAACCAGTATCCACGAGGATGTGGGTTTGATCTTTGGCCCCACTCAGCAGGTTAAAGATCTGGCACTGAGGGAAAGAAAGGAAGGAAGGAAGGGAGGAAGGAGAAAGAGAGAGAGAGAGAAAGAAAAGAGAGAGAGAAAGAAAGAGAGAGAGAAAGAGAAAGAGAGAGAGAGAGAGAAAGAAAGAAAGAAAGAAAGAAAGAAAGAAAGAAAGAAAGAAAGAAAGAAAGGAAAAACAGAATCCAAAATAGTGTCTGTGAGTATATGGGTTCAATCCCTGGCCTCACTCAGTGGATTAAGGATATGGCATTGCTGCAAGCTGTGGTGTAGATCCCAGATGCAGCCTGAATCCACTGTTGCCAAGGCTGTGGCATAGGCCTACATATGCATCTCTGATACGACCCCTACTCCGTGAACTACCATACGCCACAAGTGTGGCCTTAAAAAAAAGAAAGAAAGAAAAAAGTAACCTATAAATGCTAAATGTTGGAGAGGGTGTGGAGAAAATAAACCTTCACACAATGCTGGTGTTAAGGTAAATTGGTACAACCACCACGGAGGACAGTATGAAGGCTCCCTGAAAACTAAAAATAGAACTACCATAAGGTCCAGCAATCCCACTCCTGGGCATCTACCCATGGAAAATCATAATTCAAAAAGACATATGCACCTCAATGTTCACTGAAGCATTATTTACAATAGACAAGACATGGAAGCAACCTAGATGTCCATCAAAAGAGGAACTGATAAGGAAGATGTGGTACATATACACAGTGGAATATCAGCTATAAAAAAGAGTGAAATAATGCCACCTGCAGCAACATGGATGGACTTAGAGATTATCATACCAAGTGAAGCAAGTCATACAGAGACAGACAAATATATCACTTAAATGTGGAATTAAAAAAAATAATACAAATGAATTTATTTACAAAATAGAAACAGACTCAGTGACTTAGAAACCAAACTTTCGGTTACCAAACTTACGGTTTGGTTACCAACTTACTGTTACCAAAGGGGAGAGGTTAGGATGAGGGATAAATTAAGAGTTTAGGATTAGCATATACCCATTATTATATATAAAATAGATCATCAATAAGGATGTACTGTGTAGCATAAGGAACTCTAAATATTCTATAGCAACTTATATGGGAAAAGAATCTGAAAAAGAATGGATACATGTATACATATAAATGAATCACTTAGCTGTAAATGTGAAACTAACTCAACATTATAAACCAGCTATGCCCTGGAATTCCCACTGTGGCTCAGCGAGTTAAGAACCCAATATAATGTCTGTGAAGACATGGGTTCAATCCCAGGTCTGGTTCAGTAGGTTAAGGATCCGGCATTCCTGCAAGCTGTGTTTAGGTCACAGATGTGGCTTGGAGCCAGTGCTGCTTTGATATATGCCTGCAGCTACAGCTCCCATTTTACTCATAACTGGGTTACTTCCATATGCCACAGGTTCAGACATAAAAAAAAAGAAAAAAATCAACTATACTCAAATATATAATAAAATTAAATTATAAAAGAGAAATTAAGAAATTAAATTATAAAAGAGAAATTAAGAGACTGGCAACTTAAAACAATCATATATATATATATATATATATATCGCTATACCAAAAACTCAAGGTAACTACAAACCAAAAATCTATAAAGACACACACGTGAAAAGAAAAAGGAATGAAAACCTAACACTAAAGTTAGGTTTAACACTAAAGATAGGTTTAGTGTTAAACCTATCTCATCAAACCACAAGAGAGAGAACAAAACAAGAAAGAGGGAAAAAATACATATAAAACCAAATTCAAAACAATTAACCAAATGGCAATAGGAACATACATATCGATAATTACTGTAAATGTAAACATACTCCAACCAAAAGACACAGACTGGCTGAATGAGTACAAAAACAGGACCTGTATATAAGCTGCCTACCAGAGACTTACTTCAGGTCCAGAGACACATACAGCTTGAGAGTGAGGGATTGGAAAAAGATAATCTATACAAGTGAACATTCAAGGAAAGTAACAATATTTATATCAGACAAAATAGACTTTTAAAATAAAGACTGTTATAAGGGACAAAGAAGGACACTCCATAATGATCAAGGGGTCAATCCAAGAAGAAGGTAAAATGATTGTAAATATGCCAGAACATATATATACATATGTTTATATTTATCTTATAGACAAATATTAATATATATAAAAAAAGAAATCAACAGTGACACTAATAGTACAGGACTTTAATACCCCACTTACTTAATAGACAGATGATCTAGATAAAAAATTACTAAGAAAAGACAGACTTTCAATAACACATTAAATGGATTTGACTAATATTTATAGAGCAGTCCAGTCAAAAGCAGCATTCTTTTCAAGTGCATATGAAGCATTCTTCAGTACAGATGACAGCCTAGGCAAAAACACAAGCTTCAATAAATTTTTAAGATACTTGATATATCAAGCATCTTGTCAACGTTGAGACCAGAAATTGATTATATGAAAAAAGTACTACAAAAAACACAAATCCATGGAGGCTAAACAATATGTTACTAAACAACAGATGAATTACTGAAAGAAGCAAAGAGAAAATTAAAAAAAATGCCTAGAGAAAATTAAACAAACATTACGATCTGAAACCTGGGACACAGCAAAAGCAATTCCAGGAAGGAAGTTCACAGCAATACAGTCTTACCTCAGGAAACAAGAAGAATCTCAAACAAGCAACCTAACTTTATACCTAAAACCAAAAAGAGAAAAAAATAAAACCCAAGTTTGAAGAATGAAAGAAATCCTAAAGATCATAGCAGAGACAGATGAAATAGAGCCTAAAAAAAATGGTAAGACTGGAGTTCCCTCTATGGCTCAGCAGTAATGAACCTGACTCGTTATCTATGAGGATGCAGGTTTGCTGCCTCACCTTGCTCAGTGGGTTAAGCATCTGGCATTGCCATGAGCTGTACTGTAGGACACAGACACAACTTGGATTCTGTGTTGATGTGGCTGTGGCATAGGCCAGCAGCTGCAGCTACAATTCAACCCCTCCCCGGGAACTTCCACATGCTGCAAGGTGCGGCCCATTAAAAACTAAATAAATAAATAAATAAGATCAATGAAACTAAAAACTAGTTCTTTGTAAATATAAACAAAATCAATAAACCTTTAGTCAGACTGATGAAAGAAAGAAAATGAAAAAAATGACAGTTCACAACAACAAAATCTGAACTGAAAAAGGAGAGTTACAACTGGTGCCACAGAAATTCAGAGAATCATAAGAGACTACTCTGAGAAATCATATACCAATAAAATGGGCAACTTAGAAAAAATGGACAAATTCCTAGAAAAGTACAATGTCCAGCACTGAACCATAAAAAAACAGAAATAGGAACAGACAAATTAAAAGTAATTAAATTGTATTAGTAATTAAAAACAAACCAAAGAAAAACCCCAAACAAAAGTTTAGGACCAGATGGCTTCACTGTTGAATTTTATCAAACATTTAGAGAGAAGTTAATATCTATCTTTCTTAAAATATTCCAAAAACATTTAGAGAGAAGTTAACATCTATCTTTCTTAAAATATTCCAAAAACTTTGAATTTAACTTTCAAATTCATTCTATGAGGCCACCATCACCTTGATACCAAAACCTTGATACCAAAACCAAGAAAGAAAGGAAGAAAGAGCAAGCAAGCAAGCTGTAGGCATTTATCAATGATGATCTATATGCAAAGAGCTCAAGGATTTGTGGCATTACCAAACTGAATGCCACAAATCATTAAAAAGATCATACAAATCAAGTGGGATTTATCCTAGGGGTTCAAGAATGTTTGATTATCTGTAAAGCAATCAATATGATACAATACATTAACAAAAGAATAAAAACCATATGATCATCTCAATAAATGCAGAAAAGCTTCTGACAAAATTCAATATCCATTTATGATAAAAAAAGCAAAATTCTTCAGAAAGTGGGCATAGGGAAAACAAACCTCAACATAATAAAGGACATTTGTTATAAACCCACAAATATCATCATAATTAATGGTGAAAAGCTGAAAGCATTTCCTCTAAGATCAGGAACGTGACAAGGATGCTCACTCTTGAGATTTTACTTAGCGTAGTATTAGAAGTCCTAACCACAATTACCACAAGGTGCTCACTCTTGAGATTTTACTTAGCGTAGTATTAGAAGTCCTAACCACAATTACCAAAGAAGAAAAGGAAAAAGGAAAAGATATCCCAATTGGAAAAGAAGATGAAGGTGACACTATACATAAGAAGTCCTAAAGATGCTACCAGAAAACTAGTAGAGCTCATCAATGAATTTGGTAAAGTTGCAAGACACAAACTTAACATAAAGAAATCTGTTGATATCAGAAAGAGAAATTAAGGAACCAATTCCATTTACATTGCATCAAAACAAATGAAATACATAGGATTATACATGCTGTAGGAGATAAAGATATACTCCTAAAAAGCATAAAATGCTGATAAAATAAATTGAAATGGACATAAACAGATGGAAAGACAGACCAGTCCTCCAATGGAAGCAACAATTTTGTTAAGATGGCCATGCTATTGAAGGCAATTTATAGATTCAATACTATCTTCATCAAATTACCAATGACATTTTTCACAGTTTTGGCACAAACGAACAAACAAAAGTAAATATGTGTGGAAAAACCAAAGACCCCAGATAGCCAAAGAAATCTTGAGAAAGAAAAAGGTAGCTGGAGGAATCATGCTCCCTGATTTCAGATGGTATATCAAAGCTACAGTCATCAAAACAGTATGGTACTGGCACGAAAACAGAACAATGGAACAGGATAGAAAGCCCAGAAATAAACCTACACAGTCATGGTCAATTAATCTGCAATAAAGGAGGTCAGAATATACAGCGGACAAAAGACAGTCTCTCCAATAAGTGGTGCTGGGAAAACTGGACAGCTACATGTAAAAGAATGTAATTAGAACGTTATCTAACACCATTTACAAAAATAAACTCAAACTGGATTAATGACCTAAATCTAAGACTGGATACTATAAAATTCCTAGAGAAAAATATAAGCAGAACTCTCTTTGACATAAATTTCAGCGATATTTTTTTTGGGAGGGGATATGTCTCCTAGAGTAATGGAAATAACAAAGATAATCAAGTGGGACCTAATTAAACTTAAAAGCTTTTGCATATTAAGTGGAACTGATAAACAAACAACAAAAAGACAACCTACAGACTGGGAGAAGATATTTGTTAATGATGGTACTGACAAGGGATTAATTCCTAAAATACTCAAACAGTTCATATAGCTTAACGTCAAAAAAAAAAAAAGCAGTCAAAAAATAGGCAACAGACCTATAGAGACATTTATTCAAAGAAGACATACAGATGGTAAACAGGCACATGAAAAAATGCTCAATATCGCTAATTAGAGAAATGTAAATCAAAACTGCAATGAGGTATCAGCTCATATTGGTCAGAAACACCAACATTTAAAAGTCAACAAATAATAAATGCTGGAGAGGGTCTGGGGAAAAAGAAGCTCTCCTACACAGTTGATGGGAATATAAATTGGTATGGACACTATGGAAGCTCCTTAAAAAATCCAGAAATAGAATTACCATATGATCCTGCAATCCTAGAACTGGGCATATATCTGGAGAAAACACTTTTTTAAAGTTTTTTGGTCTTTTGTCCTTTTTTGAAGCTGCATCCTTTTTTGAAGGTTCCCAGGCTAGGGGTCTAATTGGAGCTATACCTGCTGGCCTAAGCCAGAGCCACAACAATGTGGGATCTGAGCCACGACTGCGACCTACACCACTGCTCAGGGCAACGCCAGATCCTTAACCCACTGAGCAAGGCCAGGGATCTAATGCGCAGCCTCAAGGTTTCTAATCGGATTCATTTCCTCTGCGTCACAATGGGAACTCCTGGAGAAAACTCTAATTCTAAAAGATCAATGCACCTGAATATGCCCAGCCACACTATTTACAAAAGCCAAAACATGGAAACAACTTAAGTGTCCGTTAACAGATGAATGGATAAACAAGATTCACATATAAAGAATAAGATATTACTCAGCCATAAAAAGAATGAAATAATGCCATTTGCAGCAACATGGATGGACCTAGAGATTATCATATAACATGTATTCAATCTAAAAGAAATGTTACAAATGAACTTATTTACAAAACAGAAATAGACTCACAGACTTTGAAAACAAATTTATGGTTACCAAAGGGGACACAGGCATGAGGGGGGTATAAAAGCGGATTTGGAGATAAATATATCCATACTACTATATATAAAATAAACAACAAAGACATACTGTATAGCACATGGAACTATATTTCATATCTTTTTAATAACCTATAATGGAAAAGAATCTGAAAAATAATAAATAGTACAGCTGCTGTGGAAAAGGTTATGGAGATTCTTTAAGAATTAAAAATAGAACTGTAATATGGTCAGGCAATTCCACTTCTCAGTATTTATTGAAAAGAACTAGAATCAGAATCTCAAAGATATAACATCACCCCTATGTTCAGTAAATCTATTCATAATAGCCAGACTGGATATCACCGGCAATCAGACATTCAGGATGGAGGGTTCTTGCTAAAACTGGATTTTACAAGGAAGAGAAAAGATAAGCCTATAAGAAGGTTCAGGAGTCTGGCTAAAGCTTGATCAAGCAATGTTTTATTTTTTCATCAGTGAAATATGGACTTTACATAGTTAAAGGATGTCTGGGATTAGCTGTTTCTACAATTTTTAGAATTGGAAGCAAACAAACGATAAAGCATCAACGAAGCAATCCTGATTTAGGTCGAAATGAGTAAAAATGATGCTCCAAAACAAGATTATGTAATAATGTAATTACTTATCTAAATAAAAATCTTGAGAAAGACCAAAAAGCCTTTCTGTATCCATAAAATAGAACATGTAAATTAATTTCAGTAAGACAAAAATAAAATAGAAATAAAATTCACCACCCTGGAAAATCTAGTGTGTATGTTTTTATGCAGGAAGAGTCACAGCAAATTTATTTGGTCTGTGACCTATTTCTCTCATATTACCGAATGACTGGCTTTATTTTTAAATGTTATTATTTATTGACTTCAGAACAGTTTACTGGCTTCATAAGTTAAAAAGCAGTCCTTTGAAAGTTCGTTTTGACTCTCTGGAAGGTTTCATTTAAAATTGATATCATTACTTAAGCATTTCATATAATTTACCACTGAATATATTTTCTTTGTAGGAAAGATTTTACTTACATTTTAAATTTATTTAACAACTAAAGGATCATACAATTTTTACAACTTTTTTCATTTAAGCTACACTCTTCAGAAATATCCCCATTCATCTAGACTTTTAAATTAATTTTCATAGACATGTGTGGATTGTGCATATTTTATTATTTTAATATTAAGAAATTCATAGTGTTAATCACTTTTTAAATTCCCAGTTGGCAATTTGTGTTTTTTTTATTTAAAGACTTCCTAGAAAACTAAAAATCATTTAATTTTCAAGAAATTTATGCTTTGGTTTGTTCATCTTCTCTTTGAACATTTTTTAATTTGGATTTCTAATTTTATCTCAATTATTTCATTTTCATTGTATTTATGCTTAATTTAATATCTTTTTTCTACATTATTAAGAAAGCTCCATTAATGGTTTTTTTTGCCTACCTTATTTTCATATATTATATATATTATATATATATATGTATATGCTACAGATTTCCCTTTAAGCACTGCTTTAGCTTCCTAACAATTGATATTTTTTGTATTTCCATTTTTCAGTTTAGACTACTTTCAAATTTTGTTATATTTCTCTTTTAATCTATGGATTATTTAGAAGTGCACTGCTTGTCTGCTTAATGGAGTTTCTATTATTTAATTTTAGCTTAAGCCCATTATTGTCAAATATTTTTTTTTTAAATTTTAGTCTGGCTTTTAAAATTTCTTGAGTCTTGCTTTAACAACCAGGACATGATCCATTTCATTAAGTGTCCCATGTACATTTGAAAATACTTTTCATTGTGTAGGTGTTAGCTGATACATTTCATATATGTCATTTTGTTCAACTTTGTTTTACATGTTGTTCAATTAGTCTTTATTTATTTATTTTAGTTTACATGGCCTATCAGTTACTAAGAGCCATTTTCTTTTTGTTTCCAAATATGATTCTGAATATAGCCATTTCTCCTTTTTATTTCTGTCATGTTTGCCCTATATATTCTAAACTATATTAATGCATACAGACTTGGCGTTATTATATTCAGAAGTTTAACAGTACTTCATTATTATGAAAAGTCCCTCTTTAACTTCATGAATGATTTTTGCCTGAAACTCTACTTATAGGTTGTTGGTACTACTGAACTGGCTTTACTATTTTTACAGTTTCCTTTCCTTTTACTTGTACCATTTCTGTTTTCTAATACAGAAGAGGGATTGGGGGAAATGATGCTCCTGGATAAAATTTGATGTTTTTCCTCTGCATTCGTTCCCTAATCCTTAATGTCATCCATGTAATATTTATACTACAGTAAGTAACAAAGAAAAATAGCATTTGTTTAATAATTTATTTTTATAAGAAGAGTGAAAATATCATGGGATTTTTATATAATATTAAGAATTCACCTCACCCATATCACAGATCATTGCCTAAACAAACTGTTTCATAATGCCATCAAGAGAAATTTAATCATGCTTTTAAATAATACACAGTTTAATATACCTTGGCATTTAAAACAGGTAAATTATTTTTATTTTTAATTTAATTCATGTATGAGAAGGATAGCCAATGATGAATTGAGGAGAAAAAAATGCATGATTGAAATAATCATGAAGTAATTTGACAGACTGATAGGGAACTAATGCAACTGAGCAGTTCAGAGAATATGAAAGGTTTTAAGGTAGAACGTTTATAATTTAGACAACTTGAATATACTGAAGTTGACAAGCATGATCTTTTACTAGTTTCTTCTTTGATGCTAAGAATAAACCACTTTGCAGAAGCATGCCATGACTAACCTTACTACCTACAAGATGATAATATAATATTTTATTTGAAAAGCTGAAATAAATCAGAAGCTGTTTACTTTGTGAAAGAGAATAAAAAAATGTGCTCTTCAACCCTTTTTACAAATAAACTAAAACACCTTTTTGTCATCTCATTATTTCTCAAATGACCTGACATTTAGCAGATTAAAATGCAATTGGCACTGAATATTAAAAATTAATCAAAGGAAATTTAGATCAAATATTTATATTTCATACTTTAAAAGGAAAATGTTAATAGCACTAAACTAGTGATCTCAGTTAACAAAGGAAATTCAGGATTGTTGGACTTAGAATGTTTACAAGCCAACCTTTAGATAGAAAGTCCAGAAAAAAACCCAAGCACCTGCAACCAACTAATTTATGAGAAGGAGATAAGAACATACAGTGGAGGAAAGGTAGTCTCTTCAATAAGTGGTGCTGGGAAAACTGGACAGCTACATGTAAAAGAATGAAATTAGAACACTCTCTAACACCATTCACAAAAATAAACTAAAAATGAATTAAAGACCTAACTGCAAGGCCAGATACTATAAAACTCCTAGAGGAAAACAGAGGCAGAATGCTCTTTGACATAAACCACAGCAAGATATTGTTGATTCACCTCCCAGAATAGGGCCAATAAAAAATAAAATCAATGGGACCTAATTAAACTCAAAAGCTTTGCACAGCAAAGGAGATCATTAAAAAAATAAAAAGACAACTCACAGAATGGGAGAAAAATCTTTGCAAATGATTTAACAGTCAAGGGCCCAATCTCCAAAATATACAAATAGCTCAAACAACTCAACAACAAAAAAAACATCCCAATCGAAAAATGGGCAGAAGACCAAAACAGACATTTCTCCAAAGACATATGATTGGCCAGCAGGCACATGAAAAAATGTTCACCATCACTAATTTCTAGAGAAATGCAAAACAAAACTACCATGAGGTACCACCTCACACAAGTCAGAACTGCCATCATTAGTAAATCTACAAATAACAAAATGCTGGAGAGGGTGTGAATAAAATGTAACCCTCCTACAGTCTTGGAGGTAATGTAAATTGGTTCAACCACTATGGAGAACAGTATGGAGGCATCTCAGAAAATTAAATACAGAACTTCCATATGATCCAGTAATCCTACTCCTGGGCATCTATCTGGAAAAACACATACCCACCCTTGTGTTTGTTGCAGCACTATTCACAACAGCCAAGACATGGAAACAATCTAAATGTCCATTGACAGATGACTGGATTAAGACGACGTGGTACACAGATACAATGGAATACTACTCAGCTTATAAAAAAGAACAAAATCATGCCATTTGCAACAACATGGATGCAACTAGAGATTCTCATACTAAGTGAAGTAAACCAAAAAGAGAAATACAAGCACGTACCACATTATATCACTTATATGTGGATTCTAAAATACAGCACAAGTGTGGGTTTCCATTGTGGCTCTGCAGTAACAAACCCGTTTACTATACACGAGGATGTGGGTTTGATCCCTGGCCTCACTCAGTGGGTTAAGGATTCGACATTGCTCTAAGCTGTGGTTTAGGTTGCAGATGTGGCTGGGATCTAGCATTGCTGTGGCTGTGGCGTAGGCCAGCAGCTGCAGCTCTGATTCGACCTGTAGCCTGGGAACTTCCATAAGCCACAGGTGCAGCCTTAAAAAGACAATAAATAAATAAACACACACATACATACATAAAAACATGGCACAAATGAACCTATCTACAAAACAGAAACAGCCACACATAGTGAACAGACTTGTGGTTGTCAAGGGGGAGGAGGAAGGAAGTGGGATGGATGGGGTGCTTGTGGTTGGTAGATGCAAACTATTATATTCAGAATGATTAAGAAATGAGGTCCTACTATATAGAACTGGGAAGTCTATCCATTCTCTTGGGCTAGACCATGATGGAAGATAACATGAGAAAAAAAAAATATATATATATATATATACGGCTGGATTACTATGCTGCACAGCAGAAATTGACAACAATATAAATCAACTACACCCACAGTTCCCATCATGGCTCCGTGGCTAACAAGCCCAACTAGAAACCATGAAATCGTGGGTTCGATCCCTGGCCTTGCTCAGTGGGTTAAGGATCTGGTGTTGCCATGAGCTATGGTATAAGTCACAGATGTGGCTCAGATCCCGCTGTGGCTGTGGTGTAGGCCAGTGGCTACAGCTCTGATTTGACCCCTAGCCTAGGAGACTCCATATGCCATGGGTGCAGCCCTAAAAAGACAAAAGATAAAAAAATAAATAAATCAACTATAACAACAAAAAAAATAAAGACTTTTTTCTACATAGTTAAAAAAAGAACATTTAAAAGACAAGCTTTATGTTTTCATCGTGAATCATGGGGTTCTTCTCTTCTGGCTGTTCATATTTTATTGAACATCAAATATCCATGAAAATTGTAAAAATAATTTGAAGTATAACATATTAATCTTTGAGGAACTTATTGAGGCAGAATAATAACTCACACAGTCAGTGTAGGAGCATGGGCTTCGATGCATTCTTTGATATGGCTATTAACATTTGTGCCTTAAGGGCTCCAGGGAATAACATCTCCACAGCCTTGTTTACTGTAGGGAATGTACCTAGCCCATACGGACATTAATCTCTAGCCCCCTGTGACTTAGTTTACAGGAATAAAGGGGCAAAGAAACCCTGAGACTTATGGGACATTTCCTCCCCTAAGACATCTATTGGACAAGGACTGATATAGGTAACTGGGCAAGGCCAATGGGAGAAAACCACCTGTCTGGACTCCATGTTGGTACCCTTTCCATCTTTTAAGGGATAAAAACCCCTATAAGACAATAGAGAAGGGGGCTCTTCTCTCTTTCAACTGTCCTGGGAGCTATTTGCTTTCCTGTAATAAAGACTTTGCTTGCTTGCTGCCTGTGTTTTCTTGAAGTTCATTCTTTGTCTGCGTGAACAAAAACCCGGATTCTGGTAACATATTTCTGGCATCATTATCTTTGATTCTTCCCTGTGTTTGAGGCACATTAAGTCTGCAATGGCTTAATCTGATTTCAGGAATTGAGATTATTTGAGCAAATGGGTTCATCAGGGTTCCCTCCTGTGCTCTTGAAACAAATTTCTGTTGCTTTAGCCCAACAATTATGTTAAAATTTCAGCTGATTCTTAACCTACTCATTCTCGTCAGAAAGAAAAAAAAATGTATAAAACAGAGCAAAGGGGCATCAAGTGCAAATCTCATGGCACTGAACTTTGTCCAGATCTGCCCTATATATCTACACTAAATTGCTAGGTATACAGTGCCCTCAAACATATATATCACGTACTTTTTCAAGTTGAATGGCTGGCTCAAATTACATGGTCTACCATCACTCAAAAGTCTGCATAGTACCTTTGACTCTCCAAAGAGATCTTTAATTACATGAGAACATGGTTATAACATTTTTGGAAAAAGCTAATAAGTACAAAATTTAGCATTCCATTTAAGTAACTATGAATAGTTTATCATTATCATCGCTTTGAAACATTTTCTTCACATGGCTATCAGACCATTTCATTTCTCTCCTGCTTATCCTCCTACTTCAATTTCCACAGGGCCTTTTGTTAGTTTCTCTTTATTTCCTTAACACTGCAATTCCTCAGGGCTCTGCCTCTTGAATTCTCCTTTACTTTTATAACCACTCATTGGATGAGCTCAATCAGTTACATGCCTTTATTTACATGCTACATTTATGTATATTTTTGCTTATTTCAAATTTATTTCCCATCATAATTCTCTGAGTTCTGAGATAGATCTATCCAATTACCCACTAGATATTTCCAAACTTATCAATTTCAACATGCCCTGAATGGAACTACTGGGTTTCTTCATCTTTAAACTTGCTTTTCCACAACTTTTCCCTTCTCCATTAACAAAAATTCTATCTCCAGGGGAAAACATTACCAACATGTTCAACATCGATCTTCCTCTTACAGCTTACATGTGCTGTTTGAGTACATGCTTTTGCCTCTGTTTTAGAGAAATAAAACATCCAGTCCCTTCTCAGCATACCCACTGCTATTTGCTTAGCACAAGCCACTATCATTTCTAACTTAGATTAATGAATTAGGTTTCAATGCTTCAATCTATTCTCAGCACAACAGCCAGAGTAATCTCATCAAAGCATAGGCCAGTTCATATCACTCCTTAAAATACTCCAAAGGCTTCCTCTGACACTTAGGGTGAATGTCAAAGTCCTTTCAATAATTTACCTTCTTGATTTCTTCAAGCACTATTTTTCCTCTTTTTTAAAGCCCCAGCTTCTTTTATTTCATCACACATTCAAATGGTTTTTAATTCAAAAACAATAACTAATGAATGCATTTCATGAGGAGCATGTAAACTATGAATATCTAAATATCTGACACAATTGCTAGCAATAACGAATAATCAATTTTTTGTTGTTTCTCTTTCATTTTTATTGCATTTAAAAGGACTATACTTAGGTCACAAAAGCACACACTATTTTAAGGCTATATGTCTCCATATCCTTGAATCTACCTTCCTAAATGCTTTATTTACAGTGACTACAAAAATATTGATTAACTTCCTAAAGCTGTATGATTTTTATGATACCGTCTTTTTACCTAAATTAGTTTCCAGCAAGAAAAAAAAAATACTTCCTCTAATTTACAGAATAAGCACTTACACATGTTAGGAAATTTACTGTGTCTGTTTTGGCCTTTTTCAATGTACCTATCAAACAAAATAGTAGAGTGATGGTTGTTAAAGAGTTTGTGATTTCAACTAACCACCATTTTTTAAAATTCATCTGTAAAATATTGAGACAGTTATTCATCGATTTGTCCTTGTACAAAGTCCATTACCTGACCATGTTTTGACCCTTAAAGAGGTTTTCTCCAAAGAACACTAGGTGCCCATTATGTTTATCTCAGCAATACAACAAATTACTACCTCTGTGAACTTTTAGTCATGGATAGTGGCCTTCAGATTTTACTGCTGTTACAAGTAATTTTACAAGAATTTTACAAGATTATTTGGGCATGAATTTTACAAAAGGAAACCACTGAGAGGTTTTAGGTTAAACTTCATGTAATATATGATTATTGTATTGGTGGTATTATACAAACAACAGCAGATGAAGTACTTTCTTAATTAGTGTACACCTCAATCTCAGAAGAACTATATCAATTTGTTCTTTTTAATTTATCAGTAAATGTTTTACTATTGATAGCATCTGAAAAGTGTATTAGTAAAATGCATTTTACCTTTTGAATAATATATCCAAGAACTCAAAGGAAAAATGAATAGTATTTTTTAGTATATAGAGTCTAAGAAAATACAAATGAAACCACCATATATTCCAAATTAGTCACATGCCAATGCTAACTTTAAGTAAATAAGTCATACAACACAAATTTCATAGAACACTATTAAAGTAAAATAAATAAAATAAAATTACTAAGTCAAATAGATATGAATTTTTACTCAAACAATGCCCATTTTCTTATATTTTCCAAGCCTCAATTATCATAGACACAATAAATTAGTACTGATTCGCCTGAAACTTTGAAACTTTCAAAACTGTTTCTAGCTCTGAACCTTTTAACAAGACAATATTGAGTTCTTTTGTATTTTCCCTAACCTCTCTTGGAAAATATGGACTTGGATATACTGCTGCCAGTTCTTTTGGACAAAAACGATCCCATTCTGGAAGATTAGATAAAAACTAAACTTGACCTTTTCTCTACTTTCCTTCAAATTTAATTGTTCCATAGAAGAAGGTACAGATGAATGTAGTCTACCATTTTTATGTGTTTAAGTATTTCCTGTCCACTCAATAATCACAAGTTATCCATTTATTTAACAGACCTTTCTGAGGTGCCACTAGATGCTGTACACCCAAGGGTAAACCACATTATCTTTAGCATCCGCAGTCTAATGGAACAATTATTGTTCCTTCTCTGTCTGCCAATACTACAAATTATTCCTGGCATAACAGTTAGCTTATACCAGATATTTTTAAATTCTTTACATGTATAATTTTATGTGTCACACGTTACCATTTCTACGAACAACTGTTTTAGTTATCACCTTTCTAAAAGAGATACTAATAGTAACTATTTTGTAATATAGTTGTAAATAAAAAAATGAACATATGTAAATTATATAATAGTACCTGGCATATAGTACTATCTGAATTATAATTACCGACCTTATTACTAGTCATTAATAATCAGTACATATTATTACTCACTGTACAAAGATTCTCTTTGCAAAATAAAAAAAATACAAAGAAGCCTTTTATAATAAACTTTATTTATTTATTTATTTATTTATTTATTTATTTATGTCTTTTTGCCTTATCTAGGGCCGCACCTGCAGCATATGGGGGTTCCCAGGCTAGGGTCTAACAGGAGATGTAGCTGCTGGCCTTTGTCACAACCACAGCAATGTGGGATCCGAGCCGCGTCTGCAACTTACACCACAGCTCACGGCAACGCCGGATCCTTAACCCACTGAGCAAGGCCAGGGATCGAACCCACAACCTCATGGTTCCTAGTCGGATTTGTTAACCACTGAGCCACGACTGGAACTCCCATAATAAACTCTAAAAACTTGTCAATTATTTATTTTAAAAGATTGCTCGGGTTGTAGGCACTAAGCTGTACCGTGTTCTTAATAAAAGAGCCCAGAAATATTCTATTTTCTCACAATACCAAAAATGATTCATTAGCATCTCATTAGCATCTTTATATGTTTTAAAAAGTATTTTAAAATGGTATGGATATTGATAAACATATAATGACAACAGGTATTTACTTTTTAGTATCAAGCCGGTTTTCACTCATTACTTAAAGGTAACTGCTTTCTTAAACTAACATTTAACCTGTCACAATATTTGATTCCCATATTTATTTTTCTGCTCATTAATTCTATCTCTTTTTCAATTTTCAACTGTACTGTATTATTGTTTCCAAGTTTTGCTGATAATATGCATGACAAAAAGCACTAGCTAACTGTTGCAGATTTCTTCCTTTGGAATAGAGACTATGATAAATGCTGTATGTATATTAATGTTTTCAAACATGTCAATCATTATAACCCTTTGAAATAGGCTCTGTTATTATTATTAGGATAAAATAAGAGAATTGCTTTTGTGGGAGTCTTAGTATGTCAAATGGTAACGTTTTTTTAGATTTTTTAGCATTTAGAAAATCATGTTGCCTACAAATAATTTTTTAATTCTTCCTTTCTAATCTGTATTTTATTTATTTAACATACTGTATTGTTTAAGACCCTCATTAAAATGTTAAATACAAATGGTTAGAATGTACAACCATGCTTCACTCCAAGTCAGAGAGAAGACATTCAGTCTTTCAGTACTAAGTGTGCTGAGGACTGTGGGTTTTACACAGCCATCCTTCATCAGGTTGAGAGTTTTTTTTAATCAAGAAAGAAGACTGAATTCTGCCAAACTCTTTTTATGTTCCTACCAAGGAAATCATCTGGCTTTTCTTATTTAGTCTATGAATATAGTGAGTTACAGTGATTGATTTCTGTGTTACTTGGTCATGATATATTAATCTTTTAATATATTATTGGACTGATATACTAGCTTTATGTTAAGAACTTTTGTGTATAGGTCCATAGATTTTGTTCATTTATAATTTTTTGGTGTTTTTAAAATGTTTTAATGTCTTCATCTAACTCAATTATGAGTAACACCAGTCTCATAAACTACATTTTTCAGTGTTCTTTCCTTTTCAATTTTCCAGAAGTATCTTTATAGAATTGGATTTAATTATTTCCTAAATATTTGGTATAATCAGCCATAAAGCAATCTAAGAGTAAAATTCTTTTTATGGAAACTTTTTTTGTCTCTTTTGTTTTTCCTATGAAACCAATTTATTTAACAGATATAGGACTAAATATATATATTTGTTCTTCCATGAGCTTAGATAATTTTTATTTTTCAAGGCATTTTTCCATTTAATCAATCAGCTTTCTTAGATGGCTGTTAATAATAGTTTCTTATTATTTTCATTGTATGTAGGATTTGCAGTTATGTCATCTCCATCATTCCCGATACTGAAGATTTGTATTTTCTTTCTTTCCTAAGTCTATTGGTCATTTTGAAGAAATGAGCATTTGTTTGTTTTTCTCTATTGTTTTCTGTATTCAAATATTTATATCAAATATGTAAATCACCTAAAACATCTAAATGTAAAAAAATCACCTAAAGTAGAAAACAACTGTGTCCACGTACAACTGAATGAAAAAAACAATTGTGGAATAGCCATACAGTGAAATACTAGTCAACAATTACTTTCAGTACTTGCAAAACCATGAATGCCTCTTGAAATAACTATGGTGAATTAAAGAAGTAGGATCAAAAAGGTACATATTGCAATTATTCCATTCATTAAAAAATCTAGAAAAGGCAAACTGCTCGAAGAGATAGAAGACCTGAGACTTCCAAAACGCTAAGAAGCACATAAATGGGTAGGACAAAAGGGAAAACATAAAAAGAAAAAGAAAAAAAAAAAGGAAAGAAGGAATCAGGATGGGTCCATTACCCGTGGGAGGGAGCTGTGAAAGAGGAAAGTTTTCCACACATTGGGAGGCCTGCTGACTGGTGGAGAGATCATCTGGGTCAGGAGGGGAGCTCAAAGTCTCAGAAAAAAGGCAGAAGTCAGTGTGATGAGGGAAAAACAGAGAGAGACTGCTGCATAGATGGTCAGTGCTGCCTCCAGAAGCACATCAGCCAGAGACTTTTATCTGCTGGGGTGGACAGGGTCTGGGTGCTGAGGGCTGGGCTTCAGAGGTAAGACCTGGGGAGAAAACTAGAGTTGGCTGGGTGGAAACAGCCTGAGGGGTTTAGGGTATGGTGGGTCACAACCAAGGGTGTGCAGAAAGCCTGGGCCCACCAGAGAAGCAAGATGCCATTGCTGGGGAGTGCAAGAGGAAGGGGACAGGACTTGCACAGGAACTCCTTTTTCCATGTTTGCAGGCTCTCAGGCAGCAGGGTACCTCTAGTGTAGACTGTGGGAGCAGGCAAAAACTGCTGAAGTCTCCAGAACTGGGTGCAGCCTATTGCCTGTCACCATCTGCCACCACTGCCTCTCCAAGAGTATGCATAGCCTACACTGCTACTCTTAAGAGCCCTATGACCAGGTGCTGCCCCCGTCCCCAGGTTCCTGGGAGCAAATGCACTCCACCCACTGCCAAGGGCTCTGCTACCAGGTGCCACACATCACCATCACTTCCCCAGGTGGTGCAACCACTGCTGAGGGTCCCATAACAAGGCACCACCCACCTCCACTGCCTCCCCAAGAAAACACACAGGCCACAGCCACAGTCATTGCTGGCAAGGGCCCTGTGACTGGGTGCTGCTTGTTGCCCTCAGGGAAGGCATGCCCCACCAATACTGCTGAAGGTCCTGTGACTGGAAACTGCCTGTTGCCACAACTTCCCTGGGGATTGCCACGGCTGTGGAGGGTTTGGGGCCAGGCACCACCCACTACAGGTACCTCCTCAACAGTGTGAGGAGCCCAAAGCCAGCAGTACCACTGCCAAGGACCATAGACCGGAAACTTGCTGTACCCAGCAACTCCCTGGGGGTTGCTGCCCCTGCCAAGGGCCCCAGGCACCATGCATCATGCTGACCTCCTTGGTAATGCATACAGGGCATGCACCTGCACACCCCCTATCAAGGGGATAAAAGCCTGCACACACTGAGGAAAGAGATAGCAAGCATTCAAAACAAAAGCAGCCCTTATGCCAAAAAAAAAAAAAAAAGTAAACCATATGAGATACTCAGGGAAGCTCCAAGAGTAGATAATTGTTTCCCCCATACTCACAAAGTAGGAAAAATATAAGAAAAATGAAGCCCAGCAATCACTCCCAGTTAAAAGAACAAGAGAATCCTTCTGAAGGAACAAGGAAACATACCTCTTCAGTCTAACAGACACAGACTTTCAGAAGAAGGTAATAAAAACCTTGAATATGTTAAGAACAGCTATTAATAGAAATGGAGATTACTGTAAAAGGGAACCAGAAACTATAAGGAGGAGCCAAAAAATTAGAAAAATTCATTTTCAGAGATGAAAGCTGAGCTAAAGGCAATGAAGAGAATGAATAATGTGGAGGAACATTTAAATGACTTGGAAGACAGAATAATGGAAATCACCCAATTGAGACAACATGCAGAATGACAAAAAAAAAATGAAAGCAATATAAGAGATCTATGGGATAATATAAAGCATGCCAGTCTACACATAATAGGGATTCTAGAAGCAGAAGAAAGAGAAAAAGGGATTGAAAATATATTTGAAGAAATGGCTGAAAACTTTCCAAATCTAAAGAAGGAAACAGATATTCAGATATAGGAAGGACAGAGGATACCAAACAAGATGAACCTAAACAGACCTACAGCAAGATATACTATAATGAAAATGACAAAAGATAAAAAAAGGTTAAAAATAAAGAGAAAATTCTAAAACAAGCAAGGGAAAAGCAAAGAGCTAATTACCACATGAAAGAATTAGTAAAAGAAAAAACACAACCTAGGGTCAGAAATAATGAACATCAGAGAGGAAATCAACCAAGTAGAGATTTAAAAAATAGGAAAAAAAATCAACGAAACCGAGAGCTGGTTCTTTGAAAGAGTCAACAAAACTGAAAAATCTATGGCCAGATTCACCAAGAAGAAGAGAGAAATGAAGTAAGCAAAATAAGAAAAGAAAAATGAAAAATCTCAACAGACACTGCAGAAATACAAAAAAGCACAAGAAAATTCTGTGAATAATTATATGCCAACAAATTTGACAAGCTAAAAGAAATAGACAAATGTCTAGAAACATATAGCCCACCAAAACTGAATCCAAAAGAAATAGGTAATTTGAACAGACCAATCACTAGAAGTGAAATTGAATGTACAATAAACTCACACACAGCCACTACAATAAAATTCTGGGACTAGATGATTCACAGGCAAATTCTACCAAACATACAAAGAACTTACACCCATCCTTCTTAAAGTTGTCCAGAAGTATAAAGAGGAAACACTCCCAATGACATTCTATAAAGCCACTCTAATATCAAAACCAGACAAAGGTATTCCCCAAAAAGAAAATTATAAGCCCATGTCTTTTTGAATATAGATGCAAAAATATTTAACGAAATTTTAGCAAACCTAATCCAGCAAACATAAAAAAGATGATACACAACAACCAAGGGAGATCATCCCAACTTCACAAGGAGGGTTCAGCATTCACAAATCAGTGTAAACACCCCATTAACAAAAGCAAAGTCAAACACACATGAACGTTTCAACAGCTGCAGAAAAAGCTTTTAACAAAATTCAGCATCCATTCATTCATGATAAAAACTCCTACCAAAGTAGGTAGAGAGGGAACACATCTTGACATAATAAAAGCTGTTTATTACAAACCCACAGCCAATATAATCAATGCATAAAAGTTGAAAACCTTTCTGCTAAAATGTGGAAGAAGACAAGAATGCCTACTCTCAACATTTCTATTCAACATGGTATTGAAAGTCCTAGCTACAGCAATCAGAAAAAAACCAACAGAAATAAAAGGTATTCAAATTGGAAGAGGTAAAATTGTCACTATATGCAGATGACATGATACTACGTATAGAAAACCCTAAGGATCCCTACATATGATAAAAAAACTTCAACAAAGTAGCAAGATACAAGATTAACATTCAGAAATTGGTTGCATTTCTATACACTAACAATGAAATATCAGAAAAAGGGATGTTAAAAAACAATAATTTTAACACTGCACCAAAAAATACCCCCAAACAAACAAACAAACAAAAAAACAACTTAGGGATAAGCCTGGCCAAGGAGGTGAAAGGCTTATATGCTGAGAACTATGAGGAGTACCCATTGTGGCTCAGTGGTAAAAAACCCAACCGGTATCCATGAGAATGCAGGTTCGATCCCTTGCCTCGCTCAGTGGGTTAAAGATCTGGCTTTGCCATACACTTTGGTGTAGGGTGGCAGATGTGGCTCAGATCCACATTGCTGTGGCTGTAGAGTAGGCTGGCAGCTGTAGTTCTGATTCGACTCCTAGCCCGGGAACCTCCATATGCTGTAGGGGTGGTACTAAAAAGGGGAAAAAGTAAGAACTATGGAACACTAATCGAGGAAATTAGAGGATTCAAAGAAATGGGAAGATATCCCATGCTCGAGGATCAGAATAATTAATATTGTTACACGGTCATACTACCCAAAGCAATCTACAGATTTAATGTGATCTCAATCAAATTACTCATGAAATCTGTCACAGAATTAGAATAATCCAAAAATTTATATGGAATCATAAAAGACTCAGAATTTCCAAAGCAATCCTGAGGAATAAAAAACAAAGCAGGAGGCATAACTTTCCTAGATTTCAGACCACACTACAAAGCTACAGCAATCAAAACAGTGTTGATTCTGATTAAAAAAAAAAAAGTCATGTGGATCATTGGAACAGAATAGCCAGAAATCCACACACCTGTGGTCATAAATCTTCAACAAAGGAAGCAAGATTATGAAATGGGAATAAGACAGTCTCTTCAGCAAGTTGAGCTGGGAAAGTTGTTCAGCTGCATGTAAATCAATGAAATTAGAACACTCTCACACCAGAGACAAAAATAAACTCAAAAAGGCTTAAAGACAAACATAAGACATGACACCATAAAGCTTCTACAAGAGAACACAGGCAAAACATTCTCTGGCATAATTTGAACAAACCTTTTGTTAGGTCAGTCTTCCAAGGCAGTAGAGGTAAAAGCAAAAACAAAAAATCGGGACCTAATCAATCTTAACAAACTTTTGCACAGCAAAGGAAATCATAAAAACAAAGCAAAACAAACAAAAAGCCCTAAAAGACAACCTATGGGAGAAAATTTTGCAAACAATGCAATTGACAAGGGCTTAATCTCCAAAATAGATAAACGACTCAGCAACAACAGCAAAAAACTCAATCAAAAAATGGGCAGAAGATATAAATAGACATATCTCCAAAGAAGACAGTCAACAGGCATATGAAAAAATGCTCAACATCACTAATTATTAGAGAAATACAAATCAAAACTACAATACCACCTCATGCAGGTCATAACGGCCATTATTAAGAAGCCTATAAATAACAAATGCTGGAGAGGGTGTGGCAAAAAGGGAATCCTCCTACACTGTTGGTGGGAATGTAAATTGTTACAACCACTGTGGAAAACAGTATGGAGGTACTTCAGAAAACTAAAAATAGAACTACCATATGATCCATCTCCTGGGAATATATCCAGACAAAACTGTAATTTAAAAAGATCTGTGTACTCCTATGTTCATAGCAGCACTATCTACAATAGCCAAGACATGGAAATAATCTAAATGTCCATTAATAGAATGAATGGATTAAGATGACCTATGTACAGTGGAATACTACTCAGCCATAAAAAGAACAAAATAATATCATTTGCAGCAAAATAAATGGGCCTAGAGATTATCATACTAAGTGAAGTAAGTCAGAATGAGAAAGACAAATACCATATAACATCACTTATATGTGGAATCTAAGATGTGGCACAAATAAACCTATCTACAAAACATAAACAGATCAAGGGACATAGAGAATAGACTTGTGGTTGCTGAGGTGGGAAGGAGAGGAACAGGCTGGGAATTTGGGTTAGGTCATGCAAATTATTACATTTATAATGGATAAACAAGGTCCTACTGTAGCACAGGGAAGTATGTCTACTCTCCCAGGATGGAATGTGATGTAAAGGAGTATAAAGGGAAGTGTAAATATATGTGCATAATTGAGTCACTTTGTTGTACAGCAAAGGTTGGCACGACATTGTAAATAACAATATTTTGATAATTAAAAAAAAACAGTATACACACCAAGTCAATAACCTGATCCAGTTAGAATATGAGAACCATCAAACACTGAGTTTAACTTCAGTGGACGAAAAGATCAGGTTAAGTAGGATGATGGAGGTACCTATGAGATATTCTTATCCAGTCTTTCAAATGTAATAACAAAACAAATTGAATATTTTTAAAGAACAATCTTATGTGGAGTTCACAATTCCACATATATATATGTATATATATATATATATATATACACACACTCTGCGTATAATGTTTCCAAAAATATACCTTTAATATTACATAGGATTTTTTAGACAATAATTTGAAGATTCCCAGACATATTCACAGCACAGCTCTTACGTATAAATGTTACTCAGGAAGTATTATATAATGTGACATTACATGTCAATTGTTTTTCTCTAATAAACAATTGATTAGAGAAGTGATGAAGATTGTCTACTTCAGAATTCCTCAGGTTAATATATAAGCATATAGCATAAGATTTACAAACCTTAAATGATAACATCATATGGAAAGAGAATTTAAAAACTTTTTTTTTTTTGCTTTTTAGGTCCTCACCCACTGCACATGGAGGTTCCTTAGCCTGTGTTGAATTGGAGCTGCAGCCGCAGCCACAGCAACACTAGATCCAAGCCGCATCTGCAACCTACACCACAGCTCATGGCAATGCTGGATCCCCAACCCACTGAGTGAGGCCAGGGATCGAACCCACATCCTCATGGATCCTGGTTGGGTTCGTTAACTGCTGAGCCACAAAGAGAATTCTTGAGAATTAAATATCTTAAAAATTATTACCACTTTCATTCAAAAACAAATGTATTAGTCCTTGAGATATAGGAACTCAATGTATTATGATTAGCAATATAGTCTCACCATATTATTTAACTATCCTTTCCTTTAAAACAACTTAACCTTATTTTCCCCTCATTTTGTCTTTTAGTTAATACCCAATCCCTACCGGGACACAAATAACCCCCAAATACTCTACTTATAAAGTTCTCAAATTATTAGATGTAATTTAAATTATGATTAACTACCATGGGTAAAATATTCATTACAAAGGGAATATAATACTATAATTACATATAAAAAACCCTGTTTGACTCAACTATTTACCTATTTCCCTGCAGTTTATTTCTGAAAACTTGTTTCCCAGCAAAATACCCCTAAGTATTTTCAGCAATTTTTTGTGAACCTAAGTAAGAAACTCCAAATACCATGTCTCCAATACGCTGTTTATCCTCTATCTCCAGGTGAGTTTTAATCATTTACAAGTAATGTAACTATGTATTTATTGTAAATGTATATAAAGAACTAGCAACACAGTAAGTGTTAAATTTGAAAATGAGGGGACAATCATCTCTTGGAAATTTTCAAAGGATTTATTTAAGAACTATTTTCACAACTATTAGACCCCTAAGTTTGATGCAGTTAGAAAACAGGCAGATTTGGGAGAAAGACTGACGAATAAGTTCTTTCACAACCTGTGAGAACTGTAGGGGGTGGAATCCGCTAATCCTTAGAAAGGTGGTGAAGTGATGTAACCGAAGCCTTCTGCAGAGGAAGACAAAGAAAACCTGGACCTATCTCAGGTTAGAATAAGCTCAAGCAGGCTGAGGCAGCCTGGCAGAGATGGTTCATGAGGGTTGGTCTGCATTTCTGGTATTGATCCACACAAGTCTTTCCCATAAACCAGATTCAGCCACAAAGGCTTAAGAAACAGCGTGTGTACAGACGGGAATTCCCACCACCCCCTACTCAGGTTCAGTTAATTTACAGAGTGATTCACAGACCTCAGAGAAACATTTTACTCACTAGATTACCAGTTCATTATAAAAGCGCATAACTAAGGAACAGTTAGATGCAAGATATGCATAGGGCAAGGTACGTGGGGAGGGGCGCAGAGCTTTCCTGCTCTCTGGGAGTACTGTTCCCTAGCATTCCCACGTGTTCACCAACCCAGAAGCTAAGCCCCATGCTTTGCGGGGGTTTCCTCGACTTTTTTCAACATAGGCATAACTGATTAAATCATTGACCCTTAAGTACTGACTAAAATGTAGCCCTTCTCCCCAGAGGAGAGGAGGTGGACTAAAAGTCTCAACCTCCTAATCACATGGTTGGTTCCCCAGGCAACCAGCCCCATCCCTAGAATACCCCTTAGCATTCTCAGGTGCTTTCCAAAAGTAACTGTATTAACATAAACTCAGGTGCAGTTGAAAGGGATTGTAATGAATATCAAGACATGTTTATTACTCTTATCACCTAGGAAATGCCAGTGGTTTCAGGAACTCTATCAAAAATGGGAATGAAGATCAAGTACATAGTATTATAAATCACATTAGCACAGTGTGTATCTATTAAAGGATGGAGGAATTCCAGCAGAAAAGAACTGGGGTGATGCAAGATTCCTAAAGACTGGGATACACTGTGCCTACCTAGATCAAAGAAATTGTAGGACGAAGGGCCCTAAAAAGGAAATTTTGAATGTCCGACTCCTTCACAAAGTTGGCTTTAAGTATCTGTCAATCCCAAAGAGTGAGAAGCTTGCTTCCAGTGAAAAATCTTTTCCTATTCTCTTGTATTTCTTTTCCACATCCCCTGGACAGAAAGTGACCAATGAGAAAGAGACTGGGAGGAGGGAGGGAGGAAGAGGAGAAGCACAATGAGGAGAAAGATAAAAATCAAGCCTTAGCCCTCATTCAATAAAGGGTTTATTGACAGCAAGCCTGTGCTAGTTAAGAGGAGGGTGGCCATTAAAACAAGTTCAGAGTTTGGACTAATAATTTGTACACAAAATTCCAATTTCTTAACCAAGATTATGTTTGAAATTTTTTGAAAATTCATCATGTTAGTTTGGGTACTTAAAGAAGCAAACATCAAGATGATATGTATATATTTTCATAAATCTCTATGAAGAATAAGTGCTGGGAGCCAGGGAAGTCCGGGAGAGCCTTCAGATTTGACAGCAGGCCTTATGACCATCTCCCTGAAGGAGACTGGGTAGAAAGTGTCTTAGACCATTGAACGTGTCTAAGAATTTTTTCCACAGGCAAACAGGGAGTCTCTGAGTCAAAGTCGCCCATTAGAGTAAGCCTGAATTTTGCATAAACATCCCTTTCTCATACACCTGCTGTATGTAACTACTGACTGTGAGCAGTCCATGGGTTTCAGTGTTAAGTCCAAAAAGGCTACAGCTGGTGGCCATTAGAATATTAAGTTGACGTAATTATCACAATTTCTTTGATAATTTTTATGATTATCAAAGTTATATACTTCCTTGAATTTTCACCCAGGGCACAGGAAATGATGCACACTAAACAGATGTTAAAAGAATCATGGTAGATACAATGACACAGTATTTTTAATACATCATGATGCATGTGTAATTTAAACGCCTGTGGCTTGGCTAGCCCATAGTCCACAAGCATCCTGTGGTCACTATCTCATTTAACACAAAAATAAAATGACTCAAGACCCACTCCACATAATAGCTCTGTGCTATTAATTCTAATGTGTTGCCAGTGCCAGGACCCCCGCCCTCCAGGAAAGCAGTAAATTTCTTTGGTTAATTTGCCAAAAATCGTTTTGCTGCATGTGTGTTCCTGAGTCATAACATCCTATAACCTGCTTTATGGGTGTCATTTGGCTTTCATTTACAGTTCTTCCTTCTTAGAGTTCTTAGGACATGAAAATCTACAATAATCTACTAGTACAATTTGTTTTCAAAAGTTGAAAAATATTCCTAGGAGTTATTGCTTAACAAGTCCATGAAACTGCAGAAACTTCCAATTTGGTAGATTTGCTTGGAAGAGACAGTCATGCCAGGTAAGTAACATATGTGACACTTGTTTGCCACCGCACAGCTATGACTTGACAGAGGAAAGTGCAGTATTTATCCCCGCTGACCTCATGTCATACCATAAAAATCACTAGACCTAGACCACAGGTTTTAGGACAAAGTAGAAGAAACCAAATGTTTTTAGCCTCATGTTCCCTTTGCTTTCTTTCCTCACTGGTGGTGTTTTCTTTCTCCAAGCTTCCAGCTGCCTTTTAACTAACAGAATGAACTTTTCGATACATGAAAATCTAAATACAATTCCAAGTCATTTATTTTCAGACACAAGAAAGCATTTCTTTTAAAGCAAAGGATGCCATTTTCTCTAGTTTGGATTAATCTTTTGGGCTGTCAATCAGTGCATGTCTGGGTGGGATGAATGTGGAGTTTCTCAAGAAGGAAAATAGGGTACAGCTGGAGCCCAGAGGGTATGCTGTATGACTGGGATTTTGTGGGGTCATAACGGCAGGTCATGATGGAGGGGTAGAAAAAGGAGAAATTGGGATGTGCTAAGCTTCAGATATGGCTCAGCGAATGGCGGAATCAGGTCCACGTTGCTTCACCCCGACCACCCTTCCCAAAAGAAGCTCACGGGACAGATCGGAGGAAAATACTGAGAATAGAAAGCACCTGGGTGTCCCTAGTGCGGGAACCCCTTCCTATCTCGCAAACACCAATCCTCCAAAAGGACTGCTCCTCCTAATAATCCACTTTCAGACTCACCGTGCTGGAGTTCGCAGTCCAGAGGCCCAGGTAGGTGCGAGAGAAGGGCTGTCACCCGCAGACCACCACCGGGGGCTGGGAGGCAGCGTCTGAAGCTGTTGCAGAAACGGACTGCGCGTGCGTAGTTTGCAAATCTCGAGCCTATCAGGAGCAAGAAGTGGTTTGGGCAGGAACGTGGGCTTTTGGCGCGGAATTCTGGGGTAGCAATACCAAATCCGCGGAGGTCCAAAACTGCAGCAACCTCGGGGGTTCTGTTGTACGTCCTCCGGGCCAGTTATTCCTCCTAGCAGCTGTAAGGTAAGAGAAAACTACCGCCTGTTCCTTGAACCTTTCCGCTGAAGAGCAGCTTCGGGGTATTGGGCTCTTTCTGACCCAGCTCATCCATCAGCGTCCTGCCATGAGGGTACTGGCTCCTTCACCTTTTAATTTATTTTTATTTGTTGCTTGTAAAACTTTTATTCACTTAAAAACCTTTATCGGGGACAATATTCTGTCCTGGGGTGAGAGATGTCCTTAATCTCCATAGCGTCTGTAATCGTATCTCTTACCCACGCGGGACAAACCAGAACTCTCCCTCCCCAGCAAGAAATACAGGCTGGAGGGCACAGCCAGACTGTGGAGGGGGCCTTAAGCATGAAAGTGCACACCCCAGACAAAAAGATTTGGGTCTCTTCAGTGGGTAAGGGGCTCTACCTTCTGAGGTGGGGAAGTGTCGGGAGTTATTTGAGGGGAAGGAGAAGAGAGCAAACACCTCTCCATCGGGCTGCAGGAGGAAGCTGGGACTGAGGCCAAGAGGAACCCACTTGTCACCTTCAGTCACGCCAGGGGATTGGGCTGGAATAGGGATGGGAGGAAGCTATCTGTAGCCTGGGTCCTATCAGGCTAAGGTGGGAATGGGACCACTTTAGGAGAGTGGGAAGTTGGGGCGTTTTGCTTTAAGGTTTTCGATTTTTTTCTAATTCTTAAATAAGTACATAAAAATAAAGTAAAACGTGTATGTGTATAAATAAGTTAAATAATTAAATGTTTGCGGAGTGGGGTTGTGGGTGGCCTGCTCTCCCAGCAGTATTCTAAATCAAAGTTCCATTCAGGAGGAAATTGCAGCCAAGTTCTCTGCTTTTTTTCACAATCAAACTAGTTCTGGAAGCTCAGGGCTTCCAACTTTCTATAGCGTCTTTCTCCTACATTGTCAAGTGAATGTAGTTGATATTCTGGGCCTCCTCTTCTAAAGACCCACCTCATGCTCCACATCAGAGATCTCCGCCAACTCCCAAATGTGCTCATTTCAGCATTTAGATGAACTGCTCCTGTTGCTGGCTCATTTTCTGCAAAAACCTGAGGGTTCTCCTGGCCCACAGTTTAATAAAGAGGTGTGCATGGATTTTAGCCCACCTCCAACATCTCACAGCAAAAATCAGTTTCATAGAGAAGTATATATGAGCAGTGTGCATTTCTCAGGCATGAATTTTTTTTTTTTTTTTAATTTGCTCACCAGCATTGGCAGGTATAAGATGATCTTTAGTAGATGATATTTTATTTATACATTGTAAAAATATTCAGACTGAAAGTTTACGTACAAGGTATAGAACTAAGCACAGGAGAGACAGCAATTGAACAACAACAAAAAAGAACACCTTCCTCTTTGTTTAAAGTTGATTGGGAATAAAAACAAAAATTAAAATTATGGAAAAAGTGCTGTTATGTAATTAACTGTAAATATACATATAATTTACAAACACACACACTTAAATGCACATGTATATATGTAAAATATTAACACTGGGCTTTGAGAAATAAACTTTAATGTCATTGTTGATAGGTATTGGAAAAATTCAAAATGTTCACACACTAATTCATTAGGAAAGTAGATTTTACTATTACACAGCGTAGATAAAAATATTTTAACTTTTTAATTGAAATATAATTGATCTGCAACATACGTTAGTTACAGGTGTACCACATATTTCATATTTCTACAAATTTCAAAGTTATCGCTATAATAACTCTAGTTATCATTTATCACCATATGACTATATTACGATGTATTGACTATCTTCCCCATGCTGAACCTTTCATCCCTGTGGCTCATTATTTTGTAATGGGAAGTTTATACCTCTGAACCCCCCACACCTATTTTACTCATTCCCTTACCTACCATCCCCTCTGGCAACCACCAGTTCTGTGAATATCTATGAGCTTGTTTCTGTTTTGTTATGTGTAGTCCTTTTCTTTCTTTTCCAGATTACACATAAAAATGAAATACAGAATTTGTCTTTTTCTGACTTATTTCACTTAGTATAATACTAGCTGGCTCCATCTTTCTTGTCACAGTTGTCAAGAATTCATTTTTTATGGCTATTATTCCATTGTGTATATACCATATATTTTATATTTATTTATTTATTTGTTTGTTTATTAATTTTTGCTTTTTAGGGCCTCACCCATGGCATACAAATTTCCCAGGCTAGGGGTCAAATCTGACTACAACTGTAGGCCTACGCCACACATAGCAACGCAGGACCTGAGCCGCATCTGCAATCTACACCACAGCTCATGGCAATGCTGGATCCTTAACCCATTGAGCAAGCCCAGAGATCAAACCTGCATCTTCATGGATACTAGTTAGATTCATTAACTGCTAAGCCACAACAGGAACTCCTCTTTCTTTTTAATTAATGTTTTCTTCAGATAAATACTCAGGAGTGGAATTGTCAGATCATATGACAGTTCTATTTTGAATTTTTTGAGGAATGTCTACACTGGTTTCCATAGTGGCTGCACCAATTTACATTCCAACCAATAATAATTGAGTGTTCCCTTTTCTTGCAACCATAACAACATTTGTTATTTACTGTCTTTTTGATAATAGCCATTCTAATAAGTCTCAGGTGATAGCTCATTGTGGTTTTGATTTGCATTTCCATGCTGGTTTGTGATGTTGGACATCTTTTCACATTCCTGTTGGCAATCTGTATGTCTTCTTTGAAAAAATGTCCTCTTCCTATTTTTAATTGGATTACTTGTTTTTTTTTGATGTTGAGTTTTATGAATTCTTTGTATATTTTGGCTATTTTACTCTGTATCTTATATATCTATATCATTTTCAAATATCTTGTGTCATTCAGTAGATGGCCTTTTCATTTCATTGATAGTTTTTGCTGTTCAAAAGCTTTTTACTTGTATGTATTCTCATTTGTTTATTTTTGCTTTTGTTTGATTGCCTGAGGAGACAGTTTAAAAAAAAAAAAAATGGTTTGACTAAGGTCAAAGGGTGTACTGCCTGTGATTTCTTCTAGAACTTTTATGCTTTCAGGTCTGATATTTAACTCTTCAGTCCATTTCAAGTTTATTTTTGTATATGCTGTGAGAAAATAGTCCAGTTTGATTTTTTTCCCATATTTCCAGTTTTCCCAACTTATTAAAGAGGCTGTCTTTTCGCCATGGTATATCATTGTCTCCTATGTCATAGAGTGATTGACATATAAATGTGGATTTATTTATGGGCTGTCTTTCCTTTTCCATTGATCGGTGTCTGTGTGCCAATATTATACTGTTTTGATTATGGTGGCTTCATAATGTAGTTTGAAATTAAGGAACATGGTATCTCTAGCTTTGTTTTCCTTTCTCAGAAGTGTTTTGGTTATTCAGTGAATTTTGTGTTTCTATACAAATTTTAGAATTACCTGTACTAGTTCTGTGAAAAAATGTTCTTGTATCTTGATAGGAATTGCATTGAAACTGTAGATTACCTTGCATAGTATAGTCATTTTGACAATATTAGTTTTTCCATTCCATGCACGGTATGCATCTTTCTATTTGTATCATCTTCAATTTCTTTCAAAAATGTCTTACAGTTATCTATGTTTAAGTTTGTTATCTTCTTAGTTATTATTTATGCTGCAATTATGTGATTGTTTTCTTAATTTTTCTCTCTGATAGTTATTAATATATAGAAATTCAATTGATTTCTATATGTTAATTTTATATCCTACAACTTTAATTAATTTATATCTTAGTTGTAATATCTTTTTGGCAGCATCTTTAGATTTTTTTTAAATATAGTATTATGACATTGGCAAAAAGTGATTTTTTTCACTTCTTTTCAATTTAGATGCCTTTTATCTCTCTCTCTGTATGTTCTTTAGGTTTCATTGCTATGACGAGGATGTCTAATACTATGTTGACTAAAAGTGGTACAGTGGGTATCCTTGCCTTATTTCTCATCTTATAAGAAAAGCTTTCAGCTTTTCAACATTGAGTGTGATGCTAGCTATGGGTTTGTCATATCTGACCTTTATTTTATTGTGGTGTGTTCCCTCTATAGCCACATTATTGAGAGTTTTTATCATTAATGGATGCTGAATTTTGCCAAAAGCTTTTTCTGCATGTATTGAGATAATCATAAGGTTTTTATTCTTCAATTGCTTAATGGAATGTATCACATTAACTGACCTGAAAATACTCGTCCTTGAGCCCCTGGGGTAAATACCACCTTGTCATGATATATGGTCCTTTTAACATATTGTTAAATTTGTTTTCCTATTATTTCCTTGAAGACTTTGTATTTATATTCATTGGTGTTATTGCCCTATACTTTTCCTTTTTTGGTGGTGTCTTTATCTGATTTTGGGTTAAAGGTGATGGTGGCCTTGTAGAATGAGTTCCTTCTTTGGGTTGTTGTACAAAGACATTGCTCCTGAGAAAACAGTCCAGTTTGGAAAATAGTCCAAAGCATTAGTGTGGGTTAAGGACAGAGGAACTCTTTGATTAGTGAATCTAACAAATTTTATTTGAATGAGTTTGTCTTAAATTTTGAATGTTCAGAAGGTTCTTTGCTCTATTTTTAAAATTAAGTCAGTTTCAGTGAAATTCTCAGAAAACAGAGTAGATTAAAAAATGAGTACTTGATAAGTCAGGGAAAATACTTAAAATACAACTTGTTTGTTTTATCTGTACACCTCAGGAGTAGTTAATTTGCAACTACAAATTTGATTCTTTATTTTACTCAATAGAAAACTTCGTTCAAATGTACATATTCTAAAGGCATGAAATAAATTTTATAGCAGCTAATTAAGATAAAAATTGATATGGAAATTATTAAAAGAACACTCAGAATTCATGTAATGACTTGCTAAGAAATAGCTGCTGAAGGGTCATTGAGAGTTGAGAAAATTGTGCAGAGTTCATCAGATATTGGTTATGGCATTATTTTTATAGAATATGTGAATATGGTGAAAAAGGAATCATGGCTCTAACTAAGGTTGTAAGAACTGCTTTACTGGATGATGTTGGAGTGGCCTCTTTGTTAACTACAGCAGAAAATGTAGTCACGGAAAATTCTAAAAAATAAAAGGACCCTGTAATGGGTGGAATGGATAGTATGGGAGTTATGGGAAGCAGTATGCTATAGTTCCTAGAGTAGTTCTTTATAGTTACTAATGAACTGTGATAGGAAGCTCAAGGCAGTGTTCCTCACCAATAACTTCAGAGAAGTCACTTGAAGGAAATGACTGGAGAAAAGCTGGCTTATTGTATAAGGAGATCACTGTAACCATCAGTTACTGGCTTCAGTGAAAAACATATAATGATTTAATACTGTCACTGTCTGTGCCTACTGATAATTCATTTTGTATTTTTGAGTGAAAAAGACATTTGTACATTCCCAATAACTGAGTGCAAGAGCCATGTCCCAAGTTACTAATTTCAAACTATATCCCTGAAGCATTTTTCTACACTTTTGTTAAAATAAAGATTTTAGTACTTGCCACCATCAGATCAGTTAAGAAACAATATTCCTGTGGGAAATAAAATAATCTTGTACTGTATAGAGAAATAATTATATGGAAACTTTTCTGTAATAAAAATTTGCCTAAAGTTAAAAAAAGATTTTATTTGTGAGGAAAAAATCATGTTCATTTTCCGGAATAACCGTAAATATTTCCACAATAAATGTGTGTTTTGTTAATGGCAACGCAGAATCCTTAACCCACTGAGCAAGGCCAGGTGTCCAACATGTGTCCTCATGGAGTCTAGTCAGATTCGTTTCCACTGAGCCATGACGGGAGCTACATTTCTGGAATATTCTTTATAAAATTCCTAACTGTAGTCTAATCATGAGGCAACATCAGCCAAATTCAAATGGAACAACATTCTACAAATTAAGTGATCAGTGTTCTTCAAGTATTAATGCCCTTGGTCTTCCTAAGGGGATCAAAAAGCCATAATCAGGTGGAAACCTGGATCGGACTCCGGGACAAAATAAGAACATTAGTGAAAAAACTGCTGGAATCCAAATAAAGTCTGTAGTTTGGTTAATCATATTGAACCAATGTTATTTTGGTAATTGTCCTATGATAACACAAGATGTTAATGTTAGGTAAAGTTGAATGAAGAGCTTGTGTTCATTCTTTGTACTGTCATTGCAGTTCTTCTGAGAGCCTAAAATTATTGCTAAATTTTAAAAAAATGTACCTGATTTTTATTTTGTCTCTTACCTGATGGTAAAAACAAAAGTCCATACCCATTTTATTAAAGTATATTACAATGGAAAAATTATATATAGCATTAAAGGTTTGGAAGAGTTCTTGCAAAAAATAATGTGTATTTTGCTAGGCAATGAGATAAGTATTCTTTTTTTTTTTGTCTTTTTAGGGCTGTACTGGTGGCATATGGAAGTTCCCAGGCTAGGGGGTAAAATCGGAGCTGTGGCCGCTGTTGTACACCATAGCTACAGCAACACCAGATCTGAGCTGTGTCAGCGACCTATACCACAGCTCATAGCAATGCTGGATACCCCATCCACTGGGTGAGGCCAGGGATTAAACCTGCATCCTCATGGATACTAGTCAGATTTGTTTTCATTGAGCCACTACAGGAACTCCAAAATAAGTATTGGTGATTAAAATTGTAGATAATATGGAAATACAGTATATCTTGTTATATGAAAAACTGGTTAGTTATTTCTAGGTATGTTAACTTTCTAGCAATTAATATGTTCCTTATATTGATTACTAATGTAAAAATAGAAATCTTTTTCTCATTTATATAGAGAAATCTTCATGAAGAAATGGAGAAGCCATATATGCACAATCCTCAATACAATTAAACTACATATATAAAAATGTAAGACTCTACATTGAACATTTTAATACATTTAATATCTCAGAGTCATTTAATCCCTATTATGCCAGTGGGAAAATTAAAATACAGTGTATTGATTTTAGAAAAATTCTATTTCTTTTGATTGAAGCACCAAATTCCTGCCACATTTTCTTAGTCATTTTTAATCTATTTTAGTATATTATAATTTTTTCCAATAATAATTATTTGGAAGCATAATATCAGGGAAGCAGTAATCCAAAATTGAAGAAAATGTAGTCTTTACCTTCTAGCTTGAAAAAATAGAAAAAACATACAGATCTGAGGAAACTACAATGAGAATATAAGGAAGTGAAAGATTGAATCTGACTGAAGGTTGTGAATTAGATTATGCTGGTCTCTTTTGGTGAATACAGATTATTTTAAAGGGAAAAATACTTTTGGCTCATGTAACAGAAGAGATCGAAAATCAGAATAAGTGTAGACGAGGGTGCATCAAGACACATAAATATATAGTTAAAACTGTTTCAGCTCAGACTTTTCATCACATTATTATCAAGTAGCCTATTGCCAAATTATAGAAAAAGTGGATCTCGAAGCTTGCTATGTCAGTTTATATGACTGAAAAATCCACAATATAAATTGTAAGAAAATATGGGAATTCCCGTGCTGGTGCAGCGGAAACGAATCCACCTAGGAACGATGAGGTTGAGGGTTCTATCCCTGGCATCGCTCAGTGGTTTAATGATCTGGCATCGCCATGAGCTGTGGTGTAGGTCGCAGATGCGGCTTGGATTTGGCGTTGTGGTGGCTCTGGCTAGGCCAGCAGCAATAGCTCCGATTAGACCCCTAGCCTGGGAACCTCCACATGCCACAAGTGTGGCCCTAAAGAGCCATGAAAAAAAAAAAATACATAGAGAATACTTATGAAGTAATTGCAAGTTGAAGAAGTGGTATATATGCTGTCAAACGGGCAGTATGATAGAGTTGTTGGTTTAGTTGGTAAAGCTGAATTTTAGTCAGTAGACACCAGTGAAAATTTTACATATGGGTTCCTAGATGGATGTTCTTGCACAAATCACAGCCTTGCTAAGTCGGATTCTCCACATGTCTAAGTGGTAATGTTGAGAGAGAGAGATATCTCAGAGAGCACAGATATTATCAAATAATAAAGGATTAAATACTCTGTACCAATTTTATTGTCATTATCGTTTATTACAGAGGCATTGTTGAGGAAGCAGTTCTTTTACTATGTTTAAAAGATTACAGAGGTGGAGATTGGAAGCCAGGAGGAGGGATTATGTTTTTTTTCTATGAAACTATTCTCTGAGCTCCTAAAAAAATGTATTTCCATAAAATTTCCATTAACATTCACCGTCACATCTACCTACCCACTAGCATTTGAATCCCATACATGTCACCTGGATCATTCTATTCAGGATATAACCATGAGGTTATTTTTCCAATCTAAAAAAAAAAGTAGTTTAAACACACCTTTCTTTTTATAATTCAAAAAATTTGTTTATAAACAGTAGTTTCAGTTTTTCTCCCTCCACTATGTTTTAATTCCTCTCTGACATTATTGTAATGTCTTCCTATAGTCATGTATAAATTATAAAATCATAAACCCTTGGCAGTGGAATTATCAGGGTAAGAGGATATTCAACTTTATTAAATATTGCCAAATAGTTCTTCAAAGTAGTTGTAATGATTTATATTTCAATAGTAATGGATAAGGGATTTTGATATTCTATATTCATATCACAGAAAAGTGTTTATGTTTCCTTTTTGTTTGTTTCTTCTGTTTATAACCAATAACCATTTGAAAGCTGAAATAAAGTTACTTTTAAATTGTTCCAAAATTTAAGCAATGTTGGTCCAAAATCATAACATAGTCTGTAAAGGATTTGTGTATTAAAAACTACACAAAGTGATAAAAGAAATCAATGATATAAGTGGAGAGACACATGTTCATGAATCTGAAGGATCAATATAATTAAGATGTCATTCTTTCAAAATTTCTGTAGGTTAAGGAAATTCCAGTCAAGTTCCATTAGGACTTTTTGTGGTATCTACATGCAGGGTCTAAATTTTTTATGGAACACAAAGTTATTGGAATAGCCAAAATGATTTTGAAAAGCAGCGAAGCTGGAAGTCTCATTATCTGGTTTTAAGTTTATTTTATTTTATTTTATTTTTATTGAGGTATGGTAGATTTTCAGTGTTGTGCTTGTTTTAGGTGTGCAGCTAAGAGATTCATTTATACATGTGCATACGTCCATTCTTTCTCAGATTCCTTTCCTATGTAGGTTATTACAGAATATTGAGCAGAGTTCCCTGTGCTATAGAGTAGGTCCTTGTTAATTATCTATTTTTATATAAAGTGGTGTGGATATGTTAATCCTAAATACCTCCTTCATCCCTTCCCTCAGTCTTTTCCCTCTGGTAACCATAAGTTTGTTTTCTAAGTCTGTGAGTCTATTTCTGTTTTGTAAATAAGTTCATTTTTCTTTAGATTCCACATATAAGTGATATCATATGATGTTTGTTTTTCTCTGTCTGACTTACTTCACTTAGTATCTCTAGGCCCATCTGTGCTTCTGCAAATGGCATTATTTCATTCCTTTTTATGGCTGAATAATCTTGCAGTGTATAAATGTACCACATCTTTATCCTTTCGCCTGTTCATGAACATTTAGATTGCTTCTATGTCTTCACTATTGTAAACAGTGCTGCAGTAAACATTGGGGTGCACATATCTTTTAGAATTATGGTTTTCTCTGGATAGATGCCCAAAAGTGGGATTTCTGGATCATATACTTCTATTTTTGTTTTTTGAAAATCCTTCATACTGTTCTCCACAGTGGTTGTACCAATATATATTCCCACCAATGGTGTAAAAGGGTTCCCTTTTCTCCACACCCTTGCCAGTATATATATTGTTTTTAGACTTTTTTATGATAGCCATTCTGACTGATGTGAGGTGATACCTCACAGTAATGTCTTTTTTTTTCTCTTTTTGCCTTTTCTAGGGCCACACTTGAGGCATATGGAGGTTCCCAGGCTAGGGGTCTAACAGGAGCTGTAGCTGCCAGCCTACGCCACAGCCACAGCAACACGGGATACAAGCCGCATCTGCAACCTACACCGCAGCTCGTGGCAATAGCAGATCCTTAACCCACTAGCGATGCCAGGGATCGAACCTGCAACCTCATAGTTCCTAGTCAGATTCGTTAACCACTGAGTCATGACGGGAACTCCCTCATGGTAGTTTTGATTCGCATCTAAATCAAAATCATCTCTCTAATGATCAGCAAAGTTGAGCATCTTTTCATATACATTTCGGCCCTCTGTCTTCTTTTATGGAATGTCTACTCAGATCTTCTGCCTATTTTTTGATTGAGTTGTTTGTTTTTTTGATATTGAATTGCATGTGCTATTTGTATATTTTGGAGAGTAATCACTTTTTGGTCACTTTGCAAATAATTTCTCCCATTATGTACATGTTTTTGCTTTGTTTATGGTTTTCTTTACTGTGCAAAAGCTTCTGTGTTTAATTAGGTCCCATTTATTTATTTTATTTTTGTTTTCATTACTCTAGGATGTAGAAGCGTAACTATATGAAGCTACATTAATCAAACTAGCATCATCTTTGTGAAAGGATAAACAGATGTATAAAATACAACACTGTACAGAAATAGATGCACACAAACAGTTGATTTTGACAAAGATGGAAAGGTAATTAATTGGCAAAGGATAGTCTTTGCTACAAATTGTGCTGTAACAACTGAATATCATTATACAAAATAATTTAACATTGATCTTTGCCTTTGTAAGGGAGGAAAATATCTTTTCCTCTGTCCATCTCAGGTTATTATCAGGAGCAATGTAAAGGATACTGGAAAAAAGCTGCTTAATGAGAGAAAAACAGAGGTTTAATAGAATGTGCATAGCATTTACAAATAGCATTTATCAATTTGAGTAAGAACTTGGGTTTCTATATCATCTTATGCTAAAACAAAGGAAAAGGGATTTTTGGTTTCAGGGCAGGAAAGGTAAGTTATGGGAAGATGACCAGAGAAAAAATAACCAAGTGTTCTTCAGTAAGGTTTGTTTTTCAGCTTTAAGTCAGTGCCTTCACCATTAATAAGTATTGTTAAGAGTCCTCCTCTTCCTAAGGAAATGGAAATTCCCTTTATAAATATGAATTTCCTTAAAAGGAAAATGTGTGCCCTGATTTTAGAGCTTTTCTGATGTCTGTTGATTCTCAGTATCCTTTAGCTTAAAATGTTTCATATGCTTAAGAGGCATATTTTTGGGTGGCGCAATCTTTACCTTTCACCTTATACTTTATAGAAAAATTAATTCAAAATGAATAATACATCTAAATATAAGTGTTACACTATAGTATTTTTAGAAGAAAACAAGAGTAAATTTTTAGGACTGTAGAACTGAACTGTTCTTTGTTAAAACATCAAAAACATTCATAAAGGAAAAATTGAATAATTGGGCTTCATCAAAATTAAAAATTTTGCTCTGAGAAAAATACTATTGATAGACTAAAGAAGCAAGCTAAAGATGGAAGAAAATATTTTCTCTATATCCGTCGAAGGACTATGTTTACAATATTTTAATAAATTTGAATATTTGATAATTTACCAATGAAGATATATTAATTGTAAATATGCACAGTAGAATATGTTCACCATCACTAGTTATTTCTAAAATGTAAAGTAAAACACCAATGAAATACCATTCTGCACCTATTAGAGTGAATTCATACCTTAAAATGACAATAGTTAATACTGAAGACTCGAGGTTCTCAGGCAGGGGATCAAATCCGAGCCACAAGTGGCACCTGTGGCAGCTCCATATCCTTGTAACCCACGTGCCAGGTCAGGATTAGAACCTGCATCCTGGTGCTGCAGAGATGCCACAGATCCCCTTGAGCTACACCAGGAACTCCTGAGCAAATATAACTCTTATACGTTACTAGAGGGACTGCAAGATCATATTTCTTATAAATTAAACATACTCTTACTATATGATCCAGCAATTCCACTCTTAATTATATATTCAGAGTAATAAAAACTTGTTGACAACCTCCATATGGATGTTTATAATAGTAGAATTTATAATTGTCAAAATTCAGGAACAGATGTCTATGGATGTGCACTTATATAATGGTACACTACTAAGCAATAAAAAGAACATGCAGCAGTGTAGATGACACTCAAATATATTATTCTTCCTTAAAGAGTCCAAAATCAAGGTAGCTTTGTAGTATAGTTTGAAATTTGGGAGGATGATACCTCTATCTTTGTTCTTTTTTCTCAAGATTGCTTTGGTAATTCAGGTTCTGTTATGATTTTATATGAATATTAGGATTATTTGTTCTACTTCTGTGAAAAACAGAATGAATATTTTGGTAGAGATTACATTAAATCTGTAGATTGCTTAGGGTACTATGGCCATTTTAACAATATTAATTCTTACAATCCAAAAGTTTGGGGTATCTTCCCACCCTTTTATCATCTTCACTTTCCTTTATTAGTGCTTTATAGTTTCTAGAGTATAAGCCTTTCACCTCCTTGGTTAAATTTATTCTCTACAAGAGGAGATTTTTCTTTTTGCTTCAGCTAGAAATACTGTTGAATCAGTGTACTTCTTTATGTTGCTGATATAACTATTTTTTTCTTATTTATTCCAAAAACTGATAATTATGTTGATTAGAGTCCAGGCCAGTGAGCCAGACTGGATATGTAGAGAGTATAGTTGGATATAGTTGATTTACAATGCTGTGCTAATTTCTGCTCTACAGCAAAGTGATTCTATTATACAAATATATACATTCCTTTTTTTTTTTGTCAAATCTTTTTTTGAGTCATATGTAGAATCAAAGAAAGCCATCACAGAATATGGGCATATCTGAATATACTGTAGTTGATCAAGAAAAATCATTTAAATATTTACATAAATGATTATTTTAAAACTTTAAAGCATAGACTTGCAGTTATCTTATTTGGTCACAAACCACTTCTGGTTGATTATCTGCTTCCCGCCCACTTATTATAAATGGTGATAATATTTTTTTTTTTTTTTTTTTGCATTATAGCAGGTTTACAGATTTCTGTCAGATTTTCCAACTGCACCATGTGGTGACCCGATTACATGTACATATATGGATTTGTCACATGTAATTAGATATAGTTCCCTGTGCATTACAGTTGAAGCTCCTTGCTATTCCATCATTAAAGCAGTAGTTATCCCCACTCCCTCCCACCCCTCCCCCACCCCTCCCCCGCCCCCTTGGCAACCACAAGTCTGTTCCCCAAGTTCGTGATTTTCTTTTCTGTTGAGATGTTCATTTGTGTAGTGTTTTATTCTCCAGTTATAAGAGATTTCATATGACATC
>PVHT021183648.1:28253628-28317698 GCA_004024745.2 Catagonus wagneri
AATGAAACTGGAGCACACTCTCACACCATGCACAAAAATAAACTCTAAATGGATGAAAGACTTAAATATAAGACAAGACACTATTAAACTCCTGGAAGAAAACATTGGCAAGACACTCTCGGACATCAACCTTACTAATGTTCTCTCAGGTCAGTCTCCCAAAGCAACAGAAATCAGAGCAAAGATCAACCAATGGGACATAAATGGTGATAATATTGATTTTAATTAAATTAAACAGACCACTTCAAAATTTTATGTAAACAGTTATAATTCCTCTAACAAAAGTCATGAATATATGATTAAATAGTTCATTCTTATGAAAAGATTTTTTTCAATGTTGTAATAATTTTAAAACACAATCTACCACTGGGAAAAAAAAATCAACATTTTTCTCAGGTGTTTTGCAGTCTACCTAAGAGCACAAAGCATGGTCTTTACCAACTTGAAAAATACTGGAATGAAAACACAATATTTCAAATGAGAATAAATAAAAGAAATTCGACATGATTATTTTAGGATATACAGTTGCTAAGTTAATAATTTCAATATAGATGTAATGCTTATGAAGTTGTTGGCTCATTATTCTGTAAGGGAATGAAAGGAAAATAGCTGTTGAAATCCCTTGTATATTATCATTACGGTCTATCCTCACATATTTAAAATCCTTTATAGAGTCTTGAATCCACTGTTTCCTTCACTAAAATCTTTAGCTTTTTAGCACACAGAAGTAATTCCTTTGCATCTGCCAACACCAAAGTTCTAAGTCCTTTTATGTGCTGTTCTCTTATGTGCTTTATTGGCATTGACCCTGCCCTTCTACTTCAAAATACATTGTTAGAATAAGTACTAAATAGGAAGAATAAACAGGGAACACTGTGGATCCTTGGAGTAAAGCAAATGTCTAGAACAAAAAGTACCAAATAGTAGGATTGAAAAGTTAGGTGTCAATGTTACGAGGAATTTGAAGTTTCTACCAGTCCAGTTTTTCTGGTTTGTTGATGAGCAGTTTTAAATAAAAAAAAAATATTTATTAAAGAAGCACACTTTGAGAGTAACTCTGTAAACTGCATCTAAAACTAGTCTTTAAACCAAGACTTTTCTGTAGTTGTGTTATAATAAAAATGAAGAATGAATGCCTCTCTGGAACGTTACTCTTCATTAGCAGAATCCCATTGCTCTCTATAATCTTATATCCTTTCATCATACATTTTATATTACTGTTTCCTGCAGGATGAGTTTGAAATCCCTGCAAAATATTCAGGTTGATTGAAAAGAACAAGATCATGCATGTGCTGTAGGAAAAATCGTTTTCTTCTCTTAAAACTTTAAAGCTTGCTTATAATTACAATGGCAATAATTTTAGTTACCATGTAATTGATATTTGACATTACTTAACCTTTGAGTTTTTTCTAACAGTATTATATATAAAGTGTTATAAATGCTCCTTCTCCAGCTTAAATAGAAAAGGGATTACATGACATTTACAAAGTCACACAGCTATATTTTAGAAATGCTAGCTAAGACTAAACAATAGAATGAAGAAACTATACTCAAAATGATAAACACAAGATAAAATATCTCTACAGCTGTGTTAAAATTATTTTCTACATATAATGTATAATTCACCCTTTATGGGACAGTTTTAATCATTGTCAAGACAATGTCTTTGTGGCCTGGTTCAACCACAAAATATAACCAGATTAGGAGTTCCTGTCATGGCTCAGTGGAAATGAATCTGACTAGCATCCATGAGGATGCAGGTTTGATCCCTGACCTCGCTCAGTGGGTTAAGGATCCAGCGTTGCCATGAGCTGTGGTGTAGGACACAGACGTGGCTTGGATCTGGCATTGCTGTGGCTGTAGTGTAGGCCAGCGGCTATGGTTCCGATTTGACCCCTAGCCTGGGAAACTCCATACGCCATGAGTGTGCCCCTAGAAAGACAAAGCAAAACAACAAAAAAAAATGTAACCAGATAAGAACTGTTCAGATTTCTGTCCAAAGCAACAATTTGAGTTTATACTACAAACATGTAACAATGGATATAAATATTAAAATAGAAAAACATTTAAAATGGTATAAATGAAATTAAAAGTTAATACATTTTTGCACAGACAAGAAACAGATTAGAAAATAACATATATGAGCAGAATTTAAACACAGGTTCTGGGTCCAGGATGAAACAGTGCTGACCATGAATTCATATTTTACATGAATGCAAGTCAAAAATTTTGTAGTATCTCTGAAATAAATTCCCTTGGCAGGGATCCAGACCTACCAATATAGGTCTAGCTCTAGAGAGCTGAGATACTGGGTGCAAGACAAAACTCAGAGTAAAGCAGAGATCAGAGAAGGAAGAGGACAGGAAAAAAGACAATGGGTTTTGTAATTAATTTACTGAAAAAAATATTGCAGTGTTAGAAAACAATCTCTCATTAGGGCAGCCAAAAAATAGTTTTGAATTTGCTTCTCATGAACTTAGCCTTAAAAATTTTAAATTACATATGCATGGGACCTCAAACTGATAAAATAGAAACTCCAAAAAGAACAAAATCTTTTATTAAAATAAACAGGAAAGAGCCTCAGATACCTGGATTTTTTTTTAAAGAGATAATAATAAAAAAATCTTGGAATTGAAAAATAAGGGTGCTAAAACTAAACAAAAAATTTGAATAGATGGATTATATTCCAGGATGGCACAATAATATGAGTCAATAAGTGATGGATTTAGCAAAAATGAAACAGACAGGCCTCAGACTACTGTTTACATAGCATAAATATTTAACTCTACCCAGAGAAAATAGGGATTTTCTTTTAAAATTAGTAATTATATAGAAAGCAGTCTGATCAGAAACAGTGTAAATAAGAATTATCCGGAGGAAACCTATCAGTCTAGAATTCTCTATTCTGCTAAAATATCTTTGAAGAATCAGAGCAAAATTAGGTCATTTTCAGACATAAAAAAATACTTTTTATGTCCAGAAACTTCCAAGAGCACTTCTAAAACCATAATATAAATGTAATAACACATTGAGAAGGTTAATGATGTTGAGTTATTGAGTTTATTCATTTTCAGTTATTTCATTTAGAGTATAGCAATGACCTAAAAAAGAACTCAAAAATCAATTACTCTTTATTTTCTATTCATTCCCTAACCTTTGAATAATGAAACTGGTTAAAAATATATTTTCTTCATACATAATCTCTTTATTATCCTTTTTTTCTGAAACACACATGAATATATATATGCAATTATACTGATTATATGTATTATATATTATATAGCCAATATATATGCAAAGTACTAAATTGTACATATATTGGCTATATATATATATATTTTTTTTTTCCTGAGTTATCCAGATTTCTTTTCTTCTTCTTGTCTTTTAAGGGCCGCACTCACGGCATGTGGAGGTTCTCAGGCTAGGGGTCTAATCAGAGCTGGAGCCGCCAGCCTATGCCACAGCAACATCAGATTCGGGCTACTTCTGTGACCTACACCAGAGCACAGGGCAACGCCGGATCCTTGACTCATTGAGTGAGGCCAGGGATCGAACCCACAATCTCATGGTTCCTAGTCGGATTTGTTTCCGCTGTGCCACAACGGGAACTCATCCTTTTTTTCTTTTTATATAAATTCTTCAATGTCATCATTTGTTGCGTTAATAGTGAATAATTGTAAAATACAAAAATGCAGACAATTCAGAACACAGAGCATATATAAGTGCAGTTGTTGAAATAGTTCATGTGAAGGTCTATTAAAAAGTTGATTCTTTCCTCTACTAAATCATTTTTCTCTGGTCTGGCATATCTTCTCTCTTAATCCATTATCCTCACTGTCTTTTAGAGAAGGATTCACCAGTGCCTCTAGATATACTTATATTCCTAGGTATTAAATTTATTTTCATCAGATGAGTAGATTGTAAGAAGATAATAGAAATAGAATTTAAAAGATAACTGTCACATTCTGTAGAATATGACTGAAATCTCTTTGTGATACTAAAGTTCTCCCTTTAAACAGGCTTGGGTAAGGTCAGATTGTATTTAACTTCACCAATAGCACTTGCTTTTCAAAGATATAGTAATAATAAATGTCACTACTGGTACTTTTAAGATGATCCCTTCTAGGTGAGGTAAAGCAACACAATTTCCTGGTTTTCTGAAACAGCTAACATTAAATGTTAAATAGAATTAATTGGCCAGTAAACTGACAAGATTAATTTTAATGCTAAATAAGCTTCGTCCTTTGGGAGAATGATATAGTTAGTACACTTTTTCTTTTTTTTTTTCTGCCAAAAAATAAATGTATGTGCATTATATGGTAAACTTATATAAAAAAGCCCCAAGTAAATAAAATTTGGTAAAACTAACTGAAATACTCAAACATGCATTTATGTTTAAGTTGATTTCAAATTAAGAAATTAAATTTAATAAATTAAAATTAATGAGGTGAACCACCTTTACCTTATTAGGCAAATGTTCACAATGTAGTAGCTTAATCTCAAGAATCCCATTTGGAGAAGTTTAGATCATGGGTGGAATAAATCAGAGAAAGTTTTGAGCTTCCACACTATAGGTTGGGCTCTAACAGGTGTGGAAAGCCACTTCACACAGCGTCTAAAGGTGAATGCAAATTAAGTTTCAGAAGAAATGAATTTCCGTGGAGATCCAAGGTGGTGTGGGGAGACATGAGAGAGAATGGTGGGGAGAGTAATAGTCAAAGCCAGGTGGATTGCTTGGAGAGTAATCTACTTAAAAGCCCATTTGTGTAAGTTAAAATTGCCTAACAGGAAGCTGAGCTGTTTCTGAACACATAGATATCTGTGTTTCCAGATTGTATAGTAAAACATTTTCAGATACTCCAGATAAAAAGAATCTCATTGTTAAGACAAATCTAGGACCCAGTAATTTTGTGGGTAATGCAAGGCTAAACTCAGATTGACTGAGCTTCATATTAGAAACAAAGTTTCTAGGTGGGAACCAGTAGAGAAGGGAAATACTGAGGTACTAAACAGATAATTTAATTGTATCATTTGTAAATCTTAGTTTACTCTTTCATTTACTTTAATCAAAATTTTCATGCTATTATCGATAATGTATTTCATCTGATGTATATATTTCCATTAAATTATAAATTGAATGAGGTAAGAAAATCTACAATTCTATATAGTTATCTCATTCTTGGTTAAAATGATCAATAAACTGATTATTCAATACTGCCTAGTGATGCTTACAATGCTGATGATAATGGTGGTGATGATGCAGGAAGCAATTCAAAATATAAGAAAGTAAAAAGCATTTTTAAAAGAAGAAGTAAGCATAAATACATCCGATATTTGTATTTCTTTGAGAGAAGCATATACGTTTAGTTTTCTAAGAAGTTGTATTACATTGCACATATAATACATTGCACATAAACACGTAAACTATATTCTGTGATTTTGATAGTGCATGAATAACTTAAAAAATCTCTACAAATATATTTAAATAAAAACATTCATAACTTCTTCCATATTCCCTTTTATAGGTAAATGAAAAGCATTGTTTTCCTGACAGGCATTTAGTCAAAACACAATTATATGCCTTGAATGAAAGACAGAAGTAGCACAAATATCCTCTAAAAGAAAGAAAAGTAAAAATCACATACACTGACTTTTGAATATGAGTTATGTTTATAACATTTATAGCTTGCTGTTAATGCTACATTTAAGAGAGTGTTGTTTATAAACCTGAAGCACACAAATAATGGAGAGGAAATAGGAACAAGAAAATTGGTTTCTGGTGACAGAAGCCTTCCTGGCATTAAACATATGGCATAAATCATGTCCTTATTAGATAATCAATGAGCAAAATTGACTGATATTATACTTCAATTTAGTAATTAAGACAGGCACTTGGAGACAATCATTTGATCCCTAGTTTATCAGCAATATGGTTGAAATCTTAGAATATTCTACAGTAAAAGCAATATTGTTATAATACATTTTTCACTTATCACAAAGAGTGGTTTAACATAGTGGAAATTTCTAGTTGTTTCAGTTTCATTTTGAAACCAATTTTTAATTTTTTTTTTTTTTTGCTTTTTTAGTTCCACACCTGAGGCAAAAGGAAGTTCCCAGGCTAGTGGGCGAATCAGAGCTGCAGCTTCTAGCATACAACACAGCCACAGCAACGCAGAATCTGAAATACCTCTGCAAACTATACCACAGCTCTCAGCAATGCAGGATTCTTAACCTGCTGAGCAGGGTTGGGAATCAAACCTGCGTCCTCATTGATACTAGTCAGGTTTGTTTCTGCTGAGCCACAGTGGGAACTACTGAGATCAGTTCTTTGCACTGTCAAAGTTCCCAATCTTTTATGACAAAGAATCTCATTCAAGCATAAAATAACAAGATTCTTATTCAACAAACTCATATTAAGGCCTGAATCTTAATATGTCTTGAATACTCCTTTATATTCACATTTATAAGAAAAATATAAGGTAACGTGTATTTATAATTAGCAGAATTTTAATGTAGAACAAAATCACAGTGAAGAATTTTACCTTGTGGGTAATGTAGAGAACATGATGTGGGTAGAACATCCTTATATTTTTTTCTAAAATCTCTTATTATATGAAGGCAACTACACTCTCTGCACATAAAGCAAGAATTCAAATCAGCATATTCCATTTCTCTCTTTCACTAACTAAAAGTGTATTATGCTCTTTTTTTTTTCTTCTTTCCACCTGTGTTTTCCCCACACTTCAAATGCTATTTATGGGATTAACACTATCTTATTATATAGCTTTAGTCCTCAGGGTCTAATGTGAATTCTATACACTGCACAACTTCAAGTATCAGAAAGAATGCCAAGTTGTAACCACTTAATGATAAAGCAGAATCATTACAAGAAAAGCAAACCTAAGGTTTTACTTCATCCACAGTACTTTTGAAATTTTTATTGATCTGTTTCTGAACAATGCTAAGAAGATTGCATTATTTATCGAGTGGTGATGGTAGCTTCCCATATAAGCAAGAGGTCTATCCATTTTGAACTGTTATGATGTAGTCACCTTGAACTTGGATACATTAAACAGCCACTATTAATGTTACATTACTGCAAGTGTAATAAAATGCTCCTGAGAGAGGAAGAATATATGTAGATGATGTGTGAAGAATTATGCAACAGAACTAAAAAAAAAAAAAAAACCCTCTGGGACTTTTAAATACTACAAAATCTACAATTTTCATAAATTGCCAAGAAAGAAAACACACACAAACACACGCATGTAAACATTTTTGTAAAGCTATCTTCCACAAATTCAGAAATTCTTTCCCTCTCATTTAAGTTCATAGAATTGCATCCACCTTAGAAGATCAAGAAGGGCTATTGGTAATAGGAAGAGAAAGTGATTTCTTAAGATCACCTTCTATGTGAATAGGGACTTCAGATTGCTATTCAAAGCTTCCTTATCAACCATGCTTCCAGGTGACTTCCACTCTGGGTGTTTTCTTAAGCAGAAAAAATAGGACTTTGGGGCAGGTCGGGGAAAGAGGCTAGGGAGTGGGATTTATCAAGGTTAAAAAGTTATTCTAAGCCCTTTACTATATAGAAAAGGAAATAAAACAGATTGCAGTGATTTTTTTCTCAAATTTGCAAACATGTTTCCTATCAGAGCTTGGAAGAGAATTAATTCTCTGTCCATTGAAGAAGACTCTAGATCTACACTGTGATTAAAACTAAAAGATGGAAGAGGTGCGTAGAGTTAGAGGTTTGGATACTAAATGCTGACAACATATGATCTTCCAGGGACCATAGTGAGTACTGCTGTATAATAGAGTAAGTCTACACCCTCATTCTTCCAAACCTCTTTTAAAGGATAACACTAGGAAGTAGAAGGTGTTGACTAGTTATAAACCTTTGAGTTTTGATACCATGAAAGAGAATCTCTGTGCTATCTCTTTTAAAATTGTATTTTCTGGATTATTTTTGCCTTTTTTATTTTGATTTTTCCTTTATTTTTCTTTTTACATTTTACTTTTGATGGCACTGAAAACCAAGAAATGTCACCTTTTTATTTTATTTTTTTTTTTTGCTTTTTATGGCCAGCCTACAGCATATGGAAGTTCTTGGGCCAGGGGTTGAATCAGGGCTGCAGCTGCCGGCCTGCACAGCAGCCATGGCAATGCCAGATCTAAACCGCATCTGCAACCTATGCTACATCTTGTGGCAACATCAGATCTTTAACTCACTGAGTGAATCCAGGGATCAAACCTGCTTCCTCACAGATACTATGTCAGATTTTTTTTTTTTTCCTGGCTCTTTAGGGCCACACCTGTGGCTTATGGAGGTTCCAAGGCTAGGGGTCTAATTGGAGCTACAGCTGCTAGCCTACACCATAGCCACAGCAATACCATACTCAAGCCACATCTGCGACCTACATCACAGCTCATGGCAACGCCAGATCCTCACCCCACTGAACGAGGCCAGTGATTGAAGCCACAACCTCATGGTTTCTAGTTGGATTTGTTTCCACTGAGCCCCAATGAGAACTCCACAATATCACTTTGAGGAATTCATAGTTTTTTGAGAGCAAAGCAATAATCGAATAAATAATAATACAAAGCAGTAAAGAGCTCTTAGTACAGTAAGAAATGTTTCTTTTAGAATACAGACAGTAGCAACTCCATTCCTCAGGGAACCAAGAAGGCTTCACAGAGGAAGTGACTGGTCAGTTGAAACTTGATCATTGAGTAGAATATTGCCAGTGACAGAGAACAAAATGGGAAGCAAGTTATGCTGTTGGTGAAGCTCAACACTAGAACCTAATAAGCCCAACTGGCACAGTAGGTGACTAGTCTTCATTTATGTGGCTTTTGCTATCATTAAATCAGTAAGCAGTAATAGTCAAAGTGGTACTTGCAAGTATATCAAAGCTTGGCCCCTGCCCTTCAAGAATAAGTAAGGAGCAAGGAAAGAGCCTGAAAGCAGAATAGAAGAAAATATACTCTCTTTTATGCAGAGGAAGCATGTTTCTTTCCCAAGAGGAAATGACTTCCATTCTCCATGCTGACAAGGAACACGTCTTTATTGTCCTCTGCAGCACTTAGCACATTGTGGATATTTATTTAATGAAGGCTTCTCTCACTACAGTGAGTGATGTTGAATTCTAACATCCAGACTTATGTTTCACTGTCCCTACAATGGAAATTTAGAGCTTCTTCTCAAGTGCAGAGTCAAGTGACAAGTTGATAATTCTTTTCTTTCAAATGCAGGGTCAATAACACTTAACAAAAAGTTCTTTTATATTGTCTTGTTCAGTGGCTTCTAACCTGGTGAGTGTTTCTGATAGTTCTCAGTTATAATCTAATTCATTTATACTAGATCAACTACAATCTATGGTAAGTGTGGATTTTAAGAATATTAAACAGGACCCTTTTAATATGTTTATCAGAAGAAAATTCATGATTTGGTATTTGCTTTTAGTCAACTTTGGAACATTTTTCTACATTTAATAGACTTCAAAGTTTTAACCACAGAATGAAACAAGAGTGACTTGAACCTTTATAACTATGTTTCTGGTATTAAATGAGGTTGGTTCTACCCCAATAATGAGCTATGTTAGTGTTGAGTATTTTAAATGAGAATCAATTAAAAAAAAATCTATACTGTTTTTTATTTTCCTATTAAAGTATAGTTGATTTATATGCTGTGCCAGTTTCTGCTGTTGATTTTTATGTTGTGCCAATATATATATTTTTTTCTCATATTATCTTCCATCACTTCTATCCCAAGAAATTGAATATAGTTCCCTGTGATATATAGTAAGGTCTCATTGCTTATTCCATTCTAAATGTAGTAGTTTGCATCTGCTAACTCCAAACTGTGGGTCTTTCTTACTCCCTTCCCCTCCTCTTGGCATCCACAGGTCTGTTCTCTATGTCTGTGAGTCTGTTTCTGTCTTGTGGATAGGTTCATTTTGCCATATTTTAGATTGCACATATAAATGATATCATATGGTATTTGACTTTCTCTTTCTGACTTACTTCACTTAGTATGATAATCTCTAGTTCCATCCATGTTGTTAAATGGCATTAATTTGTTCTTTTTTGTGACTGTATACTCCATTGTATACATATACCACATCTTCTTAATCCATTCATCTGTATCGGGCATTTAGTTTGTTGCCATGTTTTGGTTATTGTGAATAGTGCTGTTATTAACATAGGGTATTTTTCTAATCATACTTTTGCATAAATTTGTAAGCGGTGAATCATAAGTAGCAATCACGGTCATCCTGGAATATAAAAAGACCCATAGATTCCCATACAGATTTGGAATATTCACATACCTGACCTAGAAGTAGATGATATTAAATTTTTTGACCAGTGAAGACTCATTATGAGGTAGTTATTTATTTTTTTTTTGTCTTTTTGTCTTTTTAGGGCCGCACCCGCGGCATATGAAAGTTTCCAGACTAGGGGCCGAATCAGCTACAGCTGCCAGCCTATACCATAGCTACGGTAACATCAGATCCAAGCCACGTTTGTGACCCTACACACAGCTCATGGCAATGCCGGATCCTTAACCCACTGAGCAAGGCCAGGGATCGAATCTGCAACCTCATGCGTGGTACCTAGTCAGATTCATTTCCACGCGCCACGATGAGAACTCCTGAAGTAGTTATTATTAATGACTGCAAGCATAGTAAGACATTTATAAACATATACACATACATACCAATGAACGCACCCTATATTTTTCTTAGAAATGACATACATTATTAGTTAATTATAAGGTATTTGAAACATAAACATGTTTCATCTTTAAATAGCAATTGTGGGATATTTCATAAACAGAAAAAAAAACAACAAACAAAATCAATGAAAAACAGCAACACAGAAAACCAAAATAGAAAAGCCCAAGTAAAGGTGATATTGACTCAACATTTCTTAACATTTTTAACAATTTGTAAGCTAGTTATAATAATTAAACAAAATAAAGGCCAAATTTCTGTTACAGTGGGAATTTTTTCAGCAATCACAACTGCAATGAGTTATAACTCTAGGAGTAAAATGAGTTTTATTTTTTAATCCTTGAATTTCATGTTCTTTTTCCATTCCCTGCTGTAATGTCAACACTTTTGTTTTTCTAAAATTTTCTTGCCTAAAATAAGTGTAGCCATGAGATATTTCTTAGTTTTTTAAAACTTTGCTTTAGTTTAAAAATATGTGTAGATTTATAGAAAGGTTGTAAGTATACATGGAGAATTCTCATTTACCCTTCACTCAACTTTTCCTAAGGTTAGCACTTTATGTAAATATTCAATGACATTTTTTTAAATTAATATTACTGTAATACTATAAACTATGAACTCTATTCAGACTTCCTCAGTATTTTTTTTGACTAATGATTTTTTTTTAATTCCAGGATTTAATCCAAAATCTCACATTGCTTTTACTTTTATTTTTTTTAATTTTTATTTTATTTTTTTGCTTTTTAGGGCTGCACCTGCAGCATATGGAGATTCCCAGGCTAGGGGTCGAATTGGAGCTACAGCCGCTGGCCTATACCACAGCCACAGCAATGCCAGATCTGAGCCTCATCTGTTACCTACACCAGAGTTCACGGCAACGCTGGATCCTTAACTCCCCTGAGCAAGGCCAGGGATCATACCCGCAACCTTATGGTTCCTGGTCGGATTCTTTTCTGCTGCTCCATGATGGTACTCCTCACATTGCCTTTAAATGTTCACGTCTTACACCTTAAATAGCTAAATGCGAAGGCTGTGTCATATGGCTGGTTTATGTTTCATTCTTAAAGAATTGAAGACTGTTTTCCAAAGTGACTGAGCAAATGTGAGCATTGAGCATACCCCCCCTCAATGTACAAGTATTCTATTTCTTCCACATCTTTGCCAATTGTTAGTACAACTCATCTTCTTAAATTTAGTGATTCTAATATGTGTCTAGAGGTATCCTGCTGTTTTTACTTTGCATTTCTTTAATGACTAATAATATTGCTCATCTTTTCATGTGTTTGCATGCACACGTCTGAGATACCATGGGTTTGGACCCAGATCATTACGATAAAGTGACTGTCACTAGAAAGTCAAAATTGCTTCTTGATTCATGGGCTCCAGAATGGATATTATATTAGTAGGCCTGAAAACAGTATAAATGTTATTGTACATCTCCATTGGAGCACTTGGGTGACCAGGTGCCTTGTTAATGAGCAGTACTGTTTTACAGGAAATTTTTTTTTTTTTTTCCTGAGCAGTAGATCTCCGCAGTGGCCTTAATATTCAGGGAACCGTGTTGTTAAGAGACTTGGTGTCATGCAATATTTGTTGTTCTATTTATCAGGCACAGGCAGAGTGGATTTTTCATAATTCTTAAGAGCCATAGGATTTTCAGAATGGTAAATAATCATTGGCTTCAACTTATTATCGCCAACTGTATTAGTCCCTAACAAGACAGACAGCCTGTCATTTGAAGACAGGCCTTGGCTTCTCCTCTCCAGTTATAAAAGTTATGGCATCTTCTTCCAATAAAAGGCTGGTTCATCTTACACTGAAAATATGTTGTCTCGTCTAGTCTCCATCATCAATTATCTTAGCCAAATCTTCTGAATAACTTGCTGCAGCTTCTACATCAGCACTTGCTGCTCCACCTTGTACTTTTATCTTTTAGAGACCAGTTTTTTCCTTAAACCTCATGAACCAGTATCTGCTAGCTTCAAACTATTCTTCTGCAGCATCCTCATCTCTCTCAGCCTTTACAGAATTGAAGACAGTTAGATCCTTGCTCTGGATTAGGCTTTGGCTTAAGGAAATGTTATGGCTTGTTTGTTCTTCTGTCCAGACCACTCAAATTTCTCCATGTTGTCAACAACGCTATGTTGCTTCCTTATCTTTTCATTTATGTGTTCACTGTCTTATATATAAAGGTACGGTTCATGGTGCCTGAAAATAATCACAATAGTGACATCACAGATCACTGATCACAGATCACCGTAATGAAAAAGTTTAAAATATTGCAAGACTTTCCAAAATGTGTCAGAGACACAAAGTGAGCAAATGCCACTGGAAAGAAAGGCTCCAACAGACTTGCTTGATGCAAGATTGCCACAAAACTTTAATTTGTAAAAATCACAATTATCTGTGAAGTGTAATAAAGCAAAATACAAGAAAACAAGATACATGAGTACTTGCTATACTTGTATCATCTTTGGTGAAGAATCCTCCTTGTTGGTATATGTTGATGTACCTTTCTGTCTACAACAATCAAAAATTCAGGATTAAAAGTACACAAAACAACAGATTTCAAGACAGTGGATATTGGGCCACAAAAGATCATGATCTGTGGGAGATCAAAAGCAAATCACAAGCACTAAGACTACCCCAGTTTACACGCCTGGAGAGATTTAACATTCTATTGCAAATGGGTGGATGGATGGGGCCTCCTTCAGTTGAAGAAATGGAACTAAGAATTTGGAGATTATAAGCCTAGGTTTTACAAGAGAATACCAGAGAGGACAGAGATAGACAAAGGGTCATGTCAGAAATCTGAAAAGTGAGAATTTGGTGGAGAGCTAATTATAGATACTTCTTAGCATTCTAGCTGGAAAAACATACAATTCATGGGACATTATTGACCTTATCTGGTTTTAACTGAGCTTTTTTCTGATTTAGTTTTGTTTCCTTGTTTTTTTTTTCTTTTTGGTGGTGGTGGTGGGGGCCCCAGGATTTAGATGAATCACCTTTAATTAATCATACTACTGATATCACAGTATAGTATCTAGTGTTGAAATATTGTAGATAAAATAATTTTGAGAACATTAATATGCATGGCTCTGAGAGAGAGTAGATTTTTTAGGGTTCAACTCGGTTTACAGTTTTCTTTATATATATATATTTTTATTCTCAATAGCACCTGGCGGTTCTTTGCTCCTATAGTAATAAATATTTGTTGAATAAAGGAAAGAATGAATGCTTGAGTGAATGACTAACATGGTATAAGTCAATAGATGGCTACAGTCATTTTTTGTTGTTAAATTTCTTTATTATAATATTTCAAAAATGCGGATTTCATATCTTAATTATACTGGGTTTATCGCTTCATTTATGATTGAATATTCTTTCATATATGCTTAAATGGAGGTGGGAGAGTATGGGAGCAATTTTTTTTTTTTTTTGAGCATTATTCTTTGGAGGCCTCTTGAACTTTCTTGACCTTTAAAGTAAATTGACTCAATGTTTTTTTTCTTCAGTTATTTCCTTACAGGTGTGTTTTGTTTGCTTTTTCTTTATTTTCTTGTATACTTCTATGTCTTGCTGATCAGAGCTTAGATGCTTAAAGCCACATCATTTTAGGAAGAGATCTCCAGTACCGTGATCTTCCGGCCTCCTCAGTTTACAGTTGAGGAAACAAAGTCTTAGGGAAGTAAACATCTTACCTAAGGCCAAACAGCTGGGAGAACTGGGCTGGAACCCCCAAATTTTGATTCCACGTTTCATGCCTCTTGTAATTCATCATCTTCATCTTTCTGCCCTTGACTGTCAGTGTCTCTTTTAACGGCTCTCTTCTTAATCTCCCCTGCATTTTGAGACTGATACTTTAAATAGCTTTTTTACTTTATTAATCACCTGCTATGTTGCTATATTTCTCTAGGAGGAACAAACCTGTGTTTTCTGAAAAAGTTGTGAAAAGCCTTTCTTAATTTAATTTTTAAATTTATATTGGAATATAGTTAATTTACAATGTTGTCTTGGTTTTAGGCATACAAAATGATTCAGTTATATGTATATGTATATGGTCATAGCACCCTGAATGCTCCAGATCTTGTCAGATATTGTTATTACTTATTTGCTTCCTTTATTTTCTCTTTGCAACATACCTTTATAAAGGCTATATTAGTCATATTTGCTGTGGCAAGAAAATAGTTCCTAAATCAGTGTATTTGAATAATAAAAAATTGCTTTGGTAGGTCATTTCTTTCTGCTCTGCTCAGCTTAGTTTTGTCGTGTTCAGCTCTGTTCCTCAAGTCACCTTCCTCCATGACCTATGACCTATGACCTCTGAACTTGAACAAGAAGAGAGGAGCAAGAAGCCGAATTGAACTGTGCGAGTATGTTTACACCTTCCATTCGTATGTGGTGTACCCATTCTATTGCTCAAAAAATGGTCACATGTCTGAGCCTCAAGGGAATTCCTTGAATCCAAAAGGAGACTTGGCAAAAATGGGGAGATAAGACCCTCCTGCAGGAGAGAGTACATTACTGAGGACAATAATATAAGGATCTTGATGCATTTTTATGTTTTCTGTACTAAAGATTCTCTAGGGTCTGCTTATATGAATTTCACAATCTTCTCTCATGGTGGACATGAACACCAGAATGTTATTTTCCAAAAGTTTTTAGATCCATGCTAGTTTTATATGAACAAATATTAGCCAGATTTACTTATTATTTGAATTCTAAGGATGTATTTTAAAAACATATTTGTCTGCCAAATAAGAATGCCCCTTTCAAGTATTTCTAATCTTCTTGGGCTATAAATATTTATTATTATTTATCCAGGTGACATAGTCAATTGAAGCTCAAAAGCACAAAGTTTTTGGAACATAAATATAAACCTGTAAAAACTTCCTAAAAATGAAATAAAATTAGAACACTTCTAAAATATAAAAAACAGTTTTAACAAAATAACATGTTCTACTGTTAAAAATGTATATTAAATGAAATGAATAATAATAAGATATACTGGAAAGTATACCTTAGAGTTAAAAGTCAAATACCTTTAAATATGACTGTCCTGCTTTAACTATCTCTGGGATACACAAGTTCACAAGTTTCCACGTATTTCCCAAAACTTAAAGTATGAAATACAGTAGATAATTTATATCATACTGATTCAAAATTAAAAAATTTTACACACACATATGAAAAATGATAGGTAAACAACTTTGATAATATAAAATTAATTTTTACGTGAGCATAGCAGTTTTCCTAACTTGACTGAATATGGACACAATTCTGCCACTATATGGAGAGTCACAGAAAATTTTACAAAGAAAAATTTTCCAGTTATATTGATGAGTATACCTAATATTCTTTAATGAATGGCAGTTTAACTATGTATAATAATGTTCCAACCACTCAAAACCACTTTAAAGACAAAGACAACTTCTGTTTAATCCTAATATTTCTATTCAATCAAAATTATTCATATTAGTTGTATCAGACTGTCTGTAGAGGTCATTAGAATAATTGGCAAGAGTGGATTAGCACAACTTTTTTTCCCCATGTAACAGTATGTTTATTTATGAAGTAGCTTGTTGAACTGAGAACACACTTAAAATCCTCTGCTTCCTCTTAGGAAAGTGAACCCTGGTAAATGATGATAAGAACCAAGGTTTATAAATGGCAATACATGTGATTTTTTTTTTTTTTGGAAGAATTGGAGTCAAAGTAATATATTCTATATAGAAGGTATGGGAAATTTGGGCAAAAATAGGAGGGATCTAGGAACTAGCAGGGAAAACAAGCGACTGGGGAGCAGAAGACACATCAAGGGCACTATGAACACACAACCTCAACTTCTACTGCTAGTTAGCAGTGAGGTTTGGGAGTAGAGGCATTTATAAAGTTGTATGCTCTGAGGTATGTTAAGTCTTCTTCTGTCTCTTTCTTTCATTAAATGTCTAAGTAAGTGTATTCTGTAAAATAGTGCTAAGGATATCAATAATGCCTCCATACAATGAAAGGGTGCTGGATTGATTACTATGTAACAGTAAGTTTTGTATGACAGCACAGCCAATGTATGAAGGAGCACAGTATTTGTTACTTGTGGATTCTAACATTCACCCACCCATCCATTTATTTATTTAGAAATCGGCTAGGTGTTTATTCATATAGAAAATAAGCATACAGTTGGGACTGGCATCGGCACACTGTAGTATATGGAAAAACTGGTCAAACAGGACCTGCTATATAGTTCACGGAACTCTATCCAATATTCTGTGATAATCTCTATGGGAAAAGAATCTGAATAAGAATGGATGTGTAGGAGTTCCTGTTATGGCGCAGCAGAAATAAATCCGACTAGGAACCATGAGGTTGTATGTTCGATCCCTGGCCTTGCTCAGTGGGTTAAGGATCCTGTTTTGCAGGTGAGCTGTGGTGTAGGTCACAGATGTGACTTGGATCCTCTGTTGCTATGGCTGTGGCGTAGGCCGGTGGCTACAGCTCCGATTTGACCCATATCCTGGGAATCTCCATATGCCATAGCTGCAGTCCTAGAAAAAGACAAAAAACAAAACAAAAAGAATGAATGTGTGTATAACTGACTTACTTTGTCATACAGCAGAAATTCTCACAACTTTGTCAACTCTGCTTCAATAAAACTTTTAAAAATGAAAAAATAATGAAAAAATGATATTCAAATGTCAAAAAAATAAAGTAAGTATACAGGAGTTCTCATGTGGCTCAGTGGGTTAAGGTTCTGTCATTTTCACTACTACAGCTCTGGTTGCTGCTATGGTGGTTTCACCCCTGGACAGGAATTTTCACTTGCCACAGGTGTGGCCAGAAAAAAGGAGAAAAGAAATGTACACAATGCCCTTAATGAAAATCACTAATTTATATATGGCACTTTAAAATAAAAAGTATTCTCATATATTTAGTCCTCATAATAATCTCCTGGAGTAAACATTTCTATTATCTCATTTTGCCAGAGTGTTATGCATTATATCCAGGAGACAAAATAATCAAGACTGAAATGCAGATCTCTGAAAAACCAAATTCTTACAAATCACTTAAAACAAAGACCAGTATTTGAAAAATACATAAGCGTTGATCACTGTGTAAATATTTCTAGTAGAGAATATTATACCCAGACATCTGTCATTCTGACCTTTAAAGTGGTACTGGAAATGTCACGTCTAGCCTAAATAGCATACCCATTACATGCTGAAATGTTCAACAGAATATAAGCTGGGGACAAACAAGGACAATCTGTCAAGCCAGCTGTTCCCAGCATTTGATAACACTCTCCTTCAGAGAAAGAAACTTGTCACTGATACCATTTTCCACTTAGTGGTGATAAATGCCAGTATGTCAGTTCTTCACATATTAAAAGATGTCCACATATCTGGTCTGACACAACATGTGGGGTCTCCACTCAACAGGACAAAAGCACTGCTAAGACACTTTTGCTTATAATGTAATTAGAATCTGAATTTGTAGATCATTTGATATTTTTGCTAATGGATCAAACAAAGAAGTAGGGTAAAAATATTTCATATTTTGTTCTTTTCCCCAACTCCTAATCATTTATTATTTCTTATAACATTTTTTGTTTGTTTTTTAGGACCTTACCCACAGCATATGGAAGTTCCCAGGCTAGGGTTCAAATTAGAGCTACAGCTGCCCGGCCTACACCACAGCCACAGCAATGTGGGATCCGAGACATGGGATAACCTATACCGCAGCTCATGGCAACGCCAGATCCTTAAACCACTGAGCAAGGCCGGGGATTGAACCCACATCCTCATAGATACCAGTGGGATTCATTTCAGCTGTGACACAATGGGAACTCCTAACACTGTTCTTTGTTCTTTTAATTTAAGCTTAATGATGAGAATGCCAACACTGCACGTAATAGGAAAATGCTATTAAGTTAATCTTAGGGCACCTCAAACCATTTTCTGCCTTTTTTGATAGAAACATTTAAAAATTGAAAATATGAAGATGAGTATGACTACCTATTGAGGTCATTAAACCAAAAATTCAGTTAAAATTGACTTTGGAAAATGTTTTATCAGATATTATTGTAAAATTAACCTAAAAGAGAAAATGAAAAGTAGTGATCAAAAATGGGACAGCATTTAATATCTTTAAAAATCTTAACATTTTTTAAAATAGTCATTGTAAAATAGTATTGTTTGTTTTCTAACATTTATGGGTACAGTGTATAAGAACTAGCAAAACAAAAGGGGAGGAAAATAGAGTTCTGTTGAATCAAAGTTGCTGTATATCCTGGATTGAAAAGTGCAGCACGTATTGGTGCCATTTCTTGGGATAAAGGAAACTTCCGGCAAAAATAGGTTTAAACAATATCTGAATCAAGTTTGAAGCCTATAAGATGCATGTGAGATTGGCTAAATTGACAGTAAAGAGACAGGAGATTTAAATTTGAATATTTTTAGCATGAAGATATGATCGAAAACTGTAAGGGAAAAATAAAAAGATGATGCTATCAATTAAAGTCATAGGGTAGAAAGAGAAGGAGTCTAGGTCTAAATTAAACAATAGAAATATTTGGGAATCTTACATGTAAAATTACAACTCTGAGAAAATTAATAGTTTATAAATGGATAAAGTTTATCTACATGTATTTCTACAATTTTGGCTCTGAAGGGTAATGAGAAATGAGGTGAAAACTGCAGATTGATACTTAATAAAAGAACTTTAAAAAAATCTGAGATATTTTAAGTTTGAGGTATTTGAGGTTAGTTAAAAACAAATCCTTGAATTCATTTGCATTGTGCTGATTATTTTGCCTTTATACTCTCACTTAACCTGTATAACTTAATGAAATATGCATTGAAGTATTAAACTGTAATTAACTCAGAGTTTCAAATGAGAAAGCTGAGGTTTCTAAAGTGGTAAGAGGGGAAGCCACAGTTCAAATTTAGGATTATTGACCTTAAAACCACATATTTAACCGCTCTAGTACCTTCATGTTGGTAATCTGGTGGGGATGATCCACCAGAGGAAGAAGCTTGATGATGCATAAAGGAGAGTAGAAAAGAAAGGAGATGCACTTGAAAAAGTTAGGGCATATTTAGAGAGACTGGCCTTTGATAGCAAAATAGCAAGTCTTCCATGAATGAGATGCTAAGATGGTGCATATTTAAGTAATTTGTAGGTTTTACAGTATTCACGTATGTCAATGTTGAGAGTCATGAGGCGGGATATTGAACTGGAAAATCTTACTAAAAAGCTTAAGTTGACATTTACACATAGTTTTCATACATACAGAGAATATTTGAAAATTTGATAGAAACAGGGACAACATGCATTTCAAGAATCAAGGACATTGCTGAATCGTTTGTATAGGAAGGTATTTTAATGGACCTGTTGGTTGTGTGAAGTTAATACCAAAATCCTAATCAGAAATAGAAAGGTAATGAGACAAAGAGGAGCTAAATGCTGAATATCATGATATATATATAAAAAAAAAGTCTTTCTGAACTGAAGCCCCGAGTGTATCACTCAGCCTAGAGACAGCTCTCAGAGAAGGGAAAACCTATATTTCTCATCTATTTAAACCCAGGAAGTGGTTGGATACCTGATTTGGGGGTGGGTGTGAAATAGTCATTGGGGGTGGCTTGGGAGTGAGAGATGGGGGAGATGGAATGTTGAATCCTTTCAGCATTTTAGCATGGTGGGAGAGAGACTGGCAAGCAACCAGCCAAGGAAGAACAAGACCTAGGTAGCTCCTCTGGAGAAAGCAATGTCAGTTGTCTCATTTTAGGAATTTATCATTGCACTTTTCATGTATGTAAAAGTTTTCAGATGTGTCATTTCCAATTTTAATAATAGCTTTGAAAAGTTAATTATGACAATAAACATTGACCAAAGGGTCACCTTAACAATGATTGGCTAAGATATGAAAATACACTGGATTTCTACACCATTAAAGCTCTCCCTTAGAATGCCTAAGAAATAAAACGAACAAAAAGAAAAAAAAAGAAGAAGAAAAAAAACTGCCTTGGGTGGAAGGCCCAATAAAAGAATGGAACTGCTAAAGTGTTGCTGGGTGAGACTTTGTACTTTCATTGGGTTACAGGAATGGATTACATTCTGAAAGATGGAATATTTGAGAATATTTATGTTTTCTTCTAAGAGCCTCTATACAGTTTATTTTAAACTCTGGTACACCAATTAACTATATTTTGGACTAATTTCTGTCTCTAATATTGAACAAAGAGTACATTTTAGTCTCATCACAATTGCCAGTGTTAGATATCTGGGCCACGGAGTAAAAACAGACCTTGGTCAGGCATTTCTGAATATTGGATTAGGAGGTTATTTGTTAAAATTTTCCCACTATTACAGTTCCAGGTGGATGCATTATTTGAGTGTGACATTATTTTTTGAAGTAATAGCCACAGATCATAGTCTATACACTGATAAAATGCACCAAAAAATACTCATTCTGATCTTTTTAATTAGAAGAAATTTGAAAATTGTCTTTTGGCATCTGTGGGAATTTCAGATTGTATTTTAATATTCTAAGCATATCTACATTGAGTTTCTGTAAATTACCCTCAACTAGACTTCCCTTCACCTTAATATTATAACCTTTTCATTTTTCTCTGGAAATTCTCATACATGATTAAATTCTACAAATGTTAAAAAGAAGCTGAGTATATTTCAATCTTCCTACTTTTATGTTTATGAAGCACTGTCTTATAAATAGTATAAAATTAATCTCATACATCATAAAGGCTATACCAGCTAATCAAATTATGTACAAAATGAACAGTAAATATTTTACTATAAAGAAATTAGGGGCATTCCCTTCGTGGCTCAGTGTTTAACAAATCCGACTAAGGACCATGAGGTTGCAGGTTTGATCACTGGCCTTGCTCAGTGGATTAAGGATCCGGCGTTGCTGTGAGCTGTGGTGTAGGTTGCAGACGCGGCTTGGATCCCATGTTGCTGTGGTGTAGTTTTCAGACGCGGCTTGGATCCCATGTTGCTGTGGCTGTGTCGAAGGCTGGCAGCTACAGCTCCTGTTAGACCCCTAGCCTGGGAACCTCCATATGTCGCGGGTGTGGCCCTAGATAAGGCAAAAAGACAAAAAAAAAAAAAAAAAGAAATTAGGAAATGGCAAGATTACTAATAGATAATGAATTTTAAGTAACTTTTTATTAATAACAGTTTATAAATCCTAGCAAACAGCTTATTATACTTATCAGAAAGTGGAAATTACATTTTTCTCTCAAGATTTTAACTTGTTTTAGGACATCATTTTCTAGTTAATTTATGACCATGTCAATATGAATTTTTCTTTTTTATGGCCACACCCACAACATACAGAGTTCCTGGGTAAGGGACTGAATCCAGTCCTCAGCTGTGACTTACACCGCAGCTGCAATGTGGGATCCTTAACCAACTGCACAGGAAGGGATCAAACCCATGCCTCACAGAAGCCATAGCTACTGCAGTTAGATTCTTTCTCTCTCTCTTTTTTTTTTTTAATTGTCTCTTTTTAGGGCTGCACCTGAGGCATGGAAGTCCTCAGGCTAGGGGTCGAATCTGAGCCACAGCTTCCAGCCCACAGCCACAGCAATGTGGAATCCTAGCTGTGTCTGTGACCTACATTGTATGTAGCTCATGACAACACCAGATCCTTAACCCACTGATGAAGGCTAGGGTTAGAACCCACGTCCTTATGGATACTGTTGGTTTCATTACTGCTGAGCCACAGTGGGAATTCTCTGCCATTAGATTCTTAACCTACTGCATCACAAGCAGGAATTCTGTCAATGTGAAATTTTTTTCTGTAAATTATTTAGGTTATTAAATTGTTTTTTTCCCTACAACTGTGGAGTTTCTAGATTATCTCCCATTTACCACCACTTCCTGGTATTCACACTGTTGTGCAGTTTCCTAGCCTTGAGTATTGTGTTTAACCTGGTTCTTCTTTCTGGCAAATATAATAGAGAAAAGGTGATGGAATGTCACTTTTGGGTTATAAAAGACTGTGACTTCCATCTTATTCACATTCTCTCTCGTGCTCTTGTCACTTGGTCAGTTTGATGAAAAAAGCTACTACAATGTGAAGTTTGAGAGTCATGTGGGGAAGCAAATCTTCCCTCAGTCCAACTTGGAAAAAACTGCAGCCTTGTTGCAAATCTTGGTTGTAACCATTAGCCAGAGAGCACAGCTAAATAAGCCTGAACTAGATTCCTGCCCACATAACTGTGTGATAAATGTTGTTTCTCTAAGGTGCAAAATTTTGGAGTATCTTTTATTAGGCAGTAGTATGTAATTAATGCACTCATTATCTCCCTTATACTGTTATATTTTGGAGAATTTTACATTAACTTTTTTTTAACTAGTGAAATTTTCCCTAAAGTCAATCAATATTGCCAAAATGCCAAAGTGAAAGGCAAAAAGAGAATTATTTACCCTATCTATTTGGTTTATTAACATTATCCTTGGACTTTATTTCTATAGATTCTTGAAATAAGCTGTCTGAAAGACAAATTTTATCTTTAGAGTCATCTGATTAAAAGATTCTCATTGGATCAAATCCACCCCCCCCCCAAAAAAAAAGATTTTAGCAGAAGTGATATTTTGTACCTCCTTGAGTTTTAGGATGGAGTGAGAATTAATGCTGGCCCATACATAACTACGCATTATATAAATTGGTTATATAAGAGTCATACCAGTGAGTGGTCCCAGTGAATTAAGAGAATCAACTAAAAGACACTTTCTTCTGATAGATATAATATTCTGTTACTTGTTAATAAAATAGTTATCATCTACAAAACAAACATCTCGATGGATCTTGGTGGTGGCTTTCAGAATTGTTCATCTGAAAGGGGAATAAGAGAAATTGAATGAGAGAAATAAGAAAATTGAAGGGGGAGTACAAGTGGGGGAGGGCACTCTAGAGACTATGTTTAAACTCTGTTCTAGTCACCACATTAAAAGTTAAAAACACTAATGCATTATTTTTACCTAATTTAAAATCTTGTGTACTGGAAATATACATGAAATAGTCTGAGTCTGGATTATTCTCAGTGCTATGTTTGTGAGATCTATTTATGTTGATGTGTGCAGCTGTAGTTTGTTCATTCTCATTATGTCAGAGAATTGCATTGAGTAAATATACCCCAATTTATATATCCATTTTGTGATTAATGGACATTGGGTTGTTTTTAGTTTGGGAAATTATGAACAGTGCTGGAATCAATATTTTTATTGTCTTTTGGTACACATTTGTGTACAGTTTTCTTGGTTATAAACTTGGAAGTCATCGGCATGAGAATGTTGTATACTGGTAGAAAATGCCCAAAGGTTTTTCGAAAGTGATTAGTCAACTTGTACTCAGAGTATATGAAAGCTTCAGTTGTTCCAAATGCTGAATAACATATAATATCCATTTTTTAAATTTTAATCATGGGGTAGAGGATGTAAGTAATGGTAATTAATTATAATGTGCATTTTTCAGATGAAAAACAATGTTGAATATTTTTCATGGTTAGTGGCCAATTTAATATCCAGATTTATGAAGTATCCTTTTGCTCATTTTTAATTGTGTTTCTTTTTTAATATATTTATTGAAATTTATTATATATTTTGAATATGGTTTATTTCCTTTCTTTCTTTCTTTCTTTCTTTCTTTCTTTGCTTCTTGAGGCTGCATCCATGGCATGTGGAAGTTCCCAGGAGAGGGGCGGAATTGGAGCTACAGCTGCCGGCCTATGCCATAGTTATAGCAACTCGGGATCCAAACCACATCTGCAACTTATACTACAGAGCATGGCAACACCGGATCCTTAACCCACTGAGTGAGGCCAGGGATCAAACCTGCATCCTCATGAATCCTAGTTGGTTTCATTAATGGCTGAGCCATGAAGGGAACTCCCTGGTTTATTTTCTAATTTTTGTTTTCCCCTTTCTTCAAATGTTTGAAATAATTAAACAGTGATAACATAGGCCTATAAATTCTTATGTAAAATTATTTGTTTAAAACATTCCTTTGAAAGATATAGTGATATTCAATTTTTTCATATCTTCTTGTATCTTTTGGAGAGTTGAAATTTCAAGAGATAAAATAATTTCATCTAAATTGTAAAATTAACTAGGAAAAAGTAATTTTTAAAGTATAGAGAAAATGCAGACACTATCACAGTCCTCAGTTTATATTTAAGAATGTCACTGAAGTTAAATTGGAAAGCAAAAATGAAATAAATTATGATCAAAATGAATCTAATAAATAAAAAAAGGAGAAACATATTTTTTAAAGTTTTGAAACTAAAAAGCCGTCCTTTTGTGTGTCTGGATTTTAGAGTTCTGGCCTAGCTGCATAGGACAGGTCAAGAGCATCATTAAACAACTCTAAAATAATAAATAAAAGCCAACAATCATCTAACTTTCCTTCTTGGTACACGCTATAGAGGTACTCAAAGAATTATAATTGATTTCAAAATTGGTATGTGAATTTCAGAGTATCTGCTTTCCTGAATTTTGGAGGTTCACTTTTAACCTTTCTTTCTCACAATGGAGACAATATATAACAGTGTGTCTTCTCTACCAAGAATTTAAGGAATCCTCCATTTATGTCTAAGTTTCAGAGAGATTTTGCAAATGTGAATGTTGGAACATAAAGAACAACAAACTGTACTGTGATACAGTAAGAAATACATATTTGCTTTTTGTCCCCACTTCTTGACACAGAATTTCTAAAACCCTTGAAATCTCCAGAGTGATAAATATATCATTTTTATAATAATAAGATGACTGGTTCCTGGAGATTCCCTAGATAGCTTCAGAATGGGTGTTGATCAGCTTGATGCCCTGGCTTCTGGGGACGGGAGAGAGCTGGAATCACCAATAGTCAATAATTTAATCAGCTATGGCTATTTAATATCCCTAAGCAACCAGGTTTGGAGAGTTTCTGGGTTGATGAACATATCAAGGTCCTGGGCAGGTGGTGCCCCTGAAGACGTCATGGAAGCCCTCTGCTGCATCTCCATCCCCCCATACCTTGTCTTGTGATATCTCTTCCATTTGACTGTTCTGAATTGCATTCTTTATAATAAACTGGTAATAATAAGCAAAACACTCTTTTTGAGTATTGTGAACCATTCTAGCAAATTATCAAACCTGAGGAGTGAATAGTGGGAACCCACAGGTTTATGGGTGTTAGGTCAGAGGTATGGGTGGCCCAGACTTGTAATTGGCATCTGAAGTAAGAGCAGTCTTTGGGACTAAGTTCTTAACCCATGAAGTCGGCATGAAATCTGGGTAGTTAGAGCCAAAATTGGATTGCATTCTAGGACAACCAGTTGGTATCCCGAGGGTTGGAGAATTGGTTGCTGCAAGGAAAAGAAAATGCATGTTTTTGGTGTCAGAAGCATTGTGAATAAAAATAGTTCACATATTTAGGGGTAGCTTCTCAGAGAAGACTAGTTTTTAGAGTCGTTTTAATGACTAAATTGAGAGAGAGAAACACAAAGGACTAAATAAGATTTCCAGGTATAGGGATCTTCAGGGGAAAATATGGGACCTTCAGAGAGAACTGAACACTTAGAGAACACTCAACTTTCAGTATGGAATATTGAGATTATTTCTAGGGAGAAATTGGTAAGTAGATATGAAACTTAAGTGTGTGGCACTGGTGCAGTGACCTATAAGGGAATACAAGTGTCCTTTGCATTTAGAAGTGTATATAGCCCTGGTGTTCATGGTGAGAGCGTTTATCATGATGTTTTGAGGTCAACATTTTAAGCAGTACAAACTAGTATTATACATGTTGTGGTAGCTGTCTTGATTTAACTGACTAAATCCCAACGCTGTAGAATATACATTTTTAGTTATTTCAGGCATGTATAATTAAAAATTATGTATACCTAGCAAATACACATATACTTATCTATCATGTATTTACTTATTTACTTATAAATTTCTTGATAGGTTTGCATAAGGTTATGATCAAAGAAACTGTTTCTAACCCTGAATGTTTCCTTCCAGTGCAATAGATTCCCTCTTGAAGTGATTTATGATGAGGTTGTTTTCAAGTAAAATTTCAGGTATTGTTGCTAGGTCAACTGAGTTTTGAAAGTGCTTACATTTGCATAACTTTAAAAGATTCTCACTTGAAAATTTCAGAATTCTATTTTTTTCCTAATCCTTAAGAATTCCTCAATATATCAGAAATTTCTAGGGAAAAAATGAATACTATTTCCTTGCTTTGTTATCAAGCGTTGTTTAAAATTATCAAGATTCTTCAAGTCTTTTTATCGGTCCATCCAGAGAATGATCGGAATATATTAACAGCATATTTAGAAGCTTTTAAAAGGCATATACATATGCAGAGACATAACACTGTGCACCACTGTCAGTGTGTTTTAGATATGACCACTAATTAGGCTATTTCATGGCTCATATGAGTACATGTAAAAGAATGCCAGAAAATACTCAAAATCTTCCTCCATGCTACACACAAAAAACAGATTCAGTGAATCATATCTCAGCCTTATATTTAATCCCTGAAGCACCTAAAAGTTATCATTACATGGTAGGTGGCCAGTACACACATTTGCTGAAGTTTTATTTAATCAACTACTCACAATTTGATTGAAATACAATTTGGAACTACAGCAAATTTTCCTTCTTCCACGTTTAAGACTGAGTATTACTAGCAATCTCTTGGACAGGAAAGGGGACTAGAAACTAATATGCGTGTAATCCCAGTTAGGCATGACAACAGTCTGTAAGATGGTTTGTGATTGAAACCAAAACTTTGAGTAAAAAAATGTGCTTAATTTCTTTTCTTGAGAAATCTAATATGATGTTTATATTAATCAGCTTATTCATAATTTGAATATAGGCATTCATGTTCCTACCAATACTGAAAACATTTAGAGAGAAGATTTATAGATAAGAAACACAGGAATTCATATCAAATTGAAAGTTATAATATCGCCCAAGTGTTTTATTTTTTACTTTTTATAATTCTGCATGGCTTACATACTTGTTTTCATATTTGATCGCTTATGACAATACACTGCTGGTAAAAGCCAAGGCATTAACTTCCATGACAGATAAATTTAGTAGCCATGGGCTTATGAATTGATGATTACTTTTTTCTAATCTCTTTACTGTATACATTCACAAAGGTTTCTCAGAAGTTAAATATGAATTAAATTCATTACAATGTAAATTCATTACATCTGAATTTTGACATTAAATACAATTAGATTTTCAGATGAAATTAGTTCATACTTTTTGATGTTTTAAAATCATTTTATAATCTATTTTATTCATGATTTTTGCTACTTTATTCATCTAAATTTAATTTTTAACAGTATTTTCCTATGTCTTTATATAATGCGATTTTTACTTTTTTTGACATTTCATAATCAACCTATAATGACAAAATTGGACCAAAATTGGACCAGGGATATGTATTTTGTAAAACATGTAAATGTTAAAATTTAGGTTGTAATATATCAGATGCATTTGGAATAAAGTTTGCCATTTATCTTATTTATATGAGAGATACAGATTGTTGTAAACACATTTGATTTGGTGTATGAAGGTGGTGGCCTCATTCTGCTTGAATTATGAATTATTTTCTTTAGCTATATCATTACAGTGGTCATTTACATATGTATTGGGAAGCTGCCACATTATCAATGAAATTATGTGCTACTGCTTTCTATAGTGATTTTAAGAATATTTTTTGGACTGTTACTAGAATATTATTAATAATTGCATTAAATTTCAAAGAATATATATGACATGATAAATAACATTTATATGAAGAAAATATAATAATCATTTGTGGTCTCAGGGATATCGCTTTATAATGTATGCACACATATGTACACATACCTCTCTCTCTATATATACATATATACATATATACATATAAATAATGCAGTGTATATATTATATGTACATATAAACATATAGCATATTTTAAAAAGCACTCTGTTTATGCCATAAATTCAAAAAATGAAATGTGTGTATACATTATAGAATGAAACACTATTGATTCTTCTATCAGTTCCTCACTGAAATTAACCACTAAAATATGGTCTTTCACAGCACCATCTCAGATTTTCTAATTGTATTTTGTAATTTCTTTGCTGCTTTTTAAAATCGTCCTAAATTTACTCGATCTGAAATTAATGCGCCTACATTGGACAATTCTAATTGTCTACTTGAGTCTAAGTATCTATATTTTGAGGATTCAAGTTTGAGTTGGTAGCACTTATTTGGGGAGAGTACTTAAATCTTTGGAAATGTCAGGTTCCTTGCACTTAGAGGTGAAGATATCGAGTAGGAAAGCATGAGTTGTGGAGCTCAATAGAAATAGAGTTATTCTGTATATAGTTGTATGTGGTGGTGTTATATGTTGCTTAAACATTGTAATTTAATGTGGAACCACATTGAGTAAACTAGGGTGAAAAGTAGAAAAATAATAATACAGAATCCAAGGAGTTGCCTACGTTGGAAAGACCGCCCATAAAAGTAGGACTTGAGAAGCATAATTCATATACTAACAGGACCAAGAGAGAACTTCATTGTAGAAGCCATGACACGTGAATGAGATTTCAAAAAGGAGAAGAATGTTAAGAATTGCAAAATACCTCTTTGAGGTCAAATATAATAATAAACTTAAGAGGTCATTAGTTTTAGTAATTAGAATATAACTAGTGATTTTAGTCATCACAGAACAAGTTGCAAACCAGATTTTGGTTGATTCTAGAATGAAAGGTATTTGAAGAACTTAAAATAGTAATTTTTTGGATAATAATAAACTTTTTAATCTTATTTTTTAATTAAAGTATAGTTGATTTATAATGTTGTGTCAGTTTATCCTGTGCAGCACAGTAACCTAGTCACACGTATATCTACATTCTTTTTATCGTATTTTTCTCCATCATGTTCCGTCACAAGAAACTGGATATAGTTCCTGAGCTATACAGTAGGAACTCGTTGCTCATCTATTCTAAATGTAATAGTTGGTATCTACTAACCCCAAACTCCCATTCTGTCCCACTCCCTCACCATCACCCTTTGCAACCATAGGTGTTATCCATGTCTGTAAAATAGTAAATTTAATATATTGTTATTACTTGATCTGCTTGTGTCACAATTCTGTAATAATAGTCAAACTGTAAATAATATAATATCTTTATGCTATAAATTATATGGAGCACTTTTAATGTATAATTTTATCACAGTTTCACAAATACCTTATGAGTTAGGTACTATACACTTTATTTTATCTATGTGAAAACTAAGAGGGATTTGGGAACTTACCCAGGAATCCACAATGAGGAATGAGGGAGATAGGATACAAATCCATGAGCATAGTCCATCTTCAGTGTTTTTTTTGCCTGTTAATGCTAAACTCAGCTTTTCTTGGTATTCTGAACCTCCTCCACTGGGCTCTCTAATTTACCAGAATTCTGAGTTGTAAGAAGTACCAGTCCACCATGTTGTTATTTTTATGAAAATAGCTCTTTATATTTTTTCCTGAAAAATCAATGTCAGTGGCTTCCCTGGTTAATGATACTTGAATCCACTGAGTAGGAAGGACTCCAAGAATAATTTTGATAAAACCTTGTCTCTTCTTTAGCCATGCCACTCCCCCCAAAATATGAAAATACCTGTCTTTATATTATTCTAAGTTCTTGCCAGCCCTAGACTATCTATTATATGCCTAGAATTTCTCAATCTGTGCTTTCCTTCCTCTTTCACAATATTCATTGCTATTTGTGTTCTTAGTTCTGACACTGGAGTTTTTTGAATATAGCTCATTATTTCATGGTCCCAAACTCCTTAAATATGATGCATTGCATTGAGATATTTTGATGATCATTCTGTCATTACAATTTTCAAAACAAAGATTTGAGAAAGTAATTCTGACCCAATAATTGGTCTCCCCTCATTGTATGTTCTAATGTTAGACATGCAAGGTCACAAGAAAGATAATAAATGAGAAACAGTTAAGAACTAAATAGAGAAGGTACAGGAAATGAACATTAGTATATTTGTATCCATGTGGTATAAGTCCCTATCAATGTCATTCATGCAATTTGTATGCATTTTTAGGGGGGCGCTTTAAAGGGAAACCTTGATTTTAACTAACCGTGTAGAAATATGTATGATGGACAGAAAAGCTGTGAAAAAGAAACATAAACGCCAAAACAAACTATCCATTTCAAGTCTTCAGGATTTTCTCCAAGCTCTCTCTCTCTCTCAGAGCTATACACCTTACAGAGAAGATTGTGTTTGTAATTGGACATGTCAGAGTGATAGTTTTGATGGTTTTACTGTAGAAAGCTCTATGATCTTGTTGGATGACCCTGAATTAGTGGAATTGGTAGGGTTTTTTTTTTTATTGTTTCTCACATTTCTTTTCTTATATACAGTACTGTTGTTTGTATAAGTTGGTATATAAATATGAAGATACTATTCATGTAAACATGTAGATAAGTCCATTATTTTTCCAGAAGAAAGAAGATATCAATTTGATATTTTAAAAGCAAGTAATAAGGACCCATTATTTACATGGTGATTTTCTATATTGAGAAAACAAAAGCGTATGGAAAAAACTATGTAAGCTGTTTACAAATGTAACATAACACATTTTAGTGAGAAAACACTCGTGAATACAGAAATGCACGTACTTGAAAATAAACCAGTCCAAATCCAGGCAACAAAGAGATGGACAATTTAGATGTTAAATTGAGATATAATTTTAACAAAACAAAAACTATTCACAAAGGACTTAGGAAAAGGAACGTACTATATTACAGGCTAGTGACAACAGAAAGCTGTTGACACCTCTCAGCCTAAAATTATAAGGCTGAAGCATAGCTGAACTCAGGACATAGCTGCATGAGTAAGGCAGCCTTCACACAGAACTGTTGTTTACAGCAGAAAGGTCAACCCTTGCACAGGAACTCAATTAAAAGGGTGAGTAACAAATACCCTGATCTTAATTTTTCTTCCCTTCTTAACTTCTGATAATGTCCTTAACCAAGAAACCACCTTGAAAAACAGAGGGCAAGGAAACAACCCAGGGCACATATCAAAGCTGGGAAATATGGGGGGTGGTGGGTATGAGGAGAAAAAAAAATACCTGGTACATAGGTAGAATGCATTTTCAATGAGGGTTTACTCTTCCACACATCACGTTAAGTGAGATTATATTAAAACGTCTGAAGAAAAACTTCCTCTAAACTGTTGATAAAGCTTACTTACTTCTTGGAAATGAAATTGGGTTAGGAGAAGAGAGAACTTCACTTACCTTTGACCTGAGGGAGTGGGTGGCAAGAGGATAAAGGTAAATTTCAACTTCTTTTTGACGCCTTCTGTGTTTACCAAATTTACCTCATAAACAAGCATTGAGTTTGAAATGAAAGTTGAGATTTAATAAAATGTTTAAATTATGCCTAAACTGATGTTTTTCTAAATTCAGTTTAGTTAAAATATAGTAGAATAAACTATCACCACATTTATCATTTGGCAATTCGTCATTTTTTTTTAACCAGGGCTTTTAAAAACCAGTGATACATAAATAATTCACAGCATACATCATATTCATTGATTAAAAAGATTTAAGAGAAAAAAAAAGGACATCACATTAAGTTCTTCCTGTATGCTAAGAAATTTGTTAAATGCTATTACGTAAATTATCTTAATGTTTAAATCAATCTTGGAAGGTAGTTATTTAAGTTTCCCATTCATATGGGTGAAAAAAAATTAAGCTTAGAATTTTTTTTTTTTTTAGCTAACATGGTAAGGAAAGTGATAAGAATTCCTTAGTTAAGTTATATTTTATGTATATTTGAGGGAACTTACTTTTATCAAGTGTGGTTCTAAACAGGGAGTAATAATTCCAAAAGAATTAAAACAGCATACAATGATTTTCATCTCTTGTGTGCATTTCTATTTGTAATAAGCAAAATTTGTTTTTTTATTGCATATTTTATTTTCTATTTTTGCTTAATGAATTTTATTACAATTATAGGTACACGAAAATCATCACAACTCAGTTTGATAGCATTTCCATCCCAAACCCTCAGTACATCCCCCCATCCACCAGATTGTCTTATTTGGAAACCATAGGTTTTCCAAAGTCTGTGAGTCATTATCTTTTCGGCAAAGTTCATTGTGTCTTTTTAGTTTCCACATATAAGCGGTAGCATTGGATGTTGGTGTCTAATTGTCTGACTGGTTTCACTTCTCATGATAATTTCTAGGTCCATCCATGTTGCCATAAATGTTGTTATTTTGTTCCTTTTAATGGCTGGGTAATATACCATGTGTCTATGTACCACAACTTCCCTATCCACTCCTCTGTGGGTGGGCATTTAGGTTGTTTCCATGACTTGGCTATTGCATAGAGTGCTGCAATGAACACTGGAGTACATGTGTCTTTTCGAGTTGCGGTTTCCTCAGGATAGATGCCCAGGAGTGGGATTGCTGGATCAAATGGTAATTCTATTTTTAGTTTTCTGAGGAATCTCCATACTGTTTTCCACAGTGGTTGCACCAATTTACATCCCAACCAACAGTGTAATAGGGATCCTTTTTCTGCACACCCTCTCCAGCACTTACTGTTTGTAGACTATTTGATGATGGCCATTCTGGCCTGTGTAAGGTGGAACCTCATAGTGGTTTTGATTTGCATTTCTCTAATAACGAGTAATGTTGAACATCTTTTCATGTGTTTTTTTTTTTTCCATATGTATGGCTTCTTTGGAGAATTGTCTGTTTAGATCTTCTGCCCAGTTTTTGTTGGGGTTGTTTGTTTTTTTGGCATTGAGCTGTAGGAGGTGTTTGTAAATTTTGGAGATTAATCCCTTGTCAGTCAATTCATTTGCAAATATTTTCTCCCATTCTGTGGATTGTCTTTTCATTTTGTTTAGGGTTTCCTTAGCTGTGCAGAAACTTTGAAGTTTCATTAAGTCCCATTAGTTTATTTTTCTTTTTATTGTGACTACTCCGACAGGTGGATCTGAGAAGATGTTGCTATCATTGATGTCAGAGAGTGTTTGGCCTGTGGTTTCCTCTAAGAGTTTTATACTATCTGGTCTTATTGGCCTATGGTTTCCTCTAAGAGTTTTATAGTATCCGGTCTTATATCTAGATCTTTAATCCATTTTGAGTTTATTTTTGTGCATGGTGTTAGGAGGTGTTCTAGTTTCATTTTTTTACATGTAGCTTTCCAGTTTACCCAGCACCATTTACTGAAGAGGCTGTCTTTCGTCCAATGTATATTCTTGCCTCTTTTGTCATAGATTAGTTGATTATAGATGTGTGGGCTTAATTCTGGACTTTCTAGCCTGTTCCACTGATCTATATTTCTGGCTTTGTGCCAGTACCATACGGTTTTGATGATTATAGCTTTGTAGCATAGTCTGAAGTCAGGGAGCCTGATTCCCCCAGCTCCATCTTTTTTTTCAGGATGTCTTTGGCTATTCTGGGTTTTTTGTGTTTCCAAACAAACTTTAAAATATTTTATTCTAGTTCTGTGAAAAAGGTCCTTGGTAATTTGATAGGGATTGCATTGAATGTGTAGATCGCCTTGGGTAATATAGGCATTTTGTTAATATTGTCTCTTCCAATCCAAGTGCTTGGTATGTATTTGCATCTATTCATATCATATTTGATTTCTTTCATCAGCACCTCATAATTTTCAGAGCACAGGTCTATTGTCTCTTTAGGTAGGTTTATTCCTAAGTATTTGATTCTTTTTGATGTGATGGTAAATGGGATTGCTTCCCTAATTTCTTTGATCTTTCATTGTTAGTATATAGAAATGCAGTTGATTTCTGTGTATTAATTTTGTATCCTGCAACTTTGCCAAATTCATTGATAAACTCTAACAGTTTCCTTATAGAGTCTTTTAAGATCCTCTAGGTATAGTACCCTGTCATCTGCAAACAGTGATAGTTTTACTTCTTCCTTTTCAATTTGGATTCCCTTTATTTCTTTTACTTTTCTGATTGCTGTGCCTAGGACTTCCAAAACTATGTTGAATAGTAGTGGTGAGATTGGGCATCCCTGTCTTGTTCCTGATCTCAGCGGGAATTCTTTCAGCTTTTCACCATTGAGAATGATGTGAGCTCTGGGTTTGTCATAGATGGCCTTTATTATGTTGAGGTAAGATCCCCCTATGCCCACTTTCCGAAGGGTTTTTATCAGGAATGCGTGTTGGATTTTGTCCAAGGCTTTTTCTGCATCTATGGAGAGGATCATATGGTTTTTATTCTTTAGTTTGTTAATGGGGTGTAGCACATCAATTGATTTGTGGATATTGAATAATCCTTGTATCCCTCAGATAAATCCCACTTGATCGTGATATACAATCCTTTTAATGTATTTTTGGATTTGGTTGGCTAGTATTTTGTTGAGAAAATTTGCATCTATGTTCATCAGTGAGATTGGCCTGTAATTTTCTTTTTTTGTGGTATCTTTGTCTGGTTTTGGTATCAGGGTGATGGTTGCCTCATAGAATGAATTTGGGAGTGTCCCCTCTTCTGCAATTTTTTGGAAGAGTTTCAGAAGAATAGGTCTTGGCTCTTCTCTAAATGTTTGATAGAATTCAACTGCGATGTCATCTGGTCCCAGACTTTTGTTTGTTGGAAGTTCTTAAATCACAGTTTCAATTCCAGAACTTGTGATTGGTCTATTCATATTTTCTGTTTCATCTTGGTTTAGTCTTGAAAGACTACTTTTCTAAGAATTTGTCCATTTTTTCTAGGTTTTCCATTTTATTGCCATATAGTTGCATATAGTAGTCTCTTATGATCCTTTGTATTTCTGTGATGTCTGTTGTTACTTCTCCTTTTTATTTCTAATTTTATTGATTTGTGTCCTCTCTCTTTTTTTCTTGATAAGTCTGGCTAAGGGTTTATCCATTTTGTTGATCTTGTCAAAGAACCAGCTTTTAGTTTCATTGATCTTTTCTATGGTTTTCTTTGTTTCTGTTTCTTTGACTTCTGCTCTGATCTTTATGATTTCTTTTCTTCTATTAATTTTAGGTCTTGTCTGTTCTTCCCTTTCTAGCTGCTTTAGATGTAAAGTTAGGTTGTTTATTTGAGCTTTTTCTTGTTTCCTGAGGTAGGCTTGTATTGCTGTAAACTTTCCTCTTAGAACTGCTTTTGCTGCATCCCAGAGGTTTTGGAGTGTCGTATCTTTGTTGTCATTTGCTTCTAGGTATTTTTTTAATTTCCTCTTTGATTTCTTCAGTGATCCATTGGTTGTTTAGTGGCATGTTGTTTAGTCTCCATGTATTTGTATTTTTTGCCATTTTTTTCTTGTTGTTGATTTCCAGTCGTATAGCATTGTGGTCAGAGAAGATGCTTGATATGATTTCAATTTTCTTAAAGTTACCTAGGTTTGCCTTGTAGCCAGGATGTGATCAATCTTAGAGAATGTTCCATAGGAACTTGAGAAGAATGTGTATTCTGTTGCTTTTGGATGGAATGTCCTAAAAATATCTATTAAGTCCTTCTGATCTAATGCTTCATTCAGGGCCTGTATTTCTTTGTTGATTTTCTGTCTGTATTTTCTATACATTGCTGTAAGTGGGATGTTAAAGTCCCTTACTATTATTATGTTATTGCTGATTTCTCCTTTTAAGGTTGTTAGCAGTTGCCTTATATATTGTGGTGATCCTATGTTGGATGCATAGATATTTAAAATTATTACGTCTTCTTCTTGGATTGATCCTTCAATCATTATTAGTGCCCTTCCTTTGTCTCTAAAAATGTTCTTCATTTTAAAGTCTATTTTGTCTCATATGAATATTGCTCCTCCGGCTTTCTTTTGATTCCTGTTTGCCTGGAATATTTTCTTCCAAACTCTCACTTTCAATTTGTATGTGTCCCTAGAAGTGAAGTAAGTGTCTTGAAGACAGCATATATATGAGCCTTATTTTTGTATCCATTCAGCTAGTCTATGTCTTTTGGTTGGGGCATTCAGTCTATTAACATTTAAGGTAATTATTGATAAGTATGTTCTTATTGCCATTGGATTAACTGTTTGGGGTTTTTGTTGATCTTTTTTTCTTTCCTTATTCTCTTGTTGTCTCCTCTCACAAGATGACTATCTTTAATGTTGTATTTGAGTTGATTTTTCTTATTTGTTTGTGTATCAATTGTAGATTTTTGGTTTACAGTTACCATGAAGTTTTGATTTAGGATTCTATATATTAATGAGATTGTTTTAAGTTGTTGGTTTCTTATTTTCACGTGCGTCTCCAGTGACCTGCATTTGTGCTCTCTTCTCATGATTTCTGATTTTGGTAGCATAATTGTGCATGGATGATTTTGTATCTTTATTGTATATATGCCTTTACTGGTGAGCCTTGTTATTTGTGGTGTTTTTGTTTCTGGTTATGACCTTTTCTGTCTTTAAGATTTGTTGTAAAGCTGGTTTAGTGTTGCAGAAATCTCTTAGCTTTTGCTTCTCTGTAAAGGTTTTGATCTCTCCTTCAAATCTGAATGAGAGCCTTGCTGAGTAAAGTAATCTTGGTTGGAAGTTTTTCCCTTTCATCACATTAAGTGTATCATGCCACTCCCTTCTGGCCTGCAGAGTTTCAGCTGAAATATCTGCTGATAACCTTATCGCGGCTCCCCTGTACGTCATTTGTTTCTTTTCTCTAGCTCCTTTCAATATTTTCTCTTTGTCTTTAATTTTGGTCATTTTGATTAATATGTGTCTCAGGGTGTTCCTCCTTGGGTTTATTTTATATGGTACTCTTTGCACTTCCTGCATTTGAGTGAGTGGTTCCTTTCCCATATTAGGAAAGTTTTTGGCTATCATCTCTTCAAATATTTTTTCTGTCCTCTTCTCTCTCTCTTCTCCCTCTGGCACCCCTTGAATATGGATGTTGATGTGTTTAACACTATCTCAGAGTTCTCTAAGACTCTCCTTACTTCATTTTGATCTGTTATCTCTTTTCTCTTCTGCCTTAGTGATTTCCACTAATCTGTCCTCCACCTCACTGATTCGTTCTTCTGCCTCCTGTATTCTACTGTTGGCTGCTTCTAAGGGATTTTTTATTTCAGTTATTGTATTTTGCATCTCTTCTTGTTTAATTTTTACATCTTGTATTTCTTTACAGTGTTTCGTGTAAATTATCAAACTTTCCCTCCAGTTTATTTGCAATGTCTTGTATCATCCTCAACATCAACAGTCAAAAGTGTCTTTCTGGGAGGCTGATAATCTCCTGTCACCGAGCTGTTTATCTGGGCTTTTTTCTTTCTCCCTTATCTGAGTTATAGTTTTCTGTCTTTTCATTTTTATAGGTTTTTGGTGTGGTGAACTTTTTGCAGACAATAGAGTGGTAGCCTCTCTTATTTCTGCTGTTTGCCTCCCCTTTGGCTAAAGTTGGTATGGGGTGGGGGGAGGCTTGGTGTAGGCTTCCCAATGTGAGGTACTGGTGCCTGCCCACTGGTAGGTAGGGTTCATTCCTATCCCTCTGATGGGTGGGGCTTTGTCTCTGTGTGAGATTAGAGGCTGGTTGTATGCCTGAGGGGTCTTTAGGCAGCCTGTTTACTGGTGGGTGAGGCTATGGTCCCACCTGGATTATTGTTTGGCCTGGGACTTCTCAGTGCTGATGGGAGGGTCCAGATTTTCCCAGAAATGGCCACCTCCAGAGAAATGCAGGCTGATGAATGTTCCCGAGAGCTTCACCTACAATGCCCTTCCCCCACAACAAGCCACAGTCACCCCTGTTTTCCCAGGAGATCCTCCAAGAATTGCAGTCAGGTTCCACCCGGATTCCTGTGGGGGCTTTGCTTTGCCCTGGGACCCAGTGCACGTGAAAGTCTGTGTGTGCCTTTCAGGCTTCTCCTCTTTCCCTCATTCCTGTGGAGCTCCTGCACACAAGCCCCACTGGCCTTCCATGCCAGATGCTCCGGGGGCTCTTTCTCCCTGTGCCAGATCCCCAGGCATGGGGATTTGACATAGGGTTCAGAATTCTCAGTCCTGATGCTGAGTCTCTGTGATACAGTTACTTTCCAGTCTGTGGGGCTTCACACCTGGGAGGTACAGGGTTGCTTCTATTGTGTAATCACCCGTCCTACCTCTTGATGTGGTCTCTTCTTTGTCATCTGGAGTAGAACATCTTTTTTGGAAGTTTACAGTCCATTTGGTTGAAGGCTGCTCAGCATTTGGTTGTAGTTTTGTTGTTTTTTCGGAGAGAAGTTGAGCTCCAGTCCTTCTATTCTACCATCTTAATCCAATCTGTAGTAAGGAAAATATTTTAGATGAAAAAAAGACACGAAGAGATGAAATACTAGAACCTTTTCATTGATGTGATATGAACAGATTTTTGGAGAAAAAGCATTTTTCTAAAATCATGTTACTCTGTTGAATAATTGATAAATTATTTTGGAAAGTAGATTCAAGAATTATGTTTGCTGGAGTTTATAGTATATAGATACTAATGAATATATGTGAAAATAGATAGTTTGAAAAATTTTATATGACTTTTTCAAAACTTTTATACGTAGATATTACAGAACATTTTATTAAAAAAGGAAAAAAGCTGTCCTGAAGAGTATGTGTATATTTTAATATTCATAGCATATTTAATTTTTATTTTTTGTGTGATTTATAGACAACGTTAGTTAGAGTTGAGTGCATTTTATAGAAGCTTTTTTTGGCAGTTCTTAAGATCAGAGAATCATAGTATTTAAGGGTGAACTTTAGGAAGACCATGAGTAGTTTTAAAAAGTACAAAACCATGTGTATGAATGTGTTTCTGTGTAGGTGTGTGTTTGTGTGTAAGATTATATGCATTTTACTAAGAAGGTGATTCATAGGTTTTATGACATATTTTATTGTAAACCCTTAGATTGGTTTTTCTTTTTTGTAATGCAAATGCTGACTTGAGCTGTCTGGCCAAGGCATCCATTTCAAAGACAGATATCTTGAGTAATAACACTGCCATCCTTGGGAAGAGGTAAAGAGGGAAGCCCCCTGCCACCCAGGCTTCTTAGGTAACTGATCATTTAGGTCTCTGGTTTTCTCTCTGTAGTGTAAATTTCTGCTCTTTTATTTTCAATTCACCAGTAAAGAATGAATATGCCAAACCCTAGGCCACCAACCCATGACCACCCATAAAAGTAGAAGCACAGGCCCACATGCTCTCAATCTCTCACTGTCTCTCTGCCTCTGACCTTGATATGTGGCTCCAAGTATGTCTTGCAATTTCTAGGACTTTTAAGTTATAAACTTTGTCTCTTTCAAAGTTTCCTGATGGTTATTGCTAAGGATGTGTTGCAGTCATAAGAAGCACAAAGACCAGTCCAGCCTCAACACTGGTTATCAAAAGGGTGAGGTGGGCACAAAATACTTATTCAAATGGTTCCAATATGCAAAAATTTTTTTAGAGCGTGATCTCTGAATTTTGGACATGTATGTTAGCAGCAAATAACTGATTCTGCCATATTTATATTTTAAAATATGAACAAAAAGTATAAAACATATATAGCAGTATCTCATGCTGAAGCTCAAGAGTCATTAAGTATCATTAGATTTCTGAAAGTTTGAAGAGTAAACAATTTAGGCAGTCTAGGACCAAATCAATAGCAGGAGACATCTGTGGATGTACTTCTTAAACAAAGAGATTATCTGGTAAACAAAGGGTGCTCTGGAACAGAATTAGTATTCTGTTATCTATAACTGACCTGATGTGAGTTACAAAGACCTGGTGATAGGTTGCAGTTTGAGTTTTAAATCAATTCACAGTGTGCATTTTCTTATAAAATTTTCAAACTTTATTGTAGCAAAAAAAACTCTGTCCTTATATTGTTTCGGATTTCTTCACTTCTTTAATATAAAATATGTCATTTTTCCCCCAGTTGTTTTCAATTTTTTTTGTTTCTGTATGTCTTAAAATGAGTTGTTATTTATTTTAGTGTATAGATATAGGAACCCTATGTCGTCGAGTTGTTTTGTAATCCATTACAATACATACAAGATCATCCCAGGTAAACAATTTTCATTATCTTTAGTCTAGTTTTATTCTGCTTTGCTAATATTTTTTTAAGAGAGGGATGCAACCTAATGTCTTAATATTGAGAGGATTCACACATAAGAACGGCTTGTCTATACTGAAGATTAGCACACATTTCTTTTATCAGAAAACATGCATAGAAAAATAAGGTATAACTTCCTCCATCACTTTTCACTTTTGTGAATTATTAACTGTGTTATCCTTTAACTAATGCATTAGTTTCCTAAGGCTGCCATAACACTTTACTACAAAATCGGTGACTTAAATCAAAAGGAATTTATTATCTAACAGTGCTAGAGGCTAGAAATCTGAAACCAGAGTATCAGCAAAACTGGCTCATTCTGGAAGTTCTGAATAAGAGTCTTCCTTGACTCTCTTCTAGGTTCTAGTGGTTGCCTGTAACTGTTGGCGTTTCTTTGATTGAGGGTCCTATCAGTTGCTGCCTCCACCATCACGTTTTCTTCTTTCCTAGGTGCCTCAATGTGTCCTTTACTTAAAAGGACACTGGTCATTGGATTTGTAGCCCAGCATGATCCAGTCTGATCTATGCTACCTAATCACTTCTACATAGACTTTTTCCATAGAGGTCAAAATCTGAGGTTCCAAGTGAACGTGAATTCTGGGATGACACTATTCAACACATAGTAATAACTAGGAATCATTTAATTTGGTCAATAATTGAATATTTTTTTCTATCATTTGTACAGTTTGTAGAATAAAGATCAAGAGCACACTCATCATTCCCTTCCATTGTTTCACTTTGTAACAGAGTTTCAGCATATGTATTTAATTTGATACCATTTAAAAAATTCCCTTTCTCGGAATTCTCGTCATGGCTCATTGGAAAGGAAACTGACTAGTATCCATGAAGACACAGGTTCTATCCCTGGCCTGGCTCAGTGGGTTAAGGATCTGGTGTTGCCATGAGCTGTGGTGTAGGTTGCAGCTTGGATCCCACGTTGCTATGGCTATGGTGTAGGCCAGCAGCTGCAGCTCCAATTCGACCCATAGCCTGATAACCTCCATATGCTGCAGGTGTGACATAAAAAGACAAAAAAAATTACCTTTCAAAGGTAAGAACTTGTTTTCTAAACATTCAATAATTATTATCAAATTCATGCTTCAGATAAACCTAGAAGTAGTATAACAGAAATATTCATATTTTTCTTACCCATTTAACTAAAAACTACAGAGACTCTGAAGTTACTTTTTGGAGAGAATAAGTCAATATATTCATATATAAATTCATAAGGAGCCTTTGAACCTGGATCAGCTTTGTCATCCATTAAAATAGCAACCATGTTCTGTCTAGGTCTGTGCTTATTATGTGTGAATGCTTTTTGAATGCTTTCTTCAGTGGTTTTCCACACTTAAATGAGAGTAACACAACATGCCTGATCCCTCATCTGTTCTCACTCTAACCCCATTTGTTAATATGAATATCAACACACATAAAAAATAAACTAATGTGCAGTTAATTGGGGAATTTGCTGTCAGTCCATGGTGGCTGAAATTTCACTTCAGAGGATATATCTGTGCTTTTTAATTTGAGATGCTATTCACTTCAGCATGCAAGCTGCAAAAATCTCCTCGCTTCTCTGAAGAATTACCACTTCTCTCAGGAATAGATAATTATTCAAAAATTCTGAGCATATAACTGGGAAAATATGGTTATGGTTCCAAAAGGGAAAGGGGGTGGTGAATTTATTTACAGCTACAGAGAACTTCTCATGCTCTTCTTTCCCCATGTGAAGGAGTAGCACGATGTAGTAAGACCTCCAGCTGTTCTAGTTCCTTGGGACATCAGTTAAGCCACGTACTCATGAAATGTGTTTCTGTTCCTCAGTTATGTGCACTTTTGAGGTACATATTTATTGCCCTCTAAATTTCATTCCTATTACGCTGAGAAGAATGGTGAAAGCTTGAAATCTAAACCTAAGCCCCCTTGTAGTCAGGAAATAAATGACTCTCATGCTATTAATATTGATACTTCCATAAATATTGTACTAATTTAACATTGCTCTGGACCTTCAGTTTGGCAATGACACTTGTCAAGTTTCCACTTAAGTGGCATCATATTCAAGATTCCTAAAATATATTGTACCTAAAGGAAAGACTTCAATAACATATTTATAATATAAAATATAAATGAAAGATCAAATATTAAAATGATAATTCTACACTTCAAATCTCATAAAATTTTAATTGCATATTAATAACTACAAGTGGCTTTAGGTCTGATGAAATAATTTAGTTTTTATGATTAAGAAAAATTATTTCCGGAAATAATGTTCTTTTTCACTGGGGTCAAACTAGTATAAGTACCTTAATAGTCAGGGTGTTTAACTTGTCATTCTACCCAAGTCTAATAGCTATGTTGGAGCTCATATCTTCAAACAAAGATTGCATGTAAAGTCTCATGAGAATATAGTTTGTAATTCCAGAATGTATTCCTCTGATGTAGATAGTTTTGTACAAAAAATAAGTGGAAAAAAATATTGACCTGATTTTTTATCTACCACACCAACTTGATTTTTTGCTCTCTGCAGTGACCTGTTAAATCTGAAAGGAAATCTATATGTTCCTTTTAAAAGAGACAGATGGAAAGATAGAGCAAGAGAGAGAAAGGAGGGTGGCATTGGTTCAAATAAACCAAGAGGCACAATTGGTAAGCTTGATTTAGACCAGTGCAAATAGTTCCAAGATTCAAGCTAGGTCAAAAGAGTGAAGTTACAGTGATAATGGCTTGTTTAAAATTTTGTACAACCAAATCCCTTTGTATCTCTTCAGTGAGAGATACACTACACTATACTACTGCACACTTATACTCTTCCCTTGGTTCTTGAATTTGGCACCTAGGAAGGCAAGCAAGATCCAGAGCTCAAGATATTAACTTTAACTTTAACTGAGGCTTATTTTTATTAATTAGTACAGACATAATCAGATTCAATAATGAATGTTTTAAAATTGAGTATAGTTGGTTTACAGTATTATATGTTTCAGGTATGCCATATAGTGATTTAAAATTTTTACATATTATACCATTTACAGTTTTTATACAATATTGGCTGTATTCCCTGTGCAGTACAATATATCTTTTTATAGCTTTTATTTTACACATGGTAGTTTGTTCTTAATACCGTATTCATATCTTGCCCGTATCTTACCCATGTGATAGATGGATAGGTAGACAGGCACCATGTCTTTATTGATTCTTTTGTGTATAGACATTTAGGCTTCTTCCACATCTTGGCTATTGTAAATAACATTGCTGTGAACATGGGGTGCATATATCTTTTTGAATTAATATTTTCATTTTCTTCAAATACCTATCCAGCAGTGGAACTGGTAGATCATAGGGTAGTTCTTTTTTTAGTTTTTTGAAGAATTCCCTTACTGTTTTCCACACTGGCTGCATCAATTTACATTCCCACGTATAGTGTACAAGGGTTCCCTTTTCTCCACGTCCTCACCAGCATTTGTTCTTTGTTGTCTTTTTGATGATAGCCATTCTGACAGATGTGGGGTTGATATTTTATTGTAGTTTTCGTTTCTCCAATGATTAACAATGCTGAGCATCTTTTCATGTGCCTGTTGGGCATTTGTATATTTTCTTTGGAAAAAGTGTCTCTTCAGGTCTTCTGACAGTTTATAATCAGTTTTTTTTTTTCGGCCTCCCACACTATATAGAATTCCTAGGCCAGAGATCATATATGAGCCACAGTTGTGACCTATGCCACAGCTGTGGCACAGCCAGATCCTTTAACCCACTGTGCCAGGCTGGGGATCAAACATACATCTAGGTGCTGTAGAGATGCTGCTTATCCCGTTGTGCCAGAGTGGAAACGCCCACTTTTTTTTTTTTAATAAATATAGAGATGTATTATCTGTTTACATGTTTTGGATATTAACTCAATGTTATTGGACATATCATTTGCAAATGTTTTCTCTCATTTAGTAATTTGTCTTTACATTTTATCAAAGCTTTCCTTTGCTGTACAAAGCTTTTATTTTTTTAGGTTGTTTATTCTTTTTTTTAATTACTCAATGAATTTTATTACATTTAGAGTTGTACAACAGTAATCATAATCAAATTTTATAGCATTTCCATCCCAAACCCTCAGTGCATCCCCCCACGCCACCAGCCTGTCTCATTTGGAAACCATAAGTTTTCAAAGTCTTAGTCATTATCTGTTCGGCAAAGAAGTTCATTGTGTCCTTCTTTTAGATTCCACGTGTAAGTGACAGCATTTGATGTTGGTGTCTCTTTCTCTGACTGACTTCACTTAGCATGATAATTTATAGGTTCATCCATGTTGCTGCAAAAGCTGTTATTTCTTTCCTTTTAATGGCCTGGTAATATTCCACTGTGTATATGTACCACCTCTTCTTTAGGCACTCCTCTGTCTATGGACATTTAGGTTGTTTCCATGTCTGTGCTATTGTGTATGATGCTGCAATGAACACTGGAGTACATGTGTCTTTTCAAGTCATGGTTTTCTCTGGATAGATACCCAGGAGTGGGATTGCTGGATCAAATGGTAATTCTATTTTGAGTTTTCTGAGGAATCACCATACTGTTTTCCACAGTGGTTGCACCAGTTTACATCCTCACCAACAGTGTAACAGGGTTCCTTTTCTCCACACCCTCTCCAGCACTTATTGTTTGTTGACTTTTTGATGATGGCCATTCTGGCCTGTGTAAGGTGGTACCTCATAGTGGTTTGGATTTGCATATATGATGATTAGTGATGTTGAACATCTTTTCATGTATTTCTTGACCATTTGTATGTCGTCTTTGGAGAATTTTCTGTTTAGATCTTCTGCCCGTTTTTTGATGGGATTGTTATTATTATTTGTTTTTTGGTATTGAGCTGTAGGAGATGTTTATAAATTTTTGAGATTAATCCCTTGCCAGTCACTTCATTTGCAAATAATTTCTCCCATTCTGTGGGTTGTCTTTTCGTTCTGTTTAGGGTTTCCTTTACTGTGCAGAAACTTTTGAGTTTAATTAAGTCCCATTAGTTTAATTTTGTTTTTATTGTCATTACTATGGGAGACGGATCTGAGAAGATGTTGCTGTCATTTATGTCAGAGATCGTTTGCCCTATGTTTTCCTCTAGAGTTTTATAGTATCTGGTCTTATATCTAGGTCTTTAATGCATTTTGAGTTTATTTTTGTGTATGGTACTAGGAAGTTTTCTGATTTCATTCTGTTACATGTGTTTGTCCAGTTTTCCCATCACCACTTATTGAAGAGTCTGTCTTTTCTCCATTGTATATGCTTGCCTCCTTTGTCATAGATTAGTTGACTGTAAGTCTGTGGGTTTAATTCTGGACTTTCAGTCCTGTTCCACTGATCTATATTTCTGTCTTTGTGTCAGTGCCATATGGTCTTGATGACTGTAGCTTTGTAGTATAGTCTGAAGCCAGGGAGTCTGATTCCCTCAACTCCATTTTTCTTTTTCAGGATGTCTTTGGCTATTCTGGGTCTTTTGTGCTTCCAAACAAACTTTAAAATATTTTGTTTTAGTTTTGTGAAAATTGTCCTCGGTAATTTGATGGAGATTGCATCAAGGATGTCCACTCTCGCCACTACTATTCAACATAGTTTTGGAAGTCCTACCCATGGAAATCAGAGAAGTAAAAGGAATAAAAGGAATCCAGATTGGAAAGGAAGAAGTAAAACTATCACTATTTGCAGATGACATGATAATATACCTAGAGAATCCTAAAGACTAACAGAAAAATGTTAGAGCTCATCGATGAATTTGGCAAAGTCGCAGGATATAAAATTAATACAGAGAAATTGACTGCATTTCTATATACTAAGAGCAAAAGATCAATAAGAGAACTTAGGGAAGCAATACAATTTACCATTGCATCAAAAAGAATAAAATACTTAGGAAAAAACCTACCTAATGAGACAAAAGACCTATACTCTGAAAACTATAAGATGCTGATGAAAGAAACTGAAGATGACACAAAAAGATGGAAAGACATACCATGCTCTTAGATTGGGAGAATCAATATAATCAAAATAACTATACTACTCAAGGCAATCTACAGATTCAATGCAATCTGTATCAAATCACCAAGGATATTTTTCACAGATATAGAACAAAATATTTTAAAGTTTGTACAAAGCTTTTAAATTTGATCCTAATCAGTTTGTTTTGGTTTTGTTTCCTTTGCCTTGTGGGAGAGGTCCAAATATATATTGCTATGATATACGTCAGAGGATGCTCTGTTTATGTTCTCCGCTAGAAGTATTATGGTTTAAGGTTTATATTTATATCTTTAATGAATTTTGAGCTGATTTTTGTATATGTTGTGAGGAAATATTCTAATTTCATTCCTCTGTGTGTAGCTATCTGCACGTCCCAGTACCACTTATGGATAAGAATGTCTTTTCTCCATTATATATTCCTGCCTACTTTGTCATAGACTAATTGACCATAAGTGTCTGTGTTTTTTTCTGGGCTCTCTATTCTGTTCCATTAATCTGTGTATCTGATTTTGTACCAATACCATGCTGTTTTGATTACTGTAGCTTTGCAGTATAGTATGAAGTATAGTATGGAGTTCCCTTCAGCTCTGTTATTCTTTCTCAAGGTTATTTTGGCTATTCAGGGACTTTTGTGTTCTCTATATAAATATTAACTTTTTTTTCTAGTTCTGTAAAAAATGGCTTTGAGGTTTAGATAGGAATTGCATTGGATCCTATATTACTTTGGGTGGTATGGCCATTTTAATAATGCTGATTTTTCCAATACATAAACATTGTATCTTTCCACCTGTTTATTTTCCTTTTATCAATTCCTTTTATCAATTTCTTACAGTTTTCTTATTATAGGTTTTTACCTCTTTGTGTTGGTTTATTCCTAGGTATTTTATTCTATTTGATGCGATTGTAAATGGGCTTGTTTCCTTAATTACTCTGATGGTGTGTTTTTAGTGTACAGAAAAGCGACAGATTTCTGTATATTATTTTCATATTAGCAACTTACCAAATTTATTGACTAGCTCTAGTAGATTGTTGGTGGCGTCTTTAGGATTTCCTATATATAGTACGTGATCTGCAAACAGTGACAGTTTTATGTTTTCCTTTCCAATTTCATTCATTCTATTTTTTTCTCTTCTCGGATAATTATAGCTAGGACTCCCAATACTATGCTGAATAAAGGTGGCAAGAGGAGCATCTCTTGTCTTCTTGCTAATCTTAGAACAAATGCTTTCAACTTTTTGCCATTGAGTATGATGTCAGATGTTGGCCTATTGTATATGGTGTTTATTGTGCTGAGGTATGTTCTCTCTTTACCCAGTTTCTGGAGTGTTTTATAATTAATGTTGGATTTTGTCAGAAGTTTTTGTGAATCTCTTGAGATGTTCAAATGGCTTTTATTCTGCAAATTAATGTGGTGCATCCCATTGATTGATTTGTATATGTTGAACCATTCTTGCATCCCTGGGATAATTCCCATTTGATCATGGTGTATGATCCTTTTAATGTATTGTTGAATTTGATTTGCTAGTATTTTTCCATCTATATTAGCTTGTAATTTTATTATTTGTAGTGAGTTTATATGGTTTTGATATGAGGATAACACTGGCCTGGTAGAATGAGTTTGGAATCATCCCTCTCCTGTTCAATTTTTGGTTTTTTTTTGGAATGGTTTGAGAAGGGTAGATGTTAACTCTTTAAATGTTTGGTAGAATTCACCTGTGCAGCCATATGGTCCTTGACTTTGGTTCGTTGAGAAGTTGATTTTTTGTTTGTTTTTGTTTCAATTACTGATTCAGTTTCAATGCTGGTAATTAATATGTTCATATTATCTGTTTCTTCCTGGTTCAGTCTTGGGAGATTTCACATTTCTAGGAATTTGTCCATTTCCTAGGTCTTCCATTTTATTTGGTGTATAGTTGCTTGTAGTAGTCTCATGATTATTTGCATATCTGTGGCGTTGACTGTAACTCAGCTTTTTAAGTTCTGATTTTATTGATTTAGGCCCTCTTTTCTTCTTGATGAATCTGGCTAAAGGTTTATCAATTTTGTTTATCTTTTCAAAGAACCAGATCTTCGTTTCATTTATCGTTTCTATTTTATATTTTAGTCTCTATTTCAGATCTTACAACCACTTGAAGTCCAGTCATCTTAAGCACATAAAGCTATAGATAAGTAAAGAAAGAACCAGAATAAAGAAAACGCAAGGTATTGAACTGAAAAATTAAGTCAATTTTTATAAATAAAAAACTTAAAAAATAGTGGAGGTAGGGAAGAGTAGGCATCCCATAGTGAATCCAATCCTTACTATCTCAAATAAGATTTCAACATATTTCTTAGTAAAAGTAAACAACTCTTTTATTTTTTTTTTCTTTTTCTTTCTTCTTGTTTTGTTTTGTTTTGTTTTTGGCTGCACCCACAGTCTACAGAAGTTCCAGGGCCAGGGATCAAATCTGCACCATGGCAGAAACCCAAACCACAACAGTGACAATGCCAGATCCTTAACCTGTTGAGCTACCAGGGAACTATGCGAATTTTATGTCAAATAGAGAAAAAGACAGTTGTTTTCCATGAATTATAAAATCTTTCTAAAACTAAAAATCGAAAAAAGTGAAATATTCAGTTTTTTAAAATGTGCCTATTATTTACATATTCCTGTCCATTAAAAGTATAGAGAATCTTGTATATGAAAAAATATTAGCCCCTCAACTCTTAGTCATTCAGAATAGCAATGCCATACCTAATTAAATTAGCTAAATGTTGCTGTCTGTATTTACCTGTTGTAATTTAATTGGAACTAAATGAGATCATCATTTAATCAAAATTGAAGCTAATTGATTGTACCAATTGTTGTTTCTATGAAAGATGCAGTTTCTTAACAAAACCATTTTGATGAAGTGAGGAGATCTCTTGGAACATTGCCTTAGGACTGTTGCTTGCTGTGAATTGAAGTTATTCACAATATTAGCATATTGTTATTTTGAATTAATATACAAACATTGAAGAAAAAATATTCAGTTTAAGTATTGGGACACCTAACTATATTTTTTAAAGGAAGAAACTTATTTCTTCAAATAACTTTTTGAAGAAATAGAAAAGGAACTAAAACAAATACAAGATTTGGAGTTTAAAAATTTACTCACCTCCTATTCATTGTCTGACCCAAATTTCTCTGATTTCTGTTTATACTACACTGCTTATAATATGTTTAAGTTTTAATTTTACAAAGTACTTTAGTGTTAGTTAACTTGATTGATCTGTCTTACCTGATTTCTTTTGCATTCCTCTCTCCTGAGTTTTCATATACAACTCTGCTTTGGTTAGGTACTGCTCATCCTAATCCACTGAAAGTGTGACATTTCTTATCATTTCTTCTTTTCAGTGATGACTTGCACCTAGTGTGTGGGCCAGAGAGGGGGCCAGTGTTCAGGTGCATTCCTGACACATGTAGCAGTTTGAGCATAGCCATGACGACATGATGACACTTGATAGCATGGTTGGGAATCGTGGTTCCAGCTAGATGAAAGCCTAGATTTAGAAACTATTGTGTCTAAATCTAGTCAAAAACAATAATTTTATTTCCTGGTGCGTTTCCCCGTTTCTCAATTAATTGAAAGAATTGATAGTATTTCTATGACCCAAAAGGGAACCATACATTTCTTGCTTTATTATTCTCGATTGCATGTCATTATCACCGTGTTATCCTTTTGCACTCAAATACAGAATATGTCCTTCCACATCACCAGGGTGACAAGGCAACCAAGAGAAGGACTCAAGACAGAATTGCCTCACTCTCTATCACACATGAGTACTCTAGTCTGGTGTACCTTGTTGGAAATAAGCTATTCTTTCTTAATTTTAGCTCATCAAAAGGTCATTGTCCACAGTGTGGATGAGAAAAATAAGGAGCTTGACTCATGAACCTTCAAGGCTTGGTGGGACTATCTTTCTATAATTATTCTTCCCATAGCTCAAACTAGGGGAATGTTAAAAATTACTTTTGGCTAAATGTCAGCCAGTCCAAGTGAGATAAGTTTTGAAGACTTTTGTCATTAGTTCACATGCAGTCTTTGGGTTCTCATTATCCTTTCAAAAACACAACAGCTCCTCTCTTTTGCTCAACTAAAAGTACACTGCATGATGACAAAATCCATACCTTGGCTATGAGAGATCCAGTCTAATCACGTTTCTGACAACAACTGGCTTTGTTCTCTTGGAACTTTATTCTACATTTTAGAGTATTTCCTCATCTCTGAACAAATGGAATGATTGGCTCGTTTCAAATACACCTTCCATTACTTAATATCACTTGCTTTTTATTCCAGAATGCATAGAAAGTTTTCATGTGCTCTAACATTGTGCATACCAGCAATAAAGAAAAAAAATACAATTCATACCCTGCTTCCAGAATCTACATTGTAATGGGAGAAGAACAGTGAATGAGAAAGTTCTTCTGAGAAATTACTTTTAAACAGACTTCATGTTTAGTTGTTAAATGGTAACATATTATGTGGGAAAAAAGTAAGAACACAAAGAGAATTACAAAAAGCCCCTACCCTTAAACAGGGTGTTACCCAGTGGAGGATACAGTGTGTAAACGTATAAATTCAGTGTGGTAGCATTTTCTATGACGCAGGTATACATACATACACTGCAGTATCACGCACATGAAAGCTACGTCTCACAAATTAGTCAGGGAAGATGATATCTGAAGCTGTGTCTTGATACAAAGCATAAATTTGTAATATTAATTATTTATTCAAGAAAAATTCTCTGGCCAACCAAAGACAACTAGTAATACCACCATGACATCTCCTAGGCCAGTGAACTACACCTCAGTGAACTGGAGCAGAAGAATCCAGGGAGGGACTTGTATCTTCTCAGGAATCATCTGAATGCACAGCCTAATGTATGCATAGGTATTTTAATTTAGATGTTGAATATTGTATTCCAGACATTGGGTATAGTGCACAAAAGTGGCATGAGTCTTTATGAAACTCACAGTTCTGGGGAAGACTAACAAAAACCAAGTAAGCAACTAATAAATATAAAATTACAAATTGTGATTACTGACATATAGAAATGAAATAAAATATCTTATACGAAATACAGAGAGGGTCAGATTGGTTTTAACTTGGTGGTCATCAAATTCTACTTTCAAAGAACTTACCTTTTTGCTGATCTATGACATACCATTTGCTCTTAGTAAACAGTCCATCCATGGACAAATCCACTTTAGAGTACACCAGATATAGAAAATAAGATGTGAGAAGACCCTTAAAGACTTTATCACGCTTCCTGAATGGATACTGGACCACTAAGTTCAGTGTAGAGCATGTTTGATGAGATAGCACATGAAATTATGAAGGGGACAGATTTCTCAAGACTTAATTAATTAAAATTAGAAGTCAGAGTTCCTGGAGTTCCCATCGTGGCTCAGTGGTTAACGAATCCGACTAGGAACCATGAGGTTGCGGGTTTGATCCCTGGCCTTGCTCAGTGGGTTAAGGATTCGGCGTTGCCGTGAGCTGTGGTATAGGTTGCAGACACGGCTCGGATCCCACGTTGCTGTGGCTGTGGCGAAGGCCATCAGCTATAGATCCTGTTAGACCCCTAGCCTGGGAACCTCCATCTGCCTTGGGTGCAGCCCAAGATAAGGCAAAAAGACAAAAAAACAAAAGTCAGAATTCCTGTTGTGGCTCAGGGGTTTAAAAACCCTACTAGTATCCATGAGGATGTGGGTTTAAATGGGGAATACTCTTTGATTCTCTACTTCCTGCTTTCAGGTGCTTGTTTGGTTATTTTTTTGACACATCTATATTTCTCTAGTTCGAGGCTTGACTGTCAACCTCTTTTTCCATTAAGCATGCCTTGAGATGGCTTATGCTATGCTAGCCAACTAGAAGGTAAAGATGAATACTCAGGTAAGTCTGAGTTAAACACAAACACAGAGACACACAATTAAAAAGGCAAACCTTGGACTTCCTGTTGTGGCTCAGTGGAAATGAACCCGACTAGCATCCATGAGGATGTGGATTTAGTCCCTGGCCTTGCTCTGTGGGTTAAGGATCTGGTGTTGCTGTGAACTGCTGTGTAGATCACAGACATGGTTTGGATCTGGCATTGCTGTGGCTATGCTATAGGCCTGCAGCTGAAGCTCTGCTCCGATTTGACCCCTAGCCTGGGAATTCCATAATGCTGTGGGTACAGCCATAAAAAGACAAAAAAAAAAAAAAAAAGGCAGACCTTCGTCCCCGCTGTTGTATAGATAGGATTTAGTCCTATGACTATGGATAGGTCTTGATTATTTTCCATGGAGGTTTATTTACTTCATTGATACAAATAACTAAAAATTAACCAATCTGTATAAACTTGTGCCAAAAATAGGTATGTAGAAAAATATTATGTTAATACTTATCAATAGTAATCATTACTATAAGGAGTTAAATTATTAAGCATATATTAAAGATAGAAAAACACAGACTCTTTCATCATTCATACCATATGTATTCAACTTCAAATGAAGAAATTAAGAGGTTTATACCTGGAGGAGCATCATCTATCCGTGTATTCTCAGAAAGAGTTATCCTATCCAGTAATTTTTGTGAAATGTTTTCATGAGCAGTCTCAGACAGAGATATGATTAGAGAAGGAAACCAGGGCAGGCTTTGCTGTGCTTTTGCTATAAAATCTTTCAGAGTTTTTTCAGGTAGTGCCATGTCCAGGGAGAGTTAATCTCCCAAAGAGCATGTCAGTTGAATAATTTCAAACAAATATCAAAGAGAATTAAATAAGCAATTAAATGAGTAAATGCTCATTTTATCATTAAAATTTTAAGATAAAGATTTACAAAGTGATCAGGTTTCCAAGCTGTTTGTAGGATTTGAAAGTGAGGAACGAAGTTTAGAAGGAAACACATTGATACCTAAAACTTAGGTTTCTGAAAATGTTTGCCAAATCATTTAATGCCTTCCAAGAGTGTACTTATTGAATATAAAAAAAGATGTGATTGTTTTTACGTAGATAAATTCCACTTAGACAAGTAGCTGATTTTACTGAAATTTAAATTTTCTTTCAAAAGGTAGAAGCAAATAATGTAACTGCTTTTGGACATTATTAAAAATAATGAGAATAAACAAGTGAGCACTAGAAGAGGACATGGCAAAAAATATGTGCTGGTTAAATAAATGCTTGTAAAATGATTCAATTAGCTGGATATACAAAAGTTACCTGAATCATACACAGTATCATGTAGAAACTTGTAACAAGATAAGAAGAAAGTATTGAAAAGTATAAGAAATAACAATTTATTATTTTCAATTTTTTGTTTTTATTTTTCCATTATATTTGATTTACAGTGTTCTGTCAAATCTACTGTACAACAGAGTGACCCAGTAACACACATAGATATATTCTTTTACTCAGATTATCCTCCATCATGCTCCATCACAAGTGACTAGTGTAGTTCAATGTGCTAAACAGTAGGATCTCATTGCTTATCCACTCCAAATGCAAGAGTTTGCATGTATTAACCCCAAACTCCCAGTCCATCCCACTTCCTCCCCCTCCCCTTTGGCAACCACAAGTCTGTTCTCCAAGTCCATCATCATCTTTTCTGTGCAAAAGTTCATTTGTGCCATATATTAGATTCCAGATATAAATGGTATCATATGGTATTTGTCTTTCTCTTTTTGACTTATTTCACTTAGAATGAGAGTTCCATCCATGTTGCTATAAATGGCGTTATTTTGTTCTTTTTTTGGCTGAGTAGTATTCCATTGTGTATATATATATATACCACATCTTCTTAATCCATTCACCTATTGATGGACATTTAGATTGTTTCCATCTCTTGGCTATTACGAATAGTGTTGAAATGAACATGTGGGTACATGTATCTTTTTCAAGGAAAGAATTGTGCAGATATATGCCCAGGAGCAGGATTGCTGGGTCATATGATAGTTCTATATTTAGTTTTCTGAAGTACCTCCATACTATTTTCCATAGTGATTGTACCAACTTACGTTCCCACCAACAGTGTAGGAGGGTTCCCTTTTCTCCACATCCTATCCAGTATTGGCTATTTGTTGGCTTGTTAATGATGGCCACTCTGACCAGTGTGAGGTGGTACCTCTTTGTAGTTTTGATTTGCATCTATCTGATAAATTGTGATGTTGAACCTTTTTTCATGTGCCTGTTGGCCATCTGTATATCTTCTTTGAAGAAATGTCTATTTAGGTCTTTTGCTCATTTTTCAACTGGATTACTGGGTTTTTTTTTTTTGCTGTTGAGTTATGTAAGTTGTTTATATATTTTAGAGATTAAGCCTTGTCTGTTGGAACATTTGAAACTATTTTCTCCCATTCTGTAAGTTGTCTTTTTGTTTTTTTTTTTTATGATTTCCTTTGCTGTACAAAAGCTTGGAAGTTTGATTAGGTCCCATTGGTTTATTTTTGCTTTTATTTCTATTGCCTTGGGAGACTGACCTGAGAAAACATTTGTAAAGTTGATGTCAGAGAATATTTCGCCTATGATCTCTTTTAGGAGTTTGTTGATGTGTTGTCTTATGTTTAGGTCTTTAGGCCATTTCGAGTTTATTTTTGTGCATGGTGTAAGGGTGTGTTCCAGTTTCATTGATATACACGTGGCTGTCTAGTTTTCCCAGCAACACTTACTGAAAAGACTGTCTTTTTCCCATTTTATAGTCTTGCCTCATTTGTCAAAGATTAATTGACCATAGGTGTCTGGGTTTATTTTGGGGTTCTCTACTCTGGTCCATTGGTCTATATGTCTGTTTTGTTACCAATTCCAAACTGTCTTGATTACTGTAGTTTTGTAATATTGTCTGAAGTCTGGGAGAGCTATGCCTCCTGTTTAGTTTTTGCTCCACAGGATTGTTTTGTCAATTCTGGGTCTTATATGGTTCCATATAAATTTTTAAATTGTTCTAGTTCTGTGAAAAATTTCGTGGGTAATTTGATAGAGATTGCATTGAATCTGTAGCTTGCTTTGGGTAATATGGCCATTTTTACAATATTAATTTTCCCAACCCAGGAGCATAGAATATCTTTCCATTTCTTTGAATCCTATTTAATTTCCTTGATTAATGTTTTATAGTTCTTAGCATATAAGACTTTCACTCCCTTGGTCAGGTTTATTCCCAGGTATTTGATTTTTGGGGGTGGATTTAAAAAGGTATTGCATTTTTATATTTCTTTTCTGATATTTCATTGTTAGTATGTAGAAATGTGACTGGTTTCTGAATGTTAATGTTATATCCTGCCCATATGAGAGGTGTCCAGCCACCTATAGCTGGCACAAGGGTGCCTGGTCTCCTATAGCCCAAGCAAGTGGTACCTACCCATCCATAGCCTGCATGAGATATGACTCACCCTCTGAGAGTCCGAGTGTGCACAGGGAAAGAGATTCCTGTGGCAGTTCTCCTCTAACCCCCCACCCCCCACAATGACACCTTGCTTCTCCTGTGGGCCCAGACTTACCCCCAGGTACCCTCAGCTCTGGCATTCTGCTCCCCAGTTCCTCAGGCTGTATCCACACAGCCAAACCTAGTCCTCTCCCTGGAAGTGACCTCCAGAGCCTAGGTCTCAATGTCCAGCCCCCATCCCCTGCCTGAATATCTCAGTCTGTGATGTTTAGGGCAGTGGTATGGATCGTCTATGCAACTCTCACTCTACCTTCCCCTCAGTCCAGCTGCTGTCTTTTCTTGGCAACTTTGAGGTCCCTCCATCTTGGATGACCTCCCTGTTGGCTAGGTGGCCTCCCAGGGTTTGGGTTCCTTTCCTCTTTCATAGCTCCATCTTAGGAGTGCTAGTCCTGTCCTTGTTCCTTTTCTCTCTCTCTCTGTCTCTCTCTGTTTTTTTTTTCTTTTTTTCTACCAAGTCATGTGAAGGGTTTCTTGCCCTTTTGGAGATTTGAGGTCTTTTGCCATGTTTCAGTAGGTGTTCTGTGTGAATTATTCTACATGTAGATTTTTTTTTTTTGATGTGTTTGTGGCAGAATGTGAATGAAACTGCTTACTCCTCCGCCATCTTGATCCTTCTTTCCAGCCTAGAAATATTTTTAGTTCAGCTGGGGCAGGTGCTAGGCAGACAAAGACTGGCAGGATTCTTTCTCATCAAGTGTTCAGTGTAAATTAGTTCCTCATAATTGCTGTGTGTGGACATAGCAGCCAGAATAGAGGTCTATACTGAATGATGCAGTCCATGTCCCCAACAGGAAAATAAGACATAACAATTTAAATGTGCAGTAAATTTGTTCTGAGATTCAGATAAATGAGTACATTATCCCATAATGAATATGTTTAACTTAAAAGTTGTAATGTGTTTATACTTCTTTGCTTACACACAGACGTCATACACACATATACTGATTCTAGAAACTTGCAAGTTTTTAACATATAAAACTATCACTTGTTAAAATTATAAACTCTAAATTGACAAATGTATGTTTTTATTGAAATCACTACTTTTGGCTTGAATCTGAAATGAAGTGTTGGCCATAAATCCAGTACTCGATTCCAACTTCTCAGTTCATAACGCATATTGGAGCAGAGATTTCTTAACCTCCACTGTGGACAGCCAGGTCCAAATGACTGTTATTCTGCCTGGTTAGCAGTTCACTTTCCCATTCTCCACTATAATTACATCCCTGCCCTGAACACAAACTCAGTTGATGAGAGGCCAGTTAATTTCCCTTGTACTAATAAATTCTTAGTCTCCAGGGATCAGATTTTCTCTCTCTTCCCAGCTACAGACTGGGCTTCTTCTTTAAAGCAAGATACTGGCACTTATTGGATGAGCAATTTTTATTGACAGAGATCCCAGCTAAAACTCTGTTCTAAAATTTTATCTTCCTCTCTCATCTTCCTCCTGTAGGAGAGTGAATCAAGATTTTTTTTTTTTTTTGCATGGGAGTATCATTTGATGCAGTAGAGAATACTTTTATCATCCTGAAAATATTTCTTTGTAAATATTTAGATATGTTCATCTAGTATATTTAGGGAGTATTTACAGGTACCATCAAATGGACAGAATTAATTGGATAATAATTGGCTGTTTACTTAATCAACAGTATTGCCAAGCTGTAAATAAGTGACTCTTTGATGGGGTGACTGATTAGGATCAGGTTAATACAATAAAAATGGTAAAATCACTTGTGTAAACAGTTCTAATCTCAGTGCTGAGCATTAGGTGTTCATTCATCCTATTTTCTACTGCTACAGAATACATATTTCTAAACTTTTGCTGTGTTGAGAGGGCTGATTTTATGTTTACAAGTGTACCTTCAATTTATACCAAAAAAAACCATACGTAGTTTTGTAAAGTCTTTATGTTCCTTAAAGGCAACGATCTTTATTATGACTAAAAGGCGCCAGATTCTCTGGGGATTAGAATACTAACTTATTTATCTCTGTATCCATAATGTCTTATGTAGAGCCCAGCATATAGTTAGTACCCCATTAATTTGTTTTTCCTGTGCTGTATTACAAATGCATTTCTTATTACATGTTAATTATTTTAAGGTGTGGGAAACATGGCATAGAGATATTTATTGAGTTTATTCATTGAGTTACTAAATTCCTTTGTCTTTCTCTCTCTTATCCAGCACATATCCGAACATATATAAAATTTAACTGAGCTTGAGATGAAGAAGTTTTATATAAGGTTTCTAAAATCTCAGTTTTCTAAATTCCAGATTATTGTCTAGTTAAATTAAATAAAACAACATTTATAAAGTACAATTTGGTAAGGGAAAGAAGAGATTAATCCTTTTATGACCTAAGAATGGCATGGCTATTTTTATTGTTTTAACATTAAACAAATTTCCTAGTCACTAGGTTATTGAATATGATGAAATTATAGCATGTATTGTTCATTAGGGAAACATAAAATATGCCTTATTTTGGTCCTGGGGTAATACTCACCTCATGAAATAAGTTAGGAAATTTTTCTTCATCTTCTAGTATTTAGAAGAATTTGTGAAGCATTAGCTTAAATTATTCTTTGTATGTTTGGTAGAATTCATCAGTAAGGGCATCTGCACATGGAATTTTCCTTGCGGGTAATTTTTTACCTTTATTATATGTCATTCCAGGAATTTGTTTGTTTAATCAAAGTTATCTCATTTGTTGACATTCAGTTGCTCATAGCATGCCCTCATATTCCTCTGTTATTGCTGCAAGATCAATGGTAATGCCTTACCTTTTCATTTAATTTAATAACTTAAGTCTTTCCTTTTTTCCTCTTGGTCAGTCTAGGTAAAATTTGTCAATTTTGCCAATATTTTCAAAAAACCAATTTTGGGGTTCTTTGATTTTCTCTTAGTTTTTTCTTCTATAATTTATTAATTTATATTCAAATCCTTATTAGTTCCTTTTTGTTACTTTGGATTTAGCTGCTCTTCTTTTTCAATTTCTCAAGGTGAAGTTAGGTTATTGATTTTAGATCTTTCTTCCTAATTGACGTAGATACTTACAGCTTTATATTTCTCTTTACTGCCTTAATTGAATTCTCTAAGTTTTGATATATTGTGTCTTTTCTTTCATTTCAAGACATTTTATAATTTCACTTGTTATTTGTTCTTGACCAGTCAGTTATTTAGAAGTGTATTGTTTAACTTCTTCATATTTGAAAGTTCCCAAAGTTCTTTTATAGTCAATTTATAATTTTATGGTCAGAGAACATGATGTGTGTGATTTTATTCCTTTTAAGTATATTGAACCTTATTTTATATTCTAGCATATCATCTCTTCTGGAGAATATGCCATGTACACTTGTTAATAATATATATTCTGATGTTTTAGGTATAGTGTTCTGTAGGTATCTGTTGTCTAGTTGGTTTGTAGTTACACATTTTTAGTAAAAGATTGAAATACAAAGTTGTAGAGCTGCTATACCTTTTCATTCTCCAGAAATACCATTTTGACATGTCTCTTTCAATTTTAAAGTTTTCTCATATTCAGGGAATGTGTTTTTTTCCATTTTGCATCCCTAGCTATCATAGTAAACAATTTTATTATGTTTAAGATTATTTTATTTTTATGCCTCTCAATTACTGTGATTCAGTACCTCCACTATAAAATCAAGGACCAATATATATACACTGGAATGCAACTAAATTATTTAATGACAGTGTGGCTAATTGGTATGAGGTTGAGCATTCATGGTAAGTGGTTCTTATGCTTCATATCCAAACCCCATTAACCTTCATGTCTATAGGACCAAATATTCTCTCATTCAATAAATTATGTCAGATAATGGAAAATATATCTATATTAATTTGTTCTTTAATATAATAGAAGTTAAATAATTCATTTATTTTCAGTATTCTTCTAAATTAAATAAGTGTATAAAAGTCATTTTCTTTGAGTTTAGTTAAAACTATGACAGTTAGGAATATATATTTATAATCTCTGACCATCATATTATGCAGCATCAGAATCCAGTTTTAAAAATGAAAATACTTCAAGAACTATAAAATTAAACTACTAGAGACAGCAGAAAGTAAAAGAGCAAAGATAAAAAATGTACTAAAATAGATTGGCAAGTCCCTGTAAAATTGCTGCATGCACAGAACTTCCCAATTACGAGTCATAGTCTTAGAATAAAACATCTGTAGTAGCTGACTTATTAAAGGACATTAGTTCATGGCTTTATGGATATTTATATCTTCTGTGAAAAATCATACTTCTGGAATCAAAAGTCAGTCATCAAAACATACCAAAGACAATACTTCCTTTTGAAAAGTGAAGACCAATTATTTAAAACAGAATTCACTTCTTTTTCCATTCTTCTTATAAGCAAGAGAAATTGTCTCAGTAAAAAGATGTTTCTGGAGCATACTGAACATAAATTCTATCTGAGAACAAGTGTCTTTCCTAAAATATTAAAATCATAGTAAATTAGTTTATTATGGGCAGTAACAAAGAATATGTAAGATTTTACAATATTTCTAAATGACCTCAGACAAATTTTAGGCAGTCTAAAAAAAACATATTCTTCCCTAAATCTTTGAATTGAAGTATAATTGTGAACTTTACTTTTTCTATTGTGCACAGAATAATGGCCCCCCAACAATGTCTATAACCTGTTCCCAGGAACCTGGGAATATGTCAGCCTCTATGGCAAAGAGACTTGCAGATGCAATTAAGGTTAAAGACACTGAGATAGGGAAATTATCCTGGGTTTTCTGAGTGGACCCTGTCTAATCATGTGACCTTTAAAAATAGACGAAAGAGGCAGAAGAGTGAGTCAGTGAGATAAGACATGAAAACCAGGGCCACAAGCCAAGAAACATGGCAGACTCCAAAGCTGTAAGCCCTCAACTAACAAGCAGCAAGAAAAGAGAGACCTCAATATTGCAACTGAAAGGAACAGAATTCTGCAAACAACTTGAGTCCCCTAGAGTTTCTAGAAAGTGACACAGACTGCCAGCCCCTTATTTTTAGCCTAGTGAGACCTGTGTCAAACTTCTGACCTACTGTAAAAACTCTAAAATAATAAATTGGTTGCTGTGGCAGTAATGGAAAAGTAATACAAAACTCTATTTGAGTAACGTGAATCTTATACTTGATTTTTTTTTTTTTAGTAACTCTTGGCTTGCGTGCCTGCCTATATTCATCAGATTCATTCTATAAAAGTGAAGTACTTTTACACATACATACACATCTCTTTATCTTCTGACTTATTCTAGATACTATTTAAACATCATTGGATTGCAAGACTTATTTTCTGTGATAATTCTATCAAGTCTTTACTTGTGAGGCATAACCGCCTTATCTATAGATCTTTCAGAGTAATCTTAGTTGCTCTGGTAAAAAAACAAAGGGAATTTGGTTATAAAGAACAGACACTCTCTCTGTGAAAAGCTATCCCAACCCACAAAGGATACAACACATTGAGTTAGAGAGGCTCTGTGAAATTATATTATGAAGTCTCTTTTCTACTAGGTTATTCAGTGCAGCTTCAGAAAACAAGGTATGTAAATACTAATTACGGTAGGATCTTACTAGAAGAGCAATGTTTTTAAACCTTAAATGTCTGATTGGTATATTCCATATGTTTCATTTTCTCTTTTTAATTTAATTGTCAGTTTAAAGGTATATCTGTAGTTCTATTAGTCTTCTTCCAAATTTTGTTAAAATGCTGCCTAGTTTTGAACGATATTCATTTACTCTTATTCTGTCAAGAGGTCCTCATAACTTGTTGTGAACATACTTTATGTAAAGGTAGAATATGGTTTTCTGTATAAGAGTTAGATATTTTACAATTTTCCATCCCAGTAGTACTTGGTTCAGAACCAAGAAAATTTTGAGGCTCACAAGGATTGAATACCTAAAACAAAAACTCACTGCTTCAATTGTTTTCTAGCAATGCAAGATTGAAAGATAAGAAATATTTAAGATTTTTCTGCAGTGAACTAGTAAGTCAAAGACTTGGACATCATGCTGGTGCTGCTTTCACTTCTCTCCATTCAGAGAGTCTTTTCATGTACTGTCTTCAGAGAAGTTTGGAGATTTCAGCTACATCAAAATTATGTGGGAATTTGTGGTATTTGAAGTGGAAAAGGGAGTAGAAATTAAGAGAATTGGCATTTGAAGTAAACACAAAAGAAAATTCAGAGGAACTGTGTGAATATTCAATTCTTCTCTCATTTCCTACATTCCATAAAGGATCCTGGAGTAATCTTAGGGTTGATCCAGTACAGATGTACCAAGCCACTGAGCAAGTAAGGAAATGGTTCAAGACCATGAATGTATTTAGTAGTAGAATGGATTCTTATCACTCCTAGTTAAGCATCTCTCTTCTCTGTAAAAGATTAACTTTGTAAATAAAATGTTACATCTTTCTTGAGAACAGAGGAGGGTAATCAGGAAAAATATTCTTTATAAAATATGTACAACAGTCACTCAGTGTACCTGGAAGGATATAGAAATGGAAATACTACAGAGAGCAATTCGTTAAAATCATATTCATTCTAATAGGAGTTTTACAAATGCTCTAATATTTCTTTCTCAATGTCCTCATCTAATTCAGTTTGTATAATAATCCTTTTCTAAATGCCGTACCCTAAATAGTATAACTGACAATAGCTCATAAAGTTTGTGAATTTAATAGCTGTAAATTGCTATGTATGCATTTTCCTTAAGATAAGTTTAGATAGGAGAATATAGTTAAAAACTCATATATTTTAATAGATATTTAATTATAGCATACAGCTCACCCTTTTGATAGGGAAATCATGCTATCCAATGGCCTATTACTTGAAGGTTCAGCTGGATAGAGACCACAGGGTTGGCAAATGAGCTTGACTAAGTTTGAGATAATATAAGCATTCTAATATTACTAAAATCTCATAGTAGGAATAAACTTAGACTTCTTATTTTGATACCAGGAGATGTACTAAAATAAATGTATGCAGTGGACAAAAGAAAAAATACATGTAGGCGAGGTAAACACTCATTTCTCTTTTTTTCTTTTTTTTTGTCATTTTAGGGCCGCACCTGTGGCATGTGGAGGTTCCCAGGCTAGGGGTCTAATTGGAGCTGTAGCCACCAGCCACAGCCACAGCCACAGCCACAGCCAGACCAGATCCGAACAATGACTGTGACCCACACCACAGCTCAAGGCAACGCCGGATCATTAACTGACTAAGCAAGGCCAGGGATCGAACACACAACCTCATGTTTCCTAGTCAGATTTGTTAACCACTGCACCACGACGGGAACTCCTACACTCATTTCTTGAGTTCATGCATGCTGCTGCTACTAAAGTGTTGAGCATTACCATAAACACTAGCAAGTAAACCATCCTAAAGGTAAAATATGGCAGGGTCTACATCCTTAGTGATTTTTCTAAGTTTTTCAGCTATGTTCAAGGCCCTTAATTGTCTGGTTGAGTTATCACACATTACTGTAGAGTGCTCTTTTGCAGCTGAGAACAGTGGATGTAGAAACGGTGTAGATTTAAAAAAGAATTTCACCAGTCAGAATGGCCATCATTAACAAGTCCACAAACAACAAATGCTGGAGGGGGTGTGGAGAAAAGGGAACCCTCCTGCACTGTTGGTGGGAATGTAGGCAGGTGCAGCCACTATGGAAGACAGTGTGGAGGTACCTTAGAAAACTCTACATAGAATTACCATATGACCCAGCAATCCCACTCTTGGGCATATATCCAGACAAAAATTTCCTGGAGAAAGACACTTGCACACGCATGTTCACTGCAGCACTATTCACAATAGCCAAGACATGGAAACA
>PVHT021183648.1:28318698-28374155 GCA_004024745.2 Catagonus wagneri
AAAAAAAAAAAAAAAAAAAAAGAGAGAAAAAAAAAAAAAGAATTTCTGTATAGAAAGTCTCACAGTTCTCCACTAACTGTAGAAGAAAAGAAACTACCAGTATTAGCTCCCAATTTGCAGAGGAAATTTCAAGCTATATTAACTATCAAAACGTATTTCTCAGAATTCTTATTTCCTGGGTCCTAGAGTACTAATCTGATATATAACAAAGGTTTATTTCTCACTGCACACATTCCGTAATGAGGGTTGGATGCAAAGGTGGGTAAGTGGCTCTGCACCGTGCAGTTATTTGGGACTCAGTTTGATTCCAACTAATGGTTTGGTCATTCTGTAAGGCTTGAGTATACTTTATTGGAAACTCTGCATCCCATTAGCTGAGGAACAAAGAGAGAGATCTTTTGGAGTCTTCAAGGGACATTTTAGGGGCCAGCTTCTGTTCACTTTTTACTGGCAAAAAGTAGGTCACTTGGCCCAAATATAGATATAAGGACGTTGGGGGATATAGTCTGGAAGTTCTTTGCTTTTTGTTTGTTTGATAGTTCATTGATACTGGTAAATAACTCTCTACTACAGTAAATACCACTAAATTTCATAGACACAATATTAGCTCACAAATGAATTCCATAGCCAGCAGGTTCTCCTCTGTATTGTCTTGCATCCCACAGATATTTCATAACTAAAATATTCTGATGCATGTAATTCTGTGGTATCCACTTTCACTAAACTTCGGTATTTATACTCCTTTTAAAGCCTGTAAAATCAGCTGCAGTTTTGTGGCCTAAGAACTAAAACATTTGGCGACACCTTTAATCCACGTCTAGTTCAAATACTATAAGTAGTTATTCCAGATATCCCTGAAGATTCAGTTGAACAATTAGCCTTGATGAGCAGATTTTTAATCAAGGAAATAGGCATCGTTAATTATGCACATGGGCTGTGCTTTAAATGATTTTTATTAATTGTGTGCTTCACCTCCTAGCACACAACCCAGGTGTGACATGGCAGCTCTTCCTTTAACTGATGCTGGCTGAGATTACAGTTAGAGACAGACTTAATCCAATTAACAAACCCATCCTCATGTGAAAAGGGGAAAAAAGGTTGACAGTTGCAAAGACTCCCATTAGTGATTTTCTATTGCTGTGTTCTCTGATTATGTTCCTCCACCACCACTAGAGGTATAGCTAGCAAACAGACAATAAGACATGTATTTAAATATGAAAAAGATACTTTCTGATGGAAATAGTGTAATCTCACAAGGATCTATGGTACAGTCTTAAAGATAGATAATCCCTTGAAAATGGTATTTTACTTAAAAATTTTCCTTTCAACTAACTTCCTTTTTTTTTAAATTAACGATTAGCTCTGTTGTGGAGAAAAAAGTTATAAGAAAAACAGATCAATGGAAAATAAAAATCTGAGATAGCCTGGAGTTTTCTAAATTCTACTTGAATGTATTTCAATGTGAATACAGGATACATGTGGCGTAATTTATTCTTAATGAGATTACTAGAGTAATTTTTTTACAGATAAGGTTTGTATGTGATATCTTATAACAATGAACATTATGCCCCATTGCTAGAGTCATAGGAAAATTCAAAATGGAGTAGTCTGGTTCCTCACATTATAGTCTTATGATGTGTTTCACAACTATTATCAGCTCAAGACAGGCTGGGAAATGAGAGTCCCTGCTTTGTATTAAATATGAAATACTGCTTGCTTAACCTGATTCTGTCACAGGTCCACAAGAAAATATAATCCACACATGGTATTTTTTTCAGATCTAAAAATCCAAATTTAATATCTGGAAAATGTGTTTGAGAGAGACTTCCAAAAAACTCAAAGTGGAGATTATGGCATCAATTTTCTGCTTCTATAATCCTACTCTTTTAACAGCCTTTCATGTTAAAGTCATGAAAGTTATAAGGTACACCTCTCTTCATTTAATTTTATGTTTTCTCACTAAATAGTATGACTTGAATATACTCATTTTCATATAAACTGTGTGTGTTCTGTGCAGATAAATGTGAATTCTTCTCAGACTCTGTATTACATTTTCTCAGAAATATCAATATCAGGTCCAAATAATCAAAATGAGAGAAATACTGATTGATATTTTGTGAGATGTTAAAGGCAGGGAAGATAGAATGCATAGATAGTTTTAGATTGATAGATTGTACATAGGTAGATAATCATATGGATATGGGTATATATAATGACATATAAATGTACATTCTATATACCATGTAATGCTTACTGTCCTTAAATATGTAATAGTCGGTTATACTCAGTACTTATAATAATATGTGATATCTTATAATTCACTTTTATCTGTCTACATCTCAAAGCTAAAAATGAGACTAGCAATATCCTTGAATTCTCAGTAGCTTTTAGTACAACATTCAAGCTGTTAAATGCATCATTCTAGCACAATAAGGATTGGTGAGTTGGAACTGATGAGTATAGAACTGATTAATAATTGAGATCCGAAATACAGTTCAAGATGATGAAATTCACTAAAAATTGTTCTGGGTGGTATAATGCTAAGTATATGAAAAAAGTCTCCGTGAAGGTAGCAGTTTTACAAATCTCATACAGGAAATAAAAATTAAAAATTTTGTCCTTTCTGAGGCTAATGGGTATGGTTTGCTTGTTGCATGGATGTCTAGTCTAATCAGATGATCCAGAGAATCACATAAAACTGTTACTTAGTCAGAATGCAAATATGTATTGATATGAGAAACAGTTAAGGAATATATTCTATTCATTAAACAGGAGTTGAAAATAAACCTGATTTTAGGGTCAAGTGTTTCAAAACCTGAGTCACTACTAAAGTTGAATCCTTCAATATTTTTTTTTAGCAGTTAAAATTCTCTGAAGTTCAAAATGTTAATCAGCATATCTATAACATTCTTTTGATTGAGGAGAATGCTGCAAAAGTTCTTCATCCTACTCACAAAGCAAGAACAAAACCAAAAATACCGCTCATCTCTTTGCATGATATTAAACCAATCAGGTTTTAACTACACGTTATTGTTTTATGTAAGAGCTCAAAGGTTTATATGTTAGAACTTTTTTACTTATACGGTGATTTTTGTAGAGTGAAAAAAGGTTATGTAAATGGTAAAGCTTTAAATATAATAGAGCTAAGAATGTTAGCATTCTTTGTTGGAAAAATTTCATGAGAAAAAAAAAAAACCTTAAAACTTGAACATGGTAGGTAGGTCTTATTTTACTCCAGTATATTTTATTCCCTGCATAGTACCATTGTATTACAAGAGATAAAATAATCCAAAGAAAATCCATCCATACATATGAATATTTAAATATATTAAAACAAAATTTTCTTCCCATGAACACATGTAGGATAATTTTGACATTACAGGAACTACTTTGAGTAGAGTAATAAACATGGAAGGGTTTCTGAGACAGGCCTTAATGTGTGACTGAGAAGAAGTACAGGCCCCCAAATTGGATGAAAATACACATACACACATCACATCACATCACATACATGGGTGTGATCATGATCTTAAAATCATAAAAATCTTGGAGTTCCCATTGTGGTGCAGTGAGATTGGAGGTTTCTCTGCAACACCAGGATGCAGGTTCCATCTCCAGCCCAGCACAGTGGATTAAATGATCCAGTGCTGCTGCAGCTGCAACATAGGTCACAACTGTGGCTTGGATCTTATCCCTCACCTGGGTGCTCAATATGCCATGGGGTGGCCCCAAAAAAATAAATCTTAAAATTTCCCTACAATATTCAGAAATCTTCCAGTGATTATCAACTGTTGTTTTTTTTTTTTTTTTTTCAAACTTGGGGTATTTATTATTAAATCTATTAATGGATTTAAATTTTTCAACTTATATTAAATAAACTGTGAAGAAAATTTGAGAAACATTTGGGAAGTTGAGAAGCATTGGAGTAAAAAATGAAATTAAAGGGAAATAAGAGAAATTAAAAATTGAATACTTGTTTGTGATAAGGTTTTTTTAGTATAATTTAAAAGAATATATTCAATAATAGGTACTTTCTCTCCTTTTAAATATTATTTTGAGAGCTACAGATAACTAATTAAACTATTTTTCCTATTTGCATTGAAGTAGAGAAAAGATTAGTGATTTTGCTTGTCCTAAATATATTTCCATCCTTAGCCATCTCATTTGGCTAAATACAGATTGACTCACACATCCCCAATTTTTGAGAATTTTACAGTAGAGCTTAGTAAAATAGTATAACACCTTATTAATGAAAGGTGAAGATACATTGATGCTATACAAAAAGGTGAAGTATGGAGGTATAAGCTAGAAAGAAAGAAAGTATAAGTTACATGTTGGATGGAGGGGTAAGTTTGTGTGAGGAGCCAGAGTTTTCACCATAAGCAGTAACCTGTAGATAACGCCAGTCCTTAATTCCTGGGTCTCTGTTGATGCTTTCAAGCTGGCAGTAGATGCAGGATAATATATACCCCTCAGTTATCTGCTTGCTAAAATTTACTTAACCTGTCTCTGAAGACATGGATCAAATAGCATTTCTCTGTCTTTTTTTCTAACAATAATAATCTGTTTATTCCAGTATTTACCACTCTTTTCCATCCATATGGCTTCTTTGGAGAAATGTCTATTTAGATCCTCTGCCCATTTTTTTATTGGGTTGTTTGTTTTTTTGATATTGAACTGCAGGCAATGTTTATATACTTTGGAGATAAATCCTGTGTCAGCTGCTTCATTTGCAAATATGTTCTCCCATTCTCTGGGTTGTCTTTTTGTTTTGTTTATGGTTTCTTTTGATGTGCAAAAAATTTTAAGTTTAATTAGGCCCCACTTGTTTATTTTTGTTTTTATTGTCATTACTGAGGAGGTAGATCTGAGAAGATATTGCTGTGCTTTATGTCAGAAGATGTTTGGCATGTTTCCTCTAAGAGTTTTATACTCTACAGTCTTACATTTAGTCTTTAATCCTAAAGTTTTGAGTTTATTTTTGTGTATGGTCTAATGTTCAGATTTCATTGTTGTGCACGTAGCTGTCCTGTTTCCACAGCACCACTTATTGAAGAGACTGTTTTTTTTTTCCATTGTATATTCTTGCCTCCTTTGTCATAGATTAATTGTTTCATTGACCTGTATTTCTGTTTTTGTGCCAGTACCATACTGTTTTGATGAATGTAGCTTTGTAGTACACTATGAAGTCAGGGAGCCTGATTCCTCCAGCTCCATTTTTCTTTCTGAGAATTCCTTTGGCTATTTGGGTTCTTTTGTGTTTCCAAACAAATTTTAAAATATTTTGCTCTAGTTCTATGAAAATGCCTTTGGTAATTTGATAGGAATTGCATTGTCTTTGGTAATTTGATAGGAATTGTAGATTGCCTTGGGTAATATAGTCATTTTGACAATACTAATTCTATTATTAGAGAAATGCAAATCAAAGCTACTGTGAGGTACCACCTTACACCAGCTGGAATGACCATCATCAAAATGTCTACAAGTAATAAATGATGGAGAGGATGTCAAGAAAAGGGAACCCCCTTACACTGTTGGTAGGAATGTACATTGGTGTAGCCACTATGGAAAACAGCATGGAGGGTCCTCAAAAAGCTAAAAATAGAACTACAGTACAATTCAGCAATCCCAATCCTAGGCATCTATCCAGAGAAAACAATAATTCTAAGAGATACCTGCCCTCCAGGGTTAATTGCAGAAATATTTATGATAGTCAAGACGTGGTAGTCTTGACATGGTAGCAATCTAAATGCCCATCAACAGAGAAATGGATAAAGAAAATGTGGTACATATACACAATGGAATATTACTCAGCCATAAAAAGTAGTGAAATAATGCCATTTTCAACAATATGGGTGGACCTAGAAACTATCATACTAAGTAAAGTTAGACAGTGAAAGACAAACATTATATGATATCACCTCTATGTGGAATATAAAAAAAAAAAAGAATGCAGATGAACTTATTTGCAGAACAAAAACAGATTTACAAACTTTGCAAAACTTATAGTTACCAAAGGGGACAGGTTGGGTGGTTTGGGGATGGACTGAGGGTTTGGTATTGGCATATGCACACGGAGGTATATTGGATGATTGGCCAACAGGGACCTGCTGTATTGCACAGAGAACTCTACCCAGTATTCTGTGATAATCTATGTGGGAAAAGAATCTGAGAGAAAATGAACATGTGTAGTTGTTCTATTGGGTCACTTTGTTTTACAGCATAAATTATCACAGCCTTGTAAATTAACTAGACTTCAATAAAACTTAAAAAAAAAGCATTTACTACTTTTTAGACAATACTCTCCTAGAACTTTGCCTGTTTGTAATTTTGGTCACAAACCATTTTTACTTGTCTTTCTACTTAACTGTTATTACCGTTGTTTGAGATGCCTAAGAAGAGGACAGTGTTTTTCAAGATAGAGGGAATTACATTCAAAATCATAGTCAAACTGTTACTAGCTAGCTAACTTTCAACAAGTATGTTAATCTATAGTTTCTTTCTTAAAATTGGGATAATACAAGCAAGTTCACGTGGTGATGGCAAAGGCAGGTTTAGATAAAATGCTGCTTAACACATTGAATATCAACATAGAAAGGCGCACTTCCCTGTGCAACTCTCTTACCCTTATATGTTCAAATTTAAATACCCAAACACCTATTATTGTTAACTGCTGAGTATATGGAGCTTCCTTTCCATTTTTCATCCACGCATTTATTTCCAGATCTAGTCTGAGAATCAAAGTACCTAACAAACAGCAAAAAAAAATTGTATTGAACTGAATTATGTGTGGATATTTTTTGCTGATCTAATTTTAATAACTCTTATCGTAAAGCAAATGCAGCAGTTAAAAAGGATGAAAAGTAAAATAAGCAGTCATCCCATTGTCCTCAAACATCATACACACACATACACATTACATGCATAAACAAAATACCTTCTTTCTATCATAAAGTTGTGTTTAGAAGTGTCTGTCATGGCTTGTCGGTTAACAAACCTGACTAGTTTCTATGAGGACAGGGGTTTGATCCCTGGCCTTGCTCAGTGGGTTAAGGATCCGGCATTGCCGTGAGCTGTGGTGTAGGATGCAGATGCGTCTTGGATCCCGCGTTGCTGTGGGTATAGCATAGGCTGGTGGCTACAGCTCCTATAGAACACCTAGCCTGGGAACCTCCATATGCTGTGGGTACGCCCCCCCAAAATATGTTTAATTATATGTGTTATATGTAACTTATTGTAATATGATACATTATATACTATGAATGGTATATACCATATATCATGTATAATATAAAATTAACTAGAATATGCATGCTATCATATAGAAATATATAAACATAATTTAGCAGACACTTTTCACTCTAATATTATGTTTTAATCATTTACATATGGTTAAATATGGTAAAACGTAATTTATCTTGACTGAATACTGTTGCTTCAAGTGATGAACTATCATTTATTTATTCTCTTGCTTCAGTAAGATAAATGCTTAACTTTTCAAGTCTCTGTCTCTAAAATTTCACATAGTCACATTTTCTTTCAAAATTTGTTTTCCCTTCATATAGTCATCTTTTTTCCTTTCTATGTTTATTTGATGATCTGGAGGTTTTTTGGAAAATGTGGAGTACACTAAAAACTTAAAGCAGGATACATTCTCTTTTGCTAAATGGAAATAATGTTGATAGGGATACACTGAGCACATATGTGTGTGTGTGTGTGTGTGTATATATATATATAAAATATATATGTAGAAATATTTATTTTAATTTTTGAGGAAACTGCTGTAATCAGTAAATGAAGCTATCAAAATTATTTATCAAAATGATTAGTTTACTTACTGAGTACTTTATGAATTAAAAAAAAAAAAACTATAGCTTTGTTACTGAAGAGGTATTATCAAAGTAATGTCACCCAGGACATAGATTTATCCTGCTATTTTATCAGCAGTTTTATAATTTTTTTCATTGTCCCCTTTTCTATCATTTTATTCCTTTTTATTTAGTCACTTTTAATATACTTTCTTTCTCCTTAACTAATATACAAAATGCTTCACTGAAATGTTTTTAACAAAATCACTAACTGAATTGAGTAATTACATATGCATGTGCCAAAAGCTGTGGATTTTCATTCCAGCTATTAGCATGATATTCATGGTCTATATTTCCTCTTTGGTCATCTATTTAAACCAACGTATTCAATATTTTTCTAATTTGTATCTGAATAAAACAACACTAAATAAGCTAGGGTGCTTGGGGTCTATTAATGGCAAGTCAGACTAAGAACTCTGAAATAGAATGGTTTACTAAAACTTTTATTTATTTATTTATTTTTGTTACAGCTGCTAGTTTCATTGTAAATAAAACAGGTGTTGGTAACCAAAGCAGATCCTGTAACAATAAAAATAAAAAAAAATCCCACAAGTTCCCATTTTTGCACAGTGGATTAAGAATCTAACATTGTGTTCATGAGGACGTGGTTCGATTCTTGGCCTTGCTCAGTGGCTTAAGGATCTGGCATTGGCACAAGCTGTGACATAGGTTGCAGATGCAGCTCAGAAGTGGGGTTGCCGTGGCTGTGGTATAGGCCGACAATGCAGCTCTGATTTAACCCTTAGCCAGGGAAGTTCCATATGCCGTGGGCACAGCCATTAAAAAAATAAAATAAAATTCTTAATATATGCCTAAGAGTGGGATTACTGGATCATATGATAGTTCTATATTTAGTTTTCTGAGGAACCTCCATACTGTTTTTCATAGTGGTTGTACCAATTTACATTCCCACCTATGTTCACTGCAGCACTATTCACAATAGCCAAGATATGGAAACAATCTAAATGTCCATCAACAGATGGATTAAGATGTGGTAATATATACAATGGAATACTACTTAGCCATAAAAAAACAGAATAATGCAACATGGATGCAACTGGGGATTCTCATACTAAGTGAAGTAAGAGACAAATACCATATGCTATCACTTATATGTGGCATCTAAAATATGGTACAAGTGAACCTATCTACAAAACAGAAACGGATTCTTGAATGTAGTGAACAGACTTATGGCTCCAGAGTGGGGAGGAACTGGGATGGATGGGAGTTTGGGGTTGGTAGATGAAAACTAGTGCATTTAGAGTGGATAAGCAACAAGGTCATATTATATAGCATTCTTGAGATGGACCATGATGGTAGATAATATTAGAAAAAGAATGTATATGTATGTATGACTGAGTCATTGTGCTGTACAGCAGAAATTGACACAACAGGGTAAATCAACTATACTCTAATAATAAACAAAAGACTTTGATCCAAAAAAATCCTTTAAAAAAAGTAGAATTTGTTAGAGTTTGTTCATCAGGCATGACGGAAACATAGCACAGATGGAAATTTGGAGACAGAAGCTTCTCTTTGGTAAAAGTACAAGAGATTCGGAGTTGACCAGGCTACCTTCTGAGAATGAGGCTCTTTGGGAAAGCATGAAGAAATGGAAGTTGATGCATGCATTTGCTATATCTGGCTCAATTCATCAAGGTATTAGAGGCAAGATGTAAGCTCAGACAAGACTGGGCAGGTTTAAGAGAAAACAGTGAAAACTAGTGGAAAGAATCTAAAATCTTGTGGCATCCAGTATTTGAAAAGTCATCTGCTTCTTGTCCTCAAAAGTAAAAGATGTGATTGAAAAGGAATTTGGATAGCATAGGCCCATTTTTGTCTGTACCTGCAGGATTAGATTAAGAACAGGGCCTTCCTCTTTCAAACTCATTATTTTAGGCAGCCTCAAGATAGTCATTAAATTGAAGTTTGCTTTGTGACTCAGCAGCTTAAAAACATGACTAATATCAATGATGATGTGGCTTCCATCCATGGCCTTGCTCAGAATCTGGTTTTGCCAGAAGCTGCAATGTGGGTCATAGACGTAGCTCAGATCCGGCATTGCTGTGGCTGTGGTATAGGCCATATGTCACATGGGTGGCCCTCAAAAAAGAAAAAAAAAGATATGCATTTAGAGCAACAACCAAGGGAGTTCAAAACAAAGATGTAAATCAGTTTTAGAAGTTTCCTCTGGAAAAGATTTTTGTGTAGTTATTGGCTCTTAGAGCTAACTAGAAATAAATGGGTCTCAAGTCCACTAAGTTTTTGAGAAAATTAGATTGTCAAATAAATCATTGACTTAAAAAGCTTTGAGTATTTTTTTTGTATTGAATTAAATATTCCTTAAATTCTATAGCGTTTTACAGTTTTCAAAAGTTTCACATGCATAATTTTGTATAATGCCATGGTTAACTCTTTTTTAAATACCTGTCCCTATATTTCTCCTTCCCCTTTCCTTTCCCCACTGGTAACCATTAGTGTATTCTCTGTGAGTCTGCTTATTTTTTGTTGTATTCACTAGTTTTTTATATTTCTTTAGATTCCACATATAAGTGATAATTACAGAGCATTTGACTTTTCTGACTAATTTCACCTAACGTAATGCCCTCCAAGTTCATCCATGTTGTTACAAATGGTTACATGTATACTGCTGCTTCCTAACCCACTCACCTGTTGATGAACATTGAGATTGCCTCCGTGTCTTTACCCCTGTAAACAATGCTGCTGTAAACATTGAGGTGCATATATCTTTTCAAATTAATGCTTTTTAATGATTTTTATTTCTTTCAATTATAGCCGATATACAGTGTTCTTTCAGTATATGTCAGTTTATAAAGAATATCGATATTCTTTTTATCACATTATCCTCCATCATGTTTGATTATAAGTGACTGGGTATTGTTCCCTGTGCTATACAGCAGGATAACCACTCTTGGGCATATATCCAGACAAAACTTCCATTGAAAAAGACACATGCACCATATGTTCACTGCAGCACTATTCACAATAGCCAAGACATGGAAGCAACCCAGATGTCCATCGACAGGTGAATGGATTAAGAAGATTTGGTATATATACACAATGGAATAGTGCTCAGCCATAAAAAAGATCAAATTTGTGTTTTTGTTTTTCTTTTTTTTCCCCCAAATATATACCCAGGAATGGAATTGCTGGGTAATATGGTCTTTCCATTTTTAGTTTTTAAAGAAATCTCCTTACAGTTTTCCACAGTGACCATACCTATTACATTCCCAAAGACCACATAAAAGGGATCCCTTTCCCCCACATCCTTGCTAAGATTTTTTTGAATATTTGAGTCTTAACTCTTGGGTCCCCAAACTTAAAGAACCTAAGTCTCCCCAAGAGAGTTCATCCATGATACCCACCTCAAATATAGCTACAGAAGAAAATGGACAAGGAAAACCTCATTCTCTTGAGTCTGGAGCATGAATGACAGTGGAGAGGAATTCTTCCTAAAAAGTACAATCAGGTGATTCACAGGGAACTTTACCACCTCCATAAAAGCAGGATCCACCCACAGGAGTTTAACATTGCCATGGACCAGTGATACTGTTTGTTTGTTTGTTTGTTTGTTTTTTCTGACGAAAGTGTTTGCTTCAGTTACAGTTGGTCTGTGCCACCAATAGGCACTAGTATATTGTCTCTGTAGTGGGAACATATGGAGACAGATTAATTGACTTCCCAGCACTATTATATGCAGCTGCATTTAAAAATATAAAGGAGAGTAGTTCACAAAATTCAGATTTCTTGATATTTGAGCTGAATGGAATAACTAATGGGACTGTAGCTTATTTGTCTGGGGAAGAGTGTGAGGGTGCTCTGGGTGTGGGAAGTATCAGCACACTGGTTTTTGTTGGGAAGAGTGAGAAAATCCAGAGACAGCTTTCTGTCTATACTCTTTCTTCCATAGCATTATCTTTCTGGGGTGCCACTTCTTAGAAAGATGTTACTCTTTTCAACATTTGTTGTCTTTTGGGGACATGCACAAATAACGTACTCATTTGCTAAAAAGAGAAAGCATAGATGAAGAAAAATATTGGTGCAGAGGGAAAGTAAATCAAGATAGTATTTTGGACAGTTTTATTTTGAAATGGCATTAGATATCTAGATGGGAATTCCAGTGTGAAATGTACAGTTACAGATACTGTTTTGGAGTTTTTCTTATTAAGATCCTTTTGTCTTGCTAACACCAGGCATACTCCTTAGCCTGCTGTTAAAGAAGTACTTACAAAGGTAATGCTTCATTTCTTTCCTTATTTTTAGAGCTAGTATTAAAAATCTATCATTCCAGAAACGATTTGTCCTAATAGCAAAATCCATTTTCCCAAAAGGAAGAAAACATACAACATAGTGGCTCAAGATAATATAGTTAAGGTATCTGGATTAATATTTCATTTTCCAACTTTGTAGCTCTTCAACAATAACAAAGTGACTACATTTGTAAAAGTTCATCTTTCCTCCACTATAAAATAACAAACACTTGTCAACCTGATGTAAGGATTAAATGAGCTAACATATTTAATACGTAAACCACAGAAAGTGCTTGAAACATTGTTAAAAAATAAAACAGTAATTATGGTAGGTATGTTTATAAATTCTCTGTCATGCAAATTTTTAGTGTTAAATTACATTGTTCACTTCTGGGGCAAATGATTCATAGTTTAAAGATTAATACCTTAATGCTACAATATTTTGTTACAATATCCAATGACTTTTCTTTTTAGTAAAGTCATGATAGTAAATTCCTAGCTCTATTATTTAATTTATAAATGATATCTGAGAATTATATTTTTTAAATGGGGTAAATTATTACCATATACTTGTCCTTGCCAAGAAAAGAATAAAATCTGTTACTTTCAATTTACATCATGTTGTAAACTATCTGTGCCATTTAGGCACATTAATTTTGATTAAAGGAATAGCAAGAAAAAGGACTTGCCTTTTTTTTTAAACTGTTAACTGCCATCACTCTCTAGACTTTAATTCAAACTGAAACTTTTTTTCATAATTCTCTTGTAAAATATTGGCATATTTTCAGTGTCTTTTCACAATGTGAGAAGTATAATGTGGGTTTCTACCTTAAAATCTAATATCGTAACAAACATTTGCGTTTAAAGAAAAGTTAAACTACAGGAAATTCTCACCTGACTTTTCTTTCCTGATTTCTGTTCTAATATGCTCATTTTTAATGATATAATTCTTTTTTACAATATGTCAGATGTTACAGTACATTTTGCATGTACTTCAAATAGCGTGTCACACATTATTAGCCCATTAATTTAATTTTCTTACTACTAGCAGAATAACTCAGTGCTTAAATCTGTAAATAGAGTCTGTGTGGCATATTTCCAGTGATAAGAGATTAAAAATTATTTTCAGGTGTTATGTGTCTTGCCCAGAAAGAGTACTGACTAGTATATAAAAATGGCAGGATGACACATTTAAAAGTATTCCAGGTTCCAAAAGTGGACTACAAGTGATCCATGTATATATAATGGTCCTAAAATAGTAAGTGGCAGTATTCACTGGGAACATTTTGATACTTCAGCTTTTGGCAAACAGAGGAAACTTTTTAAATCTAGTTGCTCTTAGCAATAATGGTTTTTGATGATTTTAAACTTGGCTGAATTTTCCAAAGTCACTCAATAAACAAACTATTAAGAATATATTTCATGTACATAATAAAAGGGCAGAATTCCAAAGCAAACAAACACGTGTTTTATTAGTCTGCTTATGTTCCAAATAAGTTAATTGACAGTGAGGCAATTTGGTTTAAATATTCTAACTCATATTCCTCCTAAGACTTTTTCTCAACAGCTTGACATTCAAAACTATTGATAAGTATACTTCCATATTAAAATCACCTTTTTTTTGTCTTTTTGCCTTTTTCTAGGGCCACACCCACGGCATATGGAGTTTCCCAGGATAGGGGTCTAATCAGAGCTGTAGCCACCGGCCTATGCCACATCCACAGCAATGCGGGATCCTAGCTGCGTCTGCAAGCTCATGGCAGCGCCGGATCCTTAACCCACTGAGCGAGGCCAGAGATTGAACACGCAACCTCTTGGCTCGTTAACCACTGAGCTATGACGGGAACTCCTAAAATCACTTTTATAATTGTTTTTCACCAGTTTCCTTGTATTTGTCATTGTCCACTATATCCTCTTTATCTTAGGTCTAGAGAAATAAAAAGACCCCACCTTTTACTGTTTTTTTTTTTAATTTTCATATTTTTCAGTTTGCTTCTACATAAGTATTGTCATTTACTATTCACAACATCTGGTGAGAGAACTAAAATGAAATTTTTACCTTCACTCATTTAATCGGTAGGAAACAAACATTGTGAAAAGTCAAGTGTCACAAGCTAGTTAATGATAGCTTCAGTGTTGGAATGTAATTATAATTGTTCAAATTATGCTCCAATTTAAGATTTCTTGTATCACAGAAATATAAGTAAATATTCTAGCGTGCTCTCCCTTTTAACACTTTCTTCTCCTATTATCTGTATAATTTCTCACATCTAGAATCCACAGTAAGCATGGAGACTATCTCATTGTAGTCCAACTGTTTCATTAGTATATTTGCAAGTCCCTGTTACATCACAGAATGAAAGTATTTGGAGTCATGAGGAAAACAAGTGAAATAAAAATAGTTCAAGCAGCCTATTATTGTAAAACTCCAGTGATTGATAAAATTCATTTTAATTTCATATTTATCTAAAATATAGAATACACATGTTTAAAAGTTCAAGAATAAAACAGTTCTCAAAATAAGTTTGTCACTAGTAACAACATTCAACTCTTTTAAAAAAGTCTTGAGGAAATTTTTTCGTGACATCTCTGTAAGGACAATCTGTTTCTATTCCATAAAAGCTCGTGGACTCAACTGCATCTTGTTTATTACACTACTTATTTTTTTTAAGAATCGTGACACACTTCTGTTAAGTTCATTTTCTTTTAAGTTCAGTGCAGTCTTCTATACAGCAAGGCACATGTTCCAAAGTCAGTATATGAAGAACTTCCCTTTAAGCCTATAATCAATAGTTGCCAATAATGAATAAGCATCAATTATTAACAATGGATGTGGTTTAGGTTGTTTTACTTATGTCTGCTTTTAAAGCACTTGTAATGGATTGCTGCTGTCAGGCGCATCCATTAAACAGAGTTCATTCTGCTGAAAGCTCAGAGAAGGGTCAGAATTGTTGACAAGAGATGTTTAATAACCCCGGTTGTCCTTCTCTCTTTGATTCAAAAATTCACTCTCTGTGATATACCAAAAAACTTGGCTTACAGATGAATTTCTGCTATATATGTACAAAATATAAATATTAGGATTATTACCTCTATTCAGATAACAAATTTACTACAAAATCAGAATTTGTCAAAGGTTAGACATACAATTTTTTCTATAACACATTCCCAAATAAGAGGAATGTTTTCTAGAATAAGGGAATATGTTACAAACTCAGTTGAGATAAAGTTTTGGCAAAAATGAGTACATGGTAGCATTGTAGTATGGTGATAAAATACATTAAATGATTTTTTTTAGAGGGTATTATCTATAGACCCAGAGGAGATAATTGTGGAGCAAATGTCAGATTGAAATATATCCACCGTATCAGGGCCATGTGTGAAAAACAGAACTTTGAGTAGGACTCACTTAACTTTCAAAGCTAGAAACCCAAGTAGAATAAAAAAAAAACCACTGAACACTTTGAATTAATGCTACAAGAGAAAATGAGTCAGTAGTATCAAACCAAACAAGAAAAATACATAGATCTAATTAACTTTTCTGCAAAAAAAACAAGAAATGACAAGAGTGGGACCTATTCAAAGGGAAAAAAAATGAGATTAGTTATTAATGGAGTATAACCTTTAAAAATTGTGAATAAACTATATTGTACTTGTGTATCTTATATAATATTGTACATAAACTATACTTCCATAAAGATAAAAACTAAAAAGTACAACATTACTAATTCAACATCAGTTATGTGTGATAAGTATATATTTAGTTTCTCAAGTATAAAATACTATATTTAATTCTCAAATTTGTACAGAAACCATTATAATATTTATTCCACATGGGTAACTGAGGCTCAAAGGTGTTTTATAGTGTGCCCAAGACAATATAGCTAAAAAGTGAACAAAACACAGTTAATCCTCATCTGATTTATGGTCTATCATTGGTGTATTCTGTAGCAGATAGCTAAGATCAAGTGTAGAACTTAAAACACAGTGTTTGATATGCCATTTCATTTGCAGTGTTCCCAGTCCCCCATTTCTTACATGAACTCAATTGCCTAGAAATATATTAATGCATTAAATTAAGCAGAACATCACTTAGCACTATTAATTTATGGATTGGTGAGTGACTTCAGAATATGTTTCCTCATTATCAAATTATAACTCTTCTGGGTTTCTACTAAGAATAGAATTTCTACTAACAGTGGCAGCTGAAGCTGTAGATTGTCTTTCCTTGACCAGAAGGGTGCTTTCTTCCAAACTTTTCTGTGATAAATATTGTGGTCCCTGACACATGACTAGTTCTTCAAGGCTCAGTAGTCACTGGCTATACGCTCATGTGCTTCCTAGCTTACTTTGCTCTGAGACCTACTGAATATACACAATAACTGGGAATTTCAAAAGGGAGATTTTCATCCTACTTTCCCAGGGGATTTTTGTCTCTGTATTCTCGCAAAACATTATACATTATAAATTTTAGCAAGCATCCTTCTTTGAAGGCTTCTCACAGTACTTTTTCTCTATGAGGGTTTTTATGTTGATTGGTTTAATCATATTAAATTGCAGAATCTTCCAAACGTTTGCTATTTTTTCTGAATTACATAAAGTGAATCATTTACTTATAACTCTTCATTGTCACAGAATATCACTGAAGTAAGCATTAAGACAAAGATTAAATGTAACTGATAAGTAAAATGAAAGATATTTTTACAGTGTCATTACAATTTTTTAAAGAGTTCAGATTTATAATGTTTTAAAACACTTGACTAAAATATGATTTTCTTTTATAGATTTAAGTACCAATAATGTTTTTGTTTCTTATTTGTCTGAATGCAAGTGTTGAGTTATCTGAAGATATTTGAATAGGAATTTATCAAATAATAGTTTCAATATCAAGTTGATTCTGGCCTCAAAAGTCTACATAATTAAGGTTTAAGTCTGAAATATAGTGAGCCCCATATTTCCCTTAGATTTTTATCAAACCTAGTCTAAACCAGGTATTTGGGAAAGCAGCTTAGTTTAAAAACTGTAAAAAAAAATCTGAATTTATTGTGTATGACATTCACTTACTTGAGTATCTATGGAATAAAGATAGATAATAAATATAAAATCAAAATATAAAAAGATAAAAAATCAGTTAATTTCTATAGAAGAATATGTTCTTTCAAATGGTTTTACTATAAACTTTATTGGCTTTTATATACAAAGATTACAAAAAAAAGGAAATCTAATGTCTTGATAAAATCGCACTGAAGGTATATTTTCAGATGCCTTTCTTATATAGATTTTAGTGTGAAGGTTAAATCATCTCTCCAAGATTAGAGATCTAAAGTGTTTGCTTTCTGAAAATAGTGAAGAAAGTGCCTTACTATTTACCTCTGGGAATATTAGGCATTTAACAGGAGAGACCATGTATTTAAAAGACTGAGTGTGTCATGTGAACCTTTCTTTTGTGGTCAAATGCTTTTTACCGTAAACTGAAGTGATTCTACAAGACTCAATTTCACATCACTGTAATAAAATCAAACATGATCAGATTCCCATCTATTCCATTTCTTAAAATTAAAAGACTTTTAAAACGTTCCTTAAATTGATGCAGGCATTTTAATTTGTTATAAACCAATTGAGAATGGGAACTAGTTATTTTCTTTGAAGCACAAGTTATAAAAATTATGTGATATTTAGGAAAGAAAATAAAAGCTACCTAACTATATGATATTCTCTATGACAATTAAAGTATAAATGGGTTATCATAACATGTGATACCTTATTATGTTTTTCCATTGTTAATTCATTACATTGAAACAGTGTAAAAAGGAGGCACAGGGAATCAAACCTGGCACTTGAAGCAAAAAATAGTCTTGTGTTTTGATGCTAACAATATTTAAGGAAAATATTGTTGCCAGCAATATTTAAGGGAAAATATTTCAGGATGTACATTACCAGTTCCAGTTATTGTTATTTTAACTAATTAATGAAAATACATACATTGTCCCTCAAAAATGATTCATTAATTTTTCTACCAATATACTGCAGTGTCTTTGTTCTTTTGTGGCTAGGAAAACTACGTAACATTTAAATTGTCTCAAATTACTTTCTGGCTATCTCTCTCTAATTTTTTTCTCTGTCATCCGGAATTCAGGATCTTTTTCTCTACTTTTATTTGGTACCTAATACTGTGTTGGCATTACAGAGATCTTAAATCTTGTAAATAAGTAAATAAAAAGATTAATCAATACTACCCCCCCAAACTATGTAAGTGCATTCCAGAAGGGGAAAATAATTTAAAAAATTAAAAGAACATTGAATGTAGATCCATTTCTATGAGCAGTAAGAATCACAGAATCTCTTTGAGAAAGTAGTCTTTTTGAATTTCAACACATTTTACACTGCCAGAAGTTTTTCAGAAATTAAAAAGAAGGTCCTCTGAATTAGGAGATGTTGAAACAAAATGATTCTCTGATTAAGAGGTAAATGCTAAAAAGAAAGGTTAGGGAGTTGCCATTGTGGCTCTTGGTTAACGCATCCGACGAGGAACCATGAGGTTGTGGGTTCGATCCCTGGCCTTGCTCAGTGGCTTAAGGATCTGGCATTGCTGTGAGCTGTGGTGTAGGTCACAGACACAGCTCGAATCCCACGTTGCTGTGGCTGTGGCGAAGGCTGGCAGCTACATCTCCTGTTAGACCCCTAGCCTGGGAACCACCATATGCCGCAAGTGTGGCCCTAGAAAAGGCAAAAAGACAGAAAAAAAAGGAAAGAAAGAAAGAAAGGTTAGGTCTTCTGGTAACACATTCTCTTAGTTTTCCTTCTCTGACAATGTTGTAATTTCTTCTTCATGCCTGAATATTTTCGTAGATATATAATTCTAGAATAATTGTTTTGATTTTCCTTCAGCCCTTTTAAAATGGTATGCTAGCTCATTCTGATTGCTGTGGTTTCTTGTAAGAAATTTGGTGTCATTCAGACTATTTCTGCCCATATGTAAGGTACTAGCTCACTCTCAGTACTTTCAAAACTGTTTTCTTGGTCTTTAGTTTTTTAGAATTTTGATAAAAGATATGTCTTGGTGTGGTTTCTTTGAGGTTATTCCATTTGGCATTTGTCCAGCTTCTTGGATTTGTGATATAATGTCTGTTGCTTAATTTTGGAAGTTTTCAGGTCAATATTCAAATACATTTTCAGCCCCACCCTTTTGTTCTCATTTTCAAGGACTCTGATAATAGAAATGTAAAGTCCTACATGTTCCTGAGACTCTGTGTTCTGTTGTTTGTCTTCAGTCTGTCATCTTCTGTTTAAACTGGATGATTTCTATTTTAGTTTTTTCTTCAAACTCACTGATTCTTTCCTCTGTATACCTTCTTCTGCTCTTGAGCGAATCCATCACTTTTTAAAAAATTCTCACATTTTTTATTTCTAAAGTTTCAATTTAGTTTTTACTTTCCATTTCTTTGATAAAACTTTTTTTTCATTTGTTTTAAGCATTTTAATACTAACTTATTAAAGATTTTTGGAATAGATGCTTTGGCATCCTTGAAAAGTAATTTTAACCTAACTGTATATCAACACATAAATATATAAAGAAATTGTGGTATATGTATATGGAAACCCTACCATTCATGACAGTATGGTTGACCCGGAGGACATTTTGCTAAGTGAAGTAAGCCATTTACAGACATTTTAAAAATACTATCTGATATCACTTATACAGGGAATCTGAAATATCAGATACTTAGAAACAGATTTAAATGGTGGTGGGGTAGGGAAAGGGGATGATTTTGTTCAAAGGGTACAAATTTACCATTATATAGGATGAATAAATCTAGAGAGCTAATGTTTATGATGAATATGTTTAATAGTAGTTTACTGAATATTAGAAATTTTCCATGAGACTGGTTTTCAGATAAGGTGTGTACCTGTGAAAATTGAGAAGCTGGCAGTGGACAACATCATCCAGAGTTAGAAGAAAGTATTGTCTAGAATAGAAGACCTCCTTAAAAAATAAGTAGAGAAAGATGAGATAATAAAGAGATTTATGTTGTTGTTGTTCCTGGCACCTAAACAAAATTATTTTAGTAAAGTATTCCACTGTAGAATTTATTTAGGTAATCAGATATTTGTGTCCCATCACACATCCATGTTGTTATTCTTTTCTTAAAACGTGGCATTTCTCCAATGCTGAGTAAACTCGTGTATCTTGAATAAAAACTTTTAATTGACAGCTGGTTTATATAAGTCTGTTTCTGAAGAATACAAAGCACAGTCCTTGTAATTGGAGACACATGACTCATGACTAATCAGCATAGTAGATCCATATTTGAACTGGCTTACCAGTGACCCAGAAGCCTGTTAGAGCTAAGTCTATATAACAGTGTGTTAACCTTCCTGAAGCTCTTTGGAAATGAAGTGTTGTGCAGTAGTCATTAATTTTCATTATTCCTGATTAAATAGTTCTGTTGGGAGGTACATTAAAATTATGAGCTAAAATTTGACTTTGGGAATTCCTACAGATTTTCTATACATCCTTTTCAACGGTCTCTATTACACGGACTAAATGAGACTCATTCTCTTTGATTCTCTTTAGAGATAAAGTTATTATCTTTTGTTCAGTTTTGTTTTCTGTAATTCATGCATGAAGAAATATCAAAATGACAGTTGCCTGCATTCACTGTGAGAGTGTTGGATGCTTTGTGGAAAACATTTTATCAAAGTGAAAGGCTTTTCTAATAACGCAAGTCCCTGTCATTTTTGGTTGTGACAGTATGTGTCTAACATTTAGATTCCAGGAGATGCAGTGCCATTAAACATTCTCCTTTCAACATCAAGTTTTTAGTTTCAGTTTGAGCTGTGGGTCAGCCTCACACATCAGCATGCCCAGAGGAGGCACAGCTGGACCTCTCAACCTCCCTGGACAGGAGCCAGCTCTGCCTACCAATGTGCCCAAAGTCCAGGCCTCACAGCTGGCCCACCTGGGGGTCAGTCTGCACACCCATAGCCATTGTAGCGCAATCACAACAGGAGGGTGCATACAGCCCACACAGGGACTAACTGGGGGGCCCTTGTCTCTGGTGGTCAGAGGGAATTATGCTGTTGGGCCCCACAGGACACCTTGTATGTAAGTCCTCACACTTTCAAGACCAGGGGATATAGCTGATATACCTAATACATAGAATTAAACACAGAGACTTAGGCAAAATGAAGAGACAAAAGGAAGCCTTACAAACAAAAGAACAAGTCAGAACCTCAGAAAAAGAACCAAATGAAATGGAGATGAGCAGTTTACCACATAAAAGAGTTCAAGATGATAGTTGCCTTTTACACACCTAACATGGGCCTAGAGTTTCTCTTTCTTTAAAGACTTCTCAGTGGCAGAAATTAATACATAGTGTAACATTGGGAAATTAATAGTGGCTATAGGCCTGTGTTGAGATGAATTCTGAATCCCATCTATATTCAGTGCAATAGAGTTTTGTAAAATGTTTCCAGTATTTGCCCTTAAATGCCTACAGGTGGAAAGTGTCACATAAGGGTATATTCATAGAAACTATATGATTAAAGATTAAGACAGTATTGTCAGAGCTTTGAAATAGGATGATTTTAGTTTCTAAGCCTGGATCTGTAAAAAACTGTAATCTTAGTAGAGCTAGTTTGCCCCTGGATTTCGTCATCCGTTAAATTGAGTAGCAATGCCTGATGAAGAGGTTTAGTTTAGGCCCAAATGAGAGGAACCATGTACAGAAAATTTAGTGAATGCTTTATATGTGGCAAGATGGGAAAAAAATATATATAGTTAATGTTGTTTTTATGTCTACTGACCACTCCCCACCACCTCTCCTTCATCTATGCTATCAGAGCACTTGAAACATAACTTACATATGTATTCCACTCTGCTCTGACTTTATATCAAGGCATGGATTTCTATCATTAAATTCTGGACTTCTCTAGGATAGAGCCTACATCTTATCCATTAGTATACGTCCAGCATCCATCTCAGTGCCAGGGATGTAGAAACACTCAATAAATCTTGAATAATTGACTAAATATAGTAACAAAGGAACAACTGACTATATTCTTGGATCAGACTTACACTTTGTCTCACTCACAGGATTCTCCCCATAATGCATTGTGTCCAAATGCATCTCTCTTCCATCTCAATGGCAGTACTTATAGATGTTCATTGCAATATAAAAGTAAAAGTATATACTTTTCCTTTTTAAAGTAAAATCAAGGGAAAAGAAATTTCACATATTCATCTTTGCATTTGTTATTGTCTCACATACAGCTGTGTACTTAATATGGGAAAAGGCATGGAAACAAATGAATTTCAGAAATAAATAAATTTCTGCCAAAGAGAATTGCACATGTATTATAGCAGTAATATATAAGCTAAGCAAAGTGCTCAGAAATAACAGAAGAAGGGGTCACTGATTTTCACTGGAGATTTTAGGGAAACTACTCTTAATATTTAGTCTTTGAAATAACCTTGAAGCAGGAATAGAGTTTTGATAGCAGAAATAAGGATAGGTCATTTTCTTATTCTCTTTTAAAAAATTTATTATTATAATAAAAATGTCTTATTTTTCAAGACATTTATTATGATTTATATTAAAAATATCTCCCTCCCATAAATTCAGGCTGGTATTTGGATGAAGAAGATAATAAATGGATACATGTCCCACTTCTCCAATTTCTTTCCCAGAAGTAATATTATGGAAGGGTAGCACAGCATACAAGAACATATATTCTTGTATGTATATAAAACTATAGCCATTATTTGAATAGCAATAATTTCCTCAAAACAATGCCAGAGAAATACTTGATTTAAAATATTCTATTAAAATGCAATGTGCAGAATGGAAAGCATAGGCATGAAATGTGTATAGCTTTAATTTTCACAATGTGAACACACCTGTGTAAGAACCACTCACATCAAAATCTAGAAAATCAGAGCTCCCGCTGTGGCTCAGCAGAAACGAATCTGATTAGGATCCATGAGGGTGCAAGTTCAATCCCTGGACTCACTCAGTGGGTGAAGGATCCAGCGTAGCCCAAGCTTGGTGTAGGTCACAGACATGGCTTGGATTTGTTGTTGCGTTGGTTGTGGCATAGGCCAGCAGCTACAGCTCCGATCTGACCCCTAGCCTGGAAACCTCCATATACCATGGGTATGACTCTAAAAAGACAAAAAAATTTAGAAAATCACCATGAAACCCAGAAACATTTCTTTCCTGCCCTTGATACTCTGCCCTGAAAGAACATTTATTCTGAATTCTGTCAGCAAAGATCGTTTTTTCCCTTGGTTTTGAAATTTACATAAATGAAACTATACTGTACATATTCTTGATTCTGGCTTATTTCATTGACGATTAGAATTTCAAATTCATCTATGTTATTGCATGTAGCCATGATTTGTAAGATTCATCCATGCTGTTGCACAGACTGGAGATGTATTAATTTCAGTTACTAAACAGTATCATATATGAACATACGCCATACTTTATTTGCCCATTCTATTTTGATGGAATTTGGCTTACTTCCAGTTTGGCGCTATTATAAAGCATGCTGCTTTACAGAATTTTATACATGTCTTTTGATGTAAAGTTAAACACATAGACTTTGAATATATATATATATATATATGTATATATATATATATATACACACACACACACACACACATATCTATATACAGGAATGAAATTGCTATAGGATGTACATACATTTACCTTTACTATTTTTAATTTTTAAATTTTTATTGTAGTTGATTTATAGAGTTCTGTCAGTTTCTGCTGTATAGCAAAGTGACCCAGTTATACATATATATGCATTCTTTTTCTCACATTATCCTGTACCATGTTCTATCAGAAGTGATTATAGTTCCTTGTGCTATACGGCAGAATCTCATTGCTTATCCACGCCAAAAGCAATAATTTGCATCTGCAAACCCCAGACTCCCAGTCCATTCCACTTCCTCCCCCTCCCCCTTGTCAACCACAGTTGAGTTTGTTTCTTTTCTGTAGATAGGTTCATCTGTGCTATATATTAGATTCCAGACATAAGTGATATATGGTATGTCTTTCTCTTTCTGGCTTACTTTACTTAGAATAAAAGTCCCTAGTTCCATCCATATTGCTGCAAATGGAATTACTTTGTTCTTTTTTATGGCTAAGTATTCCATTGTGTATATGTACCACATCTTCTTAATCCATTCATCTGTTGATGGACATTTAGGTTGTTCCATGTCTTTGCTACTGTGAATAGTGCTGCAGTGAAAATAGCAGTGCATGTATCTTTTCTGAATGAAAGTTTTGGCTGGATATATGCCCAGGAGTGGGATGCAGAATCATATGCTAGTTCTATATTTAGTTTTCTGAGGTACCTCCATACTGCTTTCCATAGTGGTTGTACCAATTTACATTCCCACCAACAGTGAAGGAGGGTTCCCTTTTCTCCACACTCTCTCCAGCATTTGTTATTTGTAGACTTACTAATGATGTCCATTCTGACAGGTGTGAGGTGGTACCTCACTGTAGTTTTGATTTGCATTTCTCTTATAATCAGTGATGTTGAGCATTTTTTCATGTGCCTGTTGGTCATTTGTATGTATTCTTTAGAAAAATGTCTCTTCAGCACTTTTGCCCATTTTTCAGTCAGGTTGTTTGTTTTTTTGCTTTTGAATTGTATGAGTTGTTTGTATATTTTGAAGATTAAGCCCTTGTTGGTTACATCATTTGAAATTGTTTTCTCCCATTCTGAAAGTTGTCTTTTTTTTATGGTTTCTTTTGCTGTGCAAATGCTTTTAAGTTTGATGAGGTTCCATTGGTTTATTTTTGTTTTCATTTCTATTGTTTTGGGAGACTGACCTGAGAAAACATTTCTACAGCTCATGTCAGAGAATGTTTTCCCTGTGTTCTCTTCTAGGAGTTTTATGGTGTCTTGTCTTATGTTTAAGTCTTTAAGCCATTGTGAGTTTATTTTTGTGCATGGCCTAAGGGTGTATTCTAGTTTCTTTGGTTTCCATGCAGCTGTCCAATTTTCCCAGTACCACTTGCTGAAGAGACTTTTTCCCATTTTATATTTTTGCCTCTTCTGTTGAAGATTAATTGACTGTAGGTGTCTCAGTTTATTTCTGTGTTCTCTATTCTGTTCATTCTGTATGTCTGTTTTTGTACAAGTACCACACTGTCTTGATTACTATAGCTTGTAATATTGTCTGAAAGTCTGGGAGAGTTATGCCTCTTGTTTTGTTTTTTTCTTCCCCCGCCTCAGCATTGCTTTGGCAATTCTGGGTCTTTTATGTTTCCATAAGAAATAGATCAATTGTTCAGAGTGATCAGTAGAAACAAAATTGTATATTTAATAAGAACACTCCCTCCAACAAAGATCCAAACCAGATGGCTTCACAGATGAATTCTACCAAAGGAAAACTTATATCCATCCTTCTTAAACTTTTCCAAAAGGTTGAAAAAGGAATAATCCCAAAGATACTCTATGAAGCCACTGTCACCCTAATACCAAAACCATACAAAGATGCTACCAAAAAAGAAAACTATAGGCCAACATCTTTGTTGAATGTAAATGCAAAAATTCTCAAAAGAATTTTTGAGAATTCAAAACCAAGTAGGATTCATCCCAATTTCACAAGGATGGTTCAACTTATGCCAATCAATCAACACCATACAGCACATTAATAAAAGTCAAAAACCACATGATCATTTCAATAGATGCAGAAAAAGCATTTGATGAAGTCCAATATCGATTCATGATAAAAACTCTTACCAAAGTGGGTATAGAGTGAACATAATATAATAAAAGGCATTTATGACAAACCCACAGCCAATATAATACTTAATGGAGAAAAGCTGAAAGTCTTCTTGCTGAAGTCTGGAACAGGACAAGGATGCCCACTCTCACCATCTTTATACAACATAGTATTGGAAGTCCTAGCCACAGCAATCAGAGAAACAAAAGAAATAAAAGGTATCCAAACTGGAAGAGAAGACATAAAATTGTTACTCTGTGCTGATGACATCATATTGTATATAGAAAACCCTAAGGACTCAACCCAAAAATTACTCAACTGATCAGTGAGTTCAACAAAGTAGCAGAATAGCAAGATTAGCAAGATTAATATTCATAAATTGGTTGCATTTCTGTATACTAACAATGAAATATTAGAAAAGGGGGTTTCCGTCACTGTCTGGTGCAGTAGAAATGAATCCTACTAGGAACCATGAGGTTGTAGTTTCAATCCCTGGCCTCGCTCAGTGGGTTAAGGAACCAGCGTTGCCGTGAGCTGTGGTGTAGTTCACAGATGCAGGTCGAATCTTGCATTGGTGTGGCTGAGGTTTAGGCCGGCAGCTGTAACTCCAATTAAAAAAAAAAAGAGAAATAAATATTAGAAAAGGACTATAAAAAACAATACATTTTAAAACTGATACCCAAATATTAAGTACCAAGGAATAAGCCTGATCAAGGAGGTGAAAGATATATATGCTGAGAACTATAAAATATTAAGGAAATTGAAGAGGATTCAAAGAAATGTAAAGATATTCCATACTCCTGGGTTGGAGGAATTAATATCAAAATGGTCATAGTACCCAAAGCAATCTACAGATTCAGTGTAATCCCTATCAAATTACCCATGACGTTTTTCAGAGCTTTATTGTTTTTAAAGTGGTTGTGCTTTACAAACCTACAACAATAAATGTGATTCCAGTCACACTGTGTCCTCACCAACACTTTGTATTTAGATTTTCCCCCCTTTGGTTTAAATAATTTAGAGAGATATAGGGATAAATAGTTGTAGTTATGACTAATAATGTTGAATATATTTTAGTGTGTTTAGTTGTAATTTTAATATATTTTTTGAAAAGCATTCTCTAGTCATTTTCCCATTTTCTTAGTACATAGTTGGTCTTTTCTCCTTGATGAGTAACCATCTTTATGTGTTAATATATATGAATCTTCCATCTGAGATATGTATTCTTTTATTTTCTGGTTTGTATTTTTATTCTCTTAATTGTAACAATTTATAAACTCAAATTATGAATTTATAAGATCCACTTTATCAATATTGCCCTTCATCATTAATTTTTTGTTCTTTTATTGTTTTTATCTTAGAGAAATTGTTGTTTATCCCAAGGTAAGCAGAAGATATTCTTTTATTATTTCTTCTGGAAAAATTATTTGCTTGTTAGGCCTCCAATTCAAGTGGAATTGATTTTTTTATATATGGTATTAGATAAGACTTGAAGGTTCATTTTTTATTTTGGCCCTGCCCATGGCATGCAGAAGATCCTGGGCTGGGATTTGAACCCACACCACAGCAGTGATCCAAGCTATTGCAGTGACAATGCCAGATCCTTAATCTGCTACATAACAAGAGAACTCCAGGGTTCATTTTTCCCTATCTAAATATTCAGTTGATCCAGCATAAACAGAGAGGCGATTATTGTTATAAAAGAATGGACTATGTAAGTAGATTTGTAGCTGTACAAGTATGTCTGATTCTTTATTCTGTCCTGTCTGCTTGCTCTTTAATTCTTATTTCAAGAACACTTTTAATTGTCTCAAATTAGAAATAGATCTCTACAATAGATAATGCAATTCCTTCAACTCTATAGTTTCCTCACAAAAGTGTCTTCATTGTTCTTTTCATTTGCATTTCCATATAAGTCTTATATTCATCAGGGTTTTTTAAACAAACTCTAGGAATTTTATTTTAAATTGCTTTGGATCCACAGATTAATTTTAAGAGAACTGACATTTTTACAATATTGTCTTCCCAATTCATAAAAAGGATAAACCTTTAATTTTAGTTTTTTCTTAAATGCTTCTCAGAAATTATTTTAGTTTTCTGAGAAGTTTTACACATCTTTACTGGCTAATTAAAATATTTTATAATTTTAGTACTATTGCACATGTATTCTTTCATTTGATCTTCTAATAATCTGTTGCTGATGTATAGAAATGCAATTTAATTTTGTATATTGACTTTGTATCCAGTGATTGTGCCAAATTTACTTAGCAGTTCAAACAGTTTACATGTATACTCTTGGGATAGTCTATGTAAACAATAATGCTTTGTGTTAAGACAGTTTTATTTCTCCTCTCTCTTTCTCATACCTGTTCTTATTTGTCTTGACAGAATAACGTACAATATAAATACTGTTAACAAATAAACCTCTCTTATTTCCTGAGGCAAGATTCCACTATGCTACCTTGAAATATAATATGTGCTATTAAATGAAGGATGGCCTCTACTATTTTTGGCTACCTAGATTTTTTGTATGAATTGTTTTTATTTTGTTTCTTGAACCATGATTGGGTGCTAAATTCTATCAAATACATTTATGCATTAAACATAAATTTTCTCATTTACTCTAAGTAATGAGGTGCATGATTGATTTTCAAACATTTAACAAGCTTGCATCCAAAAGCCACCTGTAGCTGACTATTGTTTGAGGTACTTGTTCTTTAGGTTCTGGATGCCTTGATGACTCAAGGAGGTTGGTACGTACTCAAGGTTTCTGATTTCTGATGGCCAAACATACCAAGAAAAAAACATGCCTGCAAATATATAGGTCACCTCAATGTGTTTTTTTTTCTCCTTAAATGTTGTCCTGCATACTGACTAGTCTCCAGTGCCTTCAAACAGATATTTTTGCTTGTTTGTTTTTTTCTTTCCACCTTTTGTTTTTCTTTTTAAAAATATCTAATGTTTGTGAGCTGATTATAGCTACACTATCAATGCCGGAAGCAAATTCTTCAGGAACTGTTTTCTTTGTGAAAATTTATAAATTCTTGAGATCAGGAACTAAAATGTCCCAAATGTAATTTGGGACAGGCATAGTGACATTGTGAGGTATATTTTTTCTTATCCATTACAGAAATTTAAACTTTCTTTAGGGACCAATCATGTAGTATAAACTCATGAGTATAAAAGCTTTATACTCTGACAGAATAAAGGGAATGATAAGCTCCTCAGACTCCAGGAAATTCTGCTTATACCTGCATCCTGCAAAATTACCTCTTTTGGAAATATTTACCATAAAAATAGATCCATAGTTTTGGAGAAAAGATACATGCTGTTCTTCCTAGAAAGTATCTGTGAATGATTCTGAATCAAGAGAATATCCAGCCACTGTAGGGTGTCATCATTTCTTGATTTCAGAAATGACAGCATTTACTTTAATTTATTATGGGGTGTCCTTTTACACTTTTGGTACATTGGTTATGATGTAAGGGAAAGCACAAGAGTATTTTGTGATCATGCATAATTGCAGAATGTAAATACAGTCTCATATTTGTGTAAAAGTTACAGCACTCAGAAACTGATAGAAATCATATTGATCTTAATACTTGCATTGCATTCATATTAATAATGAATGTGACAGGAGCATCATAAATATGCAAAAGAGTAACACATCAGCCTAAACATCACCAGTAATTTGTCGACTTACACTCATAGGAAACCACTAATGGAATGTAGTGCATTTTCTTTTCTATGAATACTCAAATGTCATGCATAATGTAACAGTGCAATTGCTAATAGCAGACTCAGGCAGGATCATTTAAACTTGTTATTATGGGCAGTATGAACTGATCTTTGAAGTGGCCTATAATAAAATACTTCTCTACCTTTACCTTGTCCTGATTGTTCTGTTATCCTTTCCCAGAGCTTGTATTTATAGGAAGCACAAAAATGATTGCTTTGATATTTGGGGGCTACTTATCACAGTTTATCAAATGTAGGAGAATGGTGACCAAGGAATAACTAACAAATCAAAGTTAAAAGTCCCATAAGCATCTGCTCAACCTTTTTTAATATCAGAGTATTTGAACATTCTTTCATAATATCCATTATCACATTATACCCTCATGGTATATATTTTCAAAGCAGCCTTTTCTTATGTAAAAGGTCTTACAGAAATGATAATACTGAAGTCACCTGTAAGTAAATAGGAGCAAAGGCTTAGTTGTTGGAGTTCACGGGATAGTTAACAACACCTAAACCTAGGGTAAGTTTTTTTTTTTTGTCTTTTTTTGCCTTTATCTAGAGCCGCACCCATGGCATATGGAGGTTCCCAGGCTAGGGGTCTAACAGGGGCTGTAGCTCCCGGCCTTCGCCACAGCCACAGCAACGTGGGATCAGAGCCGCATCTGCAACCTACACCACAGCTCAGGGCAACACCGGATCCTTAACCCACTGAGCAAGGCCAGGGATCGAAGCCGCAACCTCATGGTTCTTAGTTGGATTCGTTAACCACTGAGCCACGAAGGGAACTCCAAACCTAGGGTAAGTTTTGAAAGCTTCAGGAAAATATTTACTAATAAAGGAATACTGCTTTATGTAAATATCCTGAGGATTTCTGATTAGTCACAGGTTATATAAGGTAACATAATAGTGGATAAACTTAATGATCCTAGTATTTTATTATATTTGATTTTATTTTTGTTTTATGGCCACACCCACATCATGTGGAAGCTCCCTGGACCAGGGATTGAATCTGAGCTGAAGCTGAGACCTACACTGCAGCTGTGGCAATGCCTGATCCTGTAACCTACTGTGCTGGGCTAGCAATTGAACTTTCACCTTTTCAGTAACCTGAGCTGGTGCAGTTGGATTCTTAACCCACTGTGCCACAGTAGGAACTCTGATCCTAGTATATTGCCTCTGCTTGGACCTCCTAGGAATTTTTGAGTTCTTAAGAGTTATGGAATACAATTCCATACTCTGTTCTCAAGGCTAAGAAGAGTATGTTTAGCATCTATTTGTTCTTGCTATAAAAGTACCATAGAAGAAATTATTAAATTATAGAGGTACCCCAGCCTAGGATTTTTTAATACTTTGTATGGGAGATAAATAATATTTATTATATGGTCTTATGGCACAATATAAAATCTTTATCATAAGCAATTAGTGAAAGCTCTTAATATGTAATATCCAAAATCATTGACCAATTTAAAATTCTATAATACATATTCATAATATAGCTTCATAAATATTTATTGAAATATTAAATATGTAATTTTAGTATTTAAGAGATAAGCCCCCAAAGTAGTCTACTTAAGTTCTATGAAAATATGTAAAATCTCATCTTTGATTAGAAACTAATTGAGATGTAATCATATAATGCATTGATGTTAAATCAGAAAGCCACACCCTACTCCCAGGGTTTGTCTTTATGCAATGACTGACAGATGCAAAGTTGAAGTTGAGCCACTGAGCCCCTAACTGGGACATATGAAGAGAAAGGAAAATTACAAACTTTCAAAGATTATTAAAAACAGGCTATGAATTGCCTAGGTAATCAAAAAACATTAATACCTCACACCAGTTACTATTTTATTTCTGAATGCATAGTTGACGTAGACAAACTCAGTAATGGTAGAATTCCTATTTTAGACTGCTGAATGATCTCATGAGGAAAATAAATGAGAAAAGACTAAATGGGAGCCCCTGAAACTTTTCTACCTTACCAAAATAGCACTAATTTTTTTAAAAAAATCACTATGTTCATGAGAGAACTGTAATGGATTAGTACTGTCTTTAGAGATTTTAAAGAAGCTGTATTTGAGAAGAAAAAAAAATTGAGGAGTAATTAAGTAGAAAGAAATATGCCTGAAAAGAAATTAAAATGTTGAATCAACTGGATAATTATCCAGAAGGTACTGCTTAACTTAAAAGAATGTTTTGTTGTTGCTTATTTTAAAACAAAAACTACTGTTAATATTTGTTTGGGAACTCAAGTGTTTCAGCAACCTTGCTTTGACCTTTTAATCCCCACCTCCAACCCATACAGAGCTGAAAACTGGAGCTCACAGAATAGGAATGGAGATAGAGAAAATGAAAAACACATTTGTTGCAACATTTTATTTTTGCTTTAAGCAGTCATTCTTCTACACTTCCATGTCTATATCTCTAGGTCTATTTATATAGAAATATAATAGAACTCTTTTAAGGACTTCTGTTAGTATTAACTGATTTAATCCTCATGATATCTATATGTAACAGAAAATGTTATTAATCTAATTTTCTCCTAAGAAAACCAAGACCAATGGCTACTAAGTAAATTGTCCCAAAATTCAGAGTTAGTAAAGAAAATTAAGGTTTTGCACTCAAGGAATTAACTCTAGAGCCTATGCAGACAGTTGATAGGCAGTTAAGACACATCTCTTTTAAATCTTACGGAAATATGAGTAAATTAGTCAATTTAATCAGAGCTCGGAGGCCATATAGGATGAAAAATGTTTTATTAAGAACTGAGGCAGTTTTAGGATTTACCACTCTCTTTCTTAGAAATAAAAGGTCTGTTTGGTGTCAGGATGCGCAAACTGTGTATACATACATTTATATACATTCATACTTATCTGTATATGATTCAAAGACATAATTAACTTTATTGATAAATAATTTAAGGTACTAGCTAGATACCATTGGGCATCAATTATAATTCTGCATGGATCTAGCACATATTTACAGTCACGATTAATGGCATGTCAAATTGTTGGAAGAGAGTATTGCTATTCAATAATAAAGCAATCAGATTCTTAGAATACCAGATAGTTTGAACATCTTTCAAAAAATGTCGTTTATATAAGATGACATGCAAAATGCTCTCATATTTCAAAAATAAATTGTGGAAGTATCATAGTAAGTTTATCTTCGTGGCTGTGTGTTGTGGCACAAGAAAAATACAGGGTAAAGGTGAATATTCAAGTCAATCATATGAATTTGGCTTCTTGTTACCAAATATTCAGAAATATTTGGTTTGTTTTTATGTAGTGTTGCAATAGTGTAGTTTCATTCAGATACTTTGGTATTATTTGATAAATCTTATTGTAGAAAGCTGGACTTCTAAGATACCCCCCAAGAACTCTGCTTCCTGCAATATACTTTTTATTTAATGATTTTTTTTCCGTTAGAGCTGGTTTACAGTGTTCTGTCAGTTTTCTGCTGTGTATAGCAAGGTGAGCTGGTCACACATACACATATAATTCCTTTTTCTCACATTAACATGCTCCGTCATAAGTGAATAGATATAGTTCCCAGTGCTATATAGCAGGATCTCATTGCTTTTCCATTCTGAAGGCAATATTTGCATCTGTTAACCCCAAATTTCCACTCCAGCCCACTCCTGCTTAGCAGCCATGAGTCTGTACTCCATGTCCATGATTTTCTTTTCTGTGCCATATATTGGAGTCCAGATATAAGTGATATCCTGTGGTATTTGTCTTTCTTTTTTTGACTTACTTCACTCAGTATGAGAGTCTCTAGTTCCAGCCATGTTGCTGTAAATGGCATTATTTTGTTCTTTTTTATGGCTGAGTAGTATTCCATTGTGTATATACCACATCTTCTTAATCCATTCATCTGCCGATGGACATTTAGGTTGTCTCCATGTTTTGGCCATTGTGAATAGTGCTACAATGAACATACGGGTGCATGTGTCTTTTTCAAGGACAGTTTTGTCTGGATATATGCCCAAGAGTATGATTGTTGGGTCATATGCTAGTTCTATGTATAGTTTTCTAAGGCACCTCCATACTGTTTTCCATAGTGGTTGTATCAATTTACATTCCCACCAACAGTTCAGGAGGGTTCCTTTTTCTCCACACCCTCTCCAGCATTTGTTATTTGTGATTTATTAATGATGGCCATTCTGACAGGGGTGAGGTGGTACCTCATAGTAGTTTTGATTTGCATTTCTCTAATAATCGGTGATGTTGAGCATTTTTTCATGTGCTTGTTGGCCATCTGTATCTCTTCTTTGGAGAAATAGGTCTTTGGCTCATTATTCAGTTGGGTTGTTGGCTTTTTTGTTGTTGAGTTGTGTAAGTTGTTTGTATATTTTAGAGATTAAGTCCTTGTCTGTTGGATTGTTGGAAACTATTTTCTCCCATTCTGTAAGTTGTCTTTTTGCTTTTTTTATGGTTTCCTTTGCTGTGCAAAAGCTTGCCAGTTTGATTAGGTCCCCTTGGTTTATTTTTGCTTTTATTTCTGTTACCTTGGGAGGCTGACCTGAGAAAACAATTTTAAGGATGATGTCAGGGAATGTTTTGCCTATGTTCTCTTCTAGGAGTTTAATGGTGTCTTGTCTTATGTTTAAGTCTTTAAACCATTTTGAGATTATTTTTGTGCATGGTGTGAGGGTGTGTTCCAGTTTCACTGATTTACATGTGGCTGTCCAATTTTCCCAGCAACACTTGCTGAAAAGACTGTCTCTTTCCCATTTTATATTCTTGCCTCCTTTGTCTAAGATTAATTGACTGTAGGTGTCTTGGTTTATTTCTGGGTTCTCTATTCTGTTCCATTGGTCTGTATGTCTGTTTTGGAACCAGTACCATACTGCTTTGATTACTGTGGCTTTGTAATATTGCCTGAAGTCTGGGAGAGTTATGCCTCCTGTTTGGTTTTTGTTTCTCAGGATTGCTTTGACAGTTCTGGGTCTTTTGTGGTTCCATATAAATTTCTGGATTGTTTGTTCTAATTCTGTGAAAAATGTCATGGATAATTTGATAGGGATTGCATTGAATCTGTAGATTGCTTTGGGTAGTATGGACATTTTTACAGTATTAATTATCCCAACCCAGGAGCATAGAATATCTTTCCATTTCTTTGAATCCTATTTAATTTCCTTGATTAATGTTTTATAGTTCTTAGCATATAAGACTTTCACTTCCTTGGTCAGGTTTATTCCCAGGTATTTGATTTTTGGGGGTGTAATTTTAAAAGGTATTGCATTTTTGTATTCCTTTTCTGATATTTCATTGTTAGTATGTAGAAATGTGACTGGTTTCTGAATGTTAATCTTGTATCCTGCTACTTTGCTGAATTTGTTGATCAGTTTGAGTAGTTTTGGGGTTGACTCCTCTGGGTTTTGTACATATATAGTATCATGTCATCTGCATACAGTGGCAGTTTTACCTCTTCTCTTCCAATTTTTATACCTGTTATTTCTTTTGTTTGTCTGGTTGCTGTGGCTAGGACTTCCAATACTATGTTGAATGAAAGTGATGAGAGTGGGCATCCTTGTCTTGTTCCAGATTTTAGTGGGAAGGCTTTTAGCTTTTCTCCATTGGGTATTATATTGGCTGTGTGTTTGTCCTAAATTACTTTTATTAGGTCAAGGTATGTTCCCTCTGTACCTACTTTTGTAACAGTTTTTATCACGAATGGATGTTGGACTTTGTCAAATGCTTTTTCTTCATCTGTTGAGATGATCATGTGGTTTTTGACTCTTCTTTTGTTAATATGGTGTATGACGTTGATTGATATGCTTATGTTGAACTATCCTTGTGAACCTGGGATGAATCCCACCTTCTTGTGATATTATGCTTGTGTAATCCTCTTCCTCTGATTAAACTGGTATTAGTCACTTAATTTTAATCAATATAATATATACGGCAAAGGTAGGGAGATGCCACTCATGTGATTATCTAACAAAAGATTATGACTTCTGTTTTTCCAGCATACACTTTTCTTCCTGGCTTTGAGGGAACAATCGTCCATGTTCAAAAAAACCATGTGGCAAGGAACAGAGAGTGAGCACTAGTGAGTGAGGAACTAAGCTTCTCAGTCTGACAGCCCTCGAGTAACTGAACCAGCCAACATACACGTGAGTATGAAAGCAAGTTATTATTCCTTAGTAGAACCTCCAGATGAAACTTCAGTGCTGGATAGCACATTGATTTCAATATTATGAAAAACTCTGAAGTGGAAGGCTCAGCTAAGCTGAGCATGTATTCCTGACCTATAGAGATTGTGGTTATTATTGTTTTATTTTGGCAAAATATACATAATGTTTGTCGTTTTATCCATTCGTAATTTCACACTTAAGTAGCCTTATATACATTAGCAATATTATGCAAACATCACCGCTATATATATCCAAAACTTTTTCATCGTAATTCAAAAGAGCTTTAAACATTGAACAGTAGTACCTCTTCCCTCTGAGCCCAAGTAACCACTGTTCCTTCTGTTTCTGGATTTGCCGATTCTAGTACCTCAGGTAAATAACATTATATACTATTTGTGTTTCTAAATCTGGCTTATATCACTAAGCACAATGATTACAAGACCCATGTTGTAGCATACATCAAAATTTCATTTGTTTTATCAATGAATAGTTTTCCAGTGAGGCATATACCATATTTTGTTTATCCATTCATCTGAAGATGGTCAGTGGGTTGTTTCCATCTTTTGGCTGTTGTGAATAATGCTGCTGTGAATATTAATGTACAAACATCTCTTTGATTCCCTACTTTCAATTATTTTAGATATATATCTTGGAGCAAAACTGTTGGGTCCTATGGTACTTCTATATCTAATCTTTTGTGAAACTCCCAAAATGTTCTGCAGTGACTTTACCATTTTACAATCTCAACAACAATATATGGGTGTTTCAGTTTCTCCCCATGCTGACCAACACTATGTTATTTTTTGGTTCTCTTTACATGTTTTTTGTTCATTTATTTAGCCACGGTAGTAGGTGTGAACTAGTATTTCTTTGTGGTTTTGGTTTGCATTTCTCTAATGACTATTAATGATGAGCTTTTTTTCATGAATAATTTAGTCATTTGTCTATTTTCTTTGAGGAAATATTTCTTCAAAATCCATTGTACATTTTTTATTTTGGTTGTTTGTCTACCATTGTTTTTGTTGGTGGTGTTTGTTTGTTTTCGGACCATGCCTGTGGCATGTGGAATTCCTGTGTCAAGGTTCTCATTTTCACCACAGCAATGACAATTCTAGATCCTTAACTCACTGAGCAACCAGGAAACTCCTATCATTGTTGAGTTTAGGGATTCTTTATGTATTCTGGATGTTACTTTCACAAATAATTTGAAAATATTTTCTCTAATTCATTAGATCATCTTTTTGCTTTATTAACTTGGATAACTTGTATTTGTTTTCACTGCCTATCAGTTGTTGCTTCCAGTACAGTTGCTGAATTGCAATGGTGGAACTGGGTATCTGTGTTCATTATCTTGGAAGGAAAAGTGTTCAGTTTTATCATCATTGTGCATGATGTCAGTTGCGGTTTTTTCATAAATACACTTTATCATGTGGGGGAATTTTATTTCTATTCTCAATATTCTAAGAATTCTTAAGAAATTTAGATAAAAATGTAGTTTTTTCCCCATACTTTTTCAGTACAGTGCATTACCTTGATTATTTTTCTCGTGTTAAATCACCCTTTCATGACCCATGATAAATCACATTTGATCATGGTTAATAATATTATTAATATGTTTTGGGATTTTATTTGCTAATATTTTGCTGAATATTTTACATATTTATTCATATAGGTATATTGTTCTGTCGTTTTATTTTCTCATGATGTCTTTCTGGTTTTGGTATCAGAGTAATACTGCCATGGTGGAATGCTGTAGAAATAGTTACCACCTCTTAAGTTTTTGGGAAAGTATAAAAATGATTGGTGTTAATAATTAGTTAATTGTTTGTTAGAATTCACTGGTGAAGCCATCTTGTCCAGGGCTTTTTTTAGTAAGGAGGACTTTGATTGCTGATTCAGTCTTGTGTTCTGGATGTGTTGAGGTTTTCTATTTTTTGTCTTGAGTGTAAAGTTAAATTATAGATTTGAGAGTTTTTATTTTTAACATAAATATTTATATATATAAGTTTCCTCTGAGTACTGATCTCACTGCATTCATGTTTTGGTATACTACATTTTTGCTTTCATTTATCTTTATTTTCTAATTTCCCTTATGATTATTTCTTTGAATCATGGGTATTTAAGAGTATATTGTTTAATTTCTGCATTTTATGAATTTTTAGTTTTCCTCTTTTTGATTTCTAACTTCATCCTACTGTAGACAGATGATATGTGTGATTTTTAAATCTGTTGAGACTATTTTTGTGACCTACCATGTAATCTGCCCTGGAGAATGTGCCATGAGCACTTAAGAACTTATTAATGTATTCTGTTATTGGGGAATATTTATATATGGCTGGTAAACCTATTTGGAAATTGTTTTACTTAGGTCCTCTGTTTCCTTACTTTAATTCTGAATGTTGTCTTGATAATCACTTACATTTTTATGTTCAACTACTTCCTTTTTTTTTGTATTTGCTGAGATTTTATTTTATTTTATTTTATTTATTTTATTTTATTTTATTTTATTAATGGATTTTATTTCAATTATAGGTGTACATACATCATCACAAGTCAATTTTACAGATTTTGAGTCCCAAACCCACAGTGCATCCCCCCACCCCCCAGATTGTCTTATTTGAAAAACCAAGGTTTTCCAAAGTCTGTGAGTCATTGTCTATTCTGCAGAGAGGTTCATTGTGTCTTTTTAGTTTCCACATGTAAGCGGTACAATTGGGTGTTGCTGTCTAATTGTCTGACTGGTTTCACTTTGCATGATAATTTCTAAGTCCATCCATGTTGCTATAAATGTTGGTAATTCGTTCCTTTTAGTGGCTGAGTAACATTCCATTGTGTGTATGTACCATATCTTCCCTATCCACTCCTCTGTCGATGGGCATTTAGGTTGTTTCCATGACCTGGCTATTGCATAGAGTGCTGCAATGAACACTGGAGTACAGGTGTCTTTTCGAGTCATGGTGTCTGCTGGATAGACGCCCAGGAGTAGGATTGCTGGATCAAATGGTAACTCTATTTTGAGTTTTCTGAGGAATGTCCAGACTGTTTTCCACAGTGGCTACACCAGTTTGCATTCCCACCAACAGTGTAATAGGGTTCCTTTTTCTCCACACCCTCTCCAGCACTTATTGTTTGTAGACTTTTTGGTGATGGCCATTTTGGCTGGTGTAAGGTGGTATCTCATAGTGGTTTAGATTTGCATTTCTCTAATGAGGAATGATGTTGAACATCTTTTCATGTGTTTATTTGCCATCTGAATGTCTTCTTTGGAGAAATCTCTGCCTAGATCCTCTGCCCATTTTTAGATGGGGTTGTTTGTTTCTTTGGTGTTGAGCTGTAGGAGGTGTTTATAAATTTTGGAGATTAATCCCTTGTCAGTTGATTCATTTGCAAATATTTTCTCCCATTCTGTGGGTTGTCTTTTCATTTTGTTTAGGGTTTCATTAGCTGTGCAGAAACTTTTAAGTTTAATTAAGTCCCATTTGTTTATTTCTCTTTTTATTGTCCTTACTCTGACACATGGAACTCTGACACATGGATCTGAGAAGATGTTGCTGTCATTGATGTCAGAGAGTGTTTGGCCTATATTTTCCTCTAAGAGTTTTATAATATCTGGTCTTGTATCTAGATCTTGATTCCATTTTGAGTTTATTTTTGTGCATGGTGTTAGGAAGTGTTCTAGTTTTCATTTTTTTACATGTAGCTGTCCAGTTTTCCCAGCACCACTTATTGAAGAGGCTGTCTTTTGACCAATGTATGTTCTTGGCTCCTCTGTCATAGATTAGTTGACTATAGATGCGTGGATTTAATTCTGAGCTTTCTATCCTGTTCCACTGATGTATAGTTCTGTCTTTGTGCCAGCACCATACGGTTTTGATGACTGTAGCTTTGTAGTAGAGTCTGAAGTCAGGGAGCCTGATTCCTCCAGCCCCATTTTTCTTTTTCAGGATGTCTTTGGCTATTCCGGGTTTTTTGTGTTTCCAGACAAACTTTAAACTATTTTGTTCTAATTCTTTGAAAAAGGTCCTTGGTAATTTGCCAGGGATTGCATTGAATGTGTAGATTGCCTTGAGTAGTATACTCATTTTATTAATATCGACTCTTCCAATCCAAGAGCATGGTATGTCTTTCCACCTGTTTAATTCATCCTTGATTTTTTTCATCAGCGCCTTATGATTTTCAGAGTACAGGTCTTTTGTCTTTTTAGGCAGGTTTATTCCTAAGATTTGATTCTTTTTGATGCAATGGTAAATGGGATTGCTTCTCTAATTTCTCTTTCTGATCTTTCATTGTTGGTATATAGAAATGCAGTTGATTTCTGTGTATTAATTTTGTATCCTGCAACTTTGCCAAATTCATTGATGAGCTCTAACAGTTTTCTGGTAGAGTCTTTAGGGTTCTCTAGGTATAGTATAATGTCATCTGCAAAAAGTGATAGTTTTACTTCTTCTTTCCCAATTTGGATTCCTTTTATTTCTTTTTCTTCTCTGATTGCTGTAGCTAGGACTTCCAGAACTATGTTGAATAGTAGTGGCGAGAGTGGACCTCCCTGTCTTGTTCCTGATCTCAGCAGGATTCTTTCAGCTTTTCACCATTGAGAGTGATGTGAGCTCTGGGTTTGTCATAGATGGCCTGGATTATGTTGAGGTAGGTTCCCCCTATGCCCACTTTCTGAAGGGTTTTTATCAGAAATGGGTGTTGGATTTTGTCCAAGGCTTTTTCTGCATCTATGGAGAGGATCATATGGTTTTTATTCTTCAGTTTGTTAACATGGTGTATCACATTGATTGATTTGTGGAAACTGAAGAATTCTTGCATCCTTGGGATAAATCCCACTTGATCGTGGTTTGCAATCCTTTTAATGTATTGTTGGATTCGGTTGGCTAGTGTTTTGTTAAGAATTTTTGCATCTATGTTCATCAGTGAAATTGGCCTGTAATTTTCTTTTTTTGTGGTATCTTTGTCTGGTTTTGGTACCAGGGTGATGGTTGCCTCATAGAATGAGTTTGGGACTGTCCCTCCTTCTGCAGTTTTTTGGGAGAGTTTCAGAAGGATAGGCGTTAGCTCTTCTCTAAATGTTTGATAGAATTCACCTGTGAAACCATCTGGTCCTGGACTTTTGTTTGTTGGAAGTTTTTTAATCACAGTTTCAATTTCAGAACTTGTGACTGGTCTGTCATATTTTCTATTCCATCTTGGTTTAGTCTTGGGAGATTGTACTTTTCTAAGAATTTGTCCGTTTCTAGTAGGTTTTCCATTTTATTGCCATATTGTTGCATATAGTAGTCTCTTATGATTATTTGTATTTCTGTGATATCTGTTGTTACTTCTCCTTTTTCATTTCTTGTTTTATTGATTTGTGTCCTCTCCCTTTTTTTTCTTGATAAGTCTGGCTAAGGGTTTATCAATTTTGTTGATCTTGTCAAAGAACCAGCTTTTAGTTTCATTGATCTTTTCTATGGTTTTCTTTGTTACTATTTCATTGAATTCTGCTCTGATCTTTATGATTTCTTTTCTTCTACTAACTTTAGGTCTTGTCAGTTCTTCCCTCTCTAGCTGCTTTAGATGTGAAGTTAGGTTGCTTATTTGAGCTTTTTCTTGTTTCCTGAGGTAGGCTTGTATTGCTGTAAACTTTCCTCTTAGAACTGCTTTTGCTGCATCCCAAGGTTTTGGGGTGTTCTGTCTTTGTTGTCATTTGCTTCTAGGTATTTTTAAATTTCCTCTTTGATTTCTTCTCTGATCCATTGGTTATTTAATAGCATATTGTTTAGTCTCCATGTATTTGTATTTTTGGCCATTTTTTTCTTGTTGTTGATTTCCAGTCGTATAGCATTGTGGTCAGAGAAGATGCTTGAAATGTTTTCAATTTTCTTAAAGTTACTGAGGCTTGATTTGTAACCCAGAATGTGATCCATCTTAGAGAATGTTCCATAGGCACTTGACGAGAATGTGTATTCTGTTGCTTTTGGATGGAATGTCCTATAAATATCTGTTAAGTCCATCTGATCTAATGTTTCCTTATTGATTTTCTGCCTGGATGACCTGTCCATTGCTGTAAGTGGGGTGTTAAAGTCCCCCCCCCCATGATGGTGTTCTTGTTGATTTCTCCTTTTAAGGTTGTTAGCAGTTGCCTTATATATTGTGGTGATCCTATGTTGGATGCATAGATATTTAAAATCGTTATATCTTCTCCTTGGATTGATCCTTTGATCATTATGTAGTGCCCTTGTTGTCTCTTAAAATGTTCTTCATTTTAAAGTCTATTTTGTCTGATAGCAGTATTGCTTCTCTCGCTTTGTTTTGATGCCCGTTTGCATGGAATATTTTCTTCCATCCTCTCACTTTCAATTTGTATGTGTCTCTAGAAGTGAAGTGGATCTCTTGAAGACAGCATATATATGGGTCTTGTTTTTGTATCCATTTGGCTAGTCTATGTCTTTTGGTTGGGGCATTCGGTCCATTAACATTTAAGGTAATTGCTGATATATATGTCCTTATTGCCATTGTATTAACCGTTTGCGGTTTTTGTTGTTGTTTTTTCTTCCCTTATTCTCTTGTTGTCTCCTCTCACAAGATGGCTATCTTTAGTGCTGTATTTGAGTTGATTTTTCTTATTTGTTTGTGTATCAATTGTGGATTTTTGGTTTGCGGTTACCCTGAAGTTTTGATAAGGAAGTCTATATATAACTGAGATTGTATTAAGTTGTTGGTTTCTTAATTGCACGTGCTTCTCCAGTGACCTGCATTTGTGTTCTCTTCTCATGATTTCTGATTTTGGTAGCATAATTGTGCATGGATGATTTAGTATCTTTACTGTATATATGCCTTTTTTGGTGGGCCTTGTCATTTGTGGTGTTTTTGTTTCTGGTTGTGGCCTTTTCTTTTCTGACTAGAGAAGTTCCTTTAGGATTTGTTGTAAAGCTGGTTTAGTGTTGCAGAAATCTCTTAGCTTTTGCTTATCTGTAAAGGTTTTGATTTCTCCTTCAAATCTGAATGAGAGCCTTGCTGGATAAAGTAATCTTGGTTGGAAATTTTTCCCTTTCATCACATTTAGTATATCATGCCACTCCCTTCTGGCCTGCAGGGATTCATCTGAAAAATCTGCTGATAACCTTATTTAGGTTCCCTTGTATATCATTTGTTTCTTTTCCCTAGCTGCTTTCAGTATTTTCTCTTTGTCTTTAATTTTGGTCATTTTGATTAATATGTGTCTCAGGGTGTTCCTCCTTGGATTTATTTTATATGGTACTCGTTGTGCTTCCTGGATTTGAGTGAGTGGTTCCTTTCCCATATTAGGAAAGTTTTTGGCTATAATCTCCTCGAATATTTTTTCTGTCCCCTTCTCTCTCTCTTCACCCTCTGGCACCCCTATAACATGGATGATGGTTCGTTTAACATTATCCCACTGTTCTCTGAGACTCTGCTCATTTCCTTTCAATCTTTTATCTCTTTTATCATCTGCATTAGTGATTTCCACTAATCTATCTTCCACCTCACTGATTCATTCTTCTGCCTCCTGTATTCTACTGTTGGCTGCTTCTAAGGAATTTTTTATTTCAGTGATTGTATTTTGCATCTCTTCTTGTTTAGTTTTTACAGCTTGTATTTCTTTGCTCAGTGTTTCCTATATGATCAATCTTTGCCTCCAGTCTATTTCCATTGCCTTGTGTCATCTTCAGCATCAAAAGTCTAAAGTCTCTTTCTGGTAGGCTGATAATCTCCTCATCACTGAGCTGTTTTTCTGAGCTTTTCTCTTTCTCCCTTATCTGAGTTAGAGTTTTCTGTCTTTTCATTTTATAACTTTTTGGTGTGGTGACCTTTGTGTGGACAATAGAGTTGTAGCCTCTCTTAGTTCAGGTGTTTGCCTCCCCTGTGGCTAAATTTTGTATGGAGGGGGCTTGCTGTAGTCTTCCTGATGGGAGGGAGTGATGACTGCTCACTGGAAGGTGTGGTTGATTCCTCTCCCTCTGATGGATGGGGCTTTGTCTCTGGATGAGATTAGGGGCTGGCTGTGTGCCTGAGGCGTCTTTAGGCAGCCTGTTTACTGATGGGTGGGGCCGAGATCCCACCTGAATTGTTGTTTGTCCTGGGGCTTCTCAGCACTGATGGGAGGGACCAGATTTTCCCAGAAATGTCCACCTCCAGAGAAATGCAGGCTGATGAATATCCCCCAGAGCTTCACCTCCAATGCCCTTCCCCCACAACAAGGCACAGTCACCCCTGTTTTCCCAGGAGATCCTCTGGGAATTGCAGTCCGGTTCCACCCAGATTCCTATGGGGACCGCCTTGCCCTGGGACCCAGTGCACGTGAAAGTCTGTGTGTGCCTTTCAAGAATGGGGTTTCTGTTTCCCATAGTCTGGTGGAGCTCCTGCACACAAGCTCCGCTGGCCTTCAATGCCAGATGCTCCGGGGGCTCTTTCTCCCTGTGCCCGATCCCAAGGCATGGGGATTTGACATGAGGCTCAGAACTCTCAGTCCTGTAGCTGAGTCTCTGTGGTGCAGTTACTTTCCAGTCTGTGGGGCTTCCCACCTGGGAGTTATTGGGTTGCTTCTATTGCGTAATCGCCCCTCCTACCTCTTGATGTGGTCTTTAATTTGTCTTCTGGAGCAGAGTATCTATTTTGGAAGTTTACAGTCCATTTGGTTGAAAGTTGCTCGGCATTTGGTTGTAGTTTTGCTGTTTTTTGGGAGAGAAGTTGAGCTCCAGTCCTTCTATTCTGCCATCTTAATCCAGTCTCTGCTAGTCTTTACGATGTGGTTGTCCTCGATGTGTCTGCTGTTCTTTACATCTGCTTTAAAGGCCAGTTCCAGTGTGCTATGTAGGATTCCCCTTAGCCAGAGACTCTGGACATATGGAAATGAACACTGGCCCAAAGCCAGGGAAACCGGCTGTTTGACGACTTCCTGACTTCCTCCAGATGAGTGCAATTTAAATTCAAATTCTAATATATCTGTTTCTTAATCTTACTTTATCTGTGATTCCCTATGTCAAATATTAAAAAAAATCATTCTGGCAGCAGCCTTGTGATATACAGCTACAAGACTCAGAACGTAGAGATCACAGCCTGTGTTTCTAGAAGGAGTCATAAGGGGGTAACTTTGAAAATAATTTCTGGCCTTCCTCAGAAATTACCAACAATAGTCCAATCATCTCCAATAAGTGTTATTAACATCACGGCAGCTTAAGAGGTCTGCTGAGAAGAGGAATTAATGAATGATGGAAGAGATATTTAGCTGTAATCACAGAAGATAATCTTTAATTCTTCTTCCTCCAGACCCACACTCTTGGTATATTAGATAAAATCTTTATTTTCTCCCCATTATTCTCCTCCAAAAATAGTTTAGAATTGAAACCCTGACCAGAGGTGTTGTCTTATAGAGAAACAACAAAAGGAATAATCAACATGATTCCCTGTATGGGACTCAGACTCACCCACATGTCTTAACCTGTAAGCATGATCTGTGTCTACGTCTTTGATAGTTTCCCAAGATTTATTACTCACAGGTGAACATGAACTCACAGGTCAGAGTGTTACCAACCAAGAAATCATCAATCACAACAAAAATCAGCATTACAGAAAGGGGTGAATATCTCATAAATTTTGAGAAAGAGTCATCAATAAGTAGAAGAAATTTAAGTATAAGATTATGATTCTTAAGGAAAGTCACTATCAGACCAAAATAGAATGTTTACATTTTAAAACAATATAGAAACTCTGATATCTGCTCTCTGCAATAAGGGAAAGACAGGAAAGTACATTTTTTTTTCTCTTTTTAGGGCCACACGTGGAAGTTCCTGGGCTGGGCTAGGAGTTAAATCAGAGCTTCAGCTGCCAGCCTACACCACAGCCACAGCAATGCCAGATCCAAGCCACATTTGTGACCTGCATTACAACTTACGGCAACGCCGGATCCTTAACCCACTGAGAAAAGCCTGGGGTCAAACCCACATCCTCATGGATACTGGTTGGGTTCTTAACCTGTTGAGCCACAACAGGAACTCCAGGAAAGTAATTTTAATAAGAGAGAAAAGGAAAGTAACTTGAGAATATTTTTTTAAATGTGGCAAGAATAAGTTCTAATGTATCAAAAAGCAATACATGTAGATGGGCTATACTAAATAAATGAGTGCTTGAATTTTGTTTAAAACTAATAAAAAGCCAATAATACATTGTTTATAAGAAATAAACTCAATTCTGATATTCATAAATTTGTGATAATTTACTGAAAGAAGGTATCTAGAATTATGTGTAAAGCATCTTGAAAGAGAGCGTCCCCAAATTAATATAAGAAAAGAGGACTCAGAATCTGAATGTAGAAATAGGCAAACACATTAAGGTCAAGTGGTACATAAAGAGCCAATAAAGAGGAATATTTATTCTCCCTCAAAAGTGTGTTGGAAGCATTGCATATCACATTAAATACGGAAGTGGTTTTAAAAATGGTAAAGTTCAATACAAATATAACAGTTATTGTTATATTAATGTGTAAAATTAATTTTTTTTCTTAAAACTGTGATCTCATTTTCTGGTTAGAAGAAAATTACAAATCACTGGACTCGTTCCTTTCCTAGCAAAAGACACCAAAATATTTACCTCCTGAGTAAGAATATGTGAAGAATCGCCCCACTTCAAAGAAATATGTATAGTCCCAATCTATAATCATAATAATACATAGAAATGTAGTATTCAAAGACATAAAATCTCTTCAGGGTCTGTGGTTTTCAGCTTTTGAAACATAATAAAATGAATAGGAAGTGGTTAATAAAAGAGAAAATTAAGACATAGAATGAATCTCATCTCAAATTACTAGAACCAAAAAGATGTTTCAAAAATCATTGTAATTTTAATAATTTGAAATAATTTTGACTTCTTAATTATTTTATTATTTATCTTTAGTAATATAGCGATTCAGACCTTCATAGGGTGATCAAAATTTTTCTTATGATCAAAAATTACTTTTGACTAAATATTGTCATAAACAACATAGATGTCTATTTACGCTATATTTTAAATTAGCTATATATATATATATAATTAAATTACATATTATCTAATATACCAATTTATACATAATATTCTTTCACACTGATAAAATATGAAAAATTTTATCCAGATTCCTTACTCTACTTTTGGCAATCTCCAGAACTATTTTCTGAGTCATATAGTTTTGCTTTCTGGAATATAATACTTTCATTTCTGTGTTATCTCTTTTAAATGTAGTAATGTTTCAGTTATGTGTATGTTTCAGTGGAAGTTAAACCCAAAGCCACAGTTTGAATAATATTAAGGCAATCCATTCATTTATATTGGAGGTGTATTCCTGTGACCTTCTTTAAAAATACTTTATGATTTTTAAAACATGATGACTAAAAATATGTTTAAAAGTCAGTTAACATTTATGAAGTCATAATCAAGGAATATTTATAGATTTGTATTAGTTATCTTTTGTTCCTTTATAATTAATTCACCCTAATAACCTAAAAAAACCTAAAATTAGCATTAATTGAGAGAGCATTCCCTTTTACTCTGTATTAAATAGTTTAAAATAAATGATTAAAAGAATATTCCACAATATGACATTTTAGGTGAATTCCCAAAAATAAGATAACCTCCTTATTTCTGAAGGATAATTTTGAGGAAAAATGCCTTTTTGTTTTTGAGCATTTTTTTCTGATAAAGTAAGTTGAGAACTTTCCATGTAATATTAAATGATAAATATGTTAAATATTAACATGTCCTTCAGTGTATATGGAAATAAGAAAATTGTTTTTAGAGACATCATCTACTCGTCTTGTAATAGTTATAAGGGAAACAGATAAACTGCCTAAACTTTAGTGTGTATGTATGTGATTGTGGAAGATCATATATAATGTTTGATTGTTATTCTTATAATAAGATACCTGAGTTATGACTAATGGTATCCCCAAATTCTTCTGAATATAGGCTATTATGTGATAATAGTTTTTTATAAGCAAGCATTATTTTAGTGTTTCTTTGAATTAAATATTTTAAGTAAGAACTGGATTATAATACATTTACTATGTAGAGCCACTTTTCCCCTGCGATTTAATAAAGGAGAGTTTATTTTAAAAGTATACTACTGCCATGGCAGGCAGTCATCTACTTTTCTCGAATCTTTTCTTGGCAAATCCTAATAGGCATTTTAATAATCAGTTACTGAACATTAATTTGGGGTTATAAAATATTTTAGTCAGTATCTATTACAGTGTATGATGAATTCACCTTACCTATGTATGATATTTTTTTATAAACTGATATGCTTACTATAGAATTATATATTAAATCACAGAAATAAATATATGCTTCTTTCCCATTACTAAGTTCTAAAAGTGCTTTATTCCACAGTCCTTTCATTAGTCAATCAATGATAAAAATAAGGAGAAATATTTTCATCTTGTAGGAAATGTAGTTCCTGTATTTGATTTCATTTTCTTCCCTTATCTACTGCTCTATGTCTTTTAAAATATTATTGCGTTATAGAACACAATAAAGAGAAAAAAGTTACAAACGGCATATTGTGACAGTACACCTACTAGCAACCAGATAAATTTATTTGGTAGCTTGATAATAATTTCTTTATCTAGATTTTCAGAAGTCAGCCTGACACAAAGTAAAATACTGAAGGGAGTGACAGTTGCCCAATAAATTGAAGTTTTGTGAATGATTAAAAATTTATATAACTTTCTGCTTTCAAACATAAGGAGTTTGGAGGTCACCACTTAGCCCTAGTAACAAGTTAAAAACTGTACAGACTGAAGAGTCAACAGCTCTTTTTGGATTTCTATAAGAAGGGAAAACGTAGGGCAAACTCTTTCTCCACGGAACAGGAAGATGATTGGAGAGGAAGACAGACAAATACAGAGAGTCACATCTTCTTAGAACAGAGATTCAAAAGCAGAGATCACCACAGAAACCAGTGATGGGACAAGAAAATCTGAACTGTAATTGTCAGATTGCTAGAGGCTCAGTGTGAACGACTCAAGAGTTAAACATTCCACTGGGACTCAGTCATAAGGGGATTCTCCAAAATATTGTGAGATATACTCCAGGAGCTCAACCAGATTCCCGGAGTAATTACTGGAGAAAAATCTTATACCTCCAGCAGGAGGAAGGGCGAAGAGTCCTCTTGAAATACACCAAAGCACTCTTTTCTTTTTAAGAAGATCTGACTTCACAGGAAACTAATTCACAAGACCTGCTGGGGTATTGTCAGAGCCTAACTGACCTGAAGGAAGGGAAATATATAACTCCAGCCCATCCTAGTCACCTAAAAGAGGAGGAAAAAACACAAACAAAGCTGAGAAACACCTATGAAGTTTACAATCCAGAGGCCTGGACTCACTGAAAGAATGGGACCTAATCATAGGACTATGGCATGTTTCCTCTCCCTTTATACCTAAACACCACATTACTAAGGCCTATTACAGTGTTACCACCCAGTATAACATGTCTAGCTATCGAGAAAAATTGCAAGCATACCATAGGCAAAAACAAAAACAGCAACAACACAATTTGAAGAGAAAGAGTAAGCATCAGAACCAGACATGTCACAGAAGTCAGAATGATCAAATCAGAAATTTAAAACAATAGCTGATATGCTAAGGATTCAGTTCATAAAGTAGACAGTATGGAGGTACAGATGGGCATTGTAAGCAAGCAGATGTGAATCCCAAAAATGAACCAAAAAGAGATGTGAGACATAAGAAATGTGTAACAAAAATGAAGAATATCTTTGATGGGTTTATTAGTAGACTGGCCACAGCTGAGGAAACAGTTTCTGAGATAGTGGATATATTAATAGAATCCTCTAAAACCAAAGAGCAATTGGTAAAGAAGCAAAAAGGGAATCATATAAAATGTTCCACTAAACCCACGAAAGGGAGAAAAGAGTGAAAGACAAAATAGGAACAAAGATAAGAGTAACAAATAGAGCAAAGTAATAAATGTGATCAATGGATACCTATATCAATAATCATTTTGAAAGTCAAAATCTATCTACATCAGTTAGATTGCCAGAGTGGATCCCCCCAAAAAAATATATAGGCTCAACCATATGTTGTCTATAAGAAACTCACTTTAAATATAAAAACACAGAGATTAAAAGTACATGGATAGTGTTGGCTAACACTAACCAAAAGAAAGGAATGGTTGTGTTAATTTCAGACAAAGCAAACTTCAAAGCAGGGAAAGTTATCAGGGATAAAAAAGGGCATTACATAATGAAAAAGGGTTAGTCCTCCAAAAAACTATAATAATTCTTAACATGCCTAACAACAGAATATCAAACTACCTAAGGCAAAAACCAATAGAAATTCAAGGGGAAAAAAATGAGTCTACTGATAAATTTCAAGACTTCAACACCCCTCTGTCAGAAATGGGCAGATCTAGCAGGCAGAAAGTCAGTAAAGACACGGTGGAACTTAACAACACCATCAATCAACTGGACGTAATTGACACCTAAAGACTATTTTATCCAGCAACAGCAGAGTTGCAGAGTTCACATTCTTCTCATGCTTACATAGAAAGTTCAACAAGACAGACTATACTTGGGGCCATAAAACACAACTTAATAAATTTAAAATAGTAGGATACATACAGTGACTTCTCCCATACCACCATGGAATTAAACTAAAAAAAAATCACTAATGGAAAAATAACTGTAAACACAAACATGAAAATTTAACAGCACATTTCTAAATAACACAAGAATCCGAGAAAAATTTTAAGGAAAATATAAAAGAATATTTTTAACTAAATGAAAATAAAAACACAACTTACCAAAATATGTCAGGTGCAACAAAAACAAGGTTTGGAAAGATGTTCCTTCCTTCTCTCTCTCTTTTTCTTCATTTCTTTCTTTCAGGGCCACATCCGTGGCATATTTGAGCACTATTTCCCAGGCTAGGGATCAAATCAGAGCTGAGGCTGCCATCTACACCATAGCCAACAGCAATGCCAAATCCTTAACCCAGTGGGCCAGGCCAAGGATAGAACCTGCATCCTCATGGATACTAGTCAGGTTTCATAATACCCTGAGCCACAACAGGAACTCCCAGAAAGAAGTTTATGGCATTGAATGCATATATTAAAAAAGAAGAAAAGTCTAAAGTCAATAACTTGTGTTTCCTCCATAAGAAAATGGAAAAAGAAGAGCAAAGTAAATCCAAAGTAAGCAGAAGAAACAATAAGAATTGAGTAAAAATCAATGAAATTGAAAATAGGAGATCAATAGAGACAATCAAAAAAACCAAAAAGCGGTTCTTTGAAAAAAGTCAATAAATTGTATAATCCTCTAACCAAGTTACATAAGGAAAAAGAACAAAAAGGACACACATTACTAATATCAGAAATGAAAGAGAGGATCTGCCTACAGACCCTATGGAAATTAAAGAATATAAAGGAATACAGTGAACAACTGTATGCTCACAAATTAGATACCTAGATCAAGTGGATCAATGCCTTGAAAGGTAAAATCTGCAAAACTCACACAAGAAATAGGCAATCTGAATACCCTTTATCTATTGAATAAATCAAGTAAATAATTAATAATTTTCCAAAAAGTAAACACCAGACAAAAATGGGTTCACTGGTGAATTCTACGAAACATTTGGTGAAAAAATTGTACCAATTCTCTACACTTTCTTACAGAGCATAGGGACAGAGAGAATACTTTCTTATTCTGAGGCCAGCATTACCTTAATACTAAAACCTGATAAAGACATTTTAAGAAAACACCATAGTCCAGTATTTCTCATGAACATAGGTGCGAAAATTCACAACAATATATTAGCTAATTGAATTGAACAGTGCATGAAAATAATTACATACCATGACCAGGTGGGATTTATCCCAGGTATGTAAAACTGATTTAACAGTGAGTAATCAATTAATATAATCTGTCACGTCAACCCACTGAAGTAGAAAAATCATATAATTGTATCGATAACAGAAAAACTTTTGACAAAACAACATCCATTCATGATTAAAAACACACTAAAATAGAAATGTCCTCAACCTGATCAAAGAATAATTACCAAAAACCTACAAGTAACATCACACTTAATAGTGAGAAACTTGAAGCTTTCCCACTGACTCAGGTAAGTAGCAAGATTTTACCTTCTCCTAACTTGGTGTCAACATCACACTGGAATTACCGCTAGTGCAATAAAGGTAGAAAAGGAAATAAAATATATACAAAATGGGCAAGATTAAAAAAAAACAAACTGTCTTTGTTCACAGATGATGTGTTTGCCTACATAGAGAAGTCCAAAAAAATCAATAAAGAATTTCAGCAACTAGTAAGTGCTAATAGCAAAGTTACAGATACAAGGTTAACATACAAAAATAAATCACTTTCTTATATGCCAATAATGAACAAGTAGAATTTAAAATTAAAAGCACAATATCATTAACATTGGTGTCCCCTAAAATGAGGTATTTATACATAAATCCAAGAAGTATGTATAAGATCTCTATGAGGAAAACTGCAGAACTCAGATGCATTAACAAAGAACTACATATATGCAGAGATAACCCATGTTTGTGGATAGTAAAACTCAGTATTGTCAAGATCTCAGTTTTTCCCAACTTGTATAAACTCAGTGAGTTCTCCATCAAAAACACAGCAAATTATTTTATGGATATCAACACAATGAACTTTATGTGGAGAGGCAAAAGACACAGAGTATTTAACACATATTAAATAGAAGAAGAGTGAAATTAAGGACTGGCACTATCCTACTTCAAGACTTAATATAAAGCTAAAGAAATCAGGATAGGGTGGTGTTGTAGATTAGACAAAGAAATTGATGAAACAGAATAGAAATTCAAGAAATACACCAATATAAATATAGCCAACTCATCTTTGAAAAAGGAGCAAATATAATAAAATGTATCAAATATAATCTTTAAACAGGTGGTGGAACATTTAAGCATATACATACTTAAAATAGATCTAGATATAGATTTTACATTTTTCACAAAAATTAATTAAAATTATAATTTAAAACTTCTGCATTGTGAAACACACTATCAAACGAATGAGAAAAAAGCCACATACTCAGACAGAATTTGCAAAAGACATATCTGATAAATGACTGTTATCCAAAATAGACAAAGAACTCTTAAAATTCAACAAGGCAATAACCTGATTTTAAAATACACCAGACACCTTAATAGACATCTCACCTAAGAAAACATACAGATTGCAAACATGTACGTGAAAATATGTTCCCACATCATGTGTCATCAGGGAAAGAACATTAGAACAAGAGTACACTAGGTGTTCGCACAGTGGTGCAACAGATTGATGGTGTCTCTGCAGTGGCAGGGACACAGGTTTGATCCCCACCTGGTGCAATGGATTAGGGATCCGGCTTTGCCGCAGCTGTGGTATAGATCACAGTTCTGGCGCAGATTTGATCCCTGGCCTGGGAACTGTATACACTGAGGGGCAGCCACAAAAGAAAACGAACAAACCCCGCAAACAAGATGCCACTATGCATCTATTAGAACGGCCAAAATCCAGAGCCTAGACAGCATCAATTGATGGTGAGGAGTTGGAGCAGCAGAAACTCTCATCCATTACTGATGGCAATACAAAATGGTACAGCCACTTTGGAAGACAGTTTGACAGTATCTCACCAAATTGAATATAGTCTGATGATACAGCTGAGCACTTGTGCTCCTTGGTATTTATCCAAAGGTATTGAAAACTTTTGTCTGCACAGAGACCTGCATGTGGAAATTTATATCAGTTTTACTTGTATTTACCAAAACTTGGAAGTGACAAAAATGTTTTTCAGTAGGTGAGTGGAAAAGCAAACTGTAGTACATGTAGACAATGAGATATTGCTCAACACTAAAAAAAAAAAAAAAAAAAGTTGTCAAGCCATGAAAAGACAAGAAGGAACCTTAAAAGTATTTTGTTATATGAAAGAAGAACTTATAAAATCTATATACTGTATAATTTCACCTATATGACATCCTGGAAAAGGTGAAAATATGGAGACAGAAAAAAGATCATTGTTTTCCCCAAAGGGGGTGCAGAGAGGTGAATGGGCAGGGGCAGGGCACAAAGGATTTTTAGGGCAGTGAAACTATTCTCTATAGTAATATATTGTTGGATACATATCATTATACATTTTTCCAAATCAATAGAAGGTACAGTACCAGGGGTGGATTCTAATGTACATTTTGGACTGTGGGTGATAATGATATGTTGACAGAGGTTCATTATTTGTAACAAATGGACCACTCTTGTGGGGGATGTTGATAATGAGGACAGTTCTGTTAAGTATGTGGGCAGGTGTATATGGGAAACCTCTGTACCTTCCCCCTCAAGAACTTTGCACTGCTCTAAAAAAAAAAAAAAAAAAAAAAAAAAAAGGAAGGTCTTAATTTAGAAAAAGAAACTGACCTTAAAATATTTACATAAATGGTTGTTTCAATTTTCTTTAATGCCATCTTATTTGTCAGGAAACTTTGGTCTGGTGTCTTTCATTCCCCCATAGTCAATTTTGGTATCTTAAAACTTTCCATGTTAGTTTGAAACCTGCAGCCAACTCACATACATTAGTCTTAGTCAATGCATGTGCCCTCATAGTTCTTAGTTGTAAATTATGGAAATATATTCCAATTAATAAAACTAAAAGATGGACTATTGGAAATATAACATGAATATCGCAGAATCTATATAAAATCTATTAAAATAAGCAGCTAGGAAATGAAGTGTAAGAACACAGTGATATCTCCCAGGACCTCCAGAACAGCGCTGTTTATTTATTTTTTTTATTTTTTATTTTTTTTATTTTTGCATTATAGCTGGTTTACAGATTTCTGTCAGGTTTTCCAACTGCACCATGTGGTGACCCGATTACATGTACATATATGGATTTGTCACATGTAATTAGATATAGTTCCCCGTGCATTACAGTTGGAGCTCCTTGCTATTCCATCATTAAAGCAGTAGTTATCCCCACTCCCACCCACCCTCTCCCCCACCTTCTCCCCCACCCCCTTGGCAACCACAAGTCTGTTCCCCAAGTTCGTGATTTTCTTTTCTGTTGAGATGTTCATTTGTGCAGTGTTTTAGACTCCAGTTATAAGAGATTTCAAATGACATCTGTCTTTCTCCTTCTGACTTGCTTCACTCAGTATGAGGGTTTCTAATTCCATCCATGTTGCTGCAAATGACATTATTTTATTCTTTTTTATGGTTGAATAGTATTCCATCATGTATATATACCACATCTTCCTAATCCAGTCATCTATCGATGTACATTTGGGTTGTTTCCATGACTTGGCTATTGTGAATAGTGCTGCAGTGAACATTCGTGTGTAAGTGTCTTTCTCCAGGAAATTTTTGCCTGGATATATGCCCAAAAGTGGGATTGTTGGGTCATATGGTACTTCTATGTAGAGTTTTCTAAGGCACCTCCACACTGTCTTCCATAGTGGTTGAACCAGCTTACATTCCCACCAACAGTGCAGGAGGGTTCCCTTTTCTCCACACCCCCTCCAGCATTTGTTGTTTGTGGACTTGTTAATGATGGCCATTCTGACTGGTGTGAGGTGGTATCTCATGGTAGTTTTGATTTGCATTTCTCTAATTATCAGAGATGTTGAGCATTTTTTCATGTGCTTGTTGGCCATCCGTTTAT
>PVHT021183648.1:28375155-28396846 GCA_004024745.2 Catagonus wagneri
AGGTCCTAGCTACAGCAATCAGACAAACAGAAGAAACAAAAGGCATCCAAATCGGAAGAGAAGAGGTAAAACTGTCACTGTATGCAGATGACATGATACTATATATAGAAAACCCCAAAGACTCAATTCCAAAATTACTTGAACTGATCAACAAATTCAGCAAAGTAGCAGGATATAAGGTTAATCTTCAGAAATCAATAGCATTTCTATATACTAACGATGAAATATTAGAAAAAGAATACCAAAATATTTTACCTTTTAAAACAGCACCCCAAAAAATCAAATACCTGGGCATAAACCTGACCAATGAGGTGAAAGACTTATATGCAGAGAACTACAAAACATTAATCAAGGAGATCAAAGAAGATACAAAGAAATGGAAAGATATTCCATGCTCATGGGCCAGAAAAATTAATATTGTAAAAATGGTGATACTACCCAAAGCAATCTACAGATTCTATGCAATCCCTATCAAATTACCCATGACATTTTTCACAGAACTGGAACAAACAATCCAAAAATTTATATGGAACTACAAAAGACCCAGAATTGCCAAAGCAATCCTGAGGAACAAAAACCAAGCAGGAGGCATAATTCTCCCAGACTTCAGGCAATATTACAGGGCCACAGTAATCAAGACATCATGGTACTGGTACCAAAACAGACATACAGACCAATGGAACAGAATAGAGACCCCAGAAATAAACCCAGACACCTACGCCCAATTGATCTTTGACAAAGGTGGCAAGAACTTCAAATGGGAAAAAGAAAGTCTTTTCAGTAAGCATTGCTGGGAAACTTGGACAGCTGCATGTAAATCAATGAAACTGGAGCACACTCTTACACCATGGCCAAAATTAACTCTAAATGGCTTAAAGACTTAAATATAAAACAGCGCTGTTTATGATGGGGCAGAAAAGACTGACTGTCATAGCTGGATAATCACCCTTGCTAGATACTTTAGGCAGCACTGATAGGCTTTTAGATTCCAGTGACACCATCTTCAGTGTACTGCAGATTCTGGTAGCCAAAGCCACGTTTGATGAAATGAATCCTAAACTGTTACTGCTATTTTGGGTTATTAACACCAGAGTCAGAGATGGATATTCATTTTAGGCTCGCTGTTCCAAGTGATACCATGTGACTGGCTTAGCTTTAGTCACATACTGGTGAACTGGATGCCAAGGTCTGAAGGAAGCAGAGAAAAGGTTCTAGCTCCCAGCCAACATTACGAGCAAAAACTCCCAGTATAGTGTACAACTTAACTATTTGACACCCATAGACGTACTTCTTTCCTTAATTAAAACTATACCTAATTTAATGCAACCATTCTGCATTTTGCCCAAAACACATGCACCGATTCACAATGTATTTTAAGTTACTGCCTCTAGTTTTGATATACTATCAACTCAGTATTCTTCATATAATAAGATTAAGCATCACAGTATAACTTATATACAAGATTAGTAAATATTTAGGAGGAAGGCAAAAATAGTTAAATATTTAAATGTTCATAAGCTGTAGCAATAAAGAAAATTAGGGTAGAGATGACAGTCTTGGTTTCTACAAGTTGTGCACCATTTATTTCATGGTGAATTGGGTTTCTTAATTACCGCTAGTTTACGCAGACTCACAGCTAGTGAGTTGTAGGGCTAAATTCTAGACCAGGTGGTCGAGTTTTAGAATCCATGTTGTTAATCTCAAGGCATTCTTCTTAGCTCTACTAGCTTCCAGTCCTTTTTCTGGTTTCTGTAATAAGTAGTTTTCAGATGCTTATTTGTCTCAGCATCTTTAAAATAAGGTTTTCCAGTCACTCTTCTATGAAATTTTTGGTGTTCTCATATTCCTTCTAATTTATCCCTTTGTATTTACTGAAATTCAAATATGCAGTATTGTATGTTTACAGACTGGCATGGTAAGCAATATTCCCCTGAACTCTAATTCTTCCTCTTAGAGCCTTCTCACCCTTTCCCATAATCTTCCCTTTTGCTTTCTCTTACAGACTTCCTAACCAAAGTAAGCCTGTGTCAGGCAGCCTAAATCAGCCATACCCTTGACCCTGTGTCAACTCTCTTATTCTTACACTATTTTATGCTTCTTAGTGGGAACATTTCTCCTGAATTAAGTAAGCTTCCTTAAATATAAATAGATATAAACAATTCTGGCCTGAGATTTAGATGTGTACATTTTTGGAGAAAATTGTTTGGAATTCTGTAGTTTTTCAAGTTACTTAGTGTGCCTTTCTCTCAGATAATACTTCTCCAAATAATGCAACCTAATTTGTCAAACAGGTTTATTAGATTGAAACAGTAAATTCTTACAAAATTAAGATTTTTCTTAAGATGTATTCCATGCACATAATATATTGGGAACATAAAGGAAGAATAGAAGGAAGTCATTCAAGAACAAGATTCAAGGACCTTAGATCTTATACTGTACACATAACTCTCACCTATTTCTTCATTACTATACCTAATGGGTGTGCAAAAGATAAGAGTACTTTGAGTTTCTCAAGAAAAAAAAGGCATACATAGTAGAAGATTGATTAAAAGTGTAACTGGTTTTGACCCGATTTAATTAGAGTGATTCTAGAATCTCATAAGTATAATGTCAGTTGTTACATTTAGATGTATTTTATCATGTTGATGATATATATAGTCATTCAGATCTAATTTGTTATGAGATGTTTAAATAAAGAATATTTTAAAATATTTTCTTTCAAATTCCCCTTTGGTTGATTTTATTCCCCTCCTTCTTTTTCACCTTCAGCTCTCAAGGCTTTAGCATTTCCTCCTTAACCTTTTTCACATTTGAACTACCTAGAATCTAGATCAGGCTTTGTCATCTCTTGACTGTACCATTTTAATGGTTTCTTGTTAGGAAGATTATTATTACCATGAAAATGGGGACAGTGTCTCAATGGTTTGCCTTTGTATCCTAAGTGCTGAGAACAATGCTTGGGTATAGTAAGAAGGAAGCCTTTTTACATATATCGTAAATTTATGAATGAATGAATAATGAAGATATGTTTTCTAATTCATTCTTCCCTTCTCTCCGATAAATGCCCAGTAAATAATCAGATTAATCCACTGCTTGCATGACAGCGCTTTTTGAATTACATTCATTCTACATATGAGTAAATGTGTTTACATTTACTCATGAATTACATTCATTCTACATATGAGTAGTGTACATATGAGTACATATGTGCATATGGATATATTCATTCTATTTATGAATTTGTTACTCATGAATTACATTCATTCTACATATGAGTAAATGACATTTGGTCCACTAGTTTGAAAACTTATTGATTTTTAAAAATTATTCAGGAAATTAATTTCACCAAACTTACTACATTTTTCTCTTCATGTTGATAGTAGATCATAATATCAGAAAAAGTAAAAACTCCAAAGAATGCAGAATGTGGCAAAATGTGCAAATATTTAGATAAATGGTTACTACTGATGTTCAAAAAATTATCTTTAGGATATTCCAAAAATCCTGGAACATTGCTATTGCTTTTATGGGTCGAATTTCCCCACCAATGTTGTTTTCAAATGTTTCCATATGAAAGCTATCCTCTTTAGCTTTCTTTTCTCTGTGTCCCAACGTTGTTGCATGCTCCTGTGAGAAAAGTGGTGGAATTCAAGTGAAGTTTTAGGGCTGCAAAGTGTAGTGGTGATTCAGGGTTGTCACTGCAGTGGTTTGGGTCACTGCCATGACGTGGGAACTTACACATGCCATGGGCATGGCCAAAAAAAAAAAAAAAAGAATGCGCCCTAGGAGTCAGACCACATGAGTTTGAATTATTGCTGGGCACCTTTGGTACTTAATCTCTATACCTCAGTTTCTCTGTCTGTGTAATGTGAATATCACAGCACTTGTTTTGTGGGGCTGATGTGCGAGTTGAATAGGTGCTGGTCACATGAATGATTCTCACACTCTTCATTATCACTTGTTTTTTCATTTTAACCTTGGTTTTATATTCATATGCAGAGTGAAACTAGTAAATAAATAAGTAATCCATAGAATGTAGTAAAAGTAAAAGGAAAGATTGATCTTTTAAAATATGTATTTCAAGGGAGTTCCCGTCGTGGCTCAGTGGGTAACGAATCCCACTAGGAACTATGGGGTTGCGGGTTCGAACCCTGGCCTTGCTGAGTGGGTTAAGGATCCAGCATTGCCGTGAACCGTGGTGTAGGTTGCAGACACCACTCGGATCCTCCGTTGCTGTGGCTGTGGCATAGGCCAGCGGCTACTGCTCTGATTCGACCCCTAGCCTGGGAACCTCCATATGCCATGAGTGCGGCCCTAGAAAAGGCAAAAAGACAAAAAAAAAAAAAAGACAAAAAGTATATATATACTTCAATAGAAATCATTTTTTAATGTATGAAATATCCAAATGATCACCTGAATGTGTATTGTTCTTTTTTAGCTGTAACCCAGTAGAACATAACTCTAATTCTGATTCTACTTTCTAGAAATCAATTTACATTAAAAAACCACTATTCAATATAAGTAATGTCTAAAGTATGAATTTAATGTAAGTATAGAATATTCATATATTCATTCCTATATCTACATACTACTAATGTGTTTAATTACATAAGTTCAGTGATCGCTCCTTTTTTCACTACAGTGTAGCATTGCCTTGTGTGACTAGGGCTTCATGGCTTCATGATTTGCCTTCTGTTCCTCTGACTCACCGTTTGATGTCGTATGCTGGGGCTGATGGGGCAAATGGGCCTTGAAAGTGTTTTCTCTCACTGCTTTTGCTCTATTATCTACAGACAAACAGTACTAATCATATTTTGTTCTTCATATACAGTGTAAAAGGAAAAAGAGCACTCTGAAATACCAGGACCAAAATATTCCTTGCTCTTGATGTCAGAAATCTGTTTGCAGGTAGTCTGCAAACAGGGAAATCTCAATAGGCAGAAACTCTGTTTGCTTATATCCTATTCAACTGGAAGTAAGTTCCAGTGAGAACATTCAAGCACCTTGCCTCCCCTATGCATTATTCATTGCAAATCAACAAACATCTGCCCTGGTCTTCCAAATGTAGGTTCCAGGGCCCCTGTGGACATAGTAGACCAGAGTTTAGATGTTCACTTTTTATAATACTTGATGAAATTCAAGTTAACTGGGCTTTAGGCAGTGACCTTTTCTTTAAAGTTGGTGTACCATGTAATGCCATATTATTATCATTTTTTGTTTCCATAGAAATCAGTTTCTTCTATGTTGTTTGAGAGAAAAGTAAAAATATAAACATTTTTATAGATTAAACAAGATAATATAATTTTTATGAGATTGTTTGATGCCATTCTACTCATAGTAGCAGAGAATTGACTGATTCTATTAAATATAAATTATATTTTTGATAGAGTAAAGTCAAATAATGATAGCAACATATTGTTCACATAAAATTTTTATTTTTTTTTATTTTTTTTTTTTGCCACAGATTCGTGTTTGGTGCCATTCCTGAGTTATATCTCTGTCTCTGTAGTCTCCTAGGGACTTAGAAGAATGAGGTGACATTCCTTGTAAGGCATTCTAGAGGAAGGCACTAATACTGAAATGGAATATTGAGATCTTCCTAACATCTAACTTAGAAAGCATTTTTCCAGGTCATATTTGTTAATACTTAGGATGAGGGCTGTCTTGGGGGTATCTTCATTCAGTTGTATTTTTCAGCAAAATAACAGGCTGGCTTCGTGAGGCGATAGCAAAGTGTCTTGGGGCTGTCACCTGTAATCCTTTCCACTGCATTGCTCCAGTCCAGAACTTAATTCCTTATTCGAGTTTTCCTTTATATCTCTCGCTCCACCTTCTTCCCACTCCAATCTGATCCTTATTTGGGTTTTCTAAATTGTAAAACCCATCATGCTACCCTATAATTTAAAAATTTTATGTGATACTTCACTGCTTAACATAGTTGAAAACTGACCAGCTGGGTAAGTATGACCCTTAGACGGTTTCATTTAGCTAAGAAAATACAGGAATTTGAATGTTTTGTGGTTTGGCATATATCTTCCAGTTCCAGAGCTCTTAATATTGCCCAAGGTCATATTCATATCCCGAGCTATTTTTAGATCATACATGTATGCATGCAAGCAGATTTTTTTACTTTTAATAAAGTAGATAAAATTGAGTATTCTTGGCTGCCTCTTATGGTCCAGGAGATGGTATGGTTTCTGAAGTTATGCTGCCTTTTGAAATCATGGGTTCGAAATCATGGTAGACAAATTTGCCTTGTGCCTAGAATAATTTTGTTGTGGCAATACAGTGAATGTAGGCAAGTCGCTAAATTTGTTTTTCAATCTCTCACCCATTAAGTGGGATAATAAGGTTAATACAATGACCTAAGGCCATTGAAATTTTGCAGGCTAAGAACTTAACACAGCCCTTGGTCCATAGTAAGTGTCCATTAGATAGTAATTAAAATCATTTGTTTTTATACCCTCCCTTTTTTAAAGTAGCAAAACTGATCTCTACTCCTTAATGCAATCATCTCATGTTCTAGCAACACTGGAATACTGTGCCTCACGCACGAGGATATTTTTCAGCTCATGTCCATTTTGGTATCTTCTCTGGAATTATCTTTCCTGCTTTTCCTGCCCAGCTCTCTGTTCTCTAAGTTCCAAGTCAGTTGTCACCTCTTCTCTGTAGCTTTACCTGAGCCTTCTAGGGGGAATAATTTATCCTGTGTTTTCAAAGTTCATTTTTGCACACCTCTAGTGTTCCATTTATCATACTGAAATGTATTTATTTATAATAGGAATTAATTTTTGTTGAACACTTACTTTGTGCCAAGTATCATGCTAAGTGCTTTATGTGTATTCAATTTGTTTCAAAGTAATTCTCAATGTCATGTATTGCAATTGTTTCTCAGATTCATATACTTAGTTCAAGTTTAATTTTATATAAGGAAAAAAGTAAATTGCTCAAGTACATACTCTTTATAAGTAGCTCACCTAGGATTTAACTTGAAACTATATGACATCAGAGCACATCTCTTAATCATTATATCTTTAACATATGAATAGTAAGTGCCACATTCATTCCACAGCCCTAGAGCAGGGATTATGTCTTGTTCATCATGTTTAAACTCCAGCATCCAGATGAACTTCCAACTAGAGTAATTGCTCAAATATGCTGCAGATGTGTGCATCACTGATTATATTGTCTTTAGAGGTGCTGAAGTACCTGAAAATTGCTAGTAAAATATTTTGCATGCAAAGTCTTCAGCATCCCTAGAAGAAACGTGTCAGAAAACCACAGTAAGAGAGGTTATCATTAGAGAGACCTAAAGATTAGCTCTGAGTGATCTTTGCCGCTAATGGAAATAACTTGGATACCAAAATCAGGGTGTCAAAAGAAACGATCATGAGGATATACTCATGGTAACTTTCAAAACAGATGAAATAAAACTAATTTGACTCATTAGAATGAACAGAGCTTATAAAGGCAATCACCTGCTATAGCAGTTAACTATTACTATGAAATAAGTTATCACACATTTTTTATTTTAAACCAATAAGCTTTTTTTCTCATTTGTCTATAAATTAGCTGAGTGGTCTAGTTGACCTTTTTGGGCTTTGCTGATATATGGGCTAACTTATATACATGTGCATACCTGGTTGGTTGGGTAGAGGCTGGCTTAAGATGGCCTTGGCTAAGACAAGATATGAAAGTACAAAAGTGTGCCTTCAAAGAACTTACCAAATAGTAAGATCTATGCTACATAAAGAATCAATTCTAGGAGTTCCCACTGTGGCACAATGGGTTAAAATTCAACTGAAGCAGCTCCAGTAGCTGCAAAAGCACAGGTTCCATTTCCAGCCAGGTGCAGTGGGTTAAGGATCCTGAATTGCCCTAGCTGGAGTGGATCAGATTCAGTCCCTGGCCCAGGAACTTCCATATACTGCAGGTGTGGCCATAACAAAAGGGTCAATTCTAAATCAATACACTATGTGATACATGATTCAGAAGTAATATATGGTGCTATTGGAGTTAAAATAAATATTTTCATTATGATTGGAGATGATTTCATCAAAGTCACATTACTGGGACTTGAAAAAAAAAAGACTAGGTCTTTGGCAAATGGGTCTTTTAGCAGATAGGATGACAATTGTAAACATACTGAGGCTAAAGTGGGCAAGACATATTCAGGTAATGGCAAATTGTCGAATGTGAACCGAACATAGACATGTAATGGAAAGAGCTCAGTTGGAAGTGGAAAGCTGTGGTATAGTTTATGCAGAATACGTTTGGATACTTTTCATACCCCTTATATAGTCTCTTCTTCAAGTGTTTTATATTTAACTGTGGAGAAAAAAAAAGTCAAAGGAGCAATTACTCATTTGCCGCTAGTAGAGAGACTGCTCATTAGCAGAATCATACATAATAAATGGATAGTAGCTACATGCCAAATTTCAAAGTAACATTAAAACCTTGCCTAAACTTTTCCTCAAAGTTTTGGATAAAAACTGTTTGAAGTTAGTAGAGCTAAAACACTAACAAGAAAATATAAGTGCTCTTATTTCATAGAGTTTTCCCTAATAGGAAGCATGGGTGATAATCTTATTAAAACGCCATGTAATTTCTCCTGTTCAGCTTTTCCTTCATGCTGCAAAATGATTAGTATGGAGGTGTCAGGGACAATGACCTCTTTGCTTATGGAGTGATTGAATGATGTGGAGCCTGTTTTCACTAGCAGAGGTGATAATTGCATGGAGGAGAGTGACAAAAGCAACAGTACACATTCATGGAACTCTCCCTAGAATAGAAACATAATATAATAAGAAAGATGCTCTCATAGACCCTAGACTGTTCTTTATCACTGCTCGCATCAGACATCTGAAATCGATCCCTTTCATCAATTATAATGAAATATAAAAACAACCAAGAATAAAGCTTGTCTGCGTATCTTGGTGTAACCGACTCCTTCCAGTTTTGCCTTATCTGGAGGCACTGAAATTAGCCACTTGAGGTACCATTAAATTCAGCTAAATTTTAAATTTAAATATTTTTTCTCCAAAAGTAAACTGAATCACTTTATTGTATAGCAGAAATTATCACTGCCTTGTAAATTAACTATACTTCAATAAAACTTAAAAAAAGTAAAAAGTAACCATGGGGGAATGAATTTTATGGAGGAAAAGTTTCATACATATACACGTATCCATTCTCTCTCAGATTCTTTCCCCCCATAAATTTCATAGCAGTATTTAAAACACTGAATCATCTCAGTTTCAGTGGATGGCCTTAAAGCCCAACTCACAAGAAAACGGAAAGCTAACAAATAACCCTTACCTCATCTTCCCAATGCCAAACCCTAATGGAACAATCCTTTTCACTTTTCTTCTTATTGCAGTAGAGCCTTTCACATTCAAGTTTTCTTATTTAAATGCTATTTATTTAGTTTTCATGTAGTGTTAGCTGGAAATATCACTTATTTTTCTGAAACATCGACATGTCTTCTAGATTAATTTCTATTCATTAGCACTTAAGCCACTTTAAAAATGAAGCAAGACAAGGATTAAAAGTTTTCAACACCACCAAAAAAATTAACACCCTATAACTACCGCCAGATCCCTCTGTCTTTTCATCACTTAGCTCTTGCCTAATAAATGACCTGGAAACTATTTAGTGGCCTAAAAGAGTAAACATTCATTACTTTCACATTTCTCTAAATTGATTGAGCAGCTCTAGTCTCAGCAATCTTCTTTGTGGCTGGATAGTCTAAGGTAACTTCACCTAAATGTCTGACAATCTGTAGCCTCAATGTTCTCATGGTTGGGTAGCTTGGTAGGTATGGCTCTTGACTGCCCTCCCATCTTGCAGTAGCTTTGCTTGACTCCTGTAAACTATATTCATGAATTTTAGCACTATCTTGAAAGCTTGATTTCTGTCCTCTCCAAAAGATATTTGTTGAGATACTGTACCATTTCATGGTTAAATCAGAGGTTCATAATATGATTCTGATATTTACACAAAAATACAGTTTAAACAGTCATGCACCATTTTACACCAGATAGCACTCAAAAAAAAAAAAAACTTGACAAACCAAAAGTCCAATGTCACAAAGAATTTAGACAAAGGATGGAAAGTTGAACCTAAAATTGAGCCACATGACAGCTACTACTGAACAATCTAAGAACTCAACATATTTATAATTAACATTCTTACAACTTAAGATAACCTCTTTGTGGTAAAACAGTTCATGCCAGTCTTTAAGAAAGACTTTGCTTTAAAACCATTATTAATATCTCAGATAGTATTCCCAAGTTGACACATAATGCAATCTAATCACAAGCATAATTCAGGAAGTTCAGTTAATGCAGCCAGTGCTTTGGAAGGTACAGGTCGATTCGTTGTACCTTAAATATACTGGCAAAGTTCAGTCATCCAAAGAGAATTGTTTCCCCCCGCTTAAAAATTAGAATGGGGAGTTCCCATTGTGGAACCACAAGATTGTGGGTTCAATCCCTGTCTTCTCTCGGTGGCTTAAGGATCCTGTGTTGCCGTGAGCTGTGGTGTAGGTTGCAGACGTGGCTTGGATCTGGCATTGCTGTGGCTCTGGCATAGGCCGGCAGCTATAGCTCTGATTTGACCCCTAGCCTGGGAATTTCCATATGTCACGGGTATGGTCCTAAAAAGACAAAAAGGCAAAAAAAAAATTAGAATGAATCTCTGAGCCTCAGGTATACAAAGAAATATAACAGAAATAGTTTATTTCTATTATAATAGGAAGTAATACCAAGAGAGAAAGATAGATACACTGAAATATACATCAGTTTTCCCTCAATTCATTTTCAAACATTTCTCTTATGACTTCCTCCTGGAGACCCAGATCCAAATTGAGTCATTCATTCTCTGATAGGCCTGACTCTCAGAATTCATTCTTGTAATTTGAATCTACTTTTATACCTGTCTGAACCTCCCATTTCCTCTTTGTTCAGTGTTAACCCAGAAAAAAAGTTATATAATCACATTTAAAGCAAGTTTAGACTACTGTCAAATAAAAATCCAACATTTTGCATTAGAAAAGGGACCTAGGAAGTTTGAGTTGCCCAAGAGTTAAGACCAAATCAAGACTTATAGACTATGTTCTTTTTCATTCAATCACACATAAACTTTGCTAATGGTGACTCCCAAAATATCCTATCCTTCTGGACCTTTGGGCTAGTTTTACTTTGCAATGGCCCTCTGCAGTCTAGCACATTGGTATCAAAAAATATAATTCATAGAAAACTGCATGTACTAGCAGTTGCAGCCCCATGAAGTCTATGAAACTATCTTCAGATAATCATTTTAAATATATTAAATACATAAAATTATATATATAAACATATATAAACATGCTCACAGACACTTGAGTTTCAGATTTTACAACTGGGTGTTCTTAATGCTTTCTCTGCATGTTTTAAGGCTCAGAATATTCAGGAAGAACCTTTGGGTTTTCCCTTCACTTCCTAAAAGAATGTAGATAGAGGATATGTTCCAGGAGGGGAGTTCTCACCTTAGGTAACTTTGGTATAAACTAGATGTGGTGGACAGGGTAGAAACTATCAAAATCTGTTAAGTCTGTTTGTTATTCCTCCCCTTTGAAGTCCCAAACCACTATCTTCAAATTCATTTTTTATCTTTTGCTGAAGATAGTATTTAAGGTGAGGGTTTCAGTCATTGATGAGTTACTGAGTTTTTCTGGGTCTCTCCAGTGTATACATGTTATTAAACTTTTGCTTGATTTTTCTCCTGTTAATCTGTCTCATGTCAGTTTAGACTGGCCAGAAGAATCTGTAAGGATAGAAGAGCTCTTCCTCCCTGACAGTCAATGAGATAACATCTAGTCTATGAATATGTGAATGTTTTCTATTTGTGAACCAACAGATTTTCATCTTTTATAGTATATTTAATTCAAATCGAGCTATGACATAGTTACAAATCATTAACCACATTAGGAAGAGGATGATGACACTCTGAATTCCATTTTGATGAATTCCTAGATAGTTTATTTCAGTCCTATTCTATACCTGTTTCACATAATGCAGAGCATACAGCACTAAAAGGCAAAGACGCAGCTGTATTCTTTGTGATGTGATTATTGCCATAGGTCAGTTTTCCCTTTTACCATTCACAGAAAACTCAAATATATAATTTTAATTCCTTCTGCTTGTAAGACATAAATGTATTATGTTTATCCAGATGATAAATTCTGCTACATAAATGACTTGGGGGCACCTGTATAGCACTGCTAAATGATAATTAGTGCCTAACTTTTAAGCATCTTCCTTCCCTATACACATCAACAGGTAAGCGATTTATCTGGAAATAAAATCAATGTAAATCTGTAGATTTCATTTATAAAGAATATTGTCAACTTGCCTCATAGCCTTTCAAGCTATCTCTTCTCACATGCATAGAAAGCATTAACAGCACCTACTTGTAAGATTTGAAACTCAAGTTACTGTGGTATTTTTATCAAAGACCAACATTTCTGATCTAATAAATCTTCAATTTATTGACCCTTCAAGCGGTTTGAAGAATGAGCCGTGTTATATTTGAAAGCCCACTCATAAGCCATTCTTTTAATTTGCTCAGTGGCTTGCATATGTGAACTTTCTTGAGGTTTTATGGTAGTTATAATTCTAAGACTTTAAATCTGGCACTGGCCTTTAAATATAAATTCCTTTCTAGTGAATAAATTCCTTTAGCTAAAAATTACCGAAAAGGGAGGGAGGAGCTTTTTCTATTGTTAACTATGATCGATACAAAGACAATGGAGGAAAAGGACATTGGCTAATAGATTGATTGATTTTAATCTCAACCACAAGTGGAGCAACCACTAAACTTACTGGATCTCTTTTTAAAATGATGATGTCAGCTCAAATAACCTTTAAATTTTTTATCAGAGTAACATTTTACCAGACCTTCATGAAACAGAGGTTATATCTGTGACTAAATCTGACAGAATTTATGAGATTCAAATAAAAGAAGTAATTTTATTCTTGCCTTTACAAAAACTTCTACCCTTTTCCCCATTGAGCATCTCACTTTATCATTGGCATCAGGGCTCCATATATCAACATCTTTAATATGTTAGTTATTTTCCTAATGAATTTTGATGGCTCATTGCATTTTGATCAAATGATTTTTAATTTATTCTTTTGATTGATGTTCAATGTATACTCAATATATATATGTTATATATATATTATTATAATATAAAGGCATATATTTTCTTTTTTTATTTCCTCTCCCTTATTGAAGTCATTGAACTTTGGCATCTGTAACTTGATAATAACTGCAGGCCCTAGTTACCTTGCCTTTGATGTATCTGAGAGGCAAAAGGTAAATTGGCTCCCAGAAGATACACTTGGCAAATTCACCAGAAATACACTTTTACACAGATCTCAACTAAAACAACAATAGTCAGCACTTAATGAATTGATATCACATTTTATGTCTTTCCAGACATCACTCGATGTTTCCTTGTTTGTTAGTGCTTTAGAGATTTCCCTAGTTGATAATGTTTTTGTGTTGCTACCAAGCCTAATTTGGCTTTTAGCAGAGCCTTTGAATTTTTTATAATAAAGTCATTTACAAATGCCAGTAGATAAATTAGCACCACAAATGCAGCTAAATTGCATAATCGCACCAACTGATTTTGTGTTAGCCTTCAAGATGTATAGATAACTGGTGGCATCTCTGTCAAAGGAAGGCAGTGAAAACCAAAGCCCTTCAGTTTCCAGAAAACAGAGAGAAGCATATCAAGGGACCATAGAAAAACACAGTTCTACAAATGGAATTCCTACCTGTTTTTAGATGCTCAAGAGAGTGATGTCACCTTGCTGTATTTATGTGAAGCCTAACACACACACACACACACACACACACACACTGGTTCTTAAGGGAATACCTAACCATATGATAATACTAGAAATAGCTGCTATAATTGACCTTGACTTCTTTATATTTGATTATCAATAAAAATTAACTCTAATTTTAATTACCTATATTTATTTTTAATCTCTCCAAAAGATCTATGGTTCTTAGTATAAACAGAATTTTAGAGGATGAATGTAAACATTGCATAATGTCTCTAAATTAAGCCAAAGTCCACCGTGGTTTCTCCATTTTATATCTTGATTCCAAATAGTTGGACAATTGTAGACAATATACTCAAATTGTAGCCCTTTGATGTTATGGCTGGTCATTGGAAATGATCACATTTGAAATCTCTTGAGAATAAAGAAAAATCGAATTCATGGGCCTTGTTATATAGAGAAAAAAGTATTATTTGTACATCTCATACTGGCTTGCCTTTGGGACTACCTATGCTAAATAATCTTAAAGTGCTTTTGTTTGAGCTTCTAGAATGCTTTTAAGTCATAGGATCACTTTCCTTCAAATTAAAATGAAACTATTACCAGAATAGTTAATGTCATTTGTTCAGCAAAGAGTAACACAGAAAGATAAGTAGATGGAAATAAACTAGAAAAATAAGCTCTATGCTTAATGTTTAAATCTATAATTTTGTCCTGAACTTCTTAAAATTAATTTCCTACTAGTCTAGAAATAGCTTATGTACAGGAAAGATGGAAACCTTGGAGTCATGTTAACTTAGGTTTGATTTCCAGCTTTAATATTTTCTTATCAATTACCTTTTTCAGATTCTCAATTTTCTCATCAATAAGAATGTGCTGAGAATACATACTCATATGATTATTGTGAAAATCAGAGTAACAAATGATGTTTGAGACAAATAAGCACATATACATGATGTCATTGTCTATTCTGTGTTCCTGTACAAAGCATGTGTACTTGAGTCTCTTCTGTGCTCAGATTTCCTTTTCAGGTTTGAAGGAAGTATTCTCCCAGCTACTAGAAGTGATTTGGACTGTCAGTCCTCAGCTGGTCAAGCTCCCTTACCTATGATGGCCTACATTTAGCAACTGGTTGATGGAAAGTGTATAATTGCTAGCCATCTCTCTCCAAATCCAGCAACTGTAAAGGGCTTTCTCAGCTTCATTCCATGCATGGAGTTGCCTGGGTCCACATTTTAACTGTGGTGGAACCCATCCTACTTCTTTTCAGTACCTGCTGCCTTTCTCTCTCAGTTGCTCATCTTAAGAGTATTCTTCCTGCAGCTCCTGCTGTGGTGCAACTGGATTGGCAGCCTCTCAGGAGTGTTGGGAAGCAGGTTCGATCCCCAGCCTAGCACAGTGGGTTAAAGATCCTGCATTACCACAGCTGGGACTTAGTTCAGGGTGGCAGCTTGGATTTAACCCTGGCCAAGGAGCTCCATGTGACACAGGACAGCCAAAAAAAGAAAAAAGGAAGGTGTATTCCTCTAAAAACTTGCAGCTAATTTCCAGCTGATTTGGGTATCCAGAGACAGATGTACATCTTGTTGCAAAATCTTCTTTTTAGATTAGATTTCTTATGGCTAGATTTCATGGGTTAAAATTTTTTCTATAATTATAATTTTAACCTTCCTAGATTATAATGCTTAAAAAATGTGTCTAGTAAGCACATTCTTTTATCCAATCTGATGATCTTTATTTATCCATTAATATATTTGGTGCATTTACATTTAAGTACCTAAATTTAGGTACTCCATTCAAGTACCTAAATTGGTTCAAAGTGAGATATCATTTAAAATATATTTGCTTTGACAATGGTTCTCTTAATATTTGTCTTTTATCTGGTTCTACCAGTTTTTGTTTGTTTTGTTATTTTTCTTTCTTTTGAGTTGTTTTATTATTATTTATTTTTCTACTCTTTGAATTTGCGATTAAATATCATTTTGCTATTTTGACATTCCTGACTTTTAATCAGTATTAATTATTCTTTTACCACATCCTGCGCAATGCAAAGCACTTAAAATACTTTGAATCCAATCCTCTCACTCTTGCTTTTATGATCTTATTCTTACATATTGTAGTTCTACACATTTTTGGAGTTCATGTTTTGGCTCAGCAGTAACAAACCCAACTAAAAATATCCATGAGGACACAGGTTCAGTCCCTGGCCCTGCTCAGTGGGTTAAGGATCTGGTTTTGCCATGAACTGCAGTGCAGGTCGCATATGTGGCTCAGATCTGGCATTGCCATGGCCATGGTGTCGGCCAGCACCTGCAAGCTCTGATTTGATCCCTAGCCTGAGAACTTCCGTATGCTGCTGGTGCAGCCCTAAAAAGAAGGCCCTGAAAGTAAACAAACAAAACCCTCAAAAGTTATTATTCTTGCTTTAGAGTGTCAGTTATTCCACATATATGTTGTTCCCTTTGTTCTTCATTCCTGCTTGCATTTACATGTTTCCATCTGGCATCAATATTTGTCTGCTTGAAGAACTCCTTCTTATGTATTTTCTCTTACATGATCCCAGTTGTTTTGTTTTCAGAACTTCTTTTTGAGCTTTTGTCTTTTCAGGTTATTTTAAATGTCATTTTTGTTGGGTACAGAATTAAAAATGAACAATTATTTCCTTTTGTCCTGTAAAAAGTCCATTTCGTTACACATTGTGATCCTTCATTTCTCTTTAAAAGTTTGTTAGCATTCTTATTCTTGTTCCTTTGAAGATGGTCTGTTCCCCCACCCCACTCCATGCCCTTTGACTGCATTTAAGATTTTCTTTCAATTTTGATTTTCAATGATTTTACTCTCGGGTTCCTCAGTGTAATCTTCAAATTTATCTCGATTGAGATCTCTACTTTTTACTCCTTCTTAAAAATATATGCATTATGTTGGTTTTTAAAAAATCCTCATACATTATCTCTAAAATATCGCTTCTTCCCTATATATTTTTCTTCTCCACATGGGAGTTGTATTGTGTATGTGTTTGGCCTATTCTTTAGTTCCCATATCTTATGGTCTTATCTGTACTTTCAGTCCTTCTTTTTTCTTCTCTGTTAATCCTCCATCTTGTAATGTCTTAAAAGGAATCATATTTATATTTAAGTTATTTTCTCTTAACTCCAGTATCTAGACCTCTTGTGAGTCTATTTAAGTTATGTGGGGTTTTTCCTCCGTATTTAAGTGGTGTTTTTTTTTTTGAGTGTCAGATCATTTTTTTTTTTTTTATTGAAGGCTGAATATTATAAGATGTAGAGATCATTTAAGATTCAGTATGTTACCTTTCTGCATACAGGATTTACTTTTTCACTTAATAGGAGCTAGTGTAAAGGAAGATCATCATAATCCATTTAAGATTTAGCTAGTTTTAAACTCAGTTTAGGTATTATGTTATACTCTTTTCCTAGAGTAATAGACTTTAAGGGTCAAAACTGAAAGTTTGGGGGTATTTAGCCATTCTCAATGGGTCTTGAGCTGTAATTTTTTTGTCTCCTTGGCCTCTTTACTGTGAAATTCTCTGCTCAACTTCTTTGCTTTTCAGCCTCTAAGCTACATACAGCTTAATAAATTCAAATGACATAAAGGAAAAAGAGGCACAGAATACCATTATCATTTCCCTGCAATTCCCTTCTAGCTAGAATCTTGGCCCTTCAAGTCATAACAAAATTGGTAGTTTTCCAAAGTCTACAAAGGGATTGTTTTCTTTTGTTCTGTTTTCATATTTTATTAAAATTTCCTAAATGCTTTTAGCAGGAGGAATAAGGTATACAAGTTGATCTACCATATTCAGAAGTGGAAGTTTCAGATTTAACTAATTTTTCCCCCCAGGTCTAGTAAAATGCTTAATGTTTCAGTAGTCACTCGGTCAATACTTGTTATGTAATTTAAGGCAAGAAATAGTATTTTGCTTTAAGAGAAAGGATAGTAATTCAGTTTTATTTTTGCTCGAGTTGTTAGAGATATAGTTATCAGATATAAGGCTGGTATGATAATCATAGGCTAGATTTTAAAGGGCTTTCCATGTGTCTGGACATTACTGTGAAAGTAAAATGATTTCCTTTCTTCTATACATTGCAGTGGAATAACCAGTTACAGATCCTTTGGTCAACAAGCATTTAATTTGGGCCCATGATGTATTGCGCATATGTAATAGTAGAAGCTAGAACCGTAGATAGGATGTTAGTTCTATCTTTAAGGATTACAGAATTTGTGAGATACTTTAGAGGGTAAGTTTGATTTGTGTACTAAGAAGTTTCAGTTTGTGTGTTGGAATTCTTAATCACTTGCATTTACTGATAGTGATCCTAGATGACATAAAGCAATTGTGATTTATTAAAATAATACTGAATAAATGACAAATTTTCTAGGAGACCAGGGAATCAGCCTTGCTAGTCAGCAAGGATTATTTTCCATATCATGCTACATTACTTGTCTGGTAAAAACTGACATCTCTCATGGCCTCTTTCATACAAGGATATTTGTTATTTGTTTCTTTAAGGGCCCACTCAGATAGTCCAGTATAATCTTCCCATCTCAAGATCCTAATTACATTTGCAAAACCTTTTACACACACACACACACACACACACACACACACACACACGTACATTATATGTATATGTGTGTGTGTGTGTGTGTGTATGGAAAAGGTAATGGTAACATTTACAGGTTCTAGAGATTAGTACCTAATCTAATTTGGATAGCCATTATTCAGCCTACTGCAAATGGTTTGTGAATGGGACTGGCTTATATTAAGACAGAGATTAAAGAGATTTAAAAAAATTTAAAGTAGCACTGTTTCTACTATTTTTAATTGATAAAATTAACTATTTTGTAATTAAAATATGTTGTTGAGTTAACATGTTTTATACTTATTACTATTTTAAGTGAATTAATAAATATTTTAAATGCCTTAGTATTAATAGGTATAAACTGCATAAATAAAATAATCCTCAATAATTTAAAAGATGTAAACCAAAAAAATATATAATATTGGAGAACTTCTTCATTACCAGTACTTAGATAGGAGTAAACCAAGAGCGAGTTACCAGGAGCCAAGTTGTATGGTTTTACATTGCTCTTTAATGTGCTTTGTATGGTGTCTTAAGTTCAAAATATTAAATCAATATTATTTACTATAAGACTTTATTTTATACATAATGTTATAAATAGAAATCCTAAATGGGTATCCCTTATATCCTTGAAACCAAATTCCTTGCGTGGCTTTTATAATTTCTCCTAGAGATATTATGGAATTTCCTTTAGTTGAAAGCGTCTCATATTAGCTACCAGGCTATTATCAATCTCAGAATTGTCTAGTAACTTGCTTCTTAATTGTTGCTGCCTGCCTTTTAAATAACAACATCTTTAATTCTTTACCAAGGGAGTAAGCAATATCCTCCTGAGATTACCAATGATATCTTAGAAATTTCTTGCTAGATTCAAGAGTATTTTGTGGGTTTTCTAAAGGGGTTGTAAAATGTGTAAATGTGAGAGTTTTCTCTTTCAAATCCATGTCCCTAAGCTACACAAAAAGTTCTGAAAATTATAGTGACATTATAGAGATATCTTTGGATCAATCAGGATTTTTAGTGGGGTTACCTGTGACTATGTTCTTTGTGGACTGTGATTTAAAAGAGTGTATGCTTAATTTATCTCCGAATAACACAAGTTAAACTAAGAACTGTTCTTTGGAAATAAATAGGCCTTGATTCAAATCATGTATCAGCAATTTCCCAATTATGAACTCTAGAGAAATCACTCAACATTGCAGCATAGTTTTCTCTACTACAAAAGAGGGATAGCAGTATCTGTCTAAGAGGTTTGTGTAAAATTAAAGATACCATGAATAAATCAGGTATGCATTAAGAAAGATCCTCATTAATATACTGAAACTATCTTTTTTCCATTATTTTCTTCCTGTTCCATATATGTGTCTATTTCTCAATCCATCAATATTTGATCAATATTTAGAGAAAGAAAAAGGTAAATAACATTCTAGTCTTAGAAGCTATTATTTCTGACTCAATTTACAGCCTCAGTTAAAGCCAAAATAGGAAGGAGATGTACTTTATTTATCTAAGTAAATGCAAGTAAATGCTCTACTTCCATCTCTTTGATATTCATGCTTATCTCACTCATTAATTGCCTTACCTATGGCTCCTGCTTTGCTGCCTCAGTTTACCCATCTTCACATAGTGAAGACAAAAACCTTTGTTTAAGACACACATACACCTAAGAATGGGGTACACTGGCTAACTCTGCTAAAGAGTTCTTTCCCAACAGATATATTATAACACATATAATGTGTGTGTGTGTGGGGAGGTGTATATGTATGTATACACATACATAAATATGTATTTATTTATTCCTAAATTTGAAGTGATTTATGGGATAGTAGAGTGCTTTGCTTTTATGTTTTTCTATGTTCTATAATAGTCTTAGCTTTTGGACTAAAGAGAGCTTTCAGCTGAAGCTACCAAGGAGTAAATACCAAAAAGCTTCTCTAGACCGTAAATTCATTAAGAACAGAGGGTAGGATTTTATAATATCAGTAAACCTCAAGAAGTGATTGTTGGGTAAGAATACAGGCTTGATTTCTCTTTATGGGGACTGCTTAGCCTTAAGGATTTTCATCTATTAGGAAAATTTTTAAGGAATATGTTATAATATTAAATAATGAATGAGTCAGGACCATCCCATATCATGTCTAGATCTTTTGTTCTAAGGAGTCTTCTGAACATCAGATATTCTTGCATGTATTTCTCTGATGCAAGCATGAAGAGTCTCTGGATCTTCTGGGCCTTGTGAGATTATTATATTCATATGCCAAGCTAATTTATGCTGTCATTTGTGGATGCTAATGGATAATTTTGTTAACTCCACCAGGTTATATTCATATGCTAAAGAGATTTTTAATATATTAATTTTTAATATATCAGATACCTTTTCAAAAAGGTGGAAGAAATTTTAAGGAAAGAAAAATTTTAGAGTCTTAAAAAACGTACAGATAATAACCAAATACTAATATTACTATTGCTGAAAGGGTTCATAAATAAATTGATATAAGGATTAACATTTATAAATTTAGAATATTAAAGTCAAGAAAATTAAAAGAACATTAACACTGAAAATATAGCTAAACATCCCTTTGTCCTATCTATCAAACCAACTATTTATCCATTCATCTACATATCCTTGCAGTCAATGAACTTTGTTTTGTATGGATAAATTCAAGAAATTAGACAAACTTTCAGCCTCTAGCCAACAAGAAACTGAAGTACTCTGCCTAACAGTTTACAAGGAACCAAACTGGGAGATTGGATTAAGATGGTGGAATAGAAGGACTGGAGCTCAAGTTCTCTCCCAAAAAACAACAAAACTACAACCAAATGCTGAGCAGCCTTCAACCAAATAGACTGTAAATTTCCAAAAAAGATATTCTACTCCAGAAGACAAAGAAGAGACCACATCAAGAGGTAGGAGGGGCGATTACGTGATGGAAGCAACCCCATACCTCCTGGGTGGGAAGCCCCACAGCCTGGAAAGTAACTGTATCACAGAGATTCACCTATAGGACTGAGAGTTCTGAGTAAAAAAAAAAAGCAACAAAAACCCCAAACAGTTAATACAATGGCAATAAGAACATGTATATCAGTAATTACCTTAACTGTTAATGGACTGAATGTCCCAACCAAAAGACATAGACTAGCCAAATGGATACAAAAACAAGAAAACAACCAATGGATCACTGAAGAAATCAAAGAGGAAATTAAAAAAATACCTAGAAGCAAATGACAACAAAGATACAACACTCCAAAACCTCT
>PVHT021183648.1:28397846-28411460 GCA_004024745.2 Catagonus wagneri
ATACAATGGCAATAAGAACATGTATATCAGTAATTACCTTAACTGTTAATGGACTGAATGTCCCAACCAAAAGACATAGACTAGCCAAATGGATACAAAAACAAGAAAACAACCAATGGATCACTGAAGAAATCAAAGAGGAAATTAAAAAAATACCTAGAAGCAAATGACAACAAAGATACAACACTCCAAAACCTCTAAGGTGCAGCAAAAGCAGTTCTAAGAGGAAGTTTATAGCAATACAAGCCTACCTCAGGAAACAAGAAAAAGCTCAAATAAACAACCTCACTTTACAACTAAAGTAGCTAGAGAGGGAAGAACAGACAAGACCTAAAGTTAATAGAAGAAAATAAATCATAAAGATCAGAGCAGAAATCAATGAAATAGAAATGAAGAAAACCATAGAAAAGATCAATGAAACTAAAAGCTTATTCTTTGAAATGATCAACAAAATTGATAAACCCTTAGCCAGACTTATCATAAGAAAAGAGAGAGGACACAAATCAATAAAATTAGAAATCAAAAAGGAGAAGTAACAATAGACATCACAGAAATACAAAGGATAAGAGACTACTATATGCAACTATATGACAATAAAATGGAAAACCTAGAAGAAATGGACAAATTCTTAGAAAAGTACAACCTTCCAAGAATAAACCAATATGAAATCGAAAATATGACTAGACCAATCACAAGTTCTAAAGTTGAAACTGTGTTTAAAAACTCCCTACAAGGAACCAAATTTAGGCAAGGCCTGTGTGAGCTTGGACACAAATCTTTCCTCAATTGAGCCTTTAGATGAGAAGTCGGTTCCAGCCAATACTCTTCCACCTCACAAGGAACAAAACTAACCTGTGATCACTTGGCCACAATGATTGTCAGATACTATAGTATGTTGTCTTAAGTGTCTAACTTTGTGGTAATTTGGTACACAGTAATGGATAACTCTAAGGATATTGACCTATTTCGATTTTTTATAAATATACACAATGGCAGGTAATATGATGCCCTATTCTTGTTCAAATTTGAACCCATTCACATTTTATATCTAGTATCTGTTCTTTAGCTCAGATTGAAGTATTGTCAAGTGAATTATATATAATTTAGAGCAAAAAAGCCAAATAACATTTTAACTGTTAGCCATACAACCGAAAAATACCACTAAGTAATTTAATGGGACATAATATATTTATGAGACAATATTTCTACTAAATGTCACTGGCTTTTGAAAAATATTAAACTTATTGTCCTTTAGTAGACATTCACAATATTACCATGTACCACTGTGTTTCTTACATTGCTCAATTTATGGGGAATTCTTGTATCAATTCAAGGCAAAATGCTCTTTGTTTTCACCTAAGTATTTATTAAATTAGTCTTTCATTCTCAGGAAATGTTTGATTTGTGCTTAAGTCTGTTCTTGGATGCTGGAAAGAAAAGCATGAGTTTTGTGACAATGCTATGTGAACAATACATGTTTGACAGTGTGACCCATGCTTCACCTGAAATGAAAGTTATTAGATTCTTGAAGTCACTAATCAAAGTTCAATTACATTTTCCTTAGGAAAAAAATTTTAGTAATTATAAAAATTGTTTAGACATAAACATATCAAATAAATTTTCTATTTCATCATGTTTTGGAAATATAGTCCACATAATGATTCCATTATTAAACTGAGGTGTAAGCATTTTTTGTCCAACTCTTTCCTCCTGAAGTATTGAATATTGTTACATTGTTTTTCCAGCTTAGAAAAATGTTAGTTAAATACAACAAAGAAGCAATAAATTTCAAGATGACATGGAAAGACATGGAAAGTGAACATGCTTCCACTCATGGGCACAAAAATCTGCAACTACCTCAAATAATTTCCTTGTAAAGGGACATGAAAACTGGATGAACAGAGCCTCCAAAACAAAATGTAAAAGACCAGCAATTAGACAGGCAAGAGAGACAAACATATGAACTCATCAAGGAACAATCCACACACCAGCCATGGTGATCCATAATTGAATTCAAGTTCCATGTTTGACCCCCAGTCCCTAGGTATTGCACCAGAGAGATAAATCCCCAAAACAACTGAATTTGGAAACCAATGGGGAAAACACCCACAAGAACTATAGAATTATAGGAAATGAAAAACCCACTCTTAACAGCTTTCACATAGACTCACTTGATCCAAAAGCCATCACTCAAAGCATTTGCCAGATGCAGGAATTGGGACGTTCCCTGGAAACTGAGGCACTGGCAGGAACCAGCTTTATGACATCAGGCTGCCTTAATAATGCTGGTGCTGGTAGATGCCATTTTGGAATTCCCCCTCTAACCTGTTAATATCAGTGGGCACCCAACAGAGAGACATCAAAATATATAAAGCAATATTAATGTACTTAAAGGGAGAACTTGTGGAGTTCCCATTGTGGCACAGCAGAAGCGAATCTTACTAGTAACCATGAGGTTGCAGGTTTGATCCCTGGCCTCATTCAAGAGATCGGGGATCCAGCATTGCTGTGAGCTGTGGTTTAGGTCATAGATGCAGCTCAGATCCTTAGCTGCTGTGACTGTGGTGTAGGCCAGCAGCTCTGGCACTGATTCAACCCCCAGCCTGGGAACCTCCATATGCCACAGGTGGGGCCCTAAAAAAAAAGCAAAAAAAAGGGGAGACCTTGAAAGCAATGCAATAATAGTAGAGGACTTTCACATGCCACTTACGTGAGTGGATAGATCGTCCAGAAAGAAAATCAGTAAGGGTTCAATGAACTTAAATGACACACTAGGCAAGAGAGAAGCAGTTGTATACCAAGACTTCCATTGATATACATCAGAAAACATGTTCTTCTCAAGTGCACATTAAACAGTCTCTACAATAGATCATACAACAAAAAGTCACAAAACAAGTTTCAGTAAGTTCAGGAAGATTGAAATCATATCAAACAATTTATATGACCAAGATGTTTTGAACTAGAAACCAATTTCAAGACTGCAAAAACATGTAGATTAAACAACATGCTAGTAAAAAAGCAAGTGAGTCATTGAAGATATCAAAGGGTAAATCAAAAAATACTGATGGAGTTCCCTTCGTGACTCAGTGGTTAACGAATCCGACTAGGAACCGTGAGGTTGCGGGTTCGATCTCTGGCCTTGCTCCATGGTTTAAGGATCCGGCGTTGCTGTGACCTGTGTCGTAGGTTGCAGATGCAGCTTGGACCCCGCATTGCTGTGGCTGTGGCGAAGACCGGCAGCTGCAGCTCCTTTTACACCCCTAGCCTGGGAACCTCCATATGCCGCAGGTGCAGCTCTAGATAAAAAAAAGGGCAAAAAGACAAAAACAAAATACTGAGAGACAAATGAAAAACTGAAATGCAATCTTCCAAGACTGAGTCATTAATAAATATAAAATCTTAACAGGCTGAGTGCTAGTAAGGAGATAGAAACAGTAATCAGTAAAATCTCCTAACAAACACTGGAAAATTCTGTGAAAAATTCAAAGACTTAGTTTCTACTCAAACTGTTCAAAAAATTGAAAAGAAGGGAAATATTCCAAGTACATTTTATTAAACAAGGATTACTCTGATACCAAAACCATACAAAACACCACACAAAAAAAGAAAATTATGAGCCAGGACCATTAATGAATACTGATGCAAAAATCCTCTACAATATATTAGCAAACCAGACCAAGGGTTGTACAGCACAGTCAAGTGGGATTTATTCCAGAGATATAAGAATGCTTCAATAATTGCAAGTCAAACATCATGATACAACCCAGTAACAAAATGAAGGCTAGAAATTATACAAGCATCTCAATAGATACAGAAAAAGCTTTTGACAAAATTTGACATCCATTTATGAGAAAAGCTCTCAACAAAGTGGGTAGAGAGGAAATAACCTCAACATAATAAAGGCCACATATGATACAGCTGACATATATACAGAAAATCTGAGGTGTTTCTGAACACTAATACCAGGCTATGAGAAAAACAAATTAATAAAACAATCTCATATACAATTGTATAAAAAAGAAAAAAAATACTGAAGAATAAATTTAACCACAGAGGGAAAAGACCTGTACACTGAAAACTGTAAGATACTGATGAAAGAAATTGAAGAAGACACAACTGAATGGAAAGATATTCCATGTTCATGGTTTGGAAGAATTAAAATTGTTAAAATGGCCAAACTACACAAAACAGTCTACAGAGTCTATGCAATCCCTATCAAAATTCCTATGGCATAGTTCACATAGCAAGTACAAATAATCATAAAATTTGTGTGGAGCCACAGATAATCACAAGTAGCCAGAGTAGTCTCAAGAGAGAACAAAGCCTGAGGCATCATGCTCCTTGATTTCAAACTATACTGCAGAGCTACAGCAGTCAACATAATATGGTACTGGCATAAAAACAGAAATACAGATAAATGGAACAGAAGAGAGCCCAGAAATAAACCCATACACATATTGACAACCTATAGCAAAGGAACTAAGAATACACAAAGAAGAAATGACAATGTTTTGAATAAATATTGTTAGGAAAACTGGATAACTACATGCCAAAAAAGAAAAAGAATCTAGACCACTAACTTCCATTATACACAAAAATTAACTAACTCAAAATAGACTAAATGCTTGAATGTAAGACCTGAAACCGTAAAATTTCTAGAAGAAAACATAGGCTATGACCTCCTTGACATCCATCTTAGCAATGTTTTTGTGGATGTGAAACAAAAGGTAAGAGAAACAAAAGCAAAAATAGACAAATAGATTATGTCAAACTAAAAAGTTTCTGCATGGTGACAAAAACCACCACCAAAACAAAAAGGCAGCCTACTGAATGGGAGAAGATATTTGCAAATCACACGTCCATTAAAAGGTTTATATCCAAAGTATATAAAGAACTCAAACAACTCAACAATGAGAAAACAAACAACCCTATTTAAAAATGTGTAGAAGGTCTGAGTAGATACTTTTTCAAAGACATAGATGGCCAACAAGCACATGGAAAGATGTCTAACATCACAAATACTAGGGAAATACAAATCAAAATCACAATGGGATGTCACCTCATTCCTGTTAGAATGGCTATTATAAAAAAAAGTGAACGCTTTTACACTGTTGGGTCCCTAAATTTTTGCAGCCACTATGGGAAGAGTGTGTATGTAGATTCCTCAAGAAATTAAGACTAGAACTACCATATAATCTAGCACTTCCATTTCTGAGGATCTATTTAAAGAATATAAAAACATTAATTTGAAAATATATATGCATATCTATATTCCCTGGAACATTATTTACAATAACCAAGCTATGGAAATAGTCTAAGTTCCCACTGATGTATGAATGAATGAAGAAGATGCGGTATACACACACACACACACACACACACACACACACACACACACACACACTATGGAATACTACTCTGTCATAAAAAAGAATGAAAGCCTTCCTTTTGCAACAACATAAATGGACTTTGATGGTATTATGCTAAGTGAAATATTTCAGACACAGAAAGACAAATTCTATATGATCTCACTCATATGTTTAATCTAAAAAAGAAAAATAAACAAAGTAAAACAAAAACAAACTGATAACAGAGATCAGACTTGTAGTTACCAGAGGGGAAGGGGGAGGGGTGTCTGCAGAATGAGTAAAGGGGGTCAACTCTGTAGTGATGAATGGCAAATAGGCTTGTGGTGATCACTTTGTAATGTATACAGATGTTGAATTACAATGCTACACACCTGTAATGGACATATTAAAAAAAAAAAAAAGGCCAACAGGGACTTGTTCTATTATCACACATATGTTTTTATGAAGCTAACATAATGTTCTCCATAACTGCGATAGAGAACTTCTTCCCACCCTCTACTTTGGAGACTAAATTCCAAAAGATCCAGCAGTGCTCTATTTCATCTTTTTCTTTAAAAGAATTTTGGGATTTCCCATTGTGTTTCAGTGGTAATGATCCCAACTAGTATCCATGAGGATGTGAATTCGATCCCTGGCCCTGCTCAGTGGGTTAGGGATCCAGTGTTGCCATGAGCTGTAGTTTGGGTTGCAAACACAGCTCAGATCCTGCATTGCTGTGGCTGTTGTGTAGGCGGCAGCTGCAGCTGTGTTTAGACGCCTAGCCTGGGAACTTCCATATGCTGCAGGTGCAGCCCCAAAAAGACAAAAAAAAGGAAAAAGGATTTTTGCATTCAAACCCTCAAGAATGCAAAAATATTCCTTACTGAAATAACATTTAGTTCTGAATAAACCTCTTCTAGATTTTTAATGGTAATAATTTTAGGTAATCCAAAAAAAATGCTCAGTTATGGTTAGGTGTATTTTATCTTAATGAAAATTTTATCTTAATGATCTTAGACCATGTACTGTCAGAAAAGTTTGAAATTTTAAAAGCTTTCTTACTTTTATAACATGCATGGTCTTGGGTAGCTTATGTCTTGATCCTCAGCTGAAGTGTGCCCTTCTCTTTTCCCTCACTGTTGTTTCCCTTCCCTGAGTTAGTGCCTTCATCTCCTTCCCCTACTTTGATCTGATTCCTTCTAAAACTGCTCTTAGGAAAATACCTGAATTGTTTTCCATCTCTTGGACAGAAGCTGTAAGTCTTATCCTAACTTCTCCAGACTTCTCTTTACTAGCTGTGGTAATCCCCAGGGCAAACTTTGTTTTTAGGCATTGAAACACAAAATTAGCCTGCAACACTGAAGAAGGAATGAAAACTCCTCAAAGCAAACCTTTTATTTCTTTTTCCTGATTGTAACGTCAGAGAAGCTTAGGTGTCTTTCCATTAACTCATTTATTATTTGAGCAAGATTTTGTATATTTATATACATATATATGATAATTGATTATATTTATTTTTAGTTGATTTCCCATTAAACCTTTGATACCTTTACTAGTTCACCCTTTGGAATGTATAATAGTTTATAATAGTTTAAGTCCTCCCTAACTGAAACTCTTTTTTCCAAACACATAGATAATTAATCTCACAGATTACATTTCTAGACACCTTAATATGTTAGCTATCCATATTATGATTATAATAAGAATTTGTACATGAAATGTAATCAAAGGAATAAACAAAAATGACAATTTTAATGTAAAGATTTGAATAAAATAAAACAATGTTTCTTTCACCTCCTAAAACTGAATAATGTATTTTGGTTCCCCGACTACGTTCTTCTTTCCAAGTGAAGAATAAACTAAGTGTGAATGTGTGATAGTTGAAAGTTTCCACTTCTAAAATTCTTATTTTCTTGACAGAGATGTCCTATAGTCAGAAATTTGCTTTCAATACATTTAATAAATTGAAATAGCAATTGCTTTTTCTTGATGTTCTGCCTGAAGCTCAACGTGTAGATATACAATAATTCACTCCTAGCAGGAGCTAAATTTTGGAGCTATAAGAACAAGATGAGCAAACCTCAAATTTCTAACTGCAGCAAACAGGAAGATTGTTTTGAAGGAAAATGTACTAAGGAAGAGTAAAATTCAAGCAAGTATGCTGCAGAAAACATATGCTGGCTAAGTTTTGATGAATTGCTATTTACTCTATGCAATTTTTATCCTTTCTCCTTGCAAATGAGGCTGTAGTTTTAAATTTTTTAATTTCCTTATTTGCTAAGAAATGCAGTGTTCTTTTTATCTCCCCCCTGCACCATGTCTTTAAAATAGCTTCTCCTTTTATATATATTTACCTGCCAGGATACTTCACATGTCTCTTCTTAATACATATTAGACTTTATATTTCTCATTTTGTTCATTCCACTCTTCTCTTACGAACATGGACATATGTACACATGTACGCATATAGCACACACACACACATATATATATATATATATATATAGCCTTAGGAGAAATTACTAATATAAATTCTGTTGAATGTGCTAAATTGCCATGAGGGAATATAGACATCCTTAAATTCGTCAAAGATCCATTGCCCTCCAGAGTTGTTGCAATAACAATGATATCATTGCATTTCTCAGAATTTTTAGACAGTTTGTAATCATGCCTCATGAATCTTAAGGACATTACCTATGGTGTTAGGTAGTTACTCAAATGCCCCTAGGCAATGCTGCAAATTTATATCAAGGGTTATACAAGATACTTTCTTCAACTTTACTACTAATATTTTAATTGAAAAACATAAAAGTAAGATGTTCCCAAGGGAGCCTATTCTAAAATCTTAAGAACAAGAAAAAGGAAGAGAGAACATGTATCTCTGAATAAGATCTGTCCACTTTATCATATTATATGTTTCGTATAAGTTGGAAACCTTACTCTTACCAGGTAATTAAGCAAGCAAATCTATACATGTTCCATCAGAAGCTTGAAATGAGGTTTAAACTAATCATAGCTTTAGGGTCATTTTAAAATTTTATAGCTATACCCTCAATGTGACCTCTGGCCACATGGAGCTATTTAAATCTACATTTAATCAAATATAATAAAATTAAAATTTTAATTTTTCAATTACACAAGACAAAATTCAAGTACCCAATTATAGTCCACATGGCTACTAGCTGTCCTATTAGAGAATGGAAACGGAAATATTCCATCTTTGTATAATGTTCTCTTAATCAGCATTATTTAATAGATATAAACTGTGTGTGACTGGATATAAGTAGTGGTAATTTATAAATGCATGCATAGAGACCAAACCATCTCCCTGTGGATATGGTAGAGACTGTTAGCTATTTCTTATATCTGTTTTTCCTTTCACAATTTTTAGCTAGTCATTTTATTGTCCAGAATAAATTCCATGTCCTTCCACCTTATTTACAGCTAGGTTAAAGGTACATATAAATGAAAGTGCTAATGTGTCAGATTCCTGGGGTTTTCCCTAAAAGACAGTGCGCCCTCATTTTTGTTCTGTTTTCTTAGGCCCTTTCTTATAATCTGCTGCCTGAATGTAGATAATGTGTTCCAAACTCTAATTGCTGTATTCAGTCATTAGAACAATGCTACCCACTAGGGTTGTTGAAGCAATAAGTGGAGAAAAGCTTGAAGTCCTGGAAACCTCATGGAGCAGGGCCACTATACTAGCGTAGAACTGCCTCCATCCTGACTTTTATATGAAAAAGAAATGTTTCATTTAATTACATTTTACATTTAGTCCTCCAGCAGTTAAATCTAAACCGAAGAAATAACTTTGATTGCATTGCCTATGACTCAGAAGTTTGTTTTTAGACTTATTTTTATTTTTGGCAAGATGGAAGATAATTTTCGAAATGGTTTTGTTGGAAAGTTAATAAAAACAGACAAAAGCCACTGGATTTTCTACCTTATATAAATTAATATTTCTGGATAGACTTAATGTTTCTTCCTATCATGTTAGAGTAATTTATAGCAAATTCCTTTGTGCAGCCTTTCTCCATGTGTACATCTTTCTGTCACTGTGCTTTTTGATTTTAATATCTGTTTCATCTTAGCTGGTTGTAGGCTTCAAAAGAATATAACTAATATTTCTTGGTCAAATCTTTTGACATATATTGGCCATTTGGATACAGACAAGCCAAAAGAAAGGAAAGAATGAAGGAAGGAATAACTAGGAGGGACTAGAATAGGCCATGACCTACCACAGGGAAACATGATTGTGAACAAATAGGAGGCTTATAATATCTTAATGGAATTATAAGTCAGATTCCAACTTAGAGATTACGTTGGAAATCCTTAAAATAACCTAGTTCTTCAGAATCACAGCTTGATAAGATCATGAATGAGAATTTTTCATTTAGCTAATTTTACACAGCTCCTAATTAGAAGATAGTCTTAGAGGCTTTTAAATAACAACGATAATACTTGGACCTTTGCAGTTCATGTACAGAACTCTTTGAATTAGTTATGTGAGTTCAGAGGAAGCACAAGTCATCTAATTGACAACCTCAAACGGATCCTGTGAGGACCTGGAGCACATAGAGGAATAAGAAATAATGAGACTAGATAGATAGAGAGATAGATAGATAGATAGATAGATAGATAGATAGATAGATAGATAGATAAATAGATAATCATAATTATATGATTAGTTATATAGATATATAGTTATAGCCAAAAATGTAAATAAATGTCCATGAATGCATTGATAATTTTAAATAATTTTCTAAAAGTAAAATAATTTGAAAACAGTTTTAAATAAAATTTTTATTTAAGAACAGTTTTAGGTTTACAGAAGATAGTATACAAAGTCCCCACATACCCCACATCCAGCTTCTCTTATTAATATTTTATGGTAGAATAATGTGTTTGTCACAATTAATGAAGCAATATTGGTGAATTATTATTAAGGTCATGGTTTATTCAGATTTCCTTAGGTTGTACCCAGTATCCTTTTTGTTCTGGATGCCATCCAGATATCACATTACATTTAGGAGTCGTCTCTTTTTATGGCTTCTCTTGGTTGTGGCAGTTTTTCAAACTTTTCCTGTTTTTCACAAATTTGACAGTTTTGAAGAATACAGCACAGTTATTTTGAAGATGCATTCTTGGTCACTTAGCTGAGGCCATGTTGTCAAGTTTCTCTGCTGTGCAGTTAAACCTTTCCTCTCTATCCATACTGTGCTCTTATGGAAGGAAGTCGCTATGTGCAGACTATACTTAAGGAGTAGGGTTTTGTGTTTTTGATCATACAGGACAGAGTATCCCCATGCATTGTTTGAAATTCTTTTGCATAGGAGACTTGTTTCTTCTCCTCCATTGATTTATTATTTAATCATTCATTTATATCGCTGTGGACTCTTGGATGTTTATATTTAGCTATAATCTATTACTACTTTATTATTTTGTTCATTTCTTTTCAGCTTTGGTTGTTGTAGCTTTCTTTTTTATAAAATTAATTAATTAAATTTATTTGTTTATTTTAGCACTTTCTTACTCTCTGGCACCACAAGAGGCTCATCCTGTGTATCCACTATATATTTCCTCTTCCAGATCCTAAAATGAGCAATGCCTCCACTCATTGATTTCTTTATCAGGTCGGGTTGCTTTATTTCTTATTCATATGTTTAAGAGTTTTTTTTTTTAATATCTTAGACACAAGTCTATTATCAGATACATGTTTTGCAAATATGTTATGCCAGTCTGTACTAGTTATTTTACTCTATTAAATTTTTCTTTCCAGAGCAAATTTTAAGAAGTTTAATAAATTCAGTTTATCAATATTTTCTTTTATGTCTTATGTTTTTGATGTTATATTTGAAAACTTATTATCAAACCCAAAATCAAATATATTCTCCTATATATACTTCTAGAAATTTTACAGTGTTAGATTTATCGTTTAGAACTGTAAGCCACTCTGAGTTAATTTTTATATCTAGAAAGTTCTGTATCTAGATACTTTTTTTTTGGCATAGCATTGTCCAATTATTCTATCACCATTTGTAGAAAAGGTTATTCTTTCTTCACTGAATTATATTTTCTCCTTTATCAAAAATCAGTTGAATATGTTTCTCTTGGTCTATTTCTGGCCTCCCTACCATATTCCATTGGTCTATGTGTCTGTTCGTTCATCAGTAATGTACTGTCTTTAACTTTATAGTAAATCTCAGTATATAATCTTTTTATATATTTTACACATCATAGGATAGATTTGCTAATACATTGTTGAAAACTTTTGCAACTATGTTCATGAGCAGTATTTGCCTGTTTTTCTTTCTTTGTAATGTCCTCATCTGGTTTTCAAGTTAAGAAAATTCTTGCCTCAAAGACTGTGTTTGAAAGTGTAGTGTTTACTTGTCTTCCGCATCCTGAAAGAGACTATGGAAAACTGGTATCATTTCTCCCTTAAATATTTGATAAAAATAACCAGTGATACAAACTGAGACTGATGCATTTTTATGTAAATTATTAATTATTATTTGATATATTTAATAGATAAACGTCTTTTTAGATTTTTTTTTCCCCATTTGTGTTTCGATAATTTTTGTATTTTGAGAAATGGTTCACTTTATCTAAGACATCAAATTCTAAGGCATACAGTTCTATAGTCTTCCTTATACAGTTATTGGATCAGTAGTGACGATCACTATGTTAAATCTGATGTTAGTAATTTATGATTTTTTTCTATGTTAGTGTGTTTAGAGGTTTATCAGTCTTACTGATGTTTACAAATAACTGTTTTTTATTTCATTGATTTTTTCCTACTCTTTTCTTATTTTCAAATTAAATTTCTACTCTAAATTTTATTATTTATTTTCTTCTACATGCTTTAGTGGGTAATGGGTCTTTTAGCTCTAGTTTTCCAAAGGAGAAGCTTAGATTACTGATTTTAGATCATCTCTTTCAAAATATGTTTTTAGTGGTATAAATGGCCCTCTAAGCATTACCACAAATTTTGATAAGTTGTTTGTTTGTTTTTTGTCTTTTTGCCTTTATCTAGAGCTGCACCTATGGCATATGGAGGTTCCCAGGCCAGGGGTGTAACAGGAGCTGCAGCCGCTGGCCTTCGCCACAGCCACAGCAACACGGGGTCCGAGCTGCATCTGCAACCTACACCACTGCTCACGGCAACGCTGGATCCTTAACCCACTGAGCAAGGCCAGGAATCGAACCCGCGACCTCATGGTTCTTAGTCGGATTTGTTAACCACTGAGCCACGAAGGGAACTCTGATAAGTTGTATTTTTAATTTTGTTAAAAATGCTTTAAAATTTGTCTTAAGATTCTTCTTTGACCATGTGTTTCCTTTGAAATATATTGTTTAATTTCCAAATGTTAGCATATTTTATCATTATTTTTTCTGTTATTAATTTCTATTTTAGAGTCATTGTTGTCTGAAAATATAATTTATATGTTTTCTATACATTTGAATTTAAGGTGTGTTTTTATACTCAATTCTTAGCCGTTTTTACTTCAGATATTTCTTCTGCTCTATTCTCCTTCCTTCTGCTGACACTTCCAATTATGCATGTTACACTGGTAGTTTGCCCGTTAACTTAAAATATTTTTGGGGTCCAAGGGGAGTTCCTTAGTGACCTAGTAATTAAAGATCTGACATTGTCACTGCCATGGCTTGGGTCACTGCTGTGGCATGGGTTTGATCTCTGTCCTGGGATTTTCTGCACAGCCAAGGAATATTACTGGAATATTCCAAGAAATCTTACCATTAGTGACTTTAAGTTGCATGTTTTTCTTATGGTTAATATGGAAATTATTACTTTCACACCATTTACATCCCAGAGTTGAAACTGGAAGTCTTCTGAGAGTTTTTGGAATCAGTAATACAGAAAGCTGCACCAGACTTTGTACTCTCGTTCATTGCACAAGTATAGGTATAGAAAACTATAATGGCAGGTTGACAAAACTACCATGCTGTCATTTGAAATTCTTTCAGTATGGTCCATCTTGAAATAGGAGGTATTTTAGGCCAATATAAATATGCAGTCATGAAGGATAATGTCCTCTGACTGGAACTTGCTTGGAACATATTTATTTTCATGAAGAATCATATTTATGCAAGTTTGATTATGGCCAACCTCAAAAGTTATTTAGATTTTCAAGAAACAAAATAATCAAGTGCTAGTACATATGATCTGATTTAAAAAACAAAACAAAACAAAACAAAAACTTATTAGAATATTGATTGAGTCACTTCAAAGATATGTGGCTTT
>PVHT021183648.1:28411560-28454768 GCA_004024745.2 Catagonus wagneri
AGGAACCATGAGGTTGCGGGTTCGATCCCTGCCCTTGCTCAGTGGGTTAACGATCTGGCGTTGCCATGAGCTGTGGTGTAGGTTGCAGACGCGGCTCGGATCCTGCGTTGCTGTGGCTGCGGCGCAGGCCAGTGGCCACAGCTCCGATTAGACCCCTAGCCTGGGAACCTCCACATGCCGCGGGTGCGGCCATAAACCCACGGCCATAAAATGACAAAAGGCAAAAAAAAAAGATATGTGGCTTTATGAAAATTAAGTATCCTCTTTTTTGTTGAACTTTTAAATAATAAAAGAGGGCAAATAATATATCTTTTTTATAGTTTTTGAAAATGCATGCTACATAGAAATCGGTCAATATTAGCAATGATGATGGTGATGATGATAAGATAATGGCAGAATTTCTTTGTTGTTTCTATAATATTCAGCACATATCAAAATCTTTAGATGTCACAGTGTCACCTATAATTCTCTGTGGTCTATTGTTAAGCAATATACAAAACTCAGAAGTAATCTTTAAAGGACAAGACCAATTCTCGCTGGTCTTCTTTGGGAATGATGAGCTAGAACGTATCTGATTGTTAATGTAGCAAATGAACACAAAAGACTCCAACCAATTAGGTCTGTTTTGTTGACAGAGACTTTCTTGAAGGCTTTCAGAGAGTTTGATTGTATTTTATTCCAGTACAGGTATGTGTTAAATCATCTTGTGATAAACAATGATCACTGAGTCACAGGTATTTGAGAGGGAGTTTACTGAAGCATAGTTCATCTAGTTGAGAGATCTTTGTTGCTAGACAACTTGTGTTTTCTTCGGGATTAATGGTGAGTGAATTGGGAGGGGGGAGTTATAATTTCAAGAATCATTGGTGTTTAAGCCAATGTCACTTCCTTAGATAAGCCCTTATGAAACTCTAATCTAAATCAGGACCCTGATTATAATCTCCATTATAACTTTCACTTTTCATTCTGGCTACTATCACAGTTTGCAATCATGTCAGAAAACTGGTTTTTAAATCTCTATATACTACATATAGTATATACTCCCTCAGGTTTAGAACCTATACTTATAAAATTAAAAAATAGTAATGCAGAGAGACACCAAGATGCTGGCTATTTTAGTAAGTCTTTAGTGGGCTTATGGCTTTCTTTTAGCATAGAACTGGCACACAACTGGCTGTGTGACTTCTGAGGCTACTTTAGAATAGACAGTGCAGTTTCCAACTTAGTTTACTCAAAAACTCACAAGTAGAACTTTATGAGTAAGCCAAACCTCACAGAAAAACTATACAGAGATGGTACAGTGTACCTAGTTTTTAGCCTCTAAGCCTAGATGCCAGACATGTAAGTGGATGAGCCTTCAGATGCATTCGGCCCCTAGCCATGAGCACCCCCATCCTTGGAGTCTATGCAGCTGGGATTATAGATACTGTAGACAGGCACCAAGCTGTATCCTTTCTAAATTCTTAATCTTCAAAATTTGTGAATATAACATAATTTTTGTTTTAAATCACTAACTTTGGAGATAATTTGTTACACAGCATTAATAACTGAAGCAAGGATAATAATGGAGATGTCACAAGAACTCTTGAATTTGGATGAACAACTAACTGTAGAAATTTAGGATTCAAATAATAGGCTTGGCAGTCAGAATCTAATCACATATAATGCGAACCCTGTAACAAGTGCTAACTATACCCTTATACTATGCTAATGACTTTATATGCATAGTATCATATGATTTTCATAATTAACATTTTTATGACATAACTATCTCTATTTATTTATTTATTTATTTTTAGAGTTTTGACTGGGATTTATTTTTTTTTCATAACAATGAGTTTTATTTCAATTATAGGTGTACAAAGATTATCACAAGTCGATGTGATACATTTTGTGTCCCAAACCCACAGTGCATTCCCCCACCCCTCAGATTGTCTTATTTGAAAAACCAAGGTTTTCCAAAATCTGTGAGTCATTGTCTGTTCTTCAAAGAAGTTAATTGCGTCTCTTTAGTTGCCACAGGTAAGCGATAGCATTGCTTGTTGCTGTCTAACAGTCTGACTGGTTTCACTTCGCATGATAATTTCTAGGTCCATCCATGTTGCTATAAATGTTGTTAGTTCATTCCTTTTAATGGCTGAATAATATTCCATTGTGTGTATGTACCATATCTTCCCTATCCACTCCTCTGTCGATGGGCATTTAGATTGTTTCCATGACCTGGCTTCTTCCCTCTTTAGCTGCTTTAGATGTAAGGTTAAGTTGTTTATGTGAGCTTTTTCTTGTTTCCTGAGGTAGGCTTCTGTTGCAATATACTTTCCTCTTAGAACTGCTTTTGCTGCATCCCAGAGGTTTTGGAGTGTCGTATCTTTGTTGTCATTTGCTTCTAGGTATTTTTTAATTTCCTCTTTGATTTCTTCAGTGATCCATTGGTTGTTTAGTAGCGTGTTGTTTAGTCTCCACGTGTTTGTATTTTTTTTGCCATTTTTTTCTTGTTTATTTCCAGTCGTATAACATTGTGGTCAGAGAAGATGCCTTATATGATTTCAGTTTTCTTAGAGTACTGAGGCTTGATTTGTAGCCCAGGATGTGATCAATCTTAGAGAATGTTCCAGGCACACTTGAGAAGAATGTGTATTCTGTTGCTTTTGGATGGAATGTCCTATAGATATCTATTAAGTCCATCTGATTTAATACTTCATTCAGGGGCTGTGTTTCCTTATTGATTTTCTGCCTGGATGACCTGTCCATTGCTGTAAGTGGGGAGTTAAAGTCCCCCACTATGATGGTGTTATTGTTGATTTCTCCTTTTAAGGTTGTTAGCAGTTGCCTTATATATTGTGGTGATCCTATGTTGGGTGCATAGGTATTTAAAATTATTACATCTTCTTCATGGATTGATCCTCTGATCATTATGTAGTGCCCTTCCTTGTCTCTTAAAATGTTCTTCATTTTAAAGTCTATTTTGTCTGATGGGAGTATTGCTACTCTGGCTTTCTTTTGATGCCCGTTTGCATGGAATATTTTCTCCCATCCTCTCACTTTCAATTTGTATGTATCTCTAGAAGTGAAGTGGGTCTTTTGAAGAGAGCATATATATGGGTCTTGTTTTTGTATCCATTCGTCTAGTCTATGTCTTTTGGTTGGGTCATTCGGTCCATTAACATTTAAGATAAATGCTGATATATATGTTCTTATTGCCATTGTATTAACTGTTTGGGGTTTTTGGTATTCTTTTTTTTTTTCACCCTGAAGTTTTGATATAGGAGTCTATATACAAATGAGATTGTTTTAAGCTGTTGGTTTCTTAATTGCACGTGGGTCTCCAGTGACCTTCATTTGTGCTCTCTTCTCATGATTTATGATTTTGGTAGCATAATTGTTCATGGATGATTTAGTATCTTTACTGTATATATCCCTTTCCTGGTGAGCCTTGTCCTTTGTGGTGTTTCTGTTTCAGGTTGTGGCCTTTTCTTTTCTGACTAGAGAAGTTCCTTTAAGATTTGTTGTAAAGCTGGTTTAGTGTTGCAGAAATCTCTTAGCTTTTGCTTATCTGTGAAGGTTTTGATCTCTCCTTCAAATCTGAATGAGAGCCTTTCAGGGTAAAGCAATCTTGGGTGGAAGTTTTTTCCTTTCATCACATTAAGTATATCATGCCACTCCTTTCTGGCGTGCAGAGTTTCAGCTGAAAAATCTGCTGATAACCTTATTGGGGTTCCCTTGTATGTCATTTGTTTCTTTTCCCTAGCTGCTTTCAAAATTTTCTCTTTGTCTTTAATTTTGGTCATTTTGATTAATATGTGTCTCGGGATGCTCCTCCTTGGGTTTATTTTACATGGTACTCATTGCACTTCCTGGATTTGAGTGAGTGGTTCCTTTCCCATATTAGGAAAGTTTTTGGCTATAATCTCCTCGAATATTTTTTCTGTCCCCTTCTCTCTCTCTTCTCCTTCTGCCACCCCTATAATACGGATGTTGGTGCGTTTAACATTATCCCAGAGTTCTCTGAGACTCAGCTCATTTCCTTTCAATCTTTTATCTCTTTTCTCTTCTGCTTTAGTGATTTCCAGTAATCTGTCCTCCACCTCACTGATTCGTTCTTCTGCCTCCTGTATTCTACTGTTAGCCGCTTCTAAGGAAATTTTTATTTCAGTGATTGTATTTTGCATCTCTTCTTGTTTAACTTTTATAGCTTGTATTTCTTTGCTCAGTGTTTCCTGTAAATTATCAATCTTTGCCCTCAGTCTATTTCCAATGTCTTGCATCATCTTCAGCATCAACAGTCTAAAGTCTCCTTCTGGGAGGCTGATAATCTCCTCATCACTGAGCTGTTTTTCTGGGCTTTTCTCTTTCTCCCTTATCTCTGTTAGAGTTTTCTGTCTTTTCAATTTTACAGGTATTTGGTGCGATGACCTTTTTGCCGACAATAGAGTTGTAGCCTCTCTAAGATCTGGTGTTTGCCTCCCCTGTAGCTAAAGTTGGTATGGAGGGGGCTTGCTGTAGTCTTCCCGATGGCAGGGAGTGATACCTGCCCACTGGTAGATGGGGTTGATTTCTATCCCTCTGATGGATGGGGCTTTGTCTCTGGATGAGATTGGAGGCTGGCTGTGTGCCTGAGGGATCTTTGGGCAGACTGTTTACTGATGGGTGGGGCTGAGATCCCACCTGGATTATTGTTTGGCCTGGGGCTTCTCAGTGCTGAAGGGAGGGACCAGATTTTCCCAGAAATGGCCACCTCCAAAGAAATACAGTATGATGAATGTTCCCGAGAGCTTCACCTCTAATGCCCTTCCCCCACAACAAGGCACAGTCACCCCTGTTTTCCCAGGACATCCTCCAAGATTCGCAGTCAGGGTCCACCTGGATTCCTATGGAGACTGCTTTGCCCTTGGACCCAGTGCACGTGAAAGTCTGTGTGTGCCTTTCAAGAATGGAGTCTATGTTTCCCCCATTCCTGTGGAGCTCCTGCACACAGGCCCCGCTGGCCTTCAGTGCCAGATGCTCCAGGGGTTCTTTCTCCCTGTGCCCGATCCCCAGGTGTGGGATTTTGACGTGGGGCTCAGAACTCTCAGTCCTGTAGCTGAGTCCCTGTGATGCAGTTACTTTCCAGTCTGTGGGGCTTCCCACCCCGGAGGTATGGGGTTGTTTCTATCGCGTGATCTCCCCTCCTACCTCTTGATGTGGTCTCCTCTTTGTCTTCTGGAGTAGAATATATTTTTTGGAAGTTTACAGTCCATTTGGTTGAAGGTTGCTCGGCATTTGGTTGTATTTTTGTTGTTATTTGGGAGAGAAGTTGAGCTCCAGTCCTTCTATTCTGCCATCTTAATCCAATCTTTCTCTGTTTAAAAAATAGTAGCTCAGAGAGGTAAAGTAACTTGCTAAGTGTCACAGACACAGTTAGGTATTATAGGTGCCAGTGAAATGCTCTGAAGCTGAGATGGCCCTTCCCAGTGTGTACGGGGAGGGAGATCAGCCCTTTATAGCCTGTGTCAGCTAATCACAGCTTGAAGGCTTCCACAAAGAATCATCTTACATCGTATAAAGTTAATAAAGAAGACACATATTTTATGATGATAGAAATCAGGAGGGAGTTTCTAATTGATGAAAGCTATGAATGGAAGGGAGAGACTCAGTATGTTTCTGAGGGTACTTATTCATATATCCTGTTTGCCAATCTCATTTTGGTTACAGGAATGAGTTTTGGTTTTGAATATTCATTGGGGTACAAATTAATAACATTTTTGTATGTATTTTGGACATTAAAATTTTTTAAACCTGCTATTCAAATCCTGGTTACCCATCAAAACAAAGTAGAATTTACTCCAAGGATGCAAGACTCGTTTAAAATTTAAAAATAAATTACTACCATTCACTAGACTAGTAGAATGAAGGAGAAAAAACGTGATACATATTATTATAGGAAAAAAATATTTGATAAGCATTTCCTTCTCACTAACAAGAACATTTGGGCCATCTCTTATATATGTTCTTCTCTAATTGCCGTTTACTCTTCTTTGTCTTCACTCAAGATGCAAATTTCCAAGAGAAAATCTGACTGGCCTTATTTTAGTTATGTCCACACTCCTCTGACGAGGCTGAGAATCACTCTGTTGCCTGATGTACAAAAAGTAGGAGTAAACCTAAAAAGTAGTCAAAAAAAAGATATTCACATTAATGTTTATTTTAATAAATTTTTATTTAAATAAATCAATGGACTACCAAGCTCAAAAGTAGAGTTAGATAAAACTAAATTTCATATATTCTGAACTATAAATGCTTCACTGAGAGTGGAAAAATGGATGTAAGTGAGAAAATTACTGTATGTAAAACAGCAGAGGTAGACGAGAATCAGGTCTCAGATGATCTATTAGGTTGGTTCATGTAAGTAATATGGATTTAATTCTAAAGAAATAGGAAATCATTGAAGCATTTAAAGCAGATCGGCATGAGCTAATGTGTGCTTTAGTTAAGAAAGAGTGTTCTGGCATCAGTGATGAGAATAAACATGAGAAAAGCAAACTTCAAGCGCAGAGATTAATTGTAATGATCCAGGTGAGCAATAAAAAGAACCTGAATTGATTTGTAATGGAATGAAGAGAAAGGAATAGATTTAATTACAATTTATAAAATACCATCCATAAGGCTGAATATCTAGCTGAGTACACGGAAGTAAAGGAGAATGAAAAGTGAAGGTTCAGAAGTGCACCTAATTACCAATAGGAGGGATATTAAAAGAAGGATCAGTAAATGGGAAAAGATAATCTATTTGATCTATTTTGATATTAAGCTTCCTGTTGCTCATGATGCTGGAGGTATCCAAAAGGAATCTGGATGTATAGGACTTTTTTATTATTATATTTGATTTACAGTGTTCAATTTCTACTGTACAGCAAAGTGACCTAGTTATACCTATATATACATTCTTCTAGATATAATGTATCAGAAAGTGGTGGACAACTGTTAAGCTTTTCCTTTAGTTTAAAACTTATTCTCCTAATCCTCTTTTCCTTGACTACAATCTCTTCTCTCTTAAAGGATATATTCAAGTGTCACTTCTGAAGAGTCTTACCTGTCATGAGACCCACACCATAAGAGACAGACAGCACTTGCTATTGTTCTCTACATTATTTTCCTTAGTGCCTCCAGAGCTGTCCATATTTAATTCTAACATGGAACTTGGCAAAATGATGTATATACATCTAGAGTTTAAATTCTGTAACAGCAAGAATTTGGTATACCCCCCAAATTCTGTCTTTAAGGCATAGTACTCTTTGTAGATATTGTGTATATGATAAATATTTGGTGAACCAAATAATGAAACAATGAATAAATCAATCTACAAACAAAAACAGAGATTCAGCAGTATGTAGTACCATCATCCCAAATACTTCTCCCAGTGCCTAGCACATAATAGATACACAATAAAGAGTTTTGATTGTGAAAGACCAAAGAACTACAGAATTCCTTACATTCCATAATGAATTTATGAACACATGTGAACTGCATGCATTTTCATTTATTGTTATTTCCAACATTGTCTCTCTTTTGCTAGAAACACTGTATATCTTAGCTGGAAGAATACATTGAGGTTTGTCCATCGTATTTTAATAACATACATTATGTTAGGAATGTGCTTTATACACTTCCTTACTTTATGTATAATTTCTCCATCACTCTAGGGCACAAGCATTTTGCAAAATTCTTTTGCATTCTATTGAAACTCTGGCCACTAATAGATATTCTGCTGTTTTCTTCAGTATTTTACACTGTGACTATCAATAATATTGAGAAATAATGACAAGTAAAAAGCTAAGTTACTTTCTAATTCACTCTGGAAGTGGCTCTTTAAACACTCATTGTCTGGCTAATGCACAGTATATAGCAGGTATTGTATTTCCCAGACATTGTCTAGTCATTTAATCTTGGTAGATTTATATGCACAATCCTGATTTTATCTTCCTACATTCTGGTTGTGGTTGAAGACTGTTCACAAATGGGATTATATGAAAGTGTGTGTGCATACTTGTAGGTGTAGCATTGCTGAGAAAAAAAAAAACACTGAGTGTAATGAACTTTCCAAGGGAAATGAAGTTCAGTTATTTTAAAATTATTAATTTATTAATTACATTACAAAATATATCTATTAGTAATACTTTTGGAATAGTAATTTATTGTGACCTTCATCAAGTACATTATAAATGTAATAGTCTTTAAAACTAGAAAATGCTATATTCACTTTTTGTTTTGATGGCCTGTTCTACTTTGAGTACCATGTGTTTCTTTATGAGATTTTATTTTTAAAATTCTCATGTTCTTTGTGTCAATCATTGAAAATTCAGTGGTAATAATGCTCATTTCAAATAGCCCGTATACGTTTTCTGCTGCCTTTAATCTCTCGTTGGCTAGTAAAAAATATATCAAAGTTTCTTATGAGTTATATTTAATATAAGAATCAATATAGCACAAAATGAAGTCCTATGAGTAGAATTCAGGGCTTTAGTTGAGGAGCTTTGCAATAAAAAACTTTATTCCTAAACATTTTTTTTTCTTTTCATGTGTTTTCAGAATCTTTTGGTTTGTTCTTTGGGATCAGTATTCACAGAAATCATATCTGTGTAAAAGTAAGGCATTTCTGTATTGAAAAAAAAAAGACTTACACATGAATCATTATTTGCAAATTTTTATTTATGTTTTTTCCTTAAATAGAGATAAATTATCTCATGAAATTAGTACCTGATTTGGAATCAGAAATATAAATTTAAACTGCAGAACAGATGCTTCATTAATTATTTTAACTTGTAGAACTTAACCTGTGAACCTTAATTACTTATCTATAAAATGGGGCCACAATCATATTATAGGAATTCAGTGAAAATTTTATACAATTAAACTACCATGGTGTCTGTTATGTGCCAGGGTAGTTTCTATACCCTTCACATATATTAATTTATGTAAATCATGTATATGTTAAACATATATGCGATTTTAGGATAGAATCTGATATACATAATCGTGATAAATTTTATCAGGCTAAAAATAAAATTTCACAGCATTCTGAGCATTCCAGCCATGGGAAAAAGAAAATCATCAGTGCTGTTTGGAGATGATACTTCCAATACTTCTCCTTTTCAGAATTAGGCAGGCATGTAACATGTAATTCTTGTTATTCAAGAACCCTAGATAACATGAAAATGGACAATTACTATTTCTTTGAAATAGAGCTCATCTACAGATCCTAAAATCCCCACAGTGGTTGACAACGCCCAGGATTAGGCAAAAAAGATTCACACAGGATGAGCCCCTCGGGTAATTTTAAGGCAAATTTCCTGAATCCCTGTAATACTTACCTTGTGCAGAGCTATGGGTAGCCAGGCTGTGGCTGCAAGAACAGAAACAAAAAACCTAACCTTCCCTGGTTAGAAGCTTTGTAAATTATGTATGAGAAAAGTTCCTATCAGCATTTCAGGGTGGGACCAATGAAGATAATGGTGAATAATTCCGAAGATTATAGTTTTTGTGTGTTTTTTTTTTTTTGAGAAATTGACTCAGAGAATATATGTGACTTGGAAAATGTTACTTCCAATTGTTTAAAAAACAGAATTTGCTTATCAAAATATCATAATTGTAGGGATTAGAAATTCTTATACTATGAGTAATTTTAAGATCCAGCTGAAGCAATACAATTTGTTCTCATACCGTTTTTCACAGCCTGTACCTTATTATTTATCATTAGGAATTAATATCTGCCCTTGGCCCATGTCTGATAATTTCTTTGAATACTTGCTGAGCCATTACCCTCTTTAGCAGTAGGGAAGAAATAATATGGATGAGAAGTCTAATTCAAATTAACTTTTTTTACACTAGTTTTTAACACTTTCCACAATTCCTGTTGTTAAATGGCCCGAACTTTTATTTAATGCTACAAATCGGTGCTATCTAGCAGATGTTAACAGAGATGGGAACAGTTAAACTGATGTAAATATAATGTTCCCATGTGCCAAGAATCTTATTGCTCAGTAGACTTTAAAAAACATAAATTGGAGTTCCCATTGTGGCTCAGCAGGCTGGGAATCTGACTAGTATCCATGAGGATGCGGCTTTAATCCCTGGCCTTGCTCAGTGGGTTAAAGGATCTGGTGTTGCCTCAGGCTTCACTGTAGGTAGCAGACAGGGCTCAGATCTGGTGTTACTGTTGCTGTGGTGTAAGCCAGCACCTGCAGCCCCAATTCAACTCCTAACCTAGGAATTTCCATATACCGCTGGTGCAGCCCTAAAAACCAAACCAAAAGAAAACAAAAAAAAAAATAATAAATCAAGGAGCAGTTTTCTCAGTCTGTTTCCAAATAGAACAAGCATAGAATCTCAGAAATAAAGAATAAAGATCAACTTAATGTGGCAGCGTTATGGAACCTGCAGGGAATGGGGAAGGTAGTGCCACAGAAGAATGAATTACCCACTCCTCAGACTTGTGATCAGTGAGCCCTTCATGTACTCACTAATCTCTTATAAATGCCTTAGTACTTCCAGCACAGGCCAGACATAATTGACAGGATAAAGGCCATAATTGTAGAAAGTAATGAGAAAAAAAGTAAAGTATCCTATTCTTTAAATCACAATGAAACTATTGTCAAGAACTTTAACTGGATGTGAGACAGAGGAAAACGAACTCTACAATTTCCTGGTTATGCAATGGAAGAAAGTTCTGACTAAGCATCAATAAAGAAGGAAGTGTTACATGCAGATAGCAGAAAGCAAGAGGAAATCTCATACAATTCCGAGGCAGAACCTCTTTGAAATTATGAAGTAGGTAAATATTTAAGGAATACAGAGAAAGCTACCCTGAATTAACTTTGGATAATTTGGGAAGATATTATGCCTTTGGTCTATACAATCTAATTTTTTAGAATCTGAATTTCCTTGTCTGTAAAACAGTGTAGATAACAACACATTATTTTCAGTTTTTGTGTAATGGGCCACTGAGATAGTGCATGAGAAACAACAGGAAAATATAAAAGGCAGTAACTATGGGATTGGGGCCAAATGTATAATGTGCATGTTTTAGTGATAACAGTATGCTGTAGGAGAACACAAATCCTAATACAACTAAATCTGTATAAATGAAGCACTGTTTTCTTAAGTTTTGTTTTTAATTAATCAGGATTGTGAACAAAACTTAATTATTAAATTCCTACTCTTTCATTGATCTGTAAGAAAATGCCATTTTCTATATATCAATTTTTAAACAAATATGCACACATTATCGTTATTTTTCTGTTATTTCCTTTTTTAAAAATGTATTAATGATAAAGCTAGGATACACCATTATTGAAGAATGCCATGAATTTACTGCAAAAAGAAAACTAAGTATGGATGAATAAACAATTATAAATTAACTGCCAGTTAAACATCTAAAATCATCACAAAATCAGATATTTCCACCATTTTTGTATTTAACAGTCTTGTGTGTGTGTGACCCAAAGAGCTAGAGAGAAAGAAATAAGGAATAAGTAGGCATGACCTCATTCAGTTGTAACTGACCACTTTCGATCTACCATACCCCAGATTATATATCAGCTGAATCAATTAATTCATATAAGAGCACTTACTGCCTAGCTTAGTTTTACTTTCTTATACACCCTCTGGAAAGAAATATTATTATCCATCAATAACCCTTTTCCTGAGCAAATACCAAAATGTATACTTTTTTTTTTTTTTTAGCGCTATGGGGGAAAATCACATATATAGCATACAACAGCACACCTTTATTTCTTTTTGGTGTTTTGTTTGCCACAAAACAGCAATCACAAATAACAGCCAAGAGAGGACATTCAGCCTTCAATAATATTATTTTGGGAATACATAACCTAGCACTGAAAGTGTCATATAAAATTCCATAGCTGTTTACAGAGGGAGAAAAAGAACAGTTGCACTTTGCAATGCTAGCACAATTCTCTAAGACATTGAGAAGGATACCGTGTGTCTGTCTTTTTTCCCACTTATTTTTGGTATCTGGAGCTATGTTTCAGTGTTATATTGATTTTCATTCTGACTCTGGTTGATTAATGTTTCAGGAAAGAGTCAGGTGCATTAGAGCAGTGCTGAATAGAAATATCCATGCTTTTTCTCAAGTCAAAGTAGGGCGGGGAGGGAGTGAGGGGGTGAAAGAAATCCAACCCACCTACTGGTTTTATCTGGTAATGTATACACGGAGTAAAATGAATCTCTAAAATTGACAGCTACATGGACTGGTTAACAGGAAATGCCACATTCTTTTCAACACCAGGTATTGTTATTAATGACCTGTCAGCAACTTCTGGCAACCAGTAAAATGTTAGTGTTTTGTGAGAACATTAGTGATCTTTTTATTTTTTCTTCAGATATAATCTCTAGGTTAAGTGTGTTCACCTTATAAATTTGCTTCCCAGAAGGTACATTCTTTAGTAATTGCTTTTCCTTGATAAGGATTTCTCACTCATTACTGGAAAACTGCAAATGTAATAATAGTTAAGGGACAATTCCTTTGTAGTAACATTTTTCATCCTGACCCTGTCCCCAAGATTGAGAAATTGCTTGTCAGTTTTATGTTTTCTATTTGCTTCTTTGCCAGATGCATGTTTCTATTTTAATAGGTCAGTTTCCACTATCCATACTTCCCTTTTCATATCAGCTTGGCTTTTTCATTAAATGACTGTAACATGATGATCATAGATTTCTCTGAACCTATTAAATATCCAACATATTGTCATCCAGATAAACAATCCTACCTAATTAATGGGACTTGCAAACTTCCATTCATTTCTGAGAAGGAAATATATTTTGTAGAAATAACAGATAACCATTTAGAACCACTGGCTATTACTGCGTTTGAAATATTATATTTTATTTAAAAATATAATATTTTTAATGATTGCAGTGAATGAAAATGCGTTTATTAAAACCAATTCAGAAATTCAATTCAGATGTAATCAAACCTTATCATAATTTGAATTTTGAAAGAAGTCAGTGCTTTTGTTATTTTTAGCAAATCTCACATTTGCTAAAATTTTACAGAGTATATGGAACATGATTAAAAATTCAATTTAAATGTGTCTTTAATATTGCCAAGGACTAATCAACTTCAGAAAGTCCAGCAGTCATATAATGAGGAACTGATCTGAAATTCTTCATACAGTAAATAATGTCCCCCATCAAAGTCAGATGTACTCCTTTACCATATACTTCTGTTCTTTAAAACAGTGCCACATGTTAGTTTGGACCATATGTGAATAGTGTTTTTCTGTTTCATTGAAATTACTAACAAGCTTTCATTTCTTCATCCTGATCCAAAAAAAAAAAAAAGCAATAAATGATTTAACTTCTTACTGAGCTCATGTAAATCTGGTCTTAAAATCATATTTTCTATTTTCTCAAACTCATTTATTTCCTCTGAAAAAGTCTCTTCTGGTACTCTGAGATTTTAATCTGGACTGACATGCTTCCTTAACACATTTCAAAATTCTTCACTTGAGTATATCCTGGGTTTACTGGAATCTCACTCTTCCTCTATATAGTTTTTGGTTTTATTTTTTGCACTGTTTTGTCGTGGTTTATTGTCAACTATCATCCTCTGAAGACAAGGAGGAAATTTTGTTCTTATATGTATGAGAGTTTCTTTATTTGACTTCACGCTTGATTGTTCTTTTGATTGTGATAGAATAAATAAATAAATAATGTTATTAGTGATTAAAAAGTTTGTACATTTTTTTGTTCCATTAGTCTGTTTTTTTAGGAGTTCTGGATTTTCTGTTATTTTATTCAAGTAATTATAGATTCATACAAGGTCGTAGAAAATAACACTGAGAAACCCTTTAACACTTTACCTAGTTCCCCCAATTATAACATTTTGCAAAATTATTCTAGAATATCACATCTAGAATTTTAAAATTTTTTGATAAGATCCAATTTTTAATCAATTTCTCCTTTCTGGATTATAATTATTTTATAAAATCTAAGAACTCATTGACAGTCCCAGATAAAAAATAATTAATTTTTCTGTTCTGTATTTTTGTATTTTACTATTAAGTCTGTGTTCCATTTACAGATTGTTCTTGAAGTTTAATGACTTACAATATTATAAGTTTCAGGTATGGAACATAATGTTTTGATATTTTTGTACATTACAAAATGATCATCGTGAAAAGTCTATTAGACAATAAGTCTAGTCTAAGACATACGAAGTTATTGCAATATTATTATTATATTATATTATATTCCCTATGCAACATATTACATTCCTGTGACTTATTATATAACTGGAAGTTTGTATCTCTTAACAGTTCTCACCTAATTTATTCATCCCATACTTATATGCTTTCTGGCAGCTACCAGTTCATTTTCTGTATCTATGAATCTCTTTGTTTTGTTGTGTTTGTTCCTTGGTTTTGTTTTTCAGATTCCACTTGTATGTGAGATCATATAGTCTTTCTGTGTCTGACTTATTTAACTTAGCCTAATACTAAGTCCATCTATGTTGTCATAAATGGCAATATTTTATTCTTTTTTGTGGATAAGTAATATTCCATGTTTGTGTGTACCATATGTACTTGAAATGAAGGTATATTCTGCTGCTTTTTGTGGGACTGATATATATATATATTCCATTTAACCTGATGTGTCAATTAAAGCCATTGTTTTCATATTGATTTTCTGTCTATGTAGTCTGTCCATTTGATGTGAGTGGACCTACTATTATTGTGTTATTCCCAGTTTCTTTTATTGCGTTTGTTAATATTTAATTTATTTTTGCCCTCCTATGTTAGGTGCATATATATTTGCAATAGTAATAGCTTCACGTTTGATAGATTATTTTATCATTAAGTGATGTCTTTCTTTGTCTCTTATTACATACAGTCTTTGTTTTAAAGTCTATATTGTGTGATATAAATATTGCTACCCCAGCTTTCTTTTTATTTCCATTTGCATGGGATACCCTTTCCCATTGGATATACTTTTTGTATAGGGTATGAGAAATTTATTCTTTTTCTTATGTATATCTAATTGTTCCTGGACTATTTGTTGAACAGAATGTTTTCCTCATTTGTTTTCTAAATTTGTCAAAAATAAAATGGGTATATTATGTGGGTCTATTTCGGCTTCATTGATCTATTGTTTACCATTGCTTCACCAATAATATACTGTCAATTATTATAGATATATATTCATCTTTAATATTGTATAGGGGAATATTTCTACTTTATTCTTCATCACAAGATATTTTAGCTATTCTTAGGCCTATCCTCTTCCTTTTAAATTGCAAAATAAATCTAGCCATATCTGCACAAAGTCTTGCTAGGATTTTGTATGGTTTGCACTAAATGCTTATTAGGGAGGAATTAACATCTTTAATGTATTGAGTCTTTCAATTCATTAATACCATTTATCTCTCAGTTCACTTGGATATTTGTTTTATTCCATCAGAATCTGGTGATTTTCTGCACACGTATCTTGTATATGTTTTAAATGTTCATCTAAGAATTTAATTTTCTTTGGAAAGATTTTAAATAGTTTAGTGTTTTAATTTTCATTTCTTACATATTTATTGTTAGTATATAGAAATGCAATTGATATTTGTATATTTATCTTGCCTCCTGCAACCTTGTTAAACTGACTTCTTAATGCTAGGAGTTAGTTGCAGACACTTTAGTAGAATTTTTACACAGATAATTATATTTTGCACAAATAGACATAGTTCTTAGATGAAAACTATTGGATTTCTTGCTTTGGCTCATTGGGTTAGGGTTTCAGCATTGTCTCTGCAGTGGCTTGGGTTGCTGCTGAGGAGTAGGTTCAATCCCTAGCCCAATGCAGTGGGTTAAGGATCTGGCACTGTCACAGCTGTGGTATAGGTCACAGCTGCGCTATAGGTCACAGCTGTGGCTTGGATACTACCTCTGGCCCGGGAACTTCTGTATGCCCCCCAAAAAATACTGTAGGCCTTCTTTTTATTTATTGCTATCACTGGAATTTCCATTACTACGCTGAACAAGAGTGTAGGAGAGCAGATATTCTTGACTTGTTCCCAGTCTTTAGAGAAAACATTTAATCTTTCACTATTTAGTATAGTAATACACATAGAATTTTTTATGAGTTGCAATGTTTATTTCATATTCTCATTTTTTTTTTCTTTTTTTGCCACACCTGCAATATGTCCAAGTTCCTGGGCTAGGGATCGAACCTGTGCCACAGCAGTGACCAGAGCCACAGCAGTGAAAACATTAGACCATCAGAGAACTCCCTACATGTAGAATTTTTGTAGATTATTTCATTCTAGTTGATTTTTTTTGCCTTTTTTGCCAGCATGTGGATGTTCCCAGGCTAGGGGTTGAATCAGAACTGTAGCTGCCAGCCTACGCCACAGCTATAGCAATGCAGGATCTGAACTGCATCTGTGACCTACACCACAGCTCACAGCAACGCCAGGTGGTTAACCCACTGAGCAAGACCAGGGATCAAACCCACAACCTCATGGTTCCTAGTTGAATTCGTTAATCGCTGTGCCGTGATGGGAACTCCCTCATTCTAGTTGAATTAATTCTACTGTATTCTTAACTGGCAGTGAGTTCTTTTTATGGCTGAATATGGAATTTTGTCAAATTAGTGCTGTAACAAATCCATTAATTTATTCAATTACCAAGACACAAATGTCTTACCTTAACATCCTAATGTTCAGAGGTTCTAAAACAATGTATTGACAGAGCCATGTTCATTCTGGAGACTAGGAAAGAAACTATTGCCTTGCATTTCCATCTACTAGAGGCATCCTGATTTTCTTGGCTTATGGCTATTTCTGTATTTTCAAGATCAGCAGCATAGCATCTTCAAATATTTCATCCTAACACACTGTTTCTCTCACCTTTGCTTCCATTATCACATCTCATTCTCCAATTCTGACCTTCTCTATTTCATAACAATTTGTGTGTTTAAGTTAGTTCTATTCAGTAATCTAGGATAACCTTTTCATCTCTGTATCCCTAACTTTTAGTCTTACCTTCGAAGTCCCTTTTGCCATATAAAGTAACATATTCACAAGTTTGGGAATTAGGACATGGATACCTTTAGAGGAGGGATATTATTCTGTTTACTACAGATCATGTGATTTCTCTCCCTTAGCATATTGATATGGTGGATTATGCTGATTGATTTTCAAAGTTGAACCTGACTTTCATAACTAGGATACAATCTCAGTTGGGCAGTTTGTATAATTCTTTTCAATTATAATTAGATTCTACCTGCTAATATTTTTAAGTACAAATCCATGAGAAATGATGAACTATAGCTTTTTTTTCTCTTTTTAGGGCCACAAATTTGGTATATGAAAGTTCCCAGGCTAGGGATCCAATTGGAGCTGCAGCTGCTGGCCTACACCACAGCAATGCGGGATCTGAGCTGTGTCTGCAACCTATACCACAGCTCATGGCAGTGCCAGATCCTTAACCCAATGAGTGATGCCAGGGATCAAACCCACATCCTCGTGGATACTATTTAGATTCATTTCTGCTATGCCACAACAGGAACTCCTGTGTGTGTGTGTGTGTGTGTGTGTGTGTGTGTGTGTTTTGTCTTGGTCTGGTTTTGATATAAGGATAATAACACATTATAAAATTTATTGGGAAGTGTTACCCCCCTTTCCTATTTTTAAAATATTGTGTAAAAATGACATTCATTCTTTTAAAGTTTATTAGAACTCTCCAGTGATACAAAACTCAAATTACAAATTCAATTTCTTTGTTGGGTGCAGGCTGCTTAGTTCTCTAATTAGTCTTGCTTGAGGTTTGGTAGTTTGTGGTTTTTAAGGAATTGTCTGCTATTGGGGAAGAGAGTTTTAAAATTATAAATAATTCAAATTACTTAATTGTTGAGGGTAATCAAAAATATTCATTTTACATTAGGTGAATGCAGCAGTTTGTGAGTTTTTTCCAGGAATTAATCAATTTTATCTATGTTTTTTAGAAGTTTTTTGTTTATTTAGAAGTTTTTATTGTTCCCTTATAATGCTTTTTATTACTAAAAGTTCTCTAGATATATCCTTCATGTCCTTCCTAATATTGTTAATTTATGTTTTCATTTTTTTACATTTGTCAATTTTATTGATATTTTCTAAGAATAAGTCTTTGTGTCATTGACTTTATCTGTTATTTTATTGCTTTTTATTTCATTGATTTCCACTTCTCATTATTTCCTTCTGTTTCCAAACCTTCTCAAACTCTTCCAGAAATTAAAGAGGGGACATTTCCAAATATTTTTCAAGGTCAACATTACCTTGCTACAGGCAAGGCCACTGTTAGAAAAAAAGGTACAGGCCAATATCTCTATAGACAAAGATGCAAAAATACTCAACAAAGTACCAGCAAACTGAATTAAACAGCATATAAGAGGAGTTCTCTTGTGGCACAAAGGGTTAAGGATCTAGCATTGCCACTGCAAGGGCTTGGGTCACTGTTATGGCATAGGTTCACTCCCTAGCTTGAGAACTCTCACATGCAGTAGGTGAAGCCAAAAACAAACAAACCAACCAGCATAAAGAAGGATCACATATCCTGATCAAGTGGGATTTATCCCTAGGATTCAAGGGTAGTTCAATGTATGCAAATTAATAAATGTAATATAACCACATTAACAGAATGAAAGGTAAAAACCATGCAATCATCTTAATAAATGCAGAAAACACATTTGACACAGTTCAACATACTTTCAGGACAAAAACTCTCAACAAACTGGGAGGAACATATCTCAACATCACAAAGTATTGTATGATAAGTCCACAGTTAACATAGTACTCAGTGCATAAAAACCTAAATACTTGTCCTCTACATCAGGAACAGGACAAAGATGCCCACTTTTGCCACTTCTATTCAGCACAGTACTGAAAGTCCTAGCCAGATATATCAGGTAAGACAAAATAAATCGAAGACAGCCAAAGTGGAAAGGACAGAGCAAAATTGTTCCTCTTGAGGTCCTAGCTTCTTTCTGTGGGCTGTGGTTCCAGTGACAGTTTGATTTTCTGGCTTTTGCAGTGTTATTTCAAGCTATCTATTTATCTGGTGCCACTGGGGTTTCCACTGGTCCGTCCAGATATCTGTCAGTAGGGAAGAAATGTGGTTGGATTCTCCTACTGTTCAGCCCCTGCCCCCCGTATGCCCCTGTCTCTCTGGCATGAGAGGAGACTCTCTGGCTTAAGGGCACAAAGAAGCTTCCTAGTCTGTAGTGGATCTACCACTGTAGTGTACCTCTCCTGTTGACACTGCCTACCTTCCTTGATACCTCTTCATGGAAAAGGGAAGTCAATGGAGGAGAGTGCTTCCCCTGTCTTATTTATTTCTGGCAGATCTCTCAGCCTATCCCCCTTTCCATTGGTATTAGGCTGGCCTGCTTTTGTCAGGAGAACACACATTCTAGCAAGTGAAAGAATGAATCTCCCTGAACAGTGCTCTGTTCCTAGGCAGGGGGTCAGTAGAAAACAGGTCTGAATGGTCTTCTTCTGTTGACTGGGAGCATACTGACTCCATGCTGCTGTGCTTTTTCTTCTATCCAAAGGCCCAAACCAGCTCACCTTCCTAGTGTCTTACAGAGTTCTCCTTGGGTTGTCTTTTGTGCCTTTTCCAAGGGATGATAATAACTGTGCTTAGCAAGGAAAATTAGGGAAGAGCAGGTCTATACTATCTCATCCATTCTGGAAGTCCTCCAAAAAAAAAAAAAAAGCCTTCCCTTGTTACTTTGAACTTTTACTAGTGTCTAAGTAAAGATTTTAAAAATTTATCTTCATCTACACTGGGTAAACACTCAATTGAAGTTCATGTTTCTTTTCAGCAGTGAAAGTTTTCCTTCCGTCATTTCTTTGTTAACTTTGTCCCATACATTTTACCTATTCTCTCATCCTGGAACTCTTATTACTTTCATATGGATCCACCTGTATTGGTTATTTATGGCTCTTAATTTTTTTTGTCTGAGGATTATTATACATTTATCGTTTCACTGCATACAGTTTATATTTCTTCAATTTAGCCACTGTATTTTTAATTTCTAAGAATACTGTCCTTGTTCCCATTTCTCATAACATTATTAAATTGTTTCTGAAAAGCAATAGCTATATCTTTTCAAAAACCTCTAAAAACCAGTTATAGGTTTAACTTTTAAATTATTTCTTGTTCCCTGAATTATCTCTGATTTCTATATGACTTAATTATTTGTTTATTCTCTTTTTTCAGGTTTTCATTTTTACTCTGTTGCTATTTTGAGTCTCCTCTGCTAAATGTGTAATACCTTAACTTGAATATGGGAGGGGCATTTTCTTCTATTTACAGTGGGTTGGGATTGCTGTCTCTTGCTATGGTTTCACAGATCCTGAGTTGGCAACTCCCCTCAGGTATGCTCAATTCCTCAGAGATTACCTCTGCCATTTTTATCTTGGGGGTGAATGCTAGACTTGGGGGTGTATTTTTCATTTAGATAATGTATGAAAAAATACTGCTGTTTTCTTTATTAAGCTTAAGTCAGTTTCCTTGTTTTAAGCATCCTTTCTCACCTTGGCCCTAAAACAAATTGGCAGTCTTTCCTGGGTTTGGCCAAGCAGTCTGAAATTATAACATACTGACACTTTCCTCTCTGTTTCATTCATTAGCATTCTCCAGAGTCCAACTTCAGAACATTTTAAAAACTCTCATCCATTTATGAAAATCCCTTTGTTTCTCTTTTTCGATTTGTGTTATTTCTGTTGAGTACTGGGTATGTAGTTTTGGGATAATGGGATGTAAATTCTTGTGCTAAAACTTCCATGTTAAATCACAAGCCTACATATAACATTTAAATGTTAAATTACATTTGTTATAAAGATACACTTGCCAGCAGGAAAAATCTCCTGAGCATGGTATTTACCAATAATTTCTAGAAAAGAGAGCTGTCTTTTGTTCTTTCCATGACAAATTATGTTTCTGCAAAGTTTTAAAAACAGAAAATATGCATTAGATTCTCTTAAGTTTCTGTAGATATTTTAATATTTTAAAAGAAATCTCCTTTATCTGCCTTGCACACATAAAGAATAAAATATTCTTGAATTTCCAAATATTACTTTCTGATCTTATTTTGGTTACTTACATATTTTTATAGTAAAGCTGAAGCAGGTAAAACAATGATATTTCTTGAATATCATGTCCATAAAGCACAAGAAAATTATATTCTCTTTTAAACTTACATCTATATATTTTTAAACTAGACCCATAATTTTTCTATTATTTGATCTGTCATTGACTAGAAGTGAGAGTTAGGAAAGTTATTTTATTTCCCTGGCTTCAGTTCTCCACATGAGAAAAGACTGGACTTTACTAGACAAGTATGTTTTTCTTAGGGTTTTGCATTTCATAGAATACATTTTTTAGTCTGTATATGCAACTTATGTTTGGAACATCAGAAGCTACATTAATCAATTTCTAGTCTCTGTGCTCTACTTTATTTGCAAATATTTAAACATCAGTGAAATATTTCGGCCATTTTTAAATTCTACTCAACTATTTCATTAACTTGAATAAATGTTAATAAGTTATTTCTATTAAGCCTCTGAAATTATTTTACCAGCCGAGCTAAAGGCAGTTTAGAGGCCAGTGCAATTTATAGATCAAATATACACTGGGAACATATATATTTTTGAAAGTACATGTATTTCTGAAACCATTATGAAATTTATATACAAAGAAATATTACAATGAATGTATTTATTTGACATGACTGTGTTTGATATATTCTTAGAGGTACCTACTACCTACCCACTCTCAGTTTTTTTTTTCTAATTGAATTCTGATATTTTCAGGATTATTATGCACCAAGAAAATAGGTATTTAGCCTTCTAGATTCTCATGCAGTTACATTTATATAACTGACTCATATATCTGATTAATTAGATTTACGATTCAGGCTACTGGGTAGCTCTTCCAAAAAGCAGTTGCTACTATTCTTTTGCCCTTTACTTTCTCCTTTTTATTTTTCTTTTTCCTCCTTTCCATCCTTCCTTCATTCCTTTCGTTTTTAAATAGATATAGCAACCATCTTGCATAAGGCAATGAATGACAGAGTAAGAATACTGGCAAAGATACACTAACCCTTGAAAACTGATTATATTATGGAAGTATCCATATCAACTCTGATTTCCTTTATGAATTAGAATTTCTGCTACATGAGAAAAATAAATCCCCTTTTAGATAAGGCTGTAGTGACATATTTCCATTATATGAATCCGATTATTTTAATTTTGCAGTTTTTTGTCATTTTTCAATTGAACAGACATGTACTGATTTAATAAAATTTGAATAGTATAATACAGTATTAAAATTATATATGTTTATTGAGAATAAGGGAAATCAGATGATACATCTGTTAAGCAAATTCAAGTAAAAGCATATTTTAAACCACCTCAGATAGGCAGCATGTGCTTGTTAGGAGGTGTCATTTCTAAATACAGGTAACAGTATTATTGAATTAGTGAAATTCACAGTTTTAGAACAAAGAAAGACAGACATCTGATCACAACACAGCTTGCCCTGAGGGATAGAGAAATTCAATAGATGTTGTAAATATGGAAGGACATTTAAAGCAAAAGGATCAACATGTCCAAATATGTAGGAACATAGAATTGCACAATATTTTAAAGAATTCCAAATAATACAATAACTATAATTTATAAACTCTGAGGACAGTAGACATCTTGTAAATTGAAGACACCTGTAAGCAGTTAGAATTGTCCCTTGTACATGGTGTAAACCCTAAAAGATTAATGAAATAAATGAGTAGATAAATGCATTCATTTAAAAAAATCTCAAAAACTTAGAGGTGGTAGGGGAGAAAAAAAAGGAAATATATATTTATTCTTGTGTAATGATTTTTTTCTTATTGTGTCTCTCATGGCCAAGTTCTCACTATTTAATATGATAAGAATAATTATCTTGTAAAGGCTATCTTTCTGTGAAAGATAAAAGCAATATGCCTATACCCATGCAAAATTAATAAAAGAGTATAATTTAAAGGGTTTACTAAACACTTAATATCTGCCATATTAGATATTATATAACTTGGAAAACAAAAGACGTATAATGACTGTTTAATTCACAAAATTAATTACATAAATAAGGTTTCGTGTTTTATGCAATTTTTAAAATAACGTGGGAGAGTTAGTAGTAAGATAATAAATGTGAAACATTTCAAGAAGTTGCTTAATGATGTTATATATATGTGACTAATACCAGGTCAGTTGAGTTATTTAAAACAAATAATTTAGAGATTTGACTTTCTTAATTTATGTGAATATCTCCTGCAAGATAACATATATTCTTAAAAATTAAATGTCTGTCTAGCCACTTTCCATTTCATTCTGAATTATAGCTTACTTTTACATAAAGTCATAAAAATTGCATTCTTCCAATTTCTGTTGGTAATCAACTGTGACATTAAATGGTATAAATCTTTGTTCGATTCATTTCCTGCTTCTTCAGAGAAATGAAAATAAAGTACATCTAAAAATAGTGATTACAGCAAGCGCAAGAGATTCTAACTTTTTTGCTAAGTTCTTGGAAGTTTCGATTTGAATTTAAACCATTCCTGCCATTCATCTGTAGCAATAAAAGAAAACTTGCTTTATTTTTAAACTGAAGATGACAGCTTAAAACAAACTTTTTTATTATCTCAGATCAATTTGAAAAGTATCACTCAAACATAGTTCTGTGTTTTCTAGCTCAAACCTGAGGCTGTGTCAGTGAAGAGAGCAGCACAATATAAGGGCGGTTGGGCAACAAGAGCAGATGAGTCCAGACAGATAACTCTCCTGAGACTGACTCATTCTGTTGCACTGGGCACACCTCTAGACCAATATACACCTATAGTTTTTCTTACCCATGAAAGTTAAATGTTTGATAATACTTATTATACAGGCATGATCTGTAGATTTGATGTGATTTATAGATTCCTTTTGAATATAAAAGATATTTTAAAGAAGATTTTTTTAATGATGAAAACTTTCAGACACAGCAAAGTGGATAGAGTATTGTTAAATCCCAACTGACGTCACATGTTCAAAAATTATCGAGCTCTCATTTTCTTTTTATTGTTATTAAAATGTCTTCACTAAAATTTTAAGAGAAATATCAGAACTTTTATAATTTCATTCCTATATACTTCAGTTTACATTTTAAAAAAATAGGCAGTTTGTTCTTAAAATGTTCTGCTCATATAACATGCATACAACAATAACAAATCTTGGTAATCATCAACTATCTACTTTATTATAGGATATCCACTGATTTTTTTTAAGTACTGTAATGGGTATGCTAAGAAAGGAAACAAAATTGAATGATTAAAAAAAATCCTCAATTAAAACCACAAAAGTCAGAAGAATGGAAGATAAAATTGTAACCAAGAACAAGCGTTAAAAAAAATAGGAAAAAAGCAATGTATAGCTTAGATATTAGTCAAATTATATCAATAATCACTTTTAATATCAAAGTCTAAATGCACCAATTTAAAAAGAGAATGTCAGAATGGACCAGAGTAAATAACTGGAGGAAATATACCATGCTAACACTAATCAAAAGGAAGCAATAATAACTGTATTAATTTCGGATGGAACAAACTTTAAACCATGAAAATTATAAGGATAAAGAAAGGCAGTACACTGTGATAAAAGACACAATTCCCCCAAAAGACATACATATAATTATTATCATGTATGAACCCAGTAGAGACAAAATAAATAAGGCAAAAAAGCAATAAAATTACTAGGGGAAATAGATGGATCTCTAACATACTTCAAGGCTTCAATACCCAGCTCTTAGAAGTGAACAAATCCAGCAGGTAGAAAATCTGTAAAGGTATAGTGAAATTCGCCATCAATCAAGTGGATATAAGTGACATCTATGGACTGCTTCATCCAACCACAGCAGAGTTCACTTCTTCTCAAGTTCTCATGGAACATTCAGCAAGAGAAACTGTACTCTGGGCCATAAAACATATCTTGACAAATTTAAAAGAATAGAAATCATACATCATCTGCTCTTAAAACACCATGGAATTAAACTAGAAATTAACAGCAAAAGATAACTGGAAACCTCAAAATACACAGAGATTAAATAACATAATTCTAAATAATACAGGAATCAAAGAGGAAATGTCAAGAGAAATTTCAAAATGAAACTGAAATTGAAAGAAAATCAAAATGAAAGCAAAGATTATCAAAATATGTGAGAGGCAGTAAAAGCAGTGTTTGGAGGGATGTTTATAGTACTGGATTCAAATACTTGAAAACAAAAGAGCCTAAAATCAATAATCTAAGTCTTCATTTTAAGAAACAAGAAAAAGAACAAATTAAATGCAAAGCAAGCAGAAGAAAATAAATAATAGAAATTGGAGTGGAAATCAGTGAAATTGAAAACAGGAAATCAATAAAGTAAAATCAATAAAATCAAAAACCTCCTTTTTTGAAAAGATCGATAAAATTAATCAGGCTCAAGCCAGGCTACCTGAGGGGGGTGTGGGGGAAAGAGGACAGAAACCACAAATATCCAAACTAGAGTGGAAGACATCACAACAGACTTCTTTAACAGAAAGCACTGGTCCACATGGAGTCACTGGTGGGTTTTATCAAATGATTAGTGAACATTTGATTAGTGAACATTTGGTTAGTGAATACCCTGTCCAAATCATCCATTGATTCATTTAATCCATGCCAAAAGGTCCTTGAAATTTCATCCTGTCCAAAATGCATTGAGACATTTGGCCCACACCAAAAGATATTTGAAATTTGGTCCTATCAAAAATGTCCAGGATTGGAGTTCCTATCGTGGCTCAGAGGAAACAAATTTGACTAGTATACTTGAAGATGCAGGTTCAATCCCTGGCCTTGCTCAGTGGGTTAAGGATCTGGCATTGCCTTGAGCTGTGGTGTAGGTTGCAGATGCAGCTTGGATCCCACATTGCTGTGGCTTGGGTATAGGCCAGTGGCTACAGCTCCAATTTGACCCCTAGCCTGGGAACCTCCATATGCCATGTGTGTGGCCCTAAAAAGCCAAAAGAAAAAAAAATGTCCAGGATCATCTTTGTTTCATGCTAAATGGACTTGGTATTTGGTCCTGTCAAAGACATCCACACTTAGAAAATGTCCCTGGGTTCAAATAGCCCATAGTGCTTATTTATACTTCCTGTTTATAGGAGTACTATATAAAAATACTGTCATGTTTTACTGGTCTAGCAATTGTGTTATAGGTTAATTGACAATAATATTCTTCTTGCCTTAATAGTCAAGCTGGTAATGGCACATGAGGTTAAGCAAATAGGTCGATGTTGAAATCTTGCAGAAGATAGGATTTATATTAGTTATGCATACCAAGGAAGGGTTCTACAGATAGAGAAATGCACAGAGGACAAATCAGGAATGGAATCTCTTAATACGTAATCCATCAATAGTCATAAAACAGTCACTGAATTCACTGATGCAAACACTTTGCAGAGCATCTCACTTGTTTGAGAGGAGTAATAACAGGTGTTGCTCTCCAACCAAATAGAGTGGCTATCTCATTAAGCCCCCTACAACTATTCCATCACCCAGGGTTAATGGGCAATGTTTCCCTCAAATCACATTCCCATAGAAGTATGATCACAGTTGACCACTAGAAGTATCTGCCACTATTTGGAAAGATTTTAATGGGTGTGATTTTCACACTTACCTGTCAATTGGCATAGACCACCATGTCTTCAGCTGGTACCTACCTATTGGCTGATCCAACCTGGGCAAACTAGGTATTGAGTCCGTAAGACATTAGTAAGATTTCCCCTACCAGTAAACCAGTGACCATTCGTTAGGTGGCTACAAAAGAAAAAAATAAATGACCCTTCTTCTGTTACTTGGCAATATGACATCTTTGAAAATTCACAGTGGATTATGGAAAGAGTTGTGTATCCACAAATATGAAAGTCAATGCTAAATTATAATTTTTGTCCCCATTTCCATTCCTGTGAGATGGGATAAAAGGTACTGACACTGTGAAGAAAAGAGAATCTGCAATGATCAATGTACGACTGGTCAGGATTTGAATAACCTTAAACCTAAGCCTAATTTTACCCCTAACCCTAACACAGATGTCTCAATGAACATTTTAGACAGAAGCAAATATCAAGGACCTTTTAGTGAAGTTAAATGTTTAATTACTTAATAAATCATGGACCAAATATTTCAGTGAGTATTTTGGACAAGACCAAATATCCTGAAAGGCTAACAAACATTTAATCAAGAGATTATACCAGTTTGCTTCAGTCTCTTTCAGAGGCTCGAAATATAATTCATTCTGTGAAGTTAACATTACCTAATATAAAAACCAGAAAGAATTTGGCTGCTGAATTAGAGCAGAATGGCCTTGCTAACGACTCCATTTTGCAATTTATCACACAAACCTCAGGATTTAGCATCACTATAAAATATTGGTAATTCAACTATATAACAAAAATTCTATAAAGAAAAAAATGTGTGCTGTTCATTTCACAAAGGGCCAGTTTTTCATATATAAAGATCTTCTATATATCAATAAGTTAAAAATCAATAATAATAGAAGAATGAACATAAGCTATGGTCAGATTTTTCAAGGAAGGAAATGGCAAAGAAATTTTAAAGGATAAAAATGCTTATCTTTGGGGAGTTCCCGTCATGGCGCAGCGGTTAACGAATCCGACTAGGAACCATGAGGTTGCGGGTTCGATCCCTGGCCTTGCTCAGTGGGTAAACGATCCAGCGTTGCCCCGTGAGCTGTGGTATAGGTCGCAGACGCGGCTCGGATCCTTCCTTGCTGTGGCTAAGGCGTAGACCGGCAGCTACAGCTACAATTAGACACCTAGCCTGGGAACCTCCACATGCCGTGGGTGTGGCCCTAAAATGACAAAAGGCAAAAAAAAAAAAAAATGCTTATCTTCAATCATAACAACAAAATGTAAATTAAAATTACAATGGATGTTTTTCTCCTTTAATATTGATAAAGATCAGAAAGCTTGAGAACACATTATATTGACAAAGTTTGGGTAAAATAGACTTTCATTTACATTATTGGAAGATGAGAAATAGCAAAAAAAATGGAAACAGTATAAATGTCTATCAATAAGATAATGGTTAAATAAATCACGGTCCATCAATGCATTGATTTTTTTTATAGTTGTTCAATAAAATTTGAGAAAGCTTTTCACACAATGAAATGATTTCTAACACATGTTAGGTAAAAGAGTCAAGGTATACAATTGTGTATACAGTATGTTACCAATTATGTGAAAGAGGAGGATGAGTGTGATATTTATATGCACATTTCATTATATAAATATAAAATACATGTGGAGATTAACCATAGAAAACAATAATATAGGTTGCATTCAAGGAGAGAAAATGTATAATTGGGGATCAGGTATGGCAAGTAAAATTTTTAGCTATTTTTTATACCTTTTGAATTTGAACCATGTGAATGTATTACATCAAGAAAATTACTAACTAAAAGTTTAAAATTTCAAATATGATATGTGGAAAATGCAACATACTAGCAGTCATGAATGTTTCATCACATTGGGAATCTTTTTATTCAAGCATTTGCAATTCTGCCTCCCTCTTGAACACTTAAAGGGTAGGTAATTTGTGATTACATTGAACCAACTCACATAATGTCCTGATTTTATGGTTAGATGATTAGCCCTCTTTTTTTAGGTTTTCAATAGAAATATTTTATTACATTCAAAATGGAATTGTTTCAAATCCAAATGCTATCCTTGCCTCTTACATTGCCCTCCATAGAGACCATCTATCTAAACATGAAAACTTCTTTCAAGTGCTTATGCATATATATATGTTTGATTTAATTCTCATAGAATCACTATGAAGTGAATTCTGTTGATTCTGTTTTACAGCTGAACTCTGAGAAGTGTCTTGTCCAAGGTGCCTCAGCAAAGAAGTAATAGCTATTTCCACTACCCGAAGCCCCTCTATGCTCTTTTGGCTCTGACCATTCTACTTCTACCTTTCACCAGCACAAACCTAATGCCATAGGCAAACTCATGCTAGTTGCCATGATCCACCAAGACTTATGTTTTTAGACATTGTATCTTCCTCTGCTCCTATAGAAGAAAAGCAAGTTCTCCCCAAATACTTTGTGACCTTTCCTCTCTGGGATTTAGTCGACACATCTTGAAAAAGAAGGATAATTGCCAGGAACCATCTTGCTTGGTATCCCATCTCTCCCGCCTCAGTCAGACCTGCCTCCTCACCAGGCACTATGAGCCCAGACTCCAGGGCAGAAAGCACACACAAAGTCCAGGGTTCAGGAAGCTTTTGTTCCTTAGTCATCAACTCTTCTTTTGATGCCTTTATTGTTGCTGCCCTAGGCTTGTCGCTAGTCATTCCTGGCCAGGGCCCCCAGCCTTCTTTTGCTTTGTTTCTCTCCTAATCCCTAAATCTCACCTGCTCCAGTTGGCAAGTATGTGACCTTGGGTAAATGACATCTTAGGTAAATCGCTGCCTTGAGCCTGTCTTCTCATCTAAAAAAAAAAAAAAAAAAAAAAAAAAAAGTGATAATATCTAGTTTGTATGAATTAGTTTTGAAGATTGTCTGTTAATATCCTACAGGCAAACACCTGGCAAATAGTTGGCACTTGGTTCAATTTAGTTTCCATCTTCCTTGATTTTGGCCTTAGAAACAGTAATATTCTACACTCACAAAAACATTGATTGGTACCCTTAATTCCATCAGAAACTTTATCCTTGTCATGTAACAACATTTTCATAGATTCTGGAAATTAGGATATAGACATCTTGGTGGGGCCATTATTCTGCCTCCCATAATAGGAGAGCTTTGGGAAATGCCTCCACTTTGCTCCTGTGTAAAATGGTGATAGTGTAGCCTCAGAAACATTTTAGCTTTATGTATCAACTATTCTGTATTAAACAGCGTAGGGTCTGAAGTCAGAGAGGCATAGCTACCAACAACAGGTAGGCCTGTCACCTTCCTGAGATCTGATCTTGAGATATTTCCTTCAGATATTTCCTTCACCTTTCTTAGCTTTCATTTCTTAGACTCTAATATGAAAATGAAACTGTGGATCCCATGGATCTGTTGTGAGAATTCAGTGAAATAATGTGTATAAAGCTCAAAAGACCCAGTGGTGGGATTATTTCAATTTAACAATATGAATGAATCTTGAAACTTAATCTTAATTTTTCAAAATTGTAGAGTACACACCTTGTGCATAATTTTTATATACCCACAAATCAAACAAAACTTTTTTGTTTAGAGAGACATGTATATACATGGTAAAACTATACATCAAAGCAGAGAAGTATTAACTCAAAACTTAGAATCATAATTGCTGCTGGATTTGTGTGGGAAAGAGATTCATGAAGAAGCACATATAGGCACTTCCACTTTTTCACTTACTGAAAAATACTCCAATGCTTAAGTCAGAAGGTGGATCGATAGTTTTTTTTTTTTTTTGAGGACCACACCTGTGGGCACAAGAAAGTTCCCAGGCTAGGGGTCGCATCTGAGCTATAGCTACTGGCCTACACTGTAGCCACAACAATGTGGGATCTGAGCCATGTCTATGACCTACACCACAGCTCATGGCAATGCTGGCTCCTTAACTCATTGAGCAGGACCAGGGATTGAACCCGTATCCTCATGGATCCTAGTTGGGTTCATTATCGCTGAGCCTCAATGGGAACTCCAATAGTTTTGTTATGATAATTCCAAAGTTATAAATAGGTTATCACTACTATCTGTCCTCTGTGTTTAACTCATGCTATGTTAGAAAATATATTTAATTGATAAATTTTTTTGGCCACACCCATGGCATATAGAAGTGCCCAGGCCAAGGATCGAACCTGTCACACAGCGGTGACAGACCACATCCGTAACTCACTGAACCACCATGGAACTCTGGTAAATTACTTTAAAAATTCAAAATTTACCATGATTAGAATGCGTAATCATAAAATAATCTCATTGAGGAGGAATATACATTTATTATATTTAAATATAATATTTAATATCCATTTATTATATTTAAATATGAGAATAAGGTCTTCTGATATGATAGCCATAGGAAATTTAATAAAGTGAAATATTCTTAGAGAAATGTTGATTTCATTCATTTAAATCTCAATTAATGCAGTTTTCATTAAATTATCAATACTTCTCATGATTCTAATTTTCTCATTTGAATTGGATCCTACAGTTCAGTTCACTCTGGTAAATTTTATTGGGTTTACCCTACAGTAAATCCTTGTGCGTGAACTCAGCATACACTTCAAATGAGGAAAAGAAAAATGAACCTAAAGGAAATTGACCTGCATCCTTCAACTGACTTTGAAGCAACCACCGAGCCTTTTAAAAATTAAGTTTAGACCTACTTATCCTAGTGAAAACCTAGAAAGAAAATGCTCTTTACACTAAAAGAAAAAAAAATGGCTCCAAAGAAACACACAGATTAAAAGCTTCTTATCAATAAAAAAGATCTAATTACCATTGTCAGGGTTGTCTTTTATGTGGTGTCTCACACTCAAGAGAGGAAACCATCTGGGTGGATTTCAGTCAGATGGTGAAGGTAACCTAGCTGAAATGTCAGCAATAAAATCTGCTTTCCATATCTTTCTGATTAAATACCATACCACAAATTCACTCAATTTTTGGGGAAACCGTGGAAGTTCATTCATTTTTTAATCCTTACAAGTTTCATCCTCAGTCCACAATTGTTTGAAGTCTGCTCTATAATCTGATTCATATTATACATCCTTAATTGAACTGTAAGTGCCTGCCTTTTTCAGTGATGTAATTAAATAGGAATGATTCAACTCCCTGCAATTACTGAAAAGTATGTGGCTTTAGTTCTTTTCAAAAGTTGTTGGTTTGTCATTGAACTGAAATCTGTGTGAATGGATTAAGACAAATAGATCTGACTTCCAAGAGGAACTGTGTTGTGAAATAAACTCGTTGCTTTTGCTAAGTCTTCCTCCAGAATAAAAATACTCTGAGATATTTCTGCTATATAAAGTTTGCTGATTTTATTACCAATAAAAAAGTCTCGTTTGTGGAATTATTCCATCTTATTTCCCTCCAGAATCAGAGTTTGATTTGGAAGTATGCCAGTGATGATTTGCAAACTCAAATGGGGATCAGAATAGGATTGTGACTATATAGGAATGCCTACAAGAAGTCTTTAGAAATAATATTCTAATCTAATTTGTGTTCGCAGGGAAGAGTGAGAGAATCCTCACTGTTTAGTCCATTTGGGAAAGAAATATTTTCCAAGCTTTTTTGTTCTTTCTCATTTTGCTACCACACACACACACAATTCCACCCTTCTGTCCTTATTAATATTTAGCTTTTACAAAAATATGGACTTTTCTGAAATTGGATTATTATTCTCATTAATTGGGTTGGCATTGAACTTGATAATGGTCCTTAAGGTGTGCTTAAAAGATATAATCTAAACACAGATTCTACAAATGATCTCCATACACAGTCATTTACTATTTTTCATAAACTAAAATCGCCATAGTCTGTCTGGTTGCCTTAGCTTCCTTTACCTCACCTAGTGATTCTTTTCTGTTTGTCTTCATCTTGAGTTTCATCATGGTCTTGAATCAATTGTGCTTCTTAGTGTACGAAGGAGATCTTTCCAATGTTGAATAGCCTTTAAAAATACAGTAAAAATCAACGTATCATGTCTTAATACCAGAAAGCAGGCTTCTGCCTTCCTTCTACCTTATACATCAAAGTCTGAGGAACAGGGTCCCCGCCTTCCCAGCCTTCATCATGAAAGTCCTACCCTAAAACCCCATCTAGGGAATCCACTGCCTGCTCCATCCTTTCTTAGAATTCCAGGGTCCTGGCACTCTCTGTGCATCTCTTACTCACACAGGCTGCTTTGTCCTCATGCGGTGTTGCCTACTGACACCTACCTGTTCCTTCTTATTAAACCATATCACATCCGCTGCTTTTATGAATCAAAAAGTCATCTGTCATATCTTTCTGGATATCAACAGCCAAAACAGAACTTCATCCCTGGCTCACCCTAGTAAACATCACTATTTTCTTAATATCTTACTCCCCTGACATGATCCATCCCTTCACCAACAGAACTTTAAACACATTTCAAAAAAATATTGAATCAGGTGTTTCTATTGAATTGCCTAGATAATTGATTAATTTTTTATTTTAATACATATCTAATGATGACAGCATAGATGCTACGAACAACCTCAAAAATATGTATTGAGCTCAGTTTCATCTAACAGGTGTTCAGAAACACTTAATGAATCTTGCCCCATACTAGCTACTGGAATTGCATAAGAGATAAGAAAATGTTCCTGCTTTTAGAAACTTTGTACAATGACACAGATAATATAATAGCAAAGTAAATTAACATGACTTTTGAGTAGTTTTTAATTCAATGAAGTAACAAACCAGGTAAAGATGAGAGAAACCACCACATATTAGCAGTCTACAAAGGGTTGAATGATGGCAACCACTAGCTACAAGGCAATCCAGAAAGACTGTTATAAGGGAAAGAACAGCAAATGCAACATTTCTGAAGGAAGGATAAAAAAGATTACATCATATATGTCATAAAAAAGTTGATTTCAAAATGAGGAAACTGACACTGAAATAGACTGATGCACAATTCTAGAAAAGATCAGAAGATTACATTAATATTAAATTTCATTAGTAATGTTAAGTAACAGATTCCTTTGAGGAGCAAAGGAAGTTGGAGGTTTTCAGACTCACTCAGAATAATTATTGTTCTCCAGATGATATTCAGACTTCTAAAGTTCCCTGAAAAGACAGTTTATTGTTATTTTGATCACTTTTCAGTTGTATTTTTTTCTCCTTTATTTTGTCGTACAACTAATTTTCTCTCCAAGAAAATGTGCACAACTACTCTGAAATATAAGAATAAGCTTCCATTTCAATAATTCCATGTTAAATGTCATACAGCTGAGGATAAACATGAGTAAAGAGAAAGGTCCTGGTCGAAACTGTAGGAGTCCTTTCCTTTACTTGGTATGCATGACTCAAAAAGTTTAGAGAGCAGTGACTTAAATTTGTCGTTATTAAACATTAATCATTGTCTTTCATTTCTGACCTACTTCCTTGAAGCCACTGTACATTTATACTAAATGGACAAGATACTCCAATATTACCTTCTTTAAAAGTTCCCTGCAAGAAATGTTTAAACTGAACACTATGTCACAGGAGAAAGTGTTTGTGGATAGTGGTGGCAGCTGGAATGTCTTTAAAATATAGATTGCAAGCCATAAATCACCCTTCCTGTCTTTATCACAGCTAATGTAAGTGTATAAGGAGAATTAAGAGATTTTATATTAGTTTCATCACAGTGGGTTAGGCAGACAAATTTAGCTTCAAAACCAACCTTTTCTACTTCTATATATCTCTATCTATCTATCTATCTATCTATCTATCTTTCTAATCTATCCATTCATCTATCTTTCAGCCTATCGTTGATGTTCAGTTTGATCATGACAATCACATTAAAAATGTCTAGTTCAGACCTTTTATTTCACAAATGATAATAGTTCCTGACATGGCCAAGGTCATGGTTCTTATTTATTGGTCATAATACATAGCCATCTTTGCCCTTCACAGTTTCTCAAACTAGACTGAAACTATCCCCATTAACCCAACAAACCTCTTAAGAAATAAATATTTTTTCAAAATATTTAATATTTAATTATTAATTAAATATTTATTTTGTTTTTTGATGTTTTTTCCTTAAATTTGCCTTACTGTAATACAAAGGGTCCTATTTGTAGTATTATCACTATTTTTGGGTAAATTCTTAAATTGGAATTATATGGCAATTTGACTTTCAAAACTCTCTGATTTTTCTTCAAACATATAGGGCAGGTAAAATTATGCAAGATATTAAATATGTAAAAATAATGGTCATATATTGTCATTTATAGATGAACATATTGAGACCTGAGAAAGTAAAATTATTCATTTCAAGTTGTAAAGAAAATTTCACACCTATACAAACATAGAGTTATAATGAATCTGCAGCCACAGCTCCAATTCCACCCCTAGCCTGGGTACTTCCATATGCCTGCATGTGCAGCCTTAAAAAAAAAGAAAAAGAAAAAAATAGTGAGTTGCTTCCTAGCATCCTCCGAAAGTAAAATTTATCTCATTTTGTTTTTTTATTTGTTTGTTTGTTTTGCTTTTTGTTAATCTGATTAACCTTTGGCATTAATATGCTTTATTCATTTTAACTCCTTGCAGTAATTATTCTTATCAGTTCGCAGATTTTGCTATCATAGTTTATTCTCATTGGCACCTGAGTAATTTTGTCATGATCTAGTTATCTTGCTTTCTAGTATTACAAGATATTTTAAGCTCTTTTTGAATATTTCTGGCCCCAGATATTTAATCAGCCATTTCTTCAGGAAGTCCTGGTTCCTTTTAGTTAAAAATACTATTTAAAGATCACCATTTACTTGCCACTGTACTCACTGCTACTGAGTTGGTCAGTTTACAGGCTTTTCAGTAATAAAAGCTAGGAGATATGTGCTTTGGTTAAAATGAAGTATAGTTTGAGTTCACAGATCTTCCAATTTCAAATCAAAACTTAAGGATTTTTACTTAATGGGTATATGTTTTTGATTATATTTGATGTGATAGTTTTTAACCATTTAAACCTCTATTTTCTAAAAACTACTCCATGTTTACTTACCCTGGTTTAGTTATAGAACTCAGAACTGAGATCCATATGTAGTTAAACACTTCTTACCACTGCATGTGCTATAAGAAATGGCACAAAATCCCATGTGCTCATTTCTTATTCTAGAGTAGTTGGAAAACTCCTTCATGATATGCCTGAAAGTGCACATCACTCTTATAATAAATTTCAGTAAATCTTAATAGTTGAGTCAAAGCCTGACCTTGTCAAGTAGATTGCTTTCACTTAGGATTTTACAAAAAATCTTCTTGGAACGTCCTAGACTAAGAAGCCTATGATTCTAGAATATAATGGATATTATCCAGAATATTTAGTTGTACCTTATTTCTCCAGTTATTCCGTTTTCTGTTGAAACAGCTCTTCCTAACATGTCTTGCCTGGGTTTGTAGCCATGGACTGTGTAGTCATATGCATACAAAGAAGACAAATATTTAATTACAATTTTTGTAGATAAAGATATGTCTTATGTGTCGTGGTCTTCAGTATGTAAAGAGGGTATTTATGCAAAGAAACAAAGAGACTGGAGAAAACTAGGAAAGATGGAGCTTTTCTAGAAAGCATAGAAAATTAAATGTGGAAGAGACTTAAGTGATTATATTGTTCAGTGTTTCTTATGCCCAGTTATATATAGACTCACTTAGGGAGCTTAATAAATAAAAATCTATGACTGGGCTGTATGTTCAGAGCCTCTGACTGATTTGGAGTAAGATATGAGTGTTTTTTAAAGCTCTTCAGATAAATCTGACGTGCAGCCTGAGAACCAATAATGTACTCCAATAATGTACCTCATAAGATCACTGAAGCCCAAAGTATAATGTGAAGAACACACACATGGTTAATAAGAGCCAGGCTGATGCACAGGCCCATGTATATCATAGGCCTGTTTGACAGATCACCTTTTGGTGCCTTTTTAATTTCTCTGCTGTGTAAGCTACACTTTTTCCTTTTGAGTTACTGTTCATGCACAGTCATGATGTGTACTCAATAGGCATGCTATGAGTAAGGGAACATTTCCAGGAGGAAACACTGGAATACTTGGTGACAGTTCCTTGGCTAATTTCCTCTGGCAGCCCTTCCTATCAGGCTCTGTGTTGGCAGGGTTGTGCATGGAGGCAGCTTCAGAGATAACCAGCTTTTCCATTAATCAGGCTGTTTCCTACCCTTTACACTGTAGGTGCATCACATGTGATAAAAGGCTTTGTCTTTCTCACTCTTCTCTGCATCTCCTGGAAATATATTCGTTCCTGTTAACTTGCAGCATGTAGTAATAACCAAAGGAAATGACAGGCTGTAAGATATTATGGCATTTTCAGCAAGGATTTTCACAGCTTGCAAAAGAAGAAAAAGTAGCATAAACCTGCTCATTTCTTGTGGACTCTTTTTTCTTTTTTTTTATTCTTTCTTGCTCTATATAAATATTTGCATAATGAATGTTGTAAAACACCAGGCTTGTATTTGTCATCTTGCTAAACTGAACTATATTTGCGGCAAATGTTGGAATATTTTTTCCTAAGAAATCACTTAATTTAACCAAATTTTTACCCTGACAGTTTTCCAGAATTATCTGAATAGTATTTGAGCATGTCATGTCAAACTGAATTCCCATGGCTTAAGTCTTTGACTAGAATTTTTATTTAATTGAAGTAAAGAGCTGGCAAGTCTCTTTAAAGTCAGATGTGGTCTTTTCTTTAGCTATTATGAGTAGGGACAAGAAAATTCAAATTTTATGGCTAATTGCATTAAGAAAGATATATATGTGAGAGTTAACACTTTACTAAAACCAAGGTTATTTTACCAAACAATAGTTTAACTGTATATTTTCCAGAAATCACTTTGTTCTAAGACAATAGTTCTTATAAACTCTTAAGTGACTATAAACCACCTGTGGTTCCTGGTTAAAGTCTTCTTCTAATTCAGTGCTTTCAAGGTGAATCATGAGATTCTGCATTTCTAGCAAGCTCCCGTGTGTTCCCTGCACTGCTCATACACAGCACCTTCAGAAACATAGGGCCTTCTTGAGTAAGAAGTTAACTTGTAGATACTGAGGGGAGTACTGAGTACTGAGGGAAGTCAGAGACAAATTACTTTCACTGTCAAGGGAATGTAGTCAAATTCTCCAGCCTGTCTATTCCTAACAATCTTTTAAGCTACCTATACTTATTTGGAGCTTGCAATACTTCTATTTTTAAAAATATCTATATATATATAGAGAGAGAGAGATGTATCTGTATATATACTGTATATGTATTTATACTGTATAAATGACACCTGAAAAGAAGTGAAAATCTGGAACAACAACTTACAGGCTATGAATTTTTTTCTTTTTTTATTTAGATATAATTGGCATATTAGATTCAGGTGTACAATGTGATTACATTATTGCATTTTAATATATACATATAATTGATTACCACAATATATATAAGTGATTATCACAATGTCCAGTTAACATCCATCACCACACAATTACAACTGTTTTCCTTATGATGAACTTTTAAGATTTACTCTTTTAGCAACTTTCAAATATGCAATACAGTGTTACTAGACATAGTTGCCAGCTGTACGTTACATTCCCAGGACTTACTTATCTTAGAACCAAAAGTTTGTACCTTTTGACTCCCTTTACTCACCAATCTATTTTCTGTATCTGTGAGTTCAGTTTTGTGTTGTTTTGCTTTTTAGACATTATGTATAAGTAAGATCATTTAGTATTTGTCCTTCTCTATCTGAAACAGGTCTTTGTCTGCTGTGAGTTTTTAAAAGAAAGGCAAGAACCTATTTTTACCATCCCTCCTTCACCCTTATGATTAGAATCTTCTCTACGTCAGAATTACGTACATTTTGCTAACTGAAAAAAAAAAGACTTATGTCAATAGTTTACATGTATTTACTTCACAGTGCATTATTTTAAAAAGAAAAGCTCAGACCATATCAATAAATAGAATTCAGTTATGCTGAGTCTACACTGCTTTTCCAAATGAAAAGTGAAAATGGTATTTGAGACCATTTTTATCCAAGACTATAAACCAGTGACTCTAAAATCACATCTGTTTTCCAAAACCCAGCACTAGTTTAGTGCATTTAACCCCTGGAGTTGTTTCCAGAAAAAAAAAAATCCTTTTGGAGAGTGGGGGAGAGAGAAATCCACTCGATCTAGGTTTTTTTTATCCCCGTACATCTGCACCCCTCTGTCTCTCTCCCTCTCTCTCTTTCCTTCTCTCTCTTTCTTTCTCTCTTTTCTGTCTCTCTCACACACTCGGACACACTTTTTGCATGCATGACCTGCTCTCCAAAGTTTCTGTTCACTGTAATTACGTAATTCCTAAATAATCCTTCAACATGGATGGATATTTGGAAGTCCCTGAAATTCCCTATAGAAAAAAAAAATTGTACTAAGTCTCTTATGGATGATGCTCTAGCTAATTTGAAAGTATTTCCAGTGAGGAAACTAGTAACAGTAAACATCCAACAACATGTGATTGTTGAAATAAAATCCAAAAGGAGGACTCAATCTATATGTCAAGGCCTTTATATAACACATAAATTCTGCATAAGAAGTAATTTGATTTTACATTTTTTTAATAAATAAAAGGAACACTACACGAGATTATGCTCCAAGTACATTTAGTTGAATCTAATTAAAATAATGATCATCTATCAATGTGGAATAGGAATTTTCTATTAGATTAACAGCTTTATTTTTCTAAGCAAGCCTACTATGAGATATGATGCAAACCAATAAAACCTGAAGAAATTGATTTCTCAAAATACTGTTAAGTATCTTCTGATTTACTTCAAAAAATAAATTATGAATATATTTGATATATTGAGCAAATAAAAAGAAAGACAAAGAACAAGGAAAGTTATTTACATTTTTAATCTCTGAAAATATCTGCCAGGCTTTTATAATGTGATACACTCTGTTTGTCTGAAATGCAAACTCCTTACTAAATAAGCAAACTTCTAGACTTCAGGCCTTAGGTTCCATATAGTACCAAGAGTTAAAATTTATAACCTGATAATTATAATCATCAATTTAAAAATAATCAGTATGTCTTGATAATCAGTACTCTAGCCTGTCTTAATATCTGAGGGTATAATCTTTATCTTAAAGTTCTTAAACCCTTAGAGTTTTCTTATCTGAGTATCCTAGAATAAGCCAATCTTTTTGTTTGGCTTAATGACAGAATGTTAATTCCATTCCCTGCTTTCAGGGTGTGAGATGAGTACTGATTTTGCAGTACATGGAAATTTGAAAGACTAAACACAAGTTAAATGATTAGACATATAGATTACTTATTTTAGTATAAATCTTAATTTTGACATATCATGGGTTTCACATTTTAAAACTGTAGATAATTGTATTATAAACAAAAAAATTAAAGAGTGAGATTGTTTACTTTAAAGCATTTATCTCAGAGACATGCAAAATCCTTATACTTTGTCACCATAAATTGAAGAGCAATGATAAAATACAAAAGAAAATTATAAGCATAGAAGAGCCTTATATTTTGATTACCATTGTATTTTTTTATTCATTATTTTTCATGTTTTTATGTCAAAGGAAACTGTCACATACTCTAGTAGCACAAATGCATAGATAGAAAACAACACTATATATTTCCAGGTAAGCAATTATGAACAAGAGGAGGTGCTTATTTAGCTTAACAAAGCTCTTCATAGGTACACAATGCTAAGAACTATAAAATTATAAACAAAAATTAATGTCTTATTTTAAAAAACTACTGTAATTATCCGTGGTACTTACTTAAATAAGATTTGTAAGGAGTATATCTTTGGGCTAATACAATTTTATATTTAAAATAGGTCCCAACTAAAATAACAAAGTGTTTGTAAAGTACTGTGAAGTTTAACTAAAATTAAAATAAATGATCATCCATTATTTGATATATAAAATGGCATACAAAATGAAATAAAAAGGATAAACTAGATATGTTATTATGTTCATGGGTATTAAACACGTTTGCTAGCCACAGGAGAACTGAAACTGTAAGGGGAGCAAATAATTTTTAAGACAAAGCTCTAGGATTATGCATCTAAATCAGTGTTTCCTACTTCAAAATGGCCATCTTGCTTATCCAAAATATTTTAACTGTTCTATTAAAATTGTCTTCTGTGCCATAAAAACAATTCTATGAAAAGACTGAAGGACAGAAAAATTTTATCCTTTGAGACTAAACTCAGTTTTATGATAATGGTTGAATATAATGAAGCTAATAGTCAAGCAGAGTATTATATTATCCTGGAGGACCAAAGATAAGGTATGACTGAAAAGACTGAAAGAATGTTTTAGTGTGGCATAAAAACTAGTTCAGAAAGCACTTCCAAACAGTGTAGGCAAACTTTCATTGGAAGAGGCACTAGAGGCATATTAAATTGCTTCCCAAATGCCTTCCTTAGTGGATATCACTTATAGGGATAAAAATGTTCTAGAATTACAAAGTGAGAAACACTTGTATTACTTAGAATCTCATAGAAGCATGTGCACTTACAATAATTAATATTTTAATCTTTATTGGAGAAGATAGAACTATTTTTTCATACACATTATAAACATTTCTTTTCAGAGTTCTGACTGGGAATAGACAATTATGGCCAGCCTTGCTGTATACCTCCTAATAATTCCTTTAAGGACAATACAGATCAACAGAAGAAAAAAGTAATTCTATGTGGAATACAGGCCACAGAGAACATATCTCAAAGTAAAGTTAATTCAAAGGGGCAGTTATGTTTTAAATGGAAGTGCATAAAAATTTAAAGAGTCAGATGCAATCCAGACTTTTAGACACATATATTCCAGGGAAGAAAAAGACAGCAATAAGGGGAGAAGCACCATTTTTTAACTCAATTAGGAAAGGGACAGGAAGAAATCAGAAAAATATTTAAGAGCCTTAAGTAAATCCGTAAAATAAGAAGATTAACAACCATACCACCACCAAAATGAACAAAGAAACCGACCAAAGTACCTGAACTATCTTTTCTGATAGAAAGAATACCATAAAACTAGAAATCTTGTAAAATTTCTGGAAATCTTAAAAATGAACAATGGGAAAGACAAGTTCATAATAATTAAAGAAATTCAGGAAACACAACTAAAGAATTTTCCAGTATCAACAGGAAAATCCACACCCCTCACCAAAAACACCATGAAACAAGCAAATTATAAGTTAACAGTCCAAATAAAATTGTGTACTTGAACAAGCATGTAATGATAGAAAATTACCTTGAGTCAGAAATTTAAGAAGTATAGACAGAAATGTACCAAAAAAATGAGAGGAAAGGGAAAGACTGGAATGAACTCAGCAAAGAAATAGTTAAAAAGAGAAAATCAGCTCAGAAATAGATAATAGATTAGTGTATGCCCCAAATAAAAGACTCTAATGATAAATTAATAAAGGACACTAAAGAAAGGCAGAAAAATAGCAAGGACAGTGACCTAAAGAAGGAAGTAAAAATGATCTGTGAGAAAGAAATAGAAAACAGAAGTAAGAATAATACTGGAGGTATAAACATGCAGGGAAGAAAAATATTTAAAGTATCAGAGTCCCCTGAAGAAGTGAAATACGACAATGAAATACAGCTATTATATAAAACTATAATCTAAGAAAACAATCTAGTAACAGAATAAAGCTGAATATAACATTATAAATGTTCACTGAGTACCTAAACAAATTAACCCAAAATGATCAGCTCTGAAATTGAGCAGAGTAAATCTTTTAAATTTTAAAGGTAAAGAATAAATCTTCTAAACCTTCAAACAAACAAACAAAAATTAAGTAATTAACAAAGGCAAAAGAATAACAATGGCTTTAGACTTTTCAATCAAAATATAAAAACTTCTTGTTTCAGCACCAGTGTGTAAAGAGCTAGATGTTACTTAAGTCATTGAAGTACTTTGTTATGGCAGTCCTGCAAATTAGCAGAACTGTTAAATTAAAAAGAACACGCCATCCTTAATGTAGAAGGAAAAGGGCATAGGAGTTTCCATTGTGGTGCAGAGGGTTAAGGATCCATTGTTGTCTCTGCAGTGCCACAGGTTTGATCCTTAACACCAAGCAGTGTAAATATCCAGCGTTGCCACAACATCTGTGGCTTAGATTCCATCCCTGGCCTGGGAACTTCCATATGCCACAGGTGCAACCCAAATGAAAGAAGAAGAAAGAGGACTTAAGAAAATACACATTTATCTTTCCATCTTTGCTAAAGAAGTGCAGAAAAAATAAGACAGAAAATTAAAATGTTGGTTACTTAGAGGGATTGAAGGAAAAGGACTAGATAGAAGTGTGAAATGGGAATTGGGTCCTTGGGATTGGGAAAGAGTGACACTTTTTTTTTGTTTTTTTTGGCTGCACCTGAGCCATGTGAAAATTACTGGGCCAGGGGCTGAACCCGTGCCA
>PVHT021183648.1:28462496-28477712 GCA_004024745.2 Catagonus wagneri
AAAAAAAAAAAAAAAAAAGAATGGGGTCTCCTTTTTCCCCCAGTCCTGTAGAGCTCCTGCACACATACCCCACTAGCCTTCAATGTCAGATGCTCTGGGGACTCTTTCTCCCTTTGCCAGATCCCCAGGCATGGGGATTTGATGTGGGGCTCAGAACTCTCAGTCCTGTAGCTGAGTGTCTGTGATATAATTAATTTCCAGTCTGTGGAGCTTCCCACCCAGGAGGTATGGGGTTGCTTCTTTTGTGTAATCGCCCCTCCTACCTCTTGATGTGGTTTCCTCTTTGTCTTCTGGAGCAGAATATCTTTTTTGGAAGTTTACAGTCCATATGTCTGAAGGTTGCTTGGCATTTGTTTGTAGTTTTGTTGTTCTGGGGAGAGAAGTTGAGCTCCAGTCCTTCTATTCCGCCATCTTAATCCAAGATTTGTGTTTACCAGTTTTTGTACAATGAAAAAGCTGATGAAATGTGAATAAGGTCTATAGTTCAATTAATAATGTGGTAATGTTACTTTTTTGGTTTTGATCTTTTTATTGTGGTTATATAAGATGCCAATATTAGGCAAGCTTTTGAAAATATGCATGAAATCTGCGCAATTATTGCAAACATTTCTGTAAGTCAAAATCATCTCAAAACAATAGAAATTTAAAATTTATAAATTGAATGCTAAGTTGTCCTCGGAGAACAGAAATTTAAGGTATTAGCTCATCTTTTACAAAATCTTAGAAACTCACTGAAAGTCTTCACTATAAACACAGAGAGTCCAGAAGTCATATGCTATAATAGGAAAAGGAATATCATTATGAGGAGAGGTTAGAAAGCATATCATAGTTATCTTTAAATATTTGAAGTGTTGACCAGTGATAATCACTTTTAACTAGTCAATGCAATGCTTCCAATAAAGTGTTGTAGATTTAAGTCGATAATTACAATAGGATTCTCACTAATCACTGATATCATCAATCAATTTTGTGAACCTCACCTGCTGTTCTAGTAATACAAGGTTTCCAGTCCTCATTCAATTTATAATGCAGGCAATGAGATTCTTACAGAAATTCTGGAACCTACATTAACTCTAAATCCCTTTTAACGGAAAAATTTATGATAAGACCTTTCATCAGCTGTGTACTGCTTTGTGAATTTTTGTTGTTCAGAAATATATAGGAATTACTGAGTTATGTGGGAGATTGGATTCAATGACTTATTAAATCTTCTTCCAGCCTACAATTTGGAATTGTTATTTTTCCACTTTAAGTGTAACTATAATAATATGAAAAAACATTCATTAGATTAACAGGTTTCCCACATTTTATACAAGAGTACACTTTGCTTTTAAATTGTGCAAATTTATAACCCAATTCTATCCAAGAGTTATGACTCAGTGATAATACATAATCAGGGAATATTGTTGACAACAAAAAATAATAAATTTTAAGGATATTACCTTACTGGTAGTCATTTGAAGATTTTTATAAATCATTGGCATTAGTAATGATGAAGCTATATTGAGTATTTTAATCATATTTTTGGCAATATAAGCTACTTTTTTTTAAATGCTAGTAGTAAATACAGTATTTAGCTTTTTCACTTGCTTTGGTTTATGGTGAAAGAATTAGACCCTGAATGCTTCGAGGACTACTATCTTCAGGCACTCTAAACTACCATTTTTTTTTTTTTCTCTGGTTCAGTACTTGCCATATCTGGATTTGATCAACAGAGTCTTCTTCCTTTTCCCTGACAGCATACACTTGAACTTCATCAATTGCATAACGTCTTTCTGACATGTCATTCTCAAATTCCTAGGGTAATAAAGTAAAGCTATTGTAGGATATGCAATTCCTTGATTTTGTTTTTCAACCTCCATTTGCAGTCAGCAAAATGTTAAGTCTTGGGCCAAGCAGAGAAAGGCAGGTACACAAAATATAAGCTCCCTTTCCTGTCAAAATTCATGGGATTTGAGACATAGGCACTGGGTTCATGTCTCTTAATGTTTTTGGTATTTATTTTCTGATTCCACAGTTTGACCCAGAATATGCTATAACATTCAAATTATGTTTAAATTATCAGTAGCTTTTCCTATTAATGGTTCTTCTTGGTTAAATCTCAACAGGCAGCCTAAACTGGTAGGATTTACTATGGCACCAAGAATATTAAATAAGGCCATGCATGCTACACAAAGCAGAACATAATTAGTGCCAAAGCCTAGTTCTGCCTGCACATTTACAGTCTGTTTGAACTACTAAAAAATGCTAGACTGGTTCAAATAATCAAGTCCTCCTTGAAATTTCAGTTACCTAATTTCATGAAACAGAACTGTGCTCCCACTGCTATCAACAAAATGTCTTCGGTTGATTTACAAAATATTGATATAGCAAATGTTATAACTGTTATCAGAAATACTCTGGGACATTTTTCAGAATTTATCCATTCTTCATCTTGTCATCTGTACTCAGGACAGAAACAGACATAGGTTCAGGGATGCAATGAAAAAATGTGCCATTTCCATGACTAAGCCAAGTTTGAAGCATTTTACTTAAACCAAGTTTAAATTTGCTTAGGATTGTTTACAAAGATTCAAAACTCTCTTAAAAAATCAAAGAAAATATTAAATTATCATACTGTATCAATCGATTTTTGTTATTTTAAAATTTGCACATGTAATATGTACTTTATATAAATTCAGCAAATACATATAGAAAAAGGAAAAAACTTTCTCACTCCTAAGAATTAAAAAGTATTCGAATTTGATATATATAAAACTGGAATTTTCTAAAAATGTAATGCTTAAAAATATTAAACATTGTGTTTCATTGGCAACATATTATTATTTTATACATTTTATCATTACATATAGCTTTTCATTATATATTTTATCATTATAAACACCTTTTCATTAAGCTTCCTTAAATATACTTGTCTGCTTTACTGATTATTACCCTACTCATAAAATTAGAAAACTTGGATTCAAAATAAAAACATAGTCAAAGATTTTGACACAAATTAGGCCAATTTCTTAAAAATTATATAGTGTGAATTTTTCTCTTCTCAAATATTCATAATAAATATCTAAAAACATTTGTCTTAATTAAATTATTTCCTAAGATTTTCCTCATCATTCTTCTGGCAGATATATTTTAATATATATTTGAGTGTATGGTTTAAAACAATCTGTAATAAATTAGTAAACAATTTTCATGACTAGAAAAATATGGAAAAATATATCTCATAAAAGAAGATAATAAGGAAATAGCACTCATTGACTGACTTTATTAAGGATAAAAATAAGTATTTCATATATATTATTCTGTTTTATTTAATTATCCCCATTACATGAGATATCCATTGCTAGCTTTTTCATTTCTTTCTTCTAGAAGAGGACAACATGATATGGTGATCTTAAATAATGACCCTTATTGACTTAATAAATTAATAGCAGAACAAAAATGTGAACTCCTATTTCTGTGCCTCCACAATTCTCTCACTTCTTTATGTTATTCCACAAGTGTAATATTAACATGCCTTTTTTCACTATAACAATGAAAGATTTAGACATCTGTTCATATAAGAAAATTGGAACTTGAAGCCTATAGAGTAAGAGTTTCTAATAAGAAGAATAAATTTCTTTCCAAAAATCCGAAGGGCTATTCCAAGTAAAGCAATAATTAGGATAGCATTTCTCAAACTGTGTTGTGTTAGATGTAGAATCAGATCTCTCTACAAGTGAAAAAAAAAATGGCGGGGGGTAGTAAATTCTGAATTGCACATGATAGTCATGTTTGTTTGCAGCAGGACTTTACAGAGCCTCTAAATATCTAATATGGAATGAAGATTTCAATGTGAGAGAAATAATAGGCAGAATTTCATGAATGTGTGTTTATAAGGAAAATTGAAGGTACAATGCTCCAAGGAATGGACTTTGTTAAAAGATTTGGTTGTTTAAGTGAATGGGGATTGTCTAATAGTATCAGGTTAAATTTCCAGTCCAAAATAAAGGGAGATGGTGAAGAAGGCTTTGTAGTTATAATCACAAACCTAACAATATATGATCAACCACAAATCCACACCAGTTCTGCTAGGAACTCCTGTTTCTGTTGAACTTGCTCTTCTACTTATTTGCCTCTGTATCCATGAAGAATAATCTGCCTTTCGTCAGGATATATCTACCTGCTTCTATTCAATCCCCCCCATTTTTTTTGCTCTATTTCTTTATTTTAGGCTATGATATCTGATAACATTTTGTTAACCCCCTGTTTATTTTCTTTTCTGCCTTTATTTTAATCTTAATCCCGACCTCACTCTGCCTCTACTCTATTGGTTCCTGCTCAGTCTCAATCCACTTCTGAAGGACATCTAAATATATAACTGATCTTTCCTAGCTCTCCTTCTATCCTAAATTCCTTTCAGCTCATGTATTCTCTCTTCCTGCCTTGCCAGGCAGTTAAAATTATGTCAGGTTCTATAGTTTTGCATTTTTGCATATTAACACAGCACATTGCATCCTTATAATTCAAGTTTAAAATATCATATGAAAGATTACGTATAATCTTATTAAATTCACCTAAAATTAAAGCCATTAATTAGAATTGATTAGAATTTTGCCTTTTATGTTTTGTTTTGTTTTGTTTTGTTTGCCACACCCATGGCATGTGAAAGTTCCTGGGCCAGGGATCAACCCATGCCACAACAGTGACAGTGCTGGATCCTTAACCTGCCAGGGTGCCAGGGAATCTGTACCTCTCAAAATACAACATTACTTTTGTAAATATATGTTGTCTTTCTTAGCCTTAAGATGACAAATACCAACTTGAAAGAAAAAATACCACAAACACAGTTACTTTATCTACAGAAGCTGAAAGCATCAAGAAGCACTCATGATTTCCATCCAGGAGAAATTAAGGTTAATTCTCACACGCTATTCTTGACTGAATAGCCTTATGGTTGCCATAAAAGCAGTTTTAGAAGGGTCTGAGTAAGTGCTCTCTTAGCCTCAGGGTAAGGACCAGACCCACAACTAATTAAGTGAGCAGATGGTTAGGAGCCTAAAGCAAGGAAGGGTGAAGTACAGATTCAGGGGTGAATAAAAAGTTACATGATTTCACTTGAAAAATAGGAAGAACACTAAAATTGTCCACTATACCCCTCTTATTAGAACTATAGAGATCTCCTTCTGTAAGGAAACAGTCCACTAGTGCAGAACCAAGAATCCAAGGAATAGAAAATATCTCATTAAAACCAAGGGAGAGTTCCCATCGTGGCTCAGTGATAATGAACCGGACTAGTATCCATGAGGACATGGGTTCAGTTCCTAGCCTCACTCAGTGGGTTAAGGATCTAGAATTGCAGTGAGGTGTAGTGTAGGTCGGAGATGAAGCTTGGATCCTACGTTGCTGTGGCTGTGGCATAGGCCAGCAGCTGCAGCTCTGATTTGACCCCAGTCCTGGGAACCTCCATGCCACGGGTGTGGACCTAAAAAGACAAAATGATAAATAAGTAAATAAATAAATAAATCAAACAAAACTAGGGGATTTGAAAAGGAATCTATCTCTATTTTCTTCAAGTAGACTTTGAATGGATATGAAGCGTATAAGTAGAAACCCAGCAGACAGTGACATTAAAATTATATAATATTAATTTTTATCTGGCTCTACTGCTGTTCCTCATAATAGAGTTATGCTCTGATTTTTCTTCTTTTGTCTTAAAATATCTTTAAAAATATTATTTAAAAGATTTTCAAGTCATAAATACTTGATCCAAGTACAGATGATTTATTGCAGTTTCATGCACCCTGAGTTTACTATTCAGACATTCTGCTTTCATGTGCTGTTTCTTTTCCTTTTACAAGATCATTTTATCCACTTCATGTATAGTGTTCAGTGCTATAAGCAATATTTATGAACAAACAACTTCATAATTGTTACTCATGAACAACAACTTCATAATTACATTTAATATAAGTACTTATTTTTGTCAAAATTGTAAATGCAAAATTGGTGTTTATACTTTGAAACACGTTTTGTTGTGTTTTTCTTTGTCTTAATTTACATATGATTGTTTATATTTTTAGGTAAAAAGATTTTTTTTTATTTGGAAAATTGTTTCAGTGTTTAGAAAGAACATGACATCTCTTACTTAGAAATCAGAAAAAAACTACCTAATTTAGCCATAAGACTAAGTGCTTTTCCACCCAATTAAAAAATCAACCAACACGATATTAGAACATAAATACTAGATACTGCAAAGTAAGAAGCATAAATAGAGTATTATAATATATGCTTGGAAAGTTTTCTTGACTATAAGTGATATGAAGAAATAAACCATCTATACTGAGAAAAAAAATTAAAAAAAAATGAGGATAAAAAGAATGTGTGTATATATATATACACACACACATTATATATATATACATTATGTATATATACATTATAATATACATGTACATTATATGTATAATATACATATACACATATATATAATGTGTGTGTGTGTATATATACATTATATATATGTGTGTGTGTGTGTATGTATGATGGGCCATTATGCTGTACAGCAAAAATTGACACAATATTGTAATTCAACTATAATAAAAATAAAATTTAAAAAAATGTACAATAAGGATTTATAGGCAACAAATCTAAATTTAGGGACCTAACAAACTGTTGCTAAAGGTAAATAAATAAACAAATAATGAAGAAGAGCAACTTGCTTAATAAAATGTTATCTGTTGACCTCTTTGAGGAATTTTCAGACTTGGACTCATCCAACTTTTATGACAACCAAACTTTCCAGTGAATAAAGCTTTGGCTTGATACATTTTATCATCTTCATATAAAATGCATACTAATGTTAGACTATAGTAATAATGATATTATTAATGAACTACTTGCGATTTTAATTTATAGTTGATGACATACTGCATTCTCTAAAGAAATTGCACCAAAAATACCAAGAAAATTAATGTAAAAGGAAGGTTACAAATACATACATTCTGATGCAGTACTATTGTTTGGATTACTATTGTTAAAGAAAATTATAAAATACCATTATAGAATGAAAATGAAGATTTCCCCAAATTATAAATATTTTTAAAAGTCTATGCCCTACACCATGTTGTATTTAAAAGTCCAATTTCAACAACAATATGAAATATGAAAAGATATTGGTAAATGTCACCCATATAGAAAAAAGATTAGTCAATCAAAACTGTCACTGAGGAAGCCCAGAAGTTAGATTTACTAAACAAAGATTTTAAATCAACTATTAGTGAATGTTTAAGGAACTAAACTGATATGAGAACAATCTCCCACCAAAGATAGAATATCTGTAAAGATAGTATTTTTAAAGAACCAAATAGAAATTCTAAAGCTGAAAAGCACAGTAGTTGAAGTAAAAAAATATCAATGACAGTTTCAACTGGCAGAAAAAAAAGTCAGTAAATCTGAAAATTAGTCAATAGAGAATATCCAGTTCATATAACAAATGAAAAAGTAATGAAGAAAAATGTACAATTCCTCAATGATCTGTTGGAGATCATCAAACTTACAACATTTACATAATGGGAGTCTAAGAAGGAGTGGAGAGAGAGAGAGAGACATAAAGTATATTTAAAGATATATTATCACAAAGCATGCCAAATTTGTTGAAAAAATTAATAAACACGTCCAAGAAGTTCAAAGAATTTCAAATAGGATTCTGACTCAAAGGGATCCACACTTGGATACATTGTATTCAATAAGACAGATATAAAGGACAAGATTATCTTGAAAGCAGAAAGAAAGAAGCAACTCATCATTTATAAACAATCCCAGTAGTAAAAGCTGATTTCTCTGCAAAACCATGAAGGTCAAGAGTCAGGGATGTTATATTCAGAATGTTGAAAGAAAAAGACTGTCAAGCAATACTATATTTAGCAATACTGTTTTCCAAAATTAAAGACATTATATTTAGAGAAAAAAATTAATCATAAGCAGAACTGGACTTTAAGTCAATGGACACATTATAAAGTGTTCAATATTATTAGACACTGGAGGAGTGCAAATTAAAATCACAATGAGATAGCCTTATAAACATGACAGATGATAAAAAAGTGTTGCTGAGCATGTAGAAAAATTGGAACATTTTTACATTTCTGATGGGAATGTAAAATGGTGGGTGCAGCTGCTTTGGAAAACAATCTGGCAGTTACTCAAAAGATACAGAGTTACTGTATGATCCAGCATTGCCATCCTAGGCATATACTCAAGATAACTGAAAGACTATATACACAAAGACTTATAAATGAATATTCAAAGCAGAATTGTTTATGATAGCCAAAGAGTGGGAAACACCCAAATGTCCAGCATTTGATTAATGAATAAACAACATATAGTATGTCCATGCAATGAAATATTAGCAAAAAAAAAAAATGTAGAAGAACTTTGAAAACATTATCAAGTAAAAAAGGCATACAGGAAAGGACAAGGATTGTGTGATTTTATTTATATGAAATGTCTAAGTGAAACCAGTCAGACAATTAGACAGCAACACCCAATGCTACCGCTTACATGTGGAAACTAAAAAGACACACTGAAACTTTTTACAGAGCAGACAATGACTCACAGACTTTGGAAAACCTTGGTTTTTCAAATAAGACAGTCTGGGGGGTGGGGGAATGCACTGGGGGTTTGGGATACAAAAATCTATAAAATTGACTTGTGATGATTTATGTACACCTATAATTGAAATAAAATCCATTAAGAAAAAAAAAAAGAATGCCATGGAAAGGAAAAGGAAAGGCTAATCTGGGAGGCAGAAAATTAATGCCTAACTAAATAATAACTTGATTGTACCTATATGAAACATTCTTACTCAAGTCAGTGAGACAATAGAGACGATCCAATATCGATATGATAGTATTTAAATATTAGAGATGTTTTGAAAAACATTTTAAACTTGTATTCTTTATAAATTCTCATTTCAAACAGAAAAAAAAATGTTAGAATAGGCAAATCCACGGAAAAAGAAAGAACAGGTTACCAGGGGTTGAGAGCTACAAGCAATGGGGGTGACTGCTAACAGGTATTGGATATTTTTTCTGGGGTCATAAAAATATTCTGGAATAAGATAGTGATGATGGTTGCACAGCTTTGTAAATATATTAAAATCTAATTGTTCACTTTAAAACAAAAAATAACATAAAAATGAAAAATTAATAAAAACAATCAAGAAAATCAATCAAATCCAAAGGTAATTTTTGGAAATATCAATAAAATTGACAAATATCTGACCAGACTGACCAAAAAGAGAGAGAGAGAGAAGAAAAATTACCAACATTAGGAATGAAGAATGAGACATCACTATGGACTCCTCAGACATTAGATAAAGAGGAATTACTGCAAGTTTTTATGCCCATAAACTGGACGTTAAATTAAAATGCATGAAATTCTTCAAAGACACACACACAAACAAAGGAACTGTCGTTCAAGATGGAATTAAATACAGTAGGCCTTCTCACCAATTCCATGGGTTCTGTATCCCAGAACCAATCCACTGTTGGTTCAGTTCATGGATGTGAACTGTGAATATGTAGGGCAGATTGTATTATACCATTTTACACAAGGGACTTGGGCATCCACAGATTTTGGTATCTGCACAGGTCCTGGAACCAATCCCCCATGGATACCTAGGAAAAATTGTAGTTTGAGTATCTCTATACCTATTAGATATATTGAATTATGCCTAAAAAATTCCATTTACACCTATAAATGGTAGGTGTAAATTCTTTTAATGGTGAATTGTCCCAAAGTTTGGGAATTCAACTACACATTAGTGAAAGAATAATAACAATTCTACAAACCTTTTTGAGAAAATAAAAGAGGCAGAAAACTACATAATTCTTTTTATAAATCCTTTATTATCATAGTTGATAAACCAAAGACATTTCCTGACAACTACTGACCAATATCTCTTCTGAATATAAACCCAAAAATTTTCAAACAAATCTTATTAAATTGAATTCAAGAACATGTTATCATAACTAAATGAATGAATGCTAGGAATGCAAGTCTGAGTGAATCGTCAAAAATAAATCAATGGCATTAACTAGATTAGTGGACTAAAATAAGAAAAAATATAATTATCTCAATAAATGCAGGAAAAAAATGATAACATTTCAATATCCATTCATGGTTAAAAACTCTAATAGGAGGGAACTTCCTTAACATAATAAAATGTGTTTATGAAAACCTATAGCTAACTACTTAATGACAAAACCCTGAGGGCTTTCCCCCAAGGTTGTTTAACATGGCAAAGATGTTCTCGCTCATAAGCCCTGCTTAAATTTATACTAGAATTCTTAATATAGACAAGAGAGAAATAAAAAGGAATTTAAAAAATGCATATTGAAATGGATGGGGGAAAAAAGCTGCCTCTATTTGTAGATAAAATATTATCTATATAGAAAATCTTAAAATCTTACAAAAGAATTTCTAGAAATAACTAGTTTAGCAAGCTGTCAGGATACAAGATTACTACATACCAGCAGTCAACAATTTGAATTGGAAATTACCAAAACATACCATTTACAGTAGCATCAAAAAAGTTAAAATTTTAGGAACACGTTTAACAAAATATGAAAACTATAAAACACTTATGAAAGAAGTTTAAAAAAAGGCATGTGGAGAGTATATTGTGTTTATGAAGTAACAGACTAAATATTATCAAGATGCAATTTCTCCCCAGATTAAGTATAGACATTTTTAGTTTAAAAAGCAGTAGTAAATAAAACAATGATATTTTAAAAATAATAGACATATAGATTAATAGAACAGAAAAGAGAGCCCAGAAATACATCCACACAAATACAGACACATGATTTTTAAAACACAGATGAAACAATTCGGTGGAAATTGTTTAGCAAATAGTGCTGGAACATAAACATGCACATATTAAAAAAAAACTCAACATATGTCATACCTTATATACAAGTTAATTGTTATTGCTAATTATAATAATATTGCTAATTATTATCAAATTCGATAATAGTCCTAAATATAAAATTAATGTTCAAAAAATTTTAGAGGAAAATATAGGAGAAGGTGTATGCAGGCTTGGGAATGGCAAAAGTTTTTAGATACCACAACAAAAGCATAATCCATTAAAATGTTGGTAAATGGGGAGTTCCCCTTGTAGCTTTAGTGGGTTAAGAATCTGACTAGTATCCATGAGGATGCGGGTTCCATCCCTGGCCTCTCTCAGTGGGTTAAGGATCCAGCATTGCCGTGAGCTGTGGTGTAGGTCACAGATGCAGCTGGAATCCCGTGTTGCTGTGGCTGTGGTGTAGGCCAGCAGATATAGCTCCAATTTGACTCCTAGCATGGAAACTTCCATATGCTGTGGATCCAGCCCTAAAAAGACAAGCATGATTTGGGCGAAAATAACTGCATATCACACATGTGATAAAAGACTTTTTCCCCCACTGTATATGAACACAATACAGAATTTAATAAGAAAAAATATCTATAAAGACATTTCACCAGAGAAGTAATACAGACGGCAAATATGCATATGAAAAAGACTAGATATCATTAGTCATTATAGAAATCTAAATTAAAAATATGCCTACTACTATATGCCGATCAAAAATGACTAATATAAAACATACTGACAGTGCTAAGAATGGGTGGGAATTAAAACTGTCATGCATTTCTGCCTAATGCAGAATGGTACAACTATTTTGGAAATCTGTTTGGCAATAAACACAATTACCCAATTAGCATAAGACCTAGCAATTTCACTTTTAGGGATTCATTCCAGTGAATTTAAAATGTATGTTCACACACATACAGTCTGTATGCAAAAATTCATAGCAGTCTTATTCATATTACCAAAATCTGTAGCCAGCCTAGTTGTTCTTCAATAGGTGAAGGGATAAACCATAAATAGTCCACACATACAATGTCATACTTCTCAGCAATGAAATGTTAATCCATGCAAAACCATGGATGAAATGTACATGTATTTGTCATATGAGAGAAGATAGCCCCCACGAGTTTTCATACTATAGTAGTGTTTTCTTACAAATAAGTAGACCCAGAAAACTGAGACGGTTTAATCCAGGGAGCACACATTCAAAACTCTGCCAGGAATGCTAAATTACACATGTAAAGTAGGCCAGGTAAGATAGTAAGTGCTAAACTGATTGTATTTTAACCCAGTTCTTATAAGCATTATGCCCTTTTAAATCACAAACCAGATGTCAACAACAACAAAACTACATCTAATAAAATAACCCTGGTACACAAATTGGGTCTCAATTTCAACTCCGAATCCGGCCTAAAAGAGGAAAGACTTAACATATCTCTTATATGAGCGGGGACACTAACTTCGGAAAACATCCCTTCAGTTTCTACTCAGGTCAAGCCAAAAATAAAGACATGAACATATTTATGGGGAAACCCTTCTCTAAAACATTTTTGACCACCAAGGTGAGTTATCAAAGGAGATTTCAGAATACTTCCTCTAAAATGTTTACATGTATTTTATTACATTGTTTCTAAGCCAAGCTCTAAGAAGTTGTCCAATGTTCATTTCGGCCTTCAAGTTCTATGAATTTGACAATTAATTGAGGTGGTCTTGTATGCTTACTCTGTGGTTTAACCTAAATCAATTCTGGTATTGAATTTCTTTAAATATGCAACATGCAAGTCAGCATCAAAATCAACAGCACTGGTTCCTCATTGTCCACCTGCTGAGAAAACATCTATGAAATACAGCCCAAATCTCATCTTCTTTCACAGCCATAGCATTCTGCACGGAACACTCACCCTAACACTCTGAATAAATGTGTGCTATTCAAGTGATAATTTTTCAAGTGTGAGATCAGTTTGGACAGTTAAAAGAATATGTCATCCTTCAGGAAATAAAGTAATAAGGCCAAATAAATTTCTTTTTTCCCCCTATTTATCAGCAAAATGATCAGTGTTGAAGCATTTCAGATAAAAGAGCATCATTCATATAACCTAGATTTGATCCAAACCATGAAATGTTTTTAATGCATTGCATCAAAAATATCAAAGCAACAAGTAATAGGCTAGGTTTCTGAAAAGATCTGACTTTCAAGCAACACTTGGTTATCTAGAATAATTATACAAACACTGCAGCAATACACTATTAATTCAATGTTTATACTCTCTTCACTATGACTGCTGAAGCAATTGGTGGAGCTATTCACCATGCAGGAATCAGATTCTTTGCATTAGGTTGAAGTGATTACATCAATGGGGCCTCATATATAGCTATTTATTTAAAAGTTCAAATTACTTATTCTTTGAATAATGAGTATCCACAAAAGAAGTAGCCTTTTAAACATTGTTTTTATAAAATTGAGTAACTTCTTCTAAATACCATTAGTCAAGCTGCAATAATTGTTTTTCTTCTCAAACCTTCTTTTGCATTTCTTTTCCCTCTGGTTCAAGATAAACATCAAACTTGAAGCCTGACAATAATTATGCTTGGTGACATTGGAGTGAATTTACCTAAGGGTAAGTTCTTTCACTAAGAAAAGTCAATGAAATTCAATAAAATGCAATGCAGTTCCTATATTAACTTTAATGAAGCCCTCCCAGAGCTCAGATGCTTGGAGAGGTTTTAAAAACAGGTAACTTGGATGCCAGCTGGGGTTTCCTCGGCTCAGTCAGATTAAGCAAAGAACACTTGTGTAGCTTTATTAACACACACAATTTAGCAGAGTAACAGCCAGGCTTCTCTGTTTCATGGGTTGCTTGCTTACTGGTAATATCATTCCTGGGAGAATTCAGGACTTTTAATTATGCTGTGAATAGTTTACAGTATTGAGCTACAGAATGGAAATTAAACTGAGGACATTTTATTTGTGTTAATTAAATAGAAGACAACAGCAAGCTAGACTTATAGAAACCTCAGCAGATTTGGTTTGTTGACCATGTGTAAAAATATTTTTTCTTTTCAATTTTAATTAGCAGTCAACTGTGCTAAAATAAAACTGAGTCAAAAGTGGGTTCTAAGTTTTACATAGGCACCCAAAATGACCCAAGGACCTTTAAGTAATCAGTAGATATTCACAATTCCCAATAAATGCACTCTACCTTTTCAAGTTTATATTAAATGAGTAAATTGTAACTCCTGAAAATATAACTCATTGCTAACTATAATATATAAAAAAAAATGAGAGGGTTTATATGAAGTAATACGATTTAAAGGAACTGATGAAAAGGCTACTTTCCAGTGTTGCAAAGTAATAATAAAATTATTTAAAACTTGATTTGACAAGTAATGTAGCTCTGAATAATTTCACATACATTCAAAGGGCATTTTTGATCCTCTGCTTTATACCGTATGTCTTGCTGAATGCAGCAGATAAGTAAGATTTGATTTATTTTCTTAAGGATCTTTTTCAAATTAAACTATAATCATTCAGTGACCCCCACGTAAAATCCTTCAGTCATCTTTTTATTGTTATTAGGGTAAAGATGATAAGGATCAAAATCTTTAACAAGGCCTGCAGGACTATGGAGGATACTAAAGCTGTCCATTTAGAGAGTTGTATTTACATCACTTTTTGTATGCTCATGTATGGCCACAATTACCTTTTTTCAATTGCTCAAGTGTGCTTGGATCCTTCTTGACCTAAAACTTTTGTTTACTCTGTTTCTATTCCCCTGAAAGTTCCTTGATCACAGCTCAACTTTAACTTTTCCCTGTCTTTATTCTTCACAGTTTATACAAATGTTGAAGGAAGCCTTCACTGAACACCCTAGATTATAATCCCCTTAATTTCTCTAAGAATGGATCATGTGATATGTTGTTGAGCAAGTAATTGGGCATATGAGACCCTAGAGTTCTGGGAAGAATCCAGATTGGAAATATAAATCTAGGGTCCTCAGTGTTTAAATGGTATTTAAAGTCATAGGGCTCAGTGACATCATCACATAGGAGTGAGTATAGGCAGAAAAAAGAAGAGTGCTAGAATACAGCAAGTTTTTATTACATTTGTCCATCCTTGTCTTTTAGCTGGTGAGTTTAGTCTACTTATATTAGTTGTTAATATCAATATATTTATATCTGCTTCAATAGCTTAATTCATCCTCTAAGTTTATATAGACTTTTTATATTTTTTCATCTTTCCTCACTTTAGAAATAGTTGGTATCTTTATTTTCAACCTAAAAATAAGGTAAGTTTTACACATTCTTTTTTTTTTTTTTTT
>PVHT021183648.1:28478712-28498939 GCA_004024745.2 Catagonus wagneri
CTTTGGCGGATCACTGTCGCCCCGCCCTGCGCGCTAGTTCAAGTCGCTTCCTATGGCGGCCAGCCCCTCCTCCTCTCCTCTTCCCTAACAATGGAGGCTTGCCTTCCCTGCGGGACCAGACTTCCTCGGTTCCCTCAGTCCTGGTTTCGCTCTCACCAAATCATAGAATATCGCTGTTCCTTGCGCTATTCCCGCAAACACCAGGGCCACCGACCTCTGCCCTTTCCCAGTGACTGACCTTGGGAAGCTGTGTCAGCTCCCGGGCACCACCCGGCGCCTCAGGCTGTGGTGTCTGCGCCAGTATTCAGGTCTCTAACTCCGATTTTCCTGTCTCAATCCAGCTGCTGCGTTTTTCTCAGGCTTTGATGTCCCTCTAGTTCCCATGGTCGTTTGATCCGCTGATCGTTGTTTAGGTTTCTTCCCAGGAAACTTTTCTTTTTCATAGCTCCCTCCCTGGAGTGCTGGTTACGGTCCTAATTGCCTTTCTCTCTCACCTTTTTTTTTTCTTCACTTGTTCTACCCAGTTATTTCAGGGGTCATGCAGTTTTTGGAGGTTTAAATTGATCAGCATTCAGATGATGATTTGTCAACTTGTTTTATATTTAGATGCGTTTTTTGATGTATTTGTGGGAGAGGGTGAGCGTGACCTCTTACTCCTCCGCCATCTTGCCGCCTCCTCCCAAGTTTTACACATTCTTAAAGCTTGTGGTCTCCACCCAACTTCATCATGCTGTTACCTCAATTTGTAAGACTGGGTTATGATAGATAGATAGATAGACAGACAGACAGAGACAGATGAGTCGAGATAAATAGATACAGATGTACATATTTTAAGACAGTAATAAATGTGACTAAGGCATCTGTTCATCTTTGCCTCATATGTCACCTAATTGGTATCTCCTATTATTTATATACTTCCTATACAACTGTATTCATTGTGGGTTTTGTTTAGCAAACTTTCTAAAACTTTGCATAGCCAGTAATTTTTGTCAGGCACTCTATTTAAATGGAAATTTGATGGAAGAAAATTCTAAATCCTTTTCCTTCAAATGCCAGAAATGCAGTCCCATCATCTCTCATTCATATTTTTAAGCTATTGTCCATTTCCTTTGTCTTACTCTTTTATCGCTGAATTTTTTTACTTATAAGCTTTTCCCTTTGTCTTTGATATTTTAAATTTCACTTTATATGTAGGACTGTAGTTTTTGCTGTCTTTGGTGATTCTTGAACCCATTTAATAGCATAAGGTCTCATCAATTTCTTGTTTTGTTTTTATTACAATGAATTTATCTCCATTGTTTCTCAAATATTTTTTCCTCTTCATGTTGATTTTCCAGTATTTCTGAGATTCCTATGATCTGCATATTGCATTTTATGTTTATTATTCATATCTCTTAAATTTCCCTGTTGAGGTTTCTTCTATGAAATTTCTGATTCTGATTTTACAATTTTCTAATTTATCTCTAGTTTATCTATTTTGGCTATTGAGTTCTGAGGCTCAACTCTTACATTTTTATATCTAATATGTTACTGTTCTTTGTGACTTTTTGATGATATTTTATTAATATAATTTAGTGTGGTTATTAAATCACTATGAAATTCTAGGCATTTCTATATTGATATTTCTGCTCCTGGTTGGGCAACTCCCACTTACCAACAGGTACATGAGGAAGTATTCTGTATCACTTATCATCAGGGAAATGCAAGCGAAAATGAAATATCACCTCGCATCCATTAGGATGTCTGTGATTAAAAAGAAAATAGATAACAAATGCTGGCAAGAATGTGGAGGAAAAGGAACCCTTTTGTACTATTGGTGGGAATGTAAACTGGCTGGAAAAAAATATAGAGGTTCCTCAAGAAATTAAAAATAGAACTCATATGATTTAGCAACCCCACTTCTGGATATTTATCCAAAGGAAATGGAATTGTTATCTCAAAGAGACATCTGTACTCCCAAGTTCATAGATACACTATTCACAGTAGCCAAGGTATGAAAACAACCTAAGGGTCTATCAAAGGATGAATGAATAGAAGTGTGGCATATATGCCACACTTCTAATGGATATTATTCAGCCTTTAAAAAGTAGGAAATCTTGTCATTTGCAACAACATGGATGAAACTTGAGTGCATTATCGTGAGTAAAATAAGCCAGGCAGAGAAAGACAAATACTGCATGATATTGGTTGTATATGGAATTAAAAAAAAAAAAATCAAACTCATAGGAATGGTAGAAGAGTGGTTGTTATGAGTGAGAGAAATGTAGAAGGGTAAAAACTTTCAATTGTAAGATGAATTAGACCTAAGGATTTAAGGGGGAAAAATGAAACTGGAACTCTATCTTACACTGTTCATGACAGTAAGCTCAAAATGAATTAGACTTAAATGTAGGACCTGGAATCATAAGACTCCTAGAAGAAAACACGGAGAAAGTCTACCTTTTTCTTCTTTTCTGAAATAGAGGTGCCCTCCAATATATCACTATTGTGTTTTGTGAGCTCATTTTCCTCTGGGTTGAATGGTTTCTCTGTTAAAATGTGTGGGGTGGTGGCAAGCATAGTTCTGGTCAGACTTTATGAGTTTCAGTAGTAGAGCCAGATGAATTCAGCCCATCGTGGGGGAAGGAGCCAGCACTCTCATGTTTTATTATGTTTTCCTAGGACACTGTGAGTTTTAGAGGACTGGGGAATGTGGGGAAAATACCAAATCAGACTGCTGAGTAGCAATAATTAGAAAATAAAAGATCAAAAGAGACAGTAATGTTCCAGCTAAAGGTGATGCTGATCTAAAAGAAGTATGCCAATAACTAGATGGGGAAGTGGGATCCCAAAATGTGGTTTGTAAATTTGGAGAAAATACAGTACACACTGTGTCTGCCAGTATCAAAGTTCTTCTCCAGAATAATGAGTCGGTCATGTTAAGCTTTATTAGTTAATCTTTTATTTTAATTTGTGTTCACACTATATTCACTCTAATTTAGCATTGGAGATGCATTCTTTACTTAAAAAATTATAATTTTTATAATTAAAAAATTATAATTATAATTATAATTATAATTAAAAAATTATAATTTTTTAATTTCAAAAATATACATTTCATTAAAAAGTGTTAAGCAACCTCAAAGATACCTAATTCCATATTCCTTTTTGACTATAAGGTTTTTTAACTAAAAAATGTTAAGCAAACTCAAAGATACATAATTTCATATTCCCTTTTGACTATAAGGTTTTTTATTAACTACCCATATGAATTTTGTAAATATTAATACCTTTCAAATCCTTATTCATAGCATCATTTCTGACTCTCATGGTTTTTAACGAACTGTTTGAGTAATTTAAGAAGGCAAATCAGAAAATGCGTCAGTGCTTATTTAATTGCCATTCAACTTTAATACATGCTGATATATGCCTGTTTTGATTCTAGTTTAGCATGCCATTAGGAAATAATGTGCTTGTAAATATTCATTGTTATAACTGTCCTCTTATAACAACTGGCTAGCAGTAATGTCAAAACAAAGATTCATTACAAATAAGCTAATTTATTTTAGTAAGTATCTCACTGTGTGACCCCATAATCATTCAATTTGACACGCCAGCTAAAAATGCCAAATAACTCTCCCTCTACGCTACTTAATATTTATAAATAAATACTGAGTGTGAGCAGTCTTGCCTTCTCTGCCATTACCCCACAATTCACTGTTATACTTATATAGAATCCTTAATTGGTGGGCAAAACTTATGGGTAACTGGGTGTTTGTATGTCTCCAGAATAGCTCTGAAGACATATTGATAGAAGCACTAATTAGTCAAGCATATTTCCAAAGAAATAATTTGAAGTAGAGAACTTCAGCAAACTTTTTCATCAAACTATACATATAAATGTAATATAGATCACCAAATGTTGTTGTTTTCCCAAAATCACATGGGCAATTCTAAATAATCAATTTTGAACTACATTTTGCATATTTTTGTTTTTTGAAATAAATAATTTTACTAAACTAGTTTCATGCTACCAAATAAAAGAACAATAAAGGCAAATTTGGTGATCTAGCGAGGTTAAACTTTGCCTTTAAATTCATAAAGACTTGACTTCAGAACTTGCCTCTGGCAAAAATTAACTACATGATCTTAAGCAAATTATCTCTTCTCCCTGAGCCTTATTCTTCATCTTTTAAAATATAGTTGCAGGAGTTCCTGTTGTGGCTCAGTGGGTTGAGAATCCAACTAGTATCTATGAGGATGTGAGTTCAATCCGTGGCCTTACTCAGTGGGTTAAGGATCCTGCATTGCCACAAGCTATGGCTTAGGCTAGCAGCTGCAGTTCTCGTTAGACCCCTAGTCTGGGAACTTCCATATGCTGCAGGTGTGGCCGTTAAAAAAAGGAAAAAAAAATACAGTTGCATACTTCAAAGAATTGCGATGTTTTATGACAAGAATTGTAATGATTTAATCAAGGAAAAAAACGTAAGAGAGCATCTATATAATCCTTGTTACTTGAGAAACATTACTGTTTTATTATTATTTTGGTGTTTGAGGGAATGAATGAAATAGGAACCAGGTGGAATTGGTCAATCTGGTTCTCTCTCTTCTGACTCTCCCTCTCCCCCTCCATCCCTCTTGGACAGAATTTACAAATTTTTAAATTTTACAAATTCTGTAAATTTAAAGTTTTATTCTACATTTGTTGAATTCTCTTCTTTTGATGGTATCTGTTGCTGTAAAACAGGCTCAAAATATAGTAGGTAAACAATAATGTATGTAATCTCTCATGGCTGTGAATTTTGTGGACTTCCTAGGCTCAGTTGACCAAGTCTTGATCATGATTTCTCAGCATGTTACAGTCGTGTGTCAGCTGGGAGTGCAGTAGTCTAAAAGGTTGACTGGACTGGATATCTAAGTTGGCTCACTCACATGGCTGACAACTGAAATTGGCTGTCACCTGGAAATTCAACTGAAGGCATCAATCAGGACATCTACACATGGTCACCTGGACTTATTCCTGTATGACAGTGAGGTTTCAAAGTGAGCAACAGCTCAACAATAAATGTTCCAGAAGACATAAGTGGAAGCCATAGGGATTTTTTAAAAATAATTTATTGGAGTATAGTTGACGTAAAATATTGTGTTAGCTTCGGGTATATAGCATACTGATTCAGTTATACATATACATCTGTCCATTCTGTTTCAGATTCTTTCCCCATTTAGGTTATTACAGAATATTAAGTAGACTTGCTTGTCCTATATAGTGGTACTTGTCAGTACCTTTTTTTTTTTTTTACCTCACCTCCATCACATCTTGTTGATCAATAACAGGTTACAGAGGAATTCTCTTGTGACACAGCAAGTTAAGGATCTGATGTTGTCACTGCAGTGACTTATATACATGCTGTGGGCGCAGCAAAAAAAAAAAAAAAAAAAAAAAAAACGGAACATGTTACAGAGTCAACTGAATTCAAAAGGGAGATTCTACAGGTGGATAAATAAATAGATGGGACTAATGTCTTTTATATTGCCTGACAGATCCCTTTTACCCATCTTGGGGAAAGAAACTCCAAGAAGAAGTTGAACATAGCAAAAACTTATTTTCCTGGTGTGTGCTGCTGGGACACAAATATGCCTTAGATTCAGCTACACACGGACAGCTACCCTGGGCTTAGAATCTGTGATCAGTGGCACAAGGAAGATGTGTCTATGGAAAGTCTTTTCAGGCAGTGGTTTCAGCAGTGGTTGGTATCACTTAGTTGCCAAGGGCAGCAGCACCTGGATCAGTAGCAGTGGTAGTCTCCAGCCAACAAAAAGTAAGGTCAGTGTCAGGGCACAAGTAGTTGTATGTAGTCTGTGGAAGAGAAGGTTCAGCTTCTCTGTGTATTGATATTAGATGTGATTCTTTCCCTGTGTCTTTCTGAGTCTCATCCAGCAGTCTTTTTAGTCATTCTTTTTCCCACCACCTAATCTTTTAATATATTTATTTTTGATTGCTTAAGTAAGGCTTGTTTTTTATTTCTTGGATTTAATAATTTTGATTGACACACACAAAAAAATGTTTTTTCTTTTTACAGCCACACCTGCTGCATATGGAAGCTCCCAGGCTAGAGGTCTAATTGGAGCTGTAGCTGCCTACACCACGGCCACAGCAATGCCAGATCTGAGCCACATCTGCAACCTACACTGCAACTTGTAGCAGTGCTGGTTTATTAACCCACAGAATAAAGCCAGGTATCAAACTCACATCCTCTCAGAGACTACAATGGGTTCTTAACCTGCTGAGCCACAATAGGAACTACCCCCTCCAAAAAAATATTTTTAATGAGTTCTTTTTAGTTGAGACACTTCTTTCAGGTCTAATACTAAACTGTATCATCTAATCATATTTGAACAACCTCTATGGAGTCAAACATAAATACCTCTATCACTGTAACATTTAAAGACTTAGAAATATACCATTGAATAATTTTTTACTTTACCAAATAACTATTAACTATTTGTATAATAGTCAACTTTAGCTTTTTCCAGTTTTGCCTCGAATTTTTTGCTTTTATTTTGTATTATTAAATGTTAGAAGAACCCTATGAGGAAAAGCACAGATAGTGCAACTCTTAAGGAAAGTTCTGATAGAATTGAGTCATCTAACCTACCTACTAAAAGCTGGAGCACAGAATATTCCTATGACTTGGGTTATTAGGAACAAGGAGTGAGAGTACAAACTGACCAACAGGATTATAATTAAAGCAAAAGGAAATGCTCCAGAAAAAAAATCATTTTTAAAGTATCTATGGCAGGTTACTTACTGGGTATACCAGATTTTTTTCCCACAGAAATAAAGACGTTAAAATAAATATATAGCAATTACTGATAGAAATGGCATATTGTAAGTTTAATTCTTGTTCTGATATTCAAAAAAAATTACCAACAATATGAAACCAATTTGGAAAGCACAATGGACTGTAAAATAAAAAGGGGAAAAGGTATTAACAAATACTACCTGGTTAAGAATTAGAGCTAATTCTTAACAAACATCATATAAGTACTGAATATGCCTCACATTTGAATACATTTCTAGAGTGCGGAATTTTTTTGACCTTATATTCTAACATGGCTTATTTCTCAATGAAGAGATGACTTCGATTCTCTGTTCAGAATACTTTACGTCAGATGAGTGTGTGTGTGTGTGTGTGTGTGTGTGTGTGCGTGTGCGCATGCATGCGTGCATTAAGGAGGAAAATGAGAAAAAAAGGAAAGAATTAAGACTGTAAAATGTTATGAAGAATCAAAATAAATAATGCCAATTTCACTCATGTCATTCCTTTACTGAAACATGAATATAAAGGCATGGATTGAAGTGCCAATGAGAGCATAATACATCCCCCCAAAAAACATTTATAAACAGGTAGTTTTTCCCCAAGGAGGTTGCTCACTAAGTTTCACTAGGTTTCGGTTTCAGGAAGACATCTGAAAATTCATTGGTAAGTGAGAATAGATAATATAAACTATAATATTCATAATAACTGAATTAATCTATGCCTGACTTCTGAAAAATATATTACGTTCTGAATATTCTTCTGTCCCTTCAGGGACAATAACTATGTCATAAACATATTTTATGTCCTCTATCATTCCCTTCCCAGTACTTCTCTTCTTATTAGGCATAAAGCATGGTTAGTAAATATTTACAATGGTCATGTTAATGTCACTATGGAAACATGGTAAAGGGTAGTTAAGGAAGGCAAGAGTGTCTCATCAGGGCATCAACAGAATATGGATAACTCATGAATCATATTAATAGTCTTTAAAAATTGACTCAGTGATACACGTTTAGGTATTTATTTTAATGATTTTATTTCCATTATATAGTAATATTTCAAATGAACTGGCTAACATAAATGATCACAACCTCATATTTCCAAAATAATTGGCAAATCCCACAGAGATAGTAACAACTATACTAAAAAAAAAAAAAAACCTTGTATATGCCTATAATGAGCTAGATTTTCTACTAAGTTAATTCCTAAGATAACCTCAATATCTAAATATCATTATTAATGATGGGTCTCACTTATCAGGAAATTAAGACAGAAGGAGTTAACTTGCCAAAGATGACAGTTAGTGAATGGTCAAGATTAGAAGATGAGAAGTCTAGTTTTAAAGTCAGTCTCTTCAAGCTTCGGTATCCTCTCTTTATATATATCACAGCATGTGGCACCTCTCCTGACATGGCCTCTGAATGCATTTCTGAGGATTTACTGACTTGAAGTTATCTTTATTTTCATTCATCATTAAACACTGTTCAATTATTTAGACTTTCAAGCACTGAAGTGTGCTTTGGTGATTGAAACAGGAATTCTATATAGGAAATGAAGCAAAAACAGCACACTTACAAACAAAAGCCCTACTTTGATTTGAGAATGTGGTGAATCAATGGAATAATGTTTATAATTGTATTTACATACTTGAAATCCTATGATTATGGTATTGTGCATATAGAAAGCCAAGAGGGCTCTTTAGTCTAAAAGGGTGGTCTCAAAGGCTTTGCTGTTTATGATGTATTTCCTTAGCGAGAAATACTACATGTTCTATTCTAAAGAAAGACCATAAAATATGAATACTTAAGAGTAGCTATTTGGGCATTAGCATTTTTTTTTTCATGTTGTTTGCCCAGCTCATACAATTTAAAGAGATGACAAAATAAGAAATATTGTAGTGACTTAAGCCAAAATAATCTAACCTCTTAACTCAGACAATGTCTGGTCATCAGATCATCAGAACAGTTCTTAAATTAAGGTGTGAATCAGGGGATTTCACATCATGGCTCAGCAGAAACAGATCCAACTAGGAACCATGAGATTGCAGGTTCGATCCCTGGCCTCGCTCGGTGGGTTAAGGATCCACTGTTGCCGTGAGCTGTGGTATAGGCTGTAGACGCAGCTCAGATCCTGCGTTGCTATGGCTGTGGTGTAGACCAGCAGCTGCAGCTCCAATTCAAACCCTATCCTGGGAACCTCCATATGCTACAGGTGCGGCTCTTAAAAAAAAAAAAAAAAAAAATTGGAAACAAAATCATTCTTCAGTTTATAGAGCAATTTTTATTTTTGATTTTTTACTTTGGTGCTTACACGCTGCCCCTCCTCAGTTGCTCCATAATTCATTGATGATTATAAGCTCAATTCTCCTGTAGGAATTGTCTATAAATACTTGAAAATGCTATGAATAGTGCTGCAACTTCTTAAAATATATTAGGCTAAAATTGTCACTATTTACAAATTACAATTTACAGAGTTACAAGATTTCTTTTTACTTTATTTTATGACTGCATTCAAGGAATATGGAAGTTCCTGGGCCAGGGGTTGAATCTGAACAACAGCTGCAGCCTACGCCACAGCTGCACCAACACTGGGCTGGGGATAAACCCACACCTCTGAAGTGACTGGAGCCACTGCAGTTGGATTTCCCTTTTTTTTTTTTTTTTTTTCTGTCTTTTGTCTTTTTAGGGCCACACCTGCCGCATATGGAGGCTCCCAGGCTAGAGGTCAAATCAGAGCTGTAGCCACCGGCCTCCAGCACAGCCACAGCAACAGAGGATCTGAGCCGTGTCTGCAACCTACAGCACAGCTCACCGTAATGCCAGATCCTTGACCCACTGAGCGAGGCCAGGGATCGAACCCACAACCTCATGGTTCCTAGTCAGATTTGTTAACCGCTGAGCCACGACGGGAACTCCTATTTAATAATATTTTATGTGGGCCTCCATTTGTAACTGTTGCCCTGGACTCAGCAAATGTGGTGGACCCAGGAAAAAGTAAGAGTGGTGCAAGTCTCAGATATGGATGTTCCCAGGCTAGGGGTCAAATCAGAGCTACCGTTGCCAGCCACAACCACAGCCGCAGCCACAGCGATGCTAGATCCAAGCCGTGTCTGAGACCTACACCACAGCTCACAGCAACACCAGATCCTTAACCCACTAATTAAGTGAGGCCAGGGATCACACCTGCGTCCTCATGGATGCTAGTCGGGTTCGTTAACCACTGAGCCACGACAGGAACTCCTGCAGTTGGATTCTTAACTCACTGCACCACAGTGGGAATTCCCCAAGATTATTTAAAAAGAAATTTTATCTGATTTTGGATAAATGTGTCAGTTATATCCATTCAGCCATTTAATATGTATTAATTGACTAGTCTTATGTTCTAGGGGCAAGTGATATGAGAGTGAATGAACAAAGCTCATGCTTCTGTAAAATTATATTCTAGTAGGGGAAAAAAATCACAAGTAAATATACGTTTATGATAGAAGCTATGTTAAAAACTTAACAAGTTATACAATATAGAGTGATGGGAGGATGATGCAATAACTGTAATGTATGCAGTTATTGGAACCCTCTCCAGTGTGGTGACATTTGAGTAGCTCTGAATTAAGTGAGGACAGTGGTCCTCTGGCAAGCCAGGCCATTAGGAAAAGAAGGATAAAGCTTAATGTCTTCAAAAGAGAGTGCTGAGACCCAGAGAGCCTCAGCTCTCAGGCATGAGGTGAGTGTGCAAGTTGTGAAAGATAAGCAAAGCAATTTGAAATTTTGTTTCTTTTATATTTAACTATAGTGAAAGGCAACCTTTCCAGTGACAGGCAAGAGACTGATTTGGTAGACATAGAATCCCTAAATTGTGGATTAGTATCTCTTCCCATCAAGAGACACATAAGACACCCCAAAAACCTCACTATTAGAACACTGTGATATGATATGCAGACATCACAATTAAAGCGTGACAGGGAGCAAAAAGACCAAATCATAATAGATGACTGCTTTTGATGTCTGTTTGGTTCTCAGACAAAGGTAAGGTATGACTGAATATTCTAATATAACCTCATTACAGAACTGCAATAAATTTTTAACCAATCACCATATCTTCATTTTCCTCCTCTCAAATGTCACCATGTACACACCAATTCATCTTTTTAAAATTTATTTTTGGTAACATCTTTCATTTTCAGAGGATATGAATAAAGATTAAGACTAATGAGATACTAGTAGATGCAAGCGTATTGCTATAAAATGTCACTTTAATATTATAGCCATGAAAATAACAATGGCAGGCCCTCAATATTGTCTAAACAAACTTTCAGACATTCTAGTTGGGTCCACATCATTTCAATCTTACAGCAATTCTATGAAAATAGTTCACAAAGACTGTGTTCATACCAGTTTTCCAGATGAGAGAACTAAGAGAGATTATTCCTTTTCCAAGGTGACATACCTGGTGAGTGGTTGGGTTAGAATCTGAAACCGAGCAATCAGACTTCAGAATCTACTCTTTAAAATAATTTGTTTATTATTATTATTATATAATATACATCATTAACCATATATTATGTAATTATAACATTATGTATAATGTAGATTAATAATTCTTACCATGGTACTCACTCTTTTCTGTTTCGAAACTCATTTAAAAATGTCAATGTTAGTATCATTTTCATAATGATTATTTCAATATTTCTGTAATAGCACATGAGTGGTATACCAGTCTTAATCATTTGGAATGATTCCAGCATTGCAAAAAAAAAAAAAAAATTGTCTTTTTTGCACGAAGGTATCTTTACTCTTTCAGAACATTATCTTGAGGAGAGAGTCAGACAGTGGAACTAGAGCATCTAAAGGGATAAATAAATTTAATGCTCTTGATGCATGTGCTGTTTACAAAGTTTTTTTTTTTTCCTGGCATCTAATGGGTGTAAAACTATGTAATAATTAATAACCACATCTCCTAACCATTCCAATAATATATTCTGTATGCTAAGGCTAAATCCCTGAAGCTGGACCAGTCTTGAATATTTTGCCATAAGAAAACAGCAGTGCAGCTGGTAAACATGAAGTCAGCATTTAGGAATGAGTCAAATACTTAAGAGCTTGGAGGAGAGGAGTAAATAGTAGTCCAAATTGAGAACTTGGTACCTCTCTAACGATTTTCTCACTTTAGAAAACATTCACAAGTATACTGCCCATTACCAGATTATTTTCAAGCCAGCTAGATAAAAATTTAAAGATCAATCCAATTTCAGATCACACTATTTTTAAGCAACCTCGTTTTTCTTGGAATGCTCAACATACCAATTAACTGGGAATACTTGATATATTTCCAGAATTATTTTGCATCACTCAGACTAAAGATAATTGTCTGCATATCCTGGCATAAATGTGACAAAATATGTGACTTTCCAGAATGTCAAAGTAGGTTATCGGTCTTTCCAAAATTTTTGATATTTAATGTCTAGTGATTCATGCTGACTGATTTTTGTCATGATATATTATTATATGTGTTAAAAAGTAATAGTGGTGTTGTCAGGAAACTTCATGAGGCATTTAACATGAGCTAATGTTTTCCATAAACATTTCCATGCATTCATATTAACATCTTTACTTATCTCAGATGAAAGCCTATGGAAGGGACTTCATTAAAGCATTGTGAAAAAGATATTTACTGAGATAAAGACAAAGTGATTAATACAGAGCAGTCATGAAACACATTCGAGCTGTTGGTTTTGCCATTAAAAGGAGCTATGAACAGATAGAAATGTTGATCGTCATTAATGTAACAGCGCCCTCTATGTTCAAGAGTCTGCAATAGAAGAATTATCTTTGAATCCTTAATGAAACTGATTTTCTCATACCGTTTTTTGTACATAAGGGTTGCACTCACATTTTAACTTGTTTATCAGTCAGTTTTAAAGTGAACCTCCATAAAACCAAAAGAATACTGATAAGATTATTATAAGCAAAAAAATAAGATAGAATTTTAAATCCACTGTTCATTTCTTTGGAGAATAGCCACTCACCTGTCAGGCTTGAATATTAAAAGCAGAGACAATTTGAGTGTGAATGTAATACAATTTTAATACTGAAAATTAACATTTGAAAGTCTTCAAACTAATTAAATATTTGAATTTGACAGAAACCATAAGCATAAATTACAGGTTTTGTTCATAAGGCACCTTCTTACAAATTATAATGAAAACCCGCCTGAATTATATAGAAGTCTTCTACAAGGGAAATTGATCAATAGAACTAATGCCAGAGGAACAGATGAAATTTACTCTTTTAAAAACTACTGTCCAAAAGAAAGGCTTTACTTCTTCCTCATCCTATAGTATGTATTACGTATCCATCAATGTCCGAATGTAAAGCTTTGGATTGTTTTAAAACTTTGCCCTTACAGAGTAAAGACAAGATAGAAACTGGAATAGAGATACCCAGCTTTGTTGAGATCTTACTTAGGTAGAATTAATTCTAAACACTTTTATTAGTAATTTTAAATGTTTGATCATTTAAAGTACTTGTTAACTTAAGTATTTCAGGCTATAAATACTTACAAATATTGAATTTTCTGATATGAAATGAAATGCATAATGGAGGCTTTGATTGAGAATTTTTACTCTGAATTTTTCATTTATGCAACTGTGGTACTAAATATATTGCTGAAAAGGAAAAGTAAAAGAAGATAGAAAAAAAAGTGGGTTAGGCAAATAAAGTTGGGATTTTTTTTATAAAGTGTATCAAATTAGAAATAAGAATGGCCCTAGTATGTCAAAGAAGTATTAAACATTTCTGTCATATACTTTAATTTTTACATAGTTTAAGACATTAAAGTGCTATGACAATTTGAAGAAATACTTCTATACTTTTTCTAAAACCATCAACTTATTCTACATAATTTATAATATGATGATACTGAAGTTTGAGCAGATAACACTTGAGAGAGAAGATTAGATTGGTCCAATTAAGACAAATAAACTTTAGCAGAAGAAAAATTAAACACAAATATATTCAGATCTAACCTTGTGACTTCCATCAAATGTACTAATAAGCCATAAAACAAGTACTAAATATTAAGCACAAACATGTTAAAAATTGTCAGAGGGCTTAAAAACAGAATTTATTCTGAAACTTGTTCCTATCAAATATAAATATAAGATTGGAACCTTTCAAATTTCTAAATATCTGTTTTTTACCAAAATGATAGTCTGGAAAAAAGCCACTAAGAATAAAGTGTCTGTGTTTTTGTTTCAAACCAGTTCTCTATGGTGGAAGAAGGAACTGGTTTGAAAATTATAATTATATCCTACTTTTAAGATTTAAAAATTAAATTGTTGAATATAGTTATTTTCTAAAAATTAAAAATGTAATTTTAAAAGCATGCACTTTATAAGCTTAATATAAGTTAAAGCCTAAAAAAACTCACACAAAAAAACAGAAAATAAGTCAATTTATTTACTTATTTTAAGAGTAGCGAAGAAAAATCAACTATTTGAACGTTTTTATTTTAAAACTGTGAAGAAGAAATATTTACATGTGAAATATTATAGAGCAAACCTATCTATACAAGAACCAATTGCACAGTACAATAAAAAAGTTCAAATAGTTACCAAAGCAGATTATCAATTTAAGCAGCAATCAGATTGAAATTTTTGACAAAATTAGATATTTATGAGGGAGGTTCACTCATTACCAAGCTATGCACCATTTGATAGAACATTACTATATCCCTATAATGCTGAAAAGAAAAAAGTCAATGTATTTGTTAGCCAGAAAATAGTAATTCTGAATTTAAAATATTATGGAAAAAGGAGTGGAAACCACCAAATTCAGTCCCAGTTAGTAGGTTAGATAAGTGTTGAGCACACTTTAAAATCAAGAATGCTTGGAATCAATGACCTGGCAAAGATGATGATTCAGAGTCAAAGTTAAATTTAGAAAACAAAGGCTAGCAATACAGTGATATGGATATATAGTACACACTCTCCACCTAGTTCCAACTTTACAAAAGTTGGGGGGGGTCTAAATGCCCCCTCCTTCCAAAATTTCCCCATCTTTGTCACTTCCTTATTACTAGATCTTGAGTCCTTTGCTCAGGCAAGCCTCCCTATTTGCTTTCTACTCCAACTGCTTCTATCTGGTCTGTCTTTGTTACAATTTATTATTTATATTGTAACAGATTGCCCTTTCAAAATCATCAATCCAGATAATAAGCTCCATGAGGGAAAGGACCCTGACAGTGATGAGTTCACTGCAGTCTATCGCCCCTAACTCAGGAGCCAGGGCCTGTATACAGTACACAGAGCAAGGTTTTAATGAATATTGTTCAATGAGTGAGTAAACAAACACAAAACCTACTCATGGCATTCCTTTCAGTGGCACCACATAATTTTCAACTTTGTTAATGTGACCTAGAAGGCATGGCATACAAATGTCATCCTTTTTAATCTCTTTCTCCATGTGCTCCTTTTCCCCCACAGTGGACTGTGGTATCCAATAACAGTGCACTTCTTTCAATTCCTCAAAAAAAGGAAGCCCTTCTTTATTTTAAGTCCTTTTCACTCACTTTCCATTAGTCTGGAATATTCCCACACTTCTCTCTTTTTCCCTCTACACTGCCCTTCATAAGGCTAACACCCAGTGGTCTCTTAGCCTCAGCTGTCAGTATATCACCTCACATCCCTCTCTCAAAGCTTCCAAAATACCAAGGACAAATCTCATGTTAAATTTTAGCCTAGAGTACGATATCAAACACATGACATACTCTCAGTGAATGTGTACTGAAAGAAACAATAAGAAGTGCCAATTAGGAGTTCCCTTCTGTCACAGCAAGATAAGGATCCAGCATTATCACTGCAGCAGTTCAGGTCTGATCCCTAGTCTAGAACAGAAACTTCCACTTGCCCCCACAGCCAAAAAAAAAAAAAAAAAGTGTCAATTAATTGGTAATTGGTCACTTTAAGGTTTTTCTTTCCTTTTGTGGATCAAGATCAACTCACTTTTGCTCTTGTTTTGCAAATCTGATTATTATTCTCATGACAAAAGTTCAGCCACCCTGTCTTTCTAAGTTTCCAAGATAAAATTGTTATCTAGGAAAACGACGATCATATCTTGTTCATATACAATAAATTTTGGTTACAAACACTTTGTAAATATGCAACCATGGATGCAAATTTGTATATATTCATCTTAATTATGGATGCATTTAATAAACAAAGCATCACTAACATTGTGTGGCAGAGTAGGACAAACATGGAACTTTGGTTATGCAGCCAGCCACGTATGCTAGAATCTTAGACTTACCAATTCAATTTTTCAGACCTTATATTAGTTACCTAATATCCCTGAGGCTCACTTCTCATGTGTAAAATAGAAATAAACTCACCTTGTGGTCTGGTTGGAAGGAATATATATATATAACCTGAAAGATTGTGGATGTTCAAAAATGGGTATCATTATTTCAAAGTCCTTGTGTTAAAAATCTATATTATAAAATATTTTAGTGGAAAGAATTATTAACAAATAGAGAGTACCTCTAAAGAATACCATAGTAGATATCTTTATAAACCTGTTGTTTTCCTATTTAAGAAGATAATTAAGACTTGACCATGACTAATTACCTTAGAGATAGGTTTCCTGCCTCTATTGCAAATTAATTTGTGTCACATAAAGTGCACTAAAACATGCATTAAATTAAGTATTCAGTGTCTGGTAATCAATTCATCTTCAAAAAAAAGGTTTAAATACTTGTAAGTGAAACATTGATGCTTTTATAATTTTACTAAAATTTTATCAGCTATTATTTAAGATTATTAGATGAACCCTCAAACTTTTAACCCTTAATCTTTTACTCAACTGAATTTACAGTTAAATATCTACAGTGAGTCTACAGTATTAAGAAACAGCCTATTATTCATAGTGTTTAGTTTAGCAGATTGATTTGGAATTATTTCTAAAATTATTCTTAAGTGTCAGGCATAATTCTAGGTGCTAAGGATATAACAGTGAACAAAATGGGGAAAACATCTCTATTCTAATTACAGCTTAGAACAGTACCCATTTACTTTCTCAATTCCCTAGGTCAGAAGTCTGACTGGTGTTGACTGGGTCCTCTGTTTAGGTTCTCACAAGGATGAAAAAACCAAGATGTCAATAGCCATAGGCTATTTTGTAGAGTCTATGAGAAAGAATCTGCTTCCAAAATCATTCATATTATTGGAAGAGTTCATTTCCTTGCATTTGTAGAATCGAAGTCCCATTTCCTTGCCGGCTGTCAGCCAAGGATCACTTTTAGCTCTTCCTGACTGCTCCTTGCACATGACCCATTCCACCTCTGAAACCAGCAGTGACATATCAAGTTCTCTTAATTCAAATAACTGTCTTTCCTTTCTCCCTGGAGCTGGAGGAAACTGCTTTAAAAGTGCTTGTCTAGGAGACTGCAGCAAGATGGCGGAGGAGTAAGAGGTCGCACTCACCCTCTCCCACAAATACATCAAAAAAAGCATCTAAATATAAAACAAGTTGGACAAATCATCATCTGAATGCTGATTAATTTAAACCTCCAAAAACTGCAAGAAACCCTTGAAATAACTGGGTAGAACAACTGAAGAAAAAAAAAAAAAGGTGAGAGAGAAAAGCAATTAGGACCATAACCAGCACTCCAGGGAGGGAGCTGTGAAAAAGAAAAAAGTTTCCTGGGAAGAAACGTAAACAACAATCAGCGGATCAATGACCAATGGAACTAGAGGGACATCAAAGCCTGAGAAAAACGCAGCAGCTGGATTGAGATAGGAAAATCTGAGTTAGAGACCTGAATACCGGTGCAGACACCACAGCCTGAGGCGCTGGCTGGTGCCTGGGAGCTAAGACACAGGTTCCTAAGGTTAGTCCCTGCGAGAGGGCAGAGGTCGGTGGCCGCGGTGATTGCAGGAATAGGACAAGGAACAGTGATATTCTAGGATTTGTGGAAAGCAAAACCAGGACTGAGGGAACCGAGGAAGCCTGGTCCCGCAGGGGAGGCAAGCCTCCATTGTTAGGGAAGAGGAGAGGAGGAGGGGCTGGCCGCCATAGGAAGCAACTTGAACTAGCGCGCAGGGCGGGGCGACGGTGACCCGCCAAAGAGAGCGGAAGTGGGGAGGAGCCAGTGGAGGCTGCAGCCACGGCGGCGGGAGCGGAGCCATGCCTTGAAGCCCATGGGCGGAGCGCGGTGCCAGGTTGTGGACCCAGGCGCCTGCGCCAGCCAGCATCGGCAGGGGTGGCAGGGCCCTGGGCCGGTCCACGGACCTAGGAGACTACATCAGCCCACAGAGCTGGTAGCTCTGGCGGGCAGAGCAGTACACGACCACACGGAGCTAGCTTTTGCAGAGGAGCGGGGCCTGCGCCAGCCACTGCCGCCCTCCCCAACAGACGAGTAAACATCAGCAGAAGGGCGGAACAAATGCCAGCCTCTGAGCCAGCCTCTGACGGGTACCGCTTGTGGTTCCAGTCACCTCAAAAGAGGACTTTGCAATCGAACAATGGTTTCCCGTGGCTCTCACTCCCGGGGGAAATCATACTTCCTGCTGCTGCAACTGCCAAATGCTCAAAACACCTGGTAGATCTGCCTAGAGCTCGCGACCACGTCCCAGGGCTGGGCAACTAGGAGTGGACAGCGCCACCTTCCTGCAAGTGAGAGCGTAGAGACTAGGCTCCCACTGTCGACTTTAGCCAATCCTACACTCTCACAGAGAACACTCAGAGGACCACTGACATAATAGCCTGCTCATTCCAAAGAAATAGACACCAAATAGTCAAACTCCTACACCAAAAATAAATAGTAACCCCACCAAAAAATACAAAGGGGAGCTCCTCCCTAGAAGTAGCCTTCCAAGTCTACAGCATGGCCTCCCCAAGCTCACAGAAAAAGAAAACCACAAACAAGATGAAGAAGCTCAAACACCATTCCCAGCTAAAAGAACAGGACAAGTCATTTAAAGCAGCCAGCAATGAAACCGACCTCTGTAGTCTGTCAGAAATGGAGTTCAGAAGGGAGGTAATGAAAACACTTGAAGAATTAAGGCAGAATATCCAGAAATTAAGAGAAGATGCAAACAGCAATGCAGAGTCCTTTAGAAAGGAGCTAGAAATCATAAGGAGGAGCCAAGAAAAGCTAGAAAACTCATTTGCAGAGATGCAAACTGAGCTAAAGGCAATAAAGAGCAGTTTGAATAATGCAGAGGAACGAATTAGTGATGTAGAAGACAGAATAATGGAAATCACGCAATCAGGACAGCAGACAGAAAATCAAATTAAAAAACATGAAAGCAATTTAAGAGATCTCTGGGATAATATAAAGAGGCCTAATTTACGCATAATAGGAATTCCAGAAGGAGCAGAAAAAGAAAAGGGCATTGAAAAAATATTTGAAAAAAATATGTCTGAAAACTTTCCAAATCTGATGGAATCTGACATCAAGATACGGGATGCTCAGAGGGCCCCAAACAAGCTAAACCCAAACAGACCCACACCAAGGCATATTATATTAAAAATGGCAAGAATTAAAGGTAAAGAGAGGATCCTAAAGGCAGCAAGAGTAAAGCAAAGCATTAAGTATAACGGATCCCCCATAAGGCTGTCAGCTGATTTCTCTACAGAAACATTACAGGCTAGAAGGAATGGCAAGATATATTTAAAGTGCTGAAAGGAAATGGCCTACAACCTAGAATACTCTACCCAGCAAGAATATCATTTAAAATAGAAGGGGAAATAAAAAATTTCCCCAACAAACAAAAGCTAAAAGAGTACAGCAATACTAAACCCTTTCTAAAAGAAATGCTGAAAACGTTCCTATAAAAAAAAAAGAAAGAAAAGTAAAAAGTAAGAATTAGAATGGAGGAAACCACAATTAGAAAGCAATCATTCAAATAAGCCGAAATGCAGATGGAAATATGAAGATGCAAAAATAAATAAATTAGTGAAAATAAAATAATTTACATAAAAAAAGAGTCAACAACCTTATACATTGTGGGGAGGGAAAGAAGGAAAACATAGACTATTCTTTTCTGATTTTTTCTTTTTATTAACTTTAAGGAAAAATCAACTTTTTTTTCTATTTTATTTTATTAAAGATGTGTTTTAGCCTATATGGTTATCAGGCCACAGCAAGCAGATATAAGAAGATGTTAACATACTTAAAAAACAGGGCAACCACAAATCAAAAGAGGACATCTAACCCATAAATACTGAAAGGAAAAAAAACTTAAGTATAGAATAATTGGAATCCATCCATCCAAAAACAGAAAAGAAGAAAAGAGAAACATAGAATCAACTGGAAATAAGATCTAAAATGGCAATAAATACATATCTATCAATAATCACCTTAAATGTCAATGGTCTGAATGCTCCAATCAAAAGACACAGAGTGGCAGAATGGATAAATAAGCAAAACCC
>PVHT021183648.1:28504776-28560702 GCA_004024745.2 Catagonus wagneri
CAGATGACTGGATTAGGAAGATGTGGTATATATACACGATGGAATACTATTCAGCCATAAAAAAGGATAAAATAATGTCATTCGCAGCAACATGGGTGGAATTAGAAACCCTCATACTGAGTGAAGCAAGTCAGAAGGAGAAAGACAGATGTCATATGAAATCTCTTATAACTGGAGTCTAAAACACTGCACAAATGAATATCTCAACAGAAAAGAAAATCACGAACTTGGGGAACAGACTTGTGGTTGCCAAGGGGGTGGGGGAGGGGTGGGGGAAGGGTGGGAGGGAATGGGGATAACTAGTGCTTTAATGATGGAAAAGCAAGGAGCTCCAACTGTATTGCACGGGGAACTATATCTAATTACATGTGACAAATCCATATATGTACATGTAACCGGGTCACCATGCAGTGCAGTTGGAAAATCTGACAGAAATCTGTAAACCAGCTATAATGCAAAAAGAAAAAAAAAGAGTAAAAGTGCTTGTCTAATTGAGTCAATTCCACTTGGATGGATGGATAATCTCTGTTATTTTAAGGTCAACAGTTTTGGGATTTTATTACATCTGGAAAATCCCTTCACAGCAGTACCTATATTAATGTTTGATTGAATAACCACTACACTGAACGCTTGCGAAGAGGGCATCTTTAGAATTGTGCCTGCCACAACAGGCAGCACTGATATTTGTGAAAATAAGTGGGAGTTCCTGTCCTGGCACAGTGGAAATGAATCTGACTAGGAACCATGAGGTTGTGGGTTCAATCCCTGGCCTCGCTCAGTGGGTTAAGGATCTGGCGTTGCCGTGAGCTGTAGTGTAGATTGTAGATGTGGCTCAGATCTGACGTTGCTGTGGCTGTGGCATAGGCCAGCAGCTGTAGCTCCGATTAGACCCCTAGCCTGAGAACCTCCATATGCTGTGGGTGTGGCCCTAAAAATTGAAAAAAAAAAGTGAAATACATATTATGTCAGAGGATGATAAATGGTATATAAAAAGTAAAACAATTAGCGTATTGAAATGTTCATGTGGAAAAGTATTATAAGTGCATAGTCTATGATCAGAAACATAAGACACACCCAAGGAGACCTGGGCTTCTGGAGGTAATAGGCTAAAAGGAGCACTGAGAATCTCCCTGGAGTTTAAAGCAGAAAGTACTGGAATAGTGCTGAATTATGTCTGGGGAAGAAAGAAGGCAAGGTCTTTGCAGAAGCATCAAGAGTTTGATGACTCCACGCTTAACCCTCATCAATGGTTGTCCATAGGCCAAGGGAGGAGGGAACATCTTGTTAAAAATATAGTCTAAGCTGTACCAATTGTAGAAAAGTACAAATAGAAGCTATACACATCCTTAATTGCATCTTCTTCCCACAAACCTAAATGTGGTATTTTTTTACTCCACTGCATGTTATTTTGCTGATCCTTGAAACAGAAACCATACTTTCAAAATGGTCGAAGGATTCACAGAACAGATAAACTTTACCAGGATATAACATGCAAGATAAACTTTCTAAGCTCACATCCTTTTAACACCAATTTATTCAGATTCATATGTTCTAAGTAAAACACAGAACAATTGACCACATAGTAACTTGATAGTTATATATGTATGTATGTATACATGTATACATTTATACAAATATATACATATATTTGTCTTTTAGAGCCGCACCTGAGGCATAAGAAGGTTCTGAGGCAAATGAAGGTTCCTAGGCTAGGAGTCGAATTGGAGCTCCAGCTGCTGGCCTACACCACAGTCACACCAGATCCGAGCCACGTCTGTGACCTACACCACAGCTCACAGCAATACCAGATCTTTAACCCACTGACCAAGGCCAGGGATCAAACCTGCATCCTCATGGATACTAATCAGATTTGTTTTGCTGAGCCATTACAGGAACTTGCAGACTCATATATTTTAAAGCTAAGGTCAAGATCTTCCAGCAGCTCCTTACTTTACAAAATCATTTCAGTCCCTGTGAATACTATCTTAGGATTAATTCCAGTATCCAAAATGCTGTAAACAACTTTCACTTATTCTCCATTTTGAGAACCCTCATGGCTCCTCACAGTTTGTATTTTCCTTTGCTGTATAGCAAACAGAAAAAGCTACCACCAGAGTGACTTCGATGGTCTTAGCAAGCGGAACCCCAGCCAGACTCGGCCACATCTCTTGTTGATATTGACAGCAAGAGTGTTCACATCTGAAGATATCTGGAGTCTTCCCCTGCTGAGTCACCTGCCCGTGAATATGACGTAAGTGTTATGCTTAATCTGAGCTCCAGTTATTTCATAGCGTATTCAGTATTATGTTTTCTTCTCCAGTCTGAAAAAAGCGTCCCCCAAACTTGTTGGTCTTTGGTCAAATTTGTACATATTTTCCTTTCGGAGACTCTTCCAAAGCATTAATTTGCCACTGACATCATCTCTACCTGTCTAATGTCTATAAGGATTTATGCCTCTAACAAGGATCAGCAAATGTCTTTCTGTAAAAGGACAGATAGTAAATATTGAGGCTCTGTAGACCAGACAGTCTCTGCTACAACTGCTCAAACCTATATTTTAGCCCCTAAAACAGCTGCAATTTTTAGTGAAGGCACAAGCCTGTGTTCCAACAGAACTTTATTTACACAAACAAATATGGGTCCAGATTTAGACTCTTGGCCCTAGTTTGCTGACCCCTGGTTTATAAGATGAAGTTCACAGGACAAGAGACAGAGGTTGGAAAAACTGGCCTCTCAACTGGCTTGAAGTTGATGGTTTCATAGTGTCACGTCACACCAGTGTCTTTTAAAGAAATGTTGTATCAGTTCATCTTTGGAAAACCTTATAAGGACAGGCCTCAGTACTGTGTTTCTGAGAATATTTTATTTAATTCCTTCTTCCAGGGTTGGGAGCTTCTTTGGGCTACTATTTTGGCCAGGTTCTGAAGACATGGTTTCACAACTATAATCCTTCCTAATTATCACTGTTCTCATGAAGTTTCTTAGGTCTGTGTTCCCTCCAGACTAAAAATCTACTTCCTTTATAACTCTTATTACAATATTAGTTCATATGCAAATCTCTTTAACTAAATAATTCTATTAAAAAATAGGCAATAGGCATAATTTCACTACGGGGCAATTTGGAACTGCCACAACAGTAAGAGGAACATTGGATATGGGCAAGGTTGTTCATTTTAAAGGCTCCATAAAACAAGCATTCAGTGAATCAAATTTTAAAGTCTCTTAGAGTCTACTGAAACTCAGGTTCTAATTTATACAGATTTAGGATTTACATAAATTTAAAATGAAAAATTCAAGAATTTTTTTAAATGTTTAACTTTTAATGTAGTAAATGTTTTGACTCTTCTAAAGTAACCTTTTTTCTCCCCCAAAATAGATCTGTTAAAGGACATAATATGTTTTTTCCTTAAAAATATTCAGTGATTCAGGTAATATCCTTGGTTGTGGTTAGAGATAAACAGAAGTGTGATATTTAGGACTTTTAAACATAACCTAAAGAGTCTTTTAAAATATGATTTATGAACACAGGGTTTAAAATTTGTGTTAAAAAACTTAATTTAATATTTCTGATAAATAGAAGACTTTTTAAAAAAAATTAGCATCACTAATATTCGTTTTAAAACCATTCTTTATGTCCTCTTCTTAATTATGTCACAGTGTAAATAATATTTTATTTTGTGTAGGACTAAAAATTGTTTGAGCTCCTTATATATTTTGGATATTAAATCCCTGTAAGATATGTGGTTTACAGATATTTTCTCACATTCCATAGGTTTCCTTTTCATTTTTATGGTTGTTTTTACTATGCGGAAGCTTTTTAGTTTGCTGTGGTCCCATTTCTCTAGCTTTGCTTTTGTTGCTTGTGCTTTTGCCAGTCATATCCATAAAGTCATTTCCAAGACCAGTGTCAAGAAACTTGTTGCTTTTATTTTCTTCTAGCAATGTTATGGTTTCAGGTTTTACATTTAAGTCTTTAGCTCATTTCGAGGCAATTTTTGTGAGTGATGTGAGAAATGGGTTGTTTTGTGTTTTTGCATGTGACTATCCAGTTTTCCCAATACTATCTATTGAATAGACTCTCTTTTCTCCTTTGAGTATTAGTCAAAGATCAATTAACCATACATACATGAGCTTGTTTCTGGACTCTCAATTCTGTTCCACTTGTCTATGTGTCTGTTTTTAAGTCAGCATACTTTTTTGGTTACTATAGCATTGTAATGTAGTTTGAAATCAGGAAGTGTCATTCCTGCAGCTTCATTCTTTCTCAAGATGACCTTAGTTATCTGGGGTTTTTTTGTCAGAATGTTTTCTATTTCCATAAAAAGTGCCATCACACTCAATATCCAAACATCAAATAATTCAATTAAAAAATAAGCAATTAACCTGAACATCTATTCCAAAGATATTCAAATGGCCAACAGATATATCAAAAGGTGCTCACCATTACTAATAATCAAGGAAATGCAAATCAAAACTATAGTGAGGTACCACGTCATACCTGTTAGAATGGCTATTATCAAAAAGACAAAAGATAACAAGTGCTGGTGAGGATGTGGACAAAAGGGGACCCTTTATACTGTTGGTGAGAATGTAAATCAGCACAGCCATGGTAGAAAACACTATGGAGGCTCCTCAAAATGTTAAAAATCGAACTGCCATATGATCTAGCAGTCCCGCTTATGGTTATACATCTGAAAGTTAAGTCACTATCTCAAAGAGGTATCTGCACTCATGTTCATTGCAGCATTATTTATAATAACCAAGACATAAAAACAGCCTCAGTGTCCATCAGTAGATGAATGGACAAAGAAAATGTAATATATATATGTTTTCCACTGACAATTCTCTTGATTTCTTCCTTTCTCAAATTTACGTACTAATTTCAAAATAATAAAATATCTGTCTTCTCTACATAAAATACCTAGGTGATTCCTAAATGATCATTTTTAACACAAAGCTTTTGTTCCTTTATTAAAGAATGGAAAATTAGAATAATTCAGTTTGTTTATCTTGCTCTAAGTTTTAATTAACTAAAAATTAAGGTGAGGCTTTGGCCAAGCTGTGAAACATTTCTGGAGCTTTCAAATGCATAGCTAAGACTATATTCCGGAAATTGTTCCAGTGAGAAAACGGAGGGACAACATCAACCCAATGGCATGTGTGGTAACAACCAAAGCGATTACAAGAGTTCTCAGTAGCTTTTGGATGAAAGATTTCAATATTGTGTGGAGAAAATCCAGTATCTCGTGCTGTTGGTTTGGTTTTCCTGGATGTAATTGAAAATAGAGAGCTTTGAGGAAATGTCACAAGAGTAGGGAATCATCTTACTGAGTTATCGAACAAACAGAGGCCATTTTGATGAGAGATATAATGGTATTGGCCTTTTTATAAGGATTGACCTAGTTAAGGGCCATCAGAAAAGAACTCCTGTCATAGCTGAAAATCAACCATCATCTACAGATGAAAGAAAGAGAGTGCTCCTTAGTGCTGATGGACTCCCTAGAAATGTGCTTAAAATAAAACCATGTATATGCCTCACTGAAGAAGACGCAAAAGTTATGTGGGACCAACTGGGTGGCAGTTTAACTGTTTTAGGAGAAGCCATTTGAGCCCATATTGAAAGTGTGATCTCAGAGAACATTCCAGGCAGAACAACACACCTAAGGAAGCACACTCAGAATTGCTTGGTGACAGTACCACTGACCCCAGAGGAAATCCCAGCAGAAAGGGAAATAGATTGTGCACAGATAAGCATTCACTGCTCAGAAAGAGGCTCAAGGCATGAAAGATTAGTATTTCAAAGCAAGATAAATGTCAAGAGTAACAGCAAATGACTCCATGCGTCTCTTCTATTGTATAATTTAAAGGTGGAATTTTAATAAAAATAAACTAAGTGATAATAAAACTACATCAAGATTATTAGTTCAACTTCTAGCCTATTATTTCCTTACCTGAGATTTTTTATTTAATTTTTTCTGTGAATGTAAACTTCAAATTTAATATCAAGTTGGCAGTTTTACTTCTTATGCTTTAATGTTTGAAATTAGAGAACAAAGTATAATAGGTTTCTTAATTTTGGAGACTTCATGCCTTAAAATATGAATTCTAAAATTATTTAATGTGTATACATATTACATATAATAGATATGTGGTAATAAAAGAGAAGGTGATATAAACAAAAACTTTGTGTGAAACTCTGTTTGGTTCCTTAATTTAGGGCAAATGAACAAACCTGACAGATAAAAAAACAATTAATTCTTTTATTTTTTCAAGTCACTTACTACTTGTCAGTGGTTTGCATACCAGACATATCTTATCCTGAGAGTTCAAAGTCAAACATAGATAATATACACTATTTATGTAATTAGACAGGTACAGAATAAGGATTATGATAAATGCTTTAAAAAACATAGTGATAGTATCAGAAGACTGTATAATCGTGAATACTTGATTTATTTGGGGGAAGTGTGTTGGGGGAAGTTTGAGGAAATGGCATTTGAACTGGAGTTTCCAGGGATTAGAGAGAAAATAATCCATGAAGAGAGAATAGCACTTACAGAGTCCCTGTGTTGGGAGGGAACATGGCACATCCAAATAACTGAAAGGTAACAGATGAATCTAGAGCTTAGAGAGTGAGAGGGTGCTTTTATGGAAAAGTGGATGAAGCATATGTAGGGGCTAAACTGTGTTGTGGGCTTAATTCCTTTTCACAAAATCAAAAAGGTAGCAGTGAAGGATTTTAGGCAGTGTTCATAACAATAAACGTAACAGTAGTGAAACTGGCTATAGGTTGTGCCTTACTATGTGTCAGGGATTGTCCTAAGGATTTTCTATCTCATTTAAGAATTATTAACTCAGATAAGTTAATCAAAATGCAGAGAGAGTAAGTAAATTGCCTGTTTGAGTCAGGATTTGCAGACATGAGTCACTTTAAAAATGAACAGCAGTGTGGAATTCCTGTTTTGGCTCAGCAGGTTAAGATCCCAACTAGTATCCATAAAAATGAATAGCAATGTATTCCTAGTTCCAAGAGCTTCTGATTCAGGAAGTCTGAGAATGGGGCTCAGGAATTTGAATTTTAATAAAATCATTAGCAGTCCTGACACAGACTATCCTTAGACCATATATGGACAAACGTTGGGTGCCTACTATATAATGCTTCTTATTTCACATACATACCAATGATCTGATCCCTTGGGAAAGATCCCAGAGTGTATAAAACTGCTTTTTTTTTTTTTTCACTACAAAGTTCCTACATCCTGACTTCAAAATAGGAATATACAGAAGATAGATGTTGTAGATTTCCAAGGAAATTATGCACATTAAGCTGAAACAACGTCCCTAGAATCTTAGCAAATAAGAACCAAGAAGATGAAGATGTTACACAAATTTCACAAACTTGCGACCTCTCCACTTATAAGGTGTTCATTTCAGAGGTATTGAACTCTGAACTTTCTCTGCGACAGAAAAATATATCCAAGCGCTGACCAAAATCAAAAGTGTGGCTGGCTGACATGGGGTGGGTGTGGAGATTGGGATTGATAGAGAAAAGATGTGTGAGCAAACTTTGACACGTGATGGAAATGTAAATCTTGAGAAAGTTTTTAGTTATATCTTATACACATTTGAACTTATTGAACTTAACACTTAAGATCTGTACCTTTCACTGCATCTAAATTATACCTTAAGAAAACTGATCAATCAATAGGTTATATTTACATTTGTAATTGACCTATATTGACCTATGACTTAATATCCTACTTCTTGTCCCATCCTTAGACTGCACCTCAACTCCAGTCAGTTGTCTTGGCATTTTTTAGTCCTGTGACCTTTCCACACAGAAATTCACTAATATGGACTATAAATGACATGAAAAGACAGTATACATGCATGATAAGAGAACCAAAAAGAATATATGAAAAAACCCTCAAATATATGCAACATGTTTACAAAAAACAAAATGAAGGGTAGATAGAAAACAATCATTAAAATAATGTTTCCTCCTTAATAGTTACAAAGAACTTCTAATTATACTTTGTTAAATTCCTTACCTCCAGCTTCTAAAAAAGTGACCTGAGGCATTGTATTAATTTTTCTCTCTTTCAATATGGTTTGACTCTTTCAGATACAGTTTATCTGAACTCTGTACTTCTTAGAAGACTCTTACTTCACATGAACAAAGTCATATAACTCATGAGGCTGCTTTTTATAGTAGCCACTCTATAGAAGCAGGATAAACTCCACCGAAAATTTGGTTAGGATGTCCAGACCAAGGATGCCTCTGTACACCAAGAGAATATGAAAATGTTTTTCATTCACATAAGGAAACTTTCTGGGAAGGAAAAGCCAGACTTAATAAGTTGTTCTGAAAATTGTTTAAGTAGGAAAAGGAGAATTTGCATCATGGCTCAGCAGAAACGAATCTGACTAGCATCCATGAGGACGCAGGTTCAATCCCTGGCCTTGCTCACTGGGTTAAGGATCCAGCGTTGCTGTGAGCTGTGGTGTAGATGGCAGATGTGGCTCCAGTGCTGTATTTCTGTGGCTGTGGTATAGACTGGCAGCTGTGGTTCTGATTCGACCTGGAGAAACCTCCATATGCTGAGGGTGCAGACCTAAAAAGATAAAAAAAAAAAAAGTAGGAAAAGGAAATTGACATAATGAATAAGAAGTGGGTAAGGGTTCTGGTACAGGTTCATCTTTGAACTTTCTTCCAGGGTTAAAGGAGATAGGACTGAGATTTCTTACCAGCTGTCTCAGAGGTGGGACAGAAAGGAAATATAGAGTGACAGGGCTTAAAAGCTGCCAGGAGTCAAACTTTAAAAGTGGAGTCAGACTGTTCCACTGATAATGAGTACATTTTTATGAGTAATTAACATTTCTCAGATCCTATGATAAAATAACCTCCATTTTCTCATTTGAGCAACCCTAAAGCCCTATTTTTTACTATTTTACATAAAAAAATATTTGAAAATTGTTCAAGGTGACATCAGGAATTCTAACTCACTTGTATCTGATATACTTTTCTTTGTCTCATATCCGTGTTGAAGTGCTCACTTCAAAGTGGCAAAAGTCTTGCCATGGAGAACCATGAGTACTACCATTTTAAATGTTCATATGTTTCTACTGACACAGCTCATGATAATATTAACTAGGCTTTTCTGAACATTTAGTTTGTATTCAGGTGTTATTCTAAGAAGGATTTTCTTCTCATTCAGTCAACACATCTATGAGGGAAAGAGTTGGTAATCTTCACTTTACAAATGCTGAAACTGAAGCGTGAATGGTTAAGGAAGCTAGTAAGGTATAGAATTAGAATTAGAGAACAGGCAGCCCTACTCTAGAATAAAAATTCCTAACCACAATCCTATTTTGCTTCCTAGTAGACATTTTATTTTTTTTATTTTTATTTCTTTTAATTTTTTTTTGTTTCTTTGGTCCTTTCTAGGGCTGCATCTGCGGCACATGGAGGTTCCCAGGCTAGGGGTCTAATCAGAGCTATAGCCACCGTCCTACGCCACAGCCACAGCAACGTGAATCCGAGCTGCATCTGCAACCTACACCACAACTCAAATAACGGCGGATCCTTAACCCACTGAGCAAGGCCAAGGATCTAACCCACAACCTCATGGCTCCTAGTCAGATTCGTTAACCACTGAGCCACTACAGGAACTCCCTAGTAGACATTTTAAAACTTCTAGACTACTTTCTCCTTGGCGGGTCATACAAAGAAAGTTTGTTCCAGTGTATGTGACTCTACGCGGTAATATTATAGTTCACCCTTCTTTGTTGTGTCATCGCCCTGACTTCAAATCTCAAGTACAGGTGGGATGTGCCTGTTCTCCATCTATAAATGAGAGAAACAGTTCCACTAAAATGACTAAAGTTAAAATTCTGTATAACCTAAGAAATATAAAGCTATGATAAAGTAAACAAAGGAAATGTCAAAAATGAGAGAATACTCTAAAGGTCGAAATATTTTTATTTATTTCCTCTATTTCAAGGAATTAGATTTCCGATGAATTCTCACAGCATGTATTTGTATAGGTAGAAGAAACAGAGTATACATATTCCTTTCTTTGTTTTTTTTTTTCTAACAGTGAATAAGCAGTTAGAATAGACAAATGAATTTTTAACTCTCCTAATTTTAGTCCTTTTCCTTAATATGTTTTGGTTTTCACATATATTTCCCATGTGAAACTTTTTTTTTTTTTTTTTTGCGTTTTTAGTGCCATACCCATGGCATATAGAAGTTCTCGGGCTAAGGGTCCAATTGGAGCCATAGCTGCCAACCTATACCGTAGCCACAGCAATGTGGAATCCGAGCTGCATCTATAACCTACACCACTGCTCAGAGTAGCAACGGATCCCTGACCCACTAGCAAGGCCAGGGGTCGAACCTGCATCCTAATGGATACTAGCTGGATTCGTTTCTGCTGTGCCACAACAGGAACTGCCTGGAACATTTATTTTTGTCTCCCTATTTACCTGAACTATATGTGTGAAGTAGTTTCAATTTCTCAGTCATCATTTTTTTCAGGAAAACGTACAAGGGTCTGTGCTCTTCTTTATTCCTTGAATTGCTTAGGTCAGTGCAAACAAATTTCTTCCTCATTTGCTTCATTCCTTCTGCTGTCCTCTTTTGCCCTTTTTTTTCTTTGTTCTTCTTCTCTTTTTGCTTCCCCTTATTTGTTCCCCCTCCCTCCTCAATTTCCCTCTCCCTTCCTTTTTTTTTCCCCCTTTTTAGGAAACTACTTTTTAATAAAATAAATTGCAAGCAAGTCTAATATGCTTAATAAATAAAGCAATACTTCTGTTAATTACTGGAAGGAGGAGAGTGGGAACTTTCTCCTGTAGTGCCCCTTGCTCCCTGCACATCAACCCAGGTCATAGACTTCATTACGGTAATTCAAAAATCACTATTCTAGATGATTGGCTAAAACAATCAGTGGGAAATCTGCATAAATTTCATAATCAGAACTTTAAGCACTTCATAGGTACTCATATTTTGATGTCTAGGGTATTAATAATTTGGTAGAAAAATATGTCTCTTAACATGATCTTCTTGTATCTTTCACCAAGTTTTCAGAAGGATCAAGCTATAGAATTTCCGGGAGATGGCTCAGAAGCCAATTGAATTCTCCACCTGTAATTAGGTTCTCTATGTACAGCATTTTAGATGCAGGTCGTATCTGCTTGAAAAGCTTCAGTTTGATACAAATTATTTATTCCTTATATTATCAAGAATTTTTCGAAACAAACTGCATAGGGCTCTATAAGTATAAGATATGATTACTCTATTGTGTCACGTATCACAGTGGATACAGATAGGCAAGATATAATCCCTGTGGTCTAGAAGCTTATAAAGTTGTGGGTTTTCTTTGGTGGGAAGAGAATTTATGAATGTGAAAATAACTAAAGACAAATAGGATATCATTTTTGCTATGTAAAGGATAAAAATTAATTCAGTATTTTCAAAAAGATATTTCAGATCCAGTTGAGAGAATCAGGAATGATTTTGTAAAACTGAAGTGGACCTTAGATGCTAAGTAAAGTTCTAGAAACTGAAATGCCTAGAGGTACAAGGCATCATTTCTGTAATGGCATGGAGATGAGGAATCATAAGATCTTTGAATAGTGATAGGACAAGTATGTCCAAATTGGGGCATGTTGAAGAATCAGATGTAAAGCATTCACTGTCAGTCTGGAGTAATCATTTTCAATATAAATCTAATACTACAGGCATTGTAGAAACATAAAGACATGGGTTCAAATCCCAGCCTAGCTACTTACTACGTACCATTGACAAAGAATTTACCACTAAGGTAAATTCAATTTCCATTTCTCAGTCATCATTTTTCAGGAAAACTTATGAGAGTTTCTGCTCTTCTTTATGCCTTGAATTGCTTGGGTCAGTGCATTGTGGCTTAGCAGGTTAAGAACCCGACTAGTATCCATGAGGATATGGGTTCAGTCCCCAGCCTCACTCAGTGGGTTAAGGATCTGGCATTGCTGTGAGCTGTGGTGTAGGCTGCAAACACAGCTTGGATCTGGTGTTGCCGTGGCGTGGTGTAGGTCAGTAGCTGTGGCTCTGATTTGACCCCTAGCCTGGGAACTCCCATATGTCAAAGGTGCATCCCTAAAAAGAAAGGAAAAATTTACCCCTACTTTTTTCTTCTAAAAAAAGAGTAGGCTACAGTTAGCTTACTGGGAAACTAGGAAGTTAATATGAGCAAACTAGATGTTAGTTATTACCATCAACTTTATGGTTAATAATGACATGGATTATAGTTAATGATACTGTCTTTGGGTAGGTGAAAATTCAGTGAAATAATAGGTTTTAATTTTTTCTGCTCATTTTTGTCAGTGTAACTGATCTTAATTTTCCTTTAAGGTTCACAAAACACTAGACACCAACCCCTCTTAAATTTGAGAAACATTTATTAGACTAAAGATGAGTTTTAACTCAACATCTGTCAACCCTAATCATACTGTAATATATATAGCCTAACTTTTATTTATATTCTTGATTGTGTCTTCCCAAGTTAAAATTAAATTTATCAACAATTTTGTGTTTATAATAAATCTAAAGCTTTTTAAAGTCACATGTAATGGCAAAATGTATCAAAGGAGTATCATGAGTCCTACAGTTGCAAATGGCAGTCTTAAAATTCAGATAAGACTACATATTCATTCTATAAATATGCATAGAGTATATAGAATGGACCATGACTTGTGTTTAGTTAGTACTGGAAGCTGAAAGATGAAGCAGGCACTCTTTATCACTGAGGATAATAAACTGGAAATTATGATAGGGGTTTTATAGTGGTATTAGCTTGTGATGCAGAAGGATATAGAATTAATTTTTCTAGGCTTGATAATAACTGTCATTTCTTGGCATTATATAACATGTCTGTGCTTTTCAGATGAGGTGACAATTGTATCAAGCCTTATAATAACTTTTCTTCAGTTTAGAATAGTGAACTAAAATATATGCAAATGATTTCAGTAACTGCTTTTACCTCCCACCATCTTCCAGTTTTCTCCTACCTATGAAGATGAACTAATGAGGCAAAATATGTTATGTTTATGAGAGTCCCCATTTGGAGGCCGATGCACTTGCCTTGACCCCTTTCAACAGAAACGCTGATTACATTTATTTAAGCTTAAGATCTTAAAACCGTTAGCTCTGATTTCAACTCAACTATTAGAAAGTATTTACCATGCATAGTGAGCTAGCATATGGATTCATATGAGGAGTTTAAAGCTGAATAAACCATAGTCCATGGTGCCCAGTATAATTTATAGGCATGCCCACAACAAGATAACTAGAAAGAATACAGTATTCTATAATAAAGATAAAGATGTTCCATGATATGTTTTAAGATAGGGGATGGTTTATTCCAAACAAGGGTCTTGGGAAAACTTTCATAAAAATGCAGACCTTGAAATAGAATTTCCACAAGTGGTGATAGGCTATATGCATGGTATGGATGAAGATAAAAATACTGTGATCTTATTAGAAGAAATATCTCAGAAGAAAACTATAAATAGAAAAAAAAAATAGCAATAGTAATACTTATTGAGAATGTTACGAAAACTATAAGCCTAAATATATGATACCTTTTTACATCCCATCACAACAGGAAAAAAATTATTCCCTCAGAAAGCAGAAATAAGTAAAATATAAAGTAGACATAGGAGTTCTCTGGTGGCTCAGCAGGTTAAAGATCTTGCAGTTGTCACTGTGATGGCGTGGATTTGATCTCTGGTCCAGAAACTACCACATGCTGTAGTCTTAGCCAAATAAATAATTTTTTAGAGTAGATATTAGATATGGGTAACATAATAAGGAAACATAGCTATATTTGAAAATATTTCAGTGTTTTCTCTTCAAAATTCTCCATATTACTCATTGAATATTAGCAGTATTTAATTTTTATTGAACAAGATCAAAATGCTTGGGTTAATGTGGAGAATTATGAAGAGCAAAGAAGTCTTATTGGAGACAAAGATTATATATTTTCACCACTTCTCCCTGAGATTCTAAATTGTTACAGTCCAGCTGTGATGGGAAGGATAATAAGCCCATATAATTAAGAAAACAAATCACTCTGGAGGGAGAAAGTGACAGGACCAATGGAACTACTGCTGCACGGAGTAGAAAAAAATAGTTATTCTGGGTGAGATACCTCATCTCATCCAGTTAGTGGACAGACTTTACTCTGAAAATGTGACAGTTTAAGTAAATCCAGAGTTTGTTTTTAATCATAGGAATTTAAGTAAGTTTGGGCATGGGGTGCCACTTGGCCGAACATCATTCTGAAGTAGGGGAAATCATTTTATTTCACATCTTGAAATACGCCTGTAGTCTGGGCACCATTTCAAAATAGAGGTGGAGCAAATGGCCTATGCAGGAAACCTGCCCAAGGACTTCATCTTGCGACATGATTGTAGTTCCAACAGATGCTGGATATAAGAGCATGACCAGCTGTCCTGCAGCAAGCAAATATCATAAGTCTGTATGGGTTTCAGCTGAATAAACATGTCTGTAGTACAAGAGACTCAATTGCTCTTCAGAGAAGCGGTTTATTCAAAGACAAGCTGCTTCTTGGAAAAACTGAGAAATCCTCTTAGCTCATGTGAGTTCCTCTATCAGCCTAGTGAGGCAAAAACCGGCAGGACTGTCTTTATGGACACTATTAAACACCCACTCATTCCTGCACATATTAGGGGAAGAGATACATAACTGGAAAATGGTGCTGATTGCTTCACTTTGAGATTCCTTGGGCGGAGGTGGGGCCATCTTCTTACCCTGATCTGCGGATCAAAACCTTCTTGTTGCTACTGAAACATGGTGTTCACTTTACAGGCTTCATTGCATTTTCTACATTGTAAAAGTAAATTTCATTTGACTTTTTCTTCCCTTCTTTTTTACTGTCAAGTTCCCACGGGTACCAGCTGATTAGCAATTAACTGACTGGTGGAAATGATTCTAAATATAGACATACAAATGATATGCTTACTTCTAAGAGTCAGAAATTTATTAATAGAAGTAATTGTGCAACTATCCTATTTGTACTCATTATAATAATTGGAAAGAAAAAATGCTTCTGAACTTTTTTTATAATGCATTTAGGACCAAAGTAAGCAACAAAATAAAAGTCAACCACTTTAATAATGTAGAACAGGACACCAGCAAACTTCTAGGCAACATTTTTGTAGTTCTTTACAAGGACAATAACACTGTTGTTGTCGTTGCTCTTGTTGTCCTCATCGTTAAACATCTTATTTTATCCCTTTGGGTAAAAATACTCTCTGTGACAGAAATCAGTGCTTCAGGTATGGAATCTTTGGAATTTTTATGATGATCAGATAACCCCTGTGGTTTCTGCTTTAAATGTTTTTGAGGATGCCATTTTTATCCCTGCACTCTTTAATAAAATGACATTTGATGGAAATGTTTCTATTGTAGCCATCCCATAAAAGCAGGATAGATAAACCTAATCAAAATTTGGTTCAGATGTCAAGATGCCAACATATACCGCATAGTCACCGTTGGGATATAAAAAGCATTGACAATGATGTATATCTTTCTGGGAAGAGCAGAGTGACATTCAACGCTGTCCTGAAAATGACTTCAAATAGTAGGGAAAGAAGACCAGCTCACCTCTCATGGTGATTAGGCTTGGCTCCCATGTAAGATTTCCCACAAACCTTGCGTGGCTTGCATGATTTGCACTTGCTGCTGTGCCACAGGAAGAGCAGCCAGGCTACTGTGTGAGATTGCCCAGATGGGGAGCAGAGAGTGAAGGAAGAATGGTGAGGTTTGAAAGCTGTCAGTCATCAAACATCAAAAATGGAGTTAGACTCTTCATTAGAATTCATCTCGATGTTTGAGGACTGAAATGTTCCAGGTTTCATTTACTTAAATTTGAACCTAACATATTTTGTTGCTTTATGAGTGCTGCTTTCATTACCAAAGGCATAATGAATGGCTGAATATGAAACATCATAGGCTTAGAGCCTGTATGAGCTCTGTGTGCAGCCAGCAACTGATGTACTAATGGTGTGCAGTCCAGAAGTCCATGGACACTTTATGTTCCAGAGGAACATAAAGGAAATTTATTGACGTCATGGTTGATTCAGTTACTCCAAGAGGTATGAGAGGAGACTGCTAAAGTTAAAGTGAAGGAGTGTCTAGGAGGTATTAAATGGACTGTCTATTGTATTGTGATTTAGATGAATTCTAGAGCCTTTTCTGGTAAAGCACTCCATTCAACATGGATGATTAGCAAGTAGCTGCATAAATGGACTCATGTAAAATTTATAAATTGAGACAGTGTTGCCTTCAGAACACTAAAAGTCCTAAAAAATGCCCCACTTGTGTTAACATTGCTGGTGCTGAGCAGGTCATTATTTGTTTATTGATAGTGTCAGTGACAGAGTAATCCTTGACTGATCAAATACTATTTAGGAATTTAACCTAGATGGTGGGGCCTTGTATAATGAGAGGGCCAATGGCCCATCCCATTTTGGTAAAGCTTCTTTGTGAGTTTTTGTATATCCAGAATGACTAGTGAATCTCCTTGGAGAATGTCATTGATATGATATTATACCTGTGCTCCTGGAGAAAGTTGAATGAGGTTAATTCTTTTCTATGAAGATTATGTTAGATGGCAGGGCAGTTGAGGTACTCCAAGGGTAGTCAGGTAAAAGTACATCCTGTTTCTTCGAACTTAAAGCAAACTACAGCCAAGAAGTTGTTGAAATAGGCAATGAACAGAAGACATCAGCCAAATCTATGACTGTAAAGTGTTCATTAGTTTCTGATTGGAAAGAGTCAGGAATTTCAATAATATTTAATATAAGTGACTTAGTGGGGAAATCACAGTCTAAAGGTTGCTGAAATCCACAAGGAGCCTCCATTCAATTTTTCCAAGTTTAAGGCCAGGCTGTTCAATGGAGAAATGGTGGGGGAAAATCACTCCTGATCAAAATAAGTTTTGTATAATGGGTTTCAATCTTTGGGGAGTTCCCGTCGTGGCGCAGCGGTTAACGAATCTGACTAGGAACCATAAGGTTGCGGGTTCGATCCCTGGCCTTGCTCAGTGGGTTAACAATCCGGCATTGCTGTGAGCTGTGGTGTAGGTCGCAGACGCGGCTCGGATCCTGCGTTGCTGTGGCTGTGTTGTAGACCGGTGGCTACAGCTCCGATTAGACCTCTAGCCTGGGAACCTCCACATGCCGCGGGTGCGGCCCTAAAATGACAAACAGGCAAAAAAAAAAAAATCTTTGAAGGCCAGTTTTAATTTATATGAATCATATTAAATATTTTAATGGGGTGGGGATAGGGGGAAGTCCATGGCAGATCCCTTTTTTGTCAAGCTGATTGCAATAAGTGTCAAAACTTAATAATTTAAATGTATTAGTCATGGGTCAGAATGAATCATGCCCACTGTGAGATATTTTAGGGCAATATGTACTGTGATCATGAGATGTTTTAGGCATAGCAGTAGCTACTTTGTCGTAGTAGTAGTAGTTAAGTAAGTAGTAGTTATTAAGACAAGACTTTTATGTTTGGTAATTTCTCAGAGAGAATGGGGGGTACCTTATTTAAATTTTGTGAAATCCTAGATATGAATGTAACTTGAACCTCAGAATCAATTAAAACTATTACAAATAGTATCAGCTTTTTCTCTGAGTACTCTATCAAATGAGGGCCTATATCTGGTTTAGACACATAACCAGCAGTCTCAGGGTAAGAGTTGTTCTCCTGAGGCTAGCATCAGGCATGGTTTCTATTGGAATTGAGACACATGACTCCATCTATGACATAAAGACACTTAACTCAGGACCACATTAAGGAGGGCCAAGTCTCATACTCTTTTCCTTAATTGTCAGTTATTGAAATTTCCAATGTTCTTCATTAATCTATAAGAGACTCGATAGGACTCAGCAAATCCAGCACAGAGAAGCACAGCTAAAGGAGCGTCCCTGTCAGCAGGCAGCAAACCAAAGCAAAAGAACAATGAAAACTAGTTGTAGTGATTTTTGCCTTGACAAACTGCTTATAGTTCCAACTGTTGTAAGCAACTCACAAAGATGGGCCAGACACCCCACACAGCATTTGGTTAAAGTATTGAAAGTAATGATGCCAAACACACACACACACACATACATGCATGCGTGCACACACACATTTATATAGTGAGGCTTTCTGGGGTGAGAGCATGATAACATCCCAAGCTGGTGTAAAAGAAGATTGGCTCTGCTTTATGATTAGGGAGTGGAGCTGGGTGACCAGAGATCACATGCTTTGAACATCCTATGAGCACAAAAAGAGAGAGCACCCAGGTTACTTTATTAACTTCACCAAATGTGGAGGAGAAGCGGTGGGGTTTGAAAGCCATCAGGAATCAAACATCAAAAATGGAGTCAGTCTTTATTATAGCTCCAGATGATCCCTCTGGTATCTGATTATTATTCAGTTTCCTTGTGAAAGGACATTATGGTAATATTAAATACCTTTTGGAAATAAGGTAGGTAAAAGTAAGTCCATGCCTATGTAACATTAATGGGAGTATATGACAAAGGCCCACATTTAAAGTTGAGGAACTAGAAACATGAATGTGGGAAACATTAAATGAGACAGACTAAATGAGAATTGTATGTAAAGGAGAATGTAACAATTTTGATAATAATATGAAATGATATACACATGTAATTAAAGTTTCAAGTTCATTTATAAAGAATTATTTTATGAGTTGTACCAAGCTGCATATGCTATTACCTTTCAATGGTCATGTAATCAGATTTCATTCTGATTAGCCTAATTTATCTGCTTAAATTACCACATTAAAATTGTATTTAAATAATTTAGTATTGAATACATATAAACATTGAGAGGGGAGAGTAGCTATTTATTATACCACCAAGAAACTGAAGCCAGTTGAAATTCCAAATACCAAGCAATCTCTAAAATGACCAAAATGACAATATTAAAGATAGGAATAGATATGTATTTTTTTAACCTCACTAAGATTTAGGTATCAATTTTACATATAGCCTGTTAGTCCCCTCTAAGCATCTCAGATATGCATGAGTTATGCTTTGCATTAATAGCTTAAATAATGTGATCATTCACAACTCTGTTGCCAGCTAACTTAGGTTTTAAATGCCATTTATAGTAAATAATATTCTCTGAAAAGATGCATTACAGATTTCCCTTTTTATTAAGAGGAAAATACGTGTTAAAGTTAACTAAGTGTCTGTATGCCTGAGTCTTTGAGGGAAGCAGGAGGAAAAAGTCATATTCTGCATAAGTTCTGAGATATGTTTTTTTTCTAAGTCTCACAGACTTCCGTATGTCATTTTAAATAGTTACAAATTAATTATTTGACTGTTTCATTAGTTGTGATTATATTATCTTGGCTGTATTAATTTCAATTTCAAAAATGTTTTAGTAATACTCTTGTAAATGTGTTTTGACTTCTAAAGAGAAAATTATAGAGTAAGAGTTAAAAAATCTGTGATAAAAATTTATTAGCTATTTATTGAGATAGAGTCTTTTTTTGAGGGAAGCCTAGATATTGCAATGATAGCGACACTTCAGCATATATTTAAAAATTTGATATCCAAGATATCATTTAAGACAGATTTATAAAGCTCTACTTAAATAACTTGCTTAGGCTTAAGAGCTAATTAATTGTAAAATGAAACTTCAACCCTCAAAGCAGTAATTCTAAGATGCCATTGTAATCAAGAGACTGATGAATACCAACCTTTGAAGATAAAAGACACAATATCTACTAGAAAAAGAGTAAACAGTTTAATTAGAAATGTGAATTTTTCCACACAATTGGCCAATATAAAATAATGGAAAATAAGCTTACATAGACAAAAGGCACAGTACATTAAATATGGTCTGCACAAGAAATACACCGGACATAAAGCTTTAGGAGAAATTTTATCTTTAAAGAAATATCCTCAGAGTTCCCTTCGTGGCTCACTGGTTAACGAATCCGACTAAGAACTGTGAGGTTGCAGGTTTGATCCCTGGCCTCGCTCACTGGGTTAAGGATCTGGCGTTGCCATGAGCTGTGGTGTAGTCACAGACGTGGCTCGGATCCCGCGTTGCTGTGGCTGTGGCGAAGGCCGGCAGCTACAGCTCCTGTTAGACCTCTAGCCTGGGAACCTCCACATGCCGCAGGTGCTGCTCTAGACAATAAAGGCAAAAAGACAAAAAAAAAAAAAAAGGAAGTATCCTCAATTCATATTATTTCACTGCATTTTCTAAACTTTATATTAAATATGCTTTCTAATAAAATAATAAACATCTTTCATACGATTTCATGTTTACTATATGTATCAGGAGAACACTTTTGGTTTCAGTTAAGAAAATATATGACTGATGGCATGAAATATAAAGATCTTTATTGTTAAATTAACAATTATCATTAAATTTGTGTTTATCCAGCTGTTAAACAACTTATTCGAGGAACTGAGATCTTTCTATATCATCACCCTACTGTCCTAAACATATTGATTTTTCGTTTTCTTGCTGACCTTCAGTTTTACAAAATGATGGCCACTGTGCCACATGTACATTAAAGGTAGTAATAAAAGGAAAGGCATAATGCCAGCTAGACTGTGAAATGTTCTATCAATTAAGCGTAAGTTTTCTCAGAATCCCATGACCCCTTAGACTTCTGATGATAACTTATTAGTTATATCCCAGGACACATGGCCATCTTTAACTCTAGAAGGTGAGAAAGCCCCTATAGTTGCAATTAGCAAGAGAGAACTAGTTTGCAGATGAAGTTGTGCTACTTAGAGAACCTGTTTGCAAATGAAGTTGTGCTACTTAACCAGTGGGATAACCCACCAGTTGATTCATAAGAAACTGTGATGAGAAAGAACATACCAATTCTGAGAAAGGAATATCTTTAATACATTGGGATTATGTTTTTCATGTATACATAAAATATGTATCTTATGAAAATTTTACTTATGTGAATCATTGCTAAAAGTAAACATATATGGAAAACAGAAAATTCAGTTTCTGCACTGCAGGGCCATACATCGTTGCACGGAACAGCAACTCCAGTGAGGGGGCTGCCTCTGTGTACCTTTCTTGAGTTAAAAGCCAAAATGCTTTGACTTCATTGTTCAAGCAACATGTGTACTGGGTTTTGAGATTTGAAATTATCATTACTCTTCCCTTCATACAGATTCTGAATAAAGTGAAAAATAGATACATTTCAAGTTAAGATTGTTGTATCAGCTTTGTTAATGGTAAATCTGGACTGAATAATATAACCTTCATCAGGAGCTGAATTTTGGTCTTCCTCCTCCTTCTCCAGTTATAATCTACTCGTGTTCATGGAGGAAAAAAACTGTGTTAAAACTCCTTGTAGTTAAAGAGAGAGAGAAGGTTCAGGAAGAAAGGGAGACAGAGAGAGGGAGAAGGAACTCCCTGTCTTCATTAAGATATTTGCTGTCTTAGAGGTTCTGATGCATGTAAAGAGATCTTTGTTTTTTAAGCAATTCCTCAGTATGTGTGTTTTTGTTAAGAGCTTTTATCCTACCACAAATATCTACCGAGATATTTGCTTTCCAAATAACCTTGTGTCTGAGGCAGAAGTACTGGTCCTAGACTCCTCTAACCATAAGCCTCTCTTCCAGACACTGAATTGGGAACTATAGAAATGTGAACTGTGTAACATCCATGATTGCAAAGGCTGTGGCAATGGCAAATCCTTTTTTTCTGGGACAAAGATGGCAGTGGTACCAGCATAGGGATTCAGTGTTGAGTAGCAATGGTGACAGCAGTACCCAGTATTCAAAGATATTTTTAATGTAGAAAGAGTCAGTATTCTCACAGAACTGACACTGTCGCATCATTTTGGATATGATTCTGTTCACTACTGAATGGCTTTTGTAATAGCCTTATAAATTTCAGTTAGATTATGTTATCGAACCAACCAAAATCTCAGGGTCCAAAAAATAAGCATTTATTTCTGGGACTTCTACCTTAGGAACAGTCCCTACTGTTCCTATGTGGAACATGCTAAGTTTGTGAGTCAGATTTTAGAGAGAGATGGTAGAACCACGCAACGCCTCTTAAAACGTGTTTTCAGAAGTAGTGCGAAAAAAATTCCATTACATTTCATTTTCCAAAGCAAGTCACAGAACAAAGCTTGATGTCAGCGGGGTGGGGCACCATGTGCTTTTTACCTCTTCTGTGCGTTGTTTCAAAACTTGGTTCTTAAAACTGTGAACTATGCAGTATCTTTTCAGTAAAATGCTATTCTGCAAGAGTTAGTTTCTGTTGCTTGCAACCTGATTGATGAATACCTCTAGAAGTTGGGGACTAAGCTCTGACTCAGGTGCTCTGACTATAAGCAAACAGGAGTAGAGAAAGGACCTGTTATTAGGAGGAGAAAACAAGTCGGTAGAATCACTGGCAGAAAAATGTTTCCCCATTCTACAGTAGAGCACAGTGGTTGAAAACTGGACTTTGCCACCATGATTTTGTTAGGTTCTCAAGTTTTGTGCTTATTATCTCTATGACTGTCAGCAAACTATTGAGCTAAATCCCAATTTCCTTGTCTGCAGAAGGGGAATAAAGTACCCACATCCAAGGGCTGTTGTAGGGACTAAATGGATTAATATGAGGACGTAGAATAGTGTGTGAACAATGAAAACACTTGATTTCAGATATTATTTTAATTATTATTATTGTTACTCCTAGAATATGGAGAAGATTATTATTAACCCCTATTTTATGAGATGTGGTGATAGTCCAAGAAAATGCAGAAAATAGTTCTCCTTTCTAAAGTAAAATAAGAAATCAGAGCAAGATGAGATCAGTATGAGCTTCAGTAATACCTTAAATTACATCTCGCAGAAGAAGTTAATCGTGAGTTTATACTATGGAGGTGTTTGCTTATTAGCACCTCTAGTGGTTTGGAAAACCAACCAAGCAAAAACACGGCGTAGTACTCATTGTAAATTTCCACATAAATATTATGTTTAGAAATAGCCTTTGACTGGGGTAGATTTGTTGGAGAAATTATTTCACTGGACAGAACTTAGTGGCACTCTATTTTAAAAGAATGGCTGATAATACAGTGCCTCCAATCTTGGCTGAAATATTGCCTTGTCACTATATATATATGAACTTAATGGCAATACTGGTGATGAAAAAATTATATTCGGAACCTATGCACAGTCCATTGTGCTAACTGCACCTATGCATCAAGTAATGACCCTTGCATGTGGACTTAACATTGTCAGTTGGAGCTAATATATTAAATTCCATTCAACACAAATACACAGAGAGAAAATAGTAATGAAACTCAATGTCATGAGGAACACATTTGATATTTCTTTTTGCAGTTTTACAGTGGAATTTGGAATGAAGAGCTTCAGGAAGTAATGGAGAAAGGTGAATGGTAGTCAGTACTTAAAATTCCTAAATAGGAAGACAACTTCTGATTGCATATTTAAAAAAAAAGTAAAATAAAAGGAAACAATTACATGAAAGAGAAAGTATTGTATTTCTCTTTCCATTTTTCTTAACTTTCACTGAAAATAAAAAAGTTGCATTATCCAATAAAGGGAGAAAAGCTAATGATAAAATAAGTTAGGTGGTTTAAAACTGGAAGTTGCAGGACTTCCCGTCATGGTGCAGCGGAAATGAATCCGACTAGGAACCATGAGGTTGCAGTGTTCGATCCCTAGCCTTGCTCAGTGGGTTAAGGATCCGGCGTTGCTGTGAGCTGTGGTGTAGGTCGCAGTCGCGGCTCAGATCTGGCGTTGCTGTGCCTCTGGCATAGGCCGAGGGCTACAGCTCGGATTAGACCCCTAGCCTGGGAACCTCCACATGCCACAGTTGCGGCCATAAAAGGACAAAAAGACAAAAAAAAAAAAACCTGGAAGTTGCAAATATATGAGAAGTACAAATGTAACAAATTTATTCAAACACAGCACATAGCTATTATTATAAATTATTAGCTAGACAGCTAAATGAACTGTTGATTATGCAGTATGTGTAATTTTAGAAAAGTAATATGAGAAATAACATTTGTATTTTTCTAACTTCTTGGAAATTTCAGCTATTGTAAATTAGTTTTTTTTTTGAGTTAGCTTCTTACGTTTTTAAGAGGAAAAGATACAAAGCAAACACACGCATTTATATATTTCAGGATAGTTCACAAATATGTAATTATCTTGCATTAGTGTATTTTATTATAAAAACTCAAATGGTTAAAAAAACAGTCTTAAATCATGCTGACTTTCCAAGGGACTACATTTATGAAAATATCCCAGTGCAAGTTGTCTTTGATGGCAAAGGGGTAGCAATGACAACACAGCTTTTATAAGCCAAAGAGCATATATAACATGCTATATATTGTTAATATGTACGTGGCTGGTAAAAAGTTCTCTGGCTGTTTTGAAATATTCATGAAATGCAAGTCTTTTCCAATTAAAAACTAAGGACAAAATGTAATATTTGACAGAGAATATAAGTAATAAGAAAGGGGATAGAAAAGTGAAATTATGTATTGCTTAAATTAATATAAATAAGGCACATTCCTAGATGCTTTAAATGTGTTAAATCATCCACACAAAACTCCTATGGGAGAAGTAAAGAACCCTACTTTTGCAGCTGTGGGGACTCATGTTCAGAAAGATAAAGTAATTTTCCCAATGCTGCATGATTGGCAAAGGGCAAAGCTAGACTAGAATGTATGTGTCACTGTACATGGAATTAGGACTTTAAAACTAATGACAAAAGGAAAGAGGCAAAATAAAACAAAATAAATGAAAAAATCTAGCTGTACAGACTGTATGAGAGACAAAACAATATCAGATAAAATAGATATTCCACAGATATGTGCTCTAATTAAAGAAAAGGAAAGACAAGTAGACAGGTGAACTAGTTCTTCCCAAAATACCTGCATTTGCATTATATGCATGCAGTCCAGTTGTGTGGTAAATCAGTCATCATAGTTCATTTATTTCGATGAATAAGTAGTATCTAGATGTATGGCTACACTTAAAACTTAAAAGTTAGAAAAGGCAAAGATTAATGAAAGCACATTTTATATTTCAAAATGCAGTTAAATTTATTGCAATAGCTTAGTTGAAGTATAATTAATATACAAAGAACTGTACATATTTAACATGTACAATTTGATGGTTTTAGTCACATGTAAATATGATATACCATCACCATAATCAAGGCAACAGGTATATGCAACACTTACCAAAGTTGGAGGGAGTGAGGAGTAAGGACATTTAACATGAGATCTAACCATCCCCTTAGCAAATTTTGAAATGTATAATACATATTGTTAATTATAGGTGCTGTGTTATACAGATCTCCAAATCTTTCAGCTGGCATAACTGAAACTTTATAACAATTCCCCATTTTCCCCATCCCCAGCCCCTGACAACCACTATTATATTATCTGCTTCTGTGAATTTGATTGTTTCAGATGCCTCAGCTAAGTGGAATCATACAATATTTAAAATATAACGTTTTACATATTAATTCTTGGTTACAGAGAATACCAGTTTTCCTGAATGACTTGTTTTCAGAGTTGCAGGAAAACAATTTACTCATATCCAGCCCAATATTTACCATTTTCAAAGTTTATAAATGGTTAAAAACTATAGTAAAATATACTTGAATTCATGGAGCATGCAGTCATATACCTTCAAGATCATATTCTTCAATAAGCACATTATTTTTTAAATTTTACAAGTGACACGTGATCTCTTCTTGCGAAAGCATCAAATAATACAGGCCAAGCAAAGGTACCGATTACTGTTCATTCTCAGTGGCAATGACTGCTATTTACTATTATTGTTTTAGTGTATGTCTTTCAGAACACTATGTTCATTATATGTGACGTATGCATGTATATGCGGTGTTTGTGTATGTGCCTATATATACACATGTGTATTTATGCACATGGTTATATTTATATGAACATGCACATATATATGTATGCATACATACGGTTTTTGCTTTGAGTTTTTGAGAGTGGAAATAAAATCATATTGTACATATTTTCCATCAACCTTTCACTCAGGAGGGAAATTTTCCATACCAATTATATAGATCTATCTTCCTCTTTCTAACTTTCTAACTGCATTGTTTCAATTATTAGAGGTTTACACCATTACAAAACACTACAGGGACTATTTCTGTGATGATTCTTCTATAGATTAAATTTTTGAAAGTGGAATTATTTGTTATGCACCTACCCAGTTATGCTTCAAAATAAAATAGGTACACTGAAACCAATAATGAATGTGAATACCTGCTTACTCTAAAATTTAACAATGTATATATTAGCATCTGTTTAAAATTTCTAATTTTGTTGAGGAAAAGTATGTATCAACCTATTAATTTGCAACATACTATTTACTTGTGAAGTTGATTTTATTTTCATATTGTATTGGCTAGATGGTATTTGTTTTTCTGTAAAATAGTTCTTAATATTATTTGACCACATAAAATTAGAGTTTTTCTTTTTTTAACGGTTTGTGGTTAATATTATTAAATTTAGTATTAAATAAATATTATTATCTTTCTCTTAGAATTGAGAATATTTTTCTCCCATACCATCACTTGTCTTTTAACTTTGTGTATGTTGTTTAAATGTCTTATTTTTTGATGAAGTAGTAATGAATTGAGTTTTACTTTGCCCTCTATACTTGCAAAGTTAACAGCAAATATGCTTTTTCCTTAAGTCTATTTCAGATGTTCCTAGTCCTTATGAATGTCCAAATATATCTATATTAATTAATGACTCACCAGTTTGGCAGATCAATCAATGGAAAATTTATGTTGTAGAAATAGCTAAAAGATGGCATAAATATAAGTACTTTAAAACTCTAGTCAAATCATTTGATAGTTTCATCCTGCTAAAGCTTTATCTTTGTGTGTGATTTCCAAGCTAACTACCTCGGAGAGGCAACATTGATAACGGAAGATTCTGAATCTCCAGCTGCTAAGAACCACTCAGTTACCTTCTTATGATCAAAGTGTCTCTACAATTTCCTTTTCAGTAAGAGGCTATAAAAATAACCTTTTTTAACTTGACTAAACAGGTGGCAGGATAAGTGAAAATGCAGTCGTGAAAGTACACCCATATCAAATGAAGAGGATGGGCAAGGAAAAGAGTTTATTTTGTAATCTCCTTGTATTGTTTTAGATTCTATTTCCAGGTTAACTTAACCTTCATAAATCACTGTTTTTCCTGCTACTCACACTAAAATTCTAAGGGTTCTCTGTTGCCTAAGAGAAACTGCAGGACACATTGAGATTCTGCATCATCTGGTCTTACTCTGTCCCACATTCCTCCTTTTCCTTCCCTTTCCTCCCCTTTCCCTTCCTTTCTTTTCTTTCTGCCAATTCCAGGCCAGGGACTGAACCTAAGGTGCGACCTGGTAGCAACTCTGGAGCCTTAATCTACTGCACCACACAGGGATTTCCTCACATTACTTCTTGTTCCTCTCTCCCTCTTAATTTAACAATGAATCTTGCCCTCCAGCTAAGCTTGAAACCTGATTCTGCTTGGACTGGTCATTTATATATTCAACTCTAAGATTTAGAACAAAGAGGTTGAACCAACATCTCATAATTGCTGAGACTCAGATTTTATATTAAAGGCATTGAGGGGATACTGAAGAGTTCACCCTATCTCATCGAGAGGAGGAATATAAATCTTAAAAAGCTAATATTTTTGCCTTATATTTCTTTTGACTCTTTTATCAGTCAGTGAATAAAACACAAATAGCTGACTAAATAGGATAGGCTCAATAGTTAACAATATAAAACATTTTTATTTTTATTTGATATCTGTGTTCCAAGTCAGAAAAGATAAAATACAAACAGAAACTTTTGAGTGTTTTCCTCAGCATATTCTTCTTTCTGGGCATTTGCATTTCAGTTATAAAAAATGAGATTCTAATCTATAATTTATTGAATGGTAGCATAATTTAGCAAACAAAAATTTCATTGACAATAATGAAAGCTGAAGTTTCTTTAATCTCAATATGTTAACATATTCAATAGTTTTCTTAGTTTTTCATATTAAAAATTCTAACCATATAGATAGAAAATGGAATACAATAGCTTATTTAGATTAATTAAATTTTACTGTCATTATTCATGAGTATATAATGAATTTTCTCTATACTATTAGAATCCTCATTTAAATGAATTATGTCAAGGAATGCATCTCTGTGTGCACATTAAATGCTCTATAAATATCTAGGAAAACCTCGTATTTATATTTCATTTTACTAAGAATTGAAGTACACAGGAGTTCCCATCATGGCTCAGCGAGCTACAAGCCCACTAGTATCCACTGAGGATGTGGGTTTGATCCCTGGCCTCACTCAGTGGGTTAAGGATCCAACTTTGCCATGAGCTGTGGGGTGGGTTGCAGACACGAGTTAGGTACTGCATTGCTCTGGCTATGGTGCAGCTCCAATTCAACCCCTAGCCTGGGAATTTCCATATGCCGCAGGTTCAGCCCTAAAAAGCAAAAAAAAAAAAAGGAAAGAAAGAAAAGAAAAAGAACTGAAGTACACACTTTGAATGCATGGAGTACTGTTAATTGTTTTCTATTTCTGCCTTTCGATTATGGCAGTCATTTGGGCTTCTAAACTCGGTTTAATTTCTGTGACACCTCCAAATGAAATTTGAGGCTGAAAAAAATAGAAATAGAAGTCTGGACACATGTATGTAATTTTATATAGACTCTTAGAGTTAAGTATATTGAGAAGACAAGAAACAAGATTTGGAGAAAATTAAAAATTATAGCCAGCACTAAGGTAATAAGATAAGTATATAAAATACACAGATGGCCAAATCTATTTAATTTTCCCTTTGGTCATGTATTATAGTTAAAATATAGTGGTATCAGCTTCGGAATATACATATATTACATATATATGATATATACATATATCAGCCTTGGGATATATATGTACACATATATCTATATCTATATCTATATCGCAAAAGAATAGGTATGTTGTCCCTTATTCTTCTCTTTAAATTTTATAATTCAGTTGGAATTACACTAAACCTATGAGTAAATTTGAAAAATGAATTACCTCTTCTGCAATAAGTTGTCTTCACAATGATCTAAATCTACTTTTGATCTCAATCAGATAAGAACACAACATAGATCTCTTCAATATTCAAAGTCAATAAGTTTACCTTCCACTCTTCTTTGCTAAAGAAATTATTTGAAGTTAAATTCTCAAAATAAGAGTGCTGGAGGAGTCATTACCAAGGAAATTATGGGAAGATTCACAGAAGAAAGGCATGTGAGCTAAGCCAGGTTGGGTATGGAAAATTAGCCTTGGAAGAATGGAGAAGTAAGATGTGTACATTCTAGGCCAGGGGATTAGTGTGTAAACTTCAAGATTATAGCTTCAGCTGACACATACGGTATAAGGTGAAATCAAAGGAGACGAGGCTCTGGACACCAGTTTCAGCCACATTGTGAAGGACCTTACATGCTGTACTAAGGAGATTCAATTTTATCCTATGGATAATGAAATCAATTAGCAAATAAACACATGCATTTAAGAAGATGGTATGTACTAGAAATGAGGCAAGGAACTCTTAAGTAAGAAATTGAGTAGTTAATACAAATGACAGATACCTAGTCCAACATAAGATACAGGAATCAGAGAAATACAGATAGTTCAGATACATAGCTTGATACCAACTTCTAGGCACTCAGAGAATTAAGAAACTATGGTGATTGGCAGTGTATATTTGCATGGACCTTTGAGGATCTGAGTAGATTAGTTCTCTTCCTTTGAGTAGGATCTGATATAAGAAAAGAAATGAATGTCTTAAGGGTCTGAGAAATTAAATCATTCAAGTAGTGTAAAACTGGAAGAACCAGAAGTTACAAAATATTATTGTCTCATAATTTTACTCAAACCAAGAAAATACATATGCCTTCCTATGATTAAAATTTTTCTCCTTTCTTCTTTGCTAAATTACATCTTAAAGTCAAAATTACTTCCTCTCTCTCCGATTTTGCTTTTTTTATTGAAGTAGTGTTTCTTCCTGATTGGCTGTCAAAATTACTTCCTCTCTCTCCGATTTTGTTTCTTTTTTACTGAAGTAGTGTTTCTCCGTGATTGGCTGTTAAACAGTATTTAGACATTAAAAACAAGAGCCATAGTTAAATATTAATAAATAGCTCACTAACATCAAAAGTGTCATTTTAGTGCATAAAAGTAGATGAATTTCAAGTAGATGAATTTTAGATTTAGAATTCATGCATAGTATTTTCCCACAAAACAAACAGTTTCTCAGTCATGAAGACAACTATCTACACAAACATGTACAATAAGCATGACATAGTCAAGGTTGCTCATCCTTTGATTTTCAATAGCCCTGATGCAAATATTGTTTTGTGTTCATTCACTTATTCTCAGTATTTGGTTTATCTTTCCTATTCAAAACAGAAAGTTAACAAGGATGACAGCACAGATGGTATCATTTTCTTCTTCACGAGTTAAAGTCATAAGCCTTATAAAAGACTGTCACATGCATCCTCTCACCTGTCTGGTCCCGTCTGTGCCCCCATCTGCACAGAGCTAATCTGATGACTTGTACTTCCTTGACCTCTTGAAAACCATACTTTCAGGATTGGTTTGGAGAGGAAACAAATTATAGATTTAGTTTGTAATTTTAAGTGTATAGATATTATATTAGCAAATCAGTTTTATGTTACAAGATGGTATGCTATACGCTGTTTAACTTAAAATTCAAAAACCTTTAACTTTCAGAGTTAGTGGCTACTTCAGCATAAGTCTTATGCTCCTTTTAAGTCAACAGATATTACCTTTTTTTCCCTCAGCTTAATCAAGATTTAATGGACCCATAACATTGTATAAGTTTAAGGTATACAACCTGTTGATTTGATACAGTTTTATATTGCAGTACAATTACAACTGTACTGTTAGCTAACACCTCCAGCACATCACATAATTACCATTTCCTTTTTTCTGGGGAGAATATATTTAAGATCTACTCTCTTGACAATTTTCAAGTTATATAATATAGTATCATTAACTATAATCATCAAGCTGTGCGTTAAATACTCAGAACCTGTCTTCAAACTGGCAGTTGTACTCTGACCAAAATCTCTCCCATTTTTCCACCCCCACAGCATTTTGTAATGATCATTCCATACTTTTTCTATTATTTGGCTATTTAACTTCCACTCATAACTGATATCATGCAGTGTCTTTCCCTTAGAGAGAAAGAGAGATACCTACCACATCTTCTTCACTATCAAGCTAAGAATATAAGAACCAAACCAATAAGGCACTATTTGAAGTGAAAACAATCTTCTTTTTCCGTATCCTGTTGAGTAAATGCAGATACTATTACATCAATGTCAATTCTATCCTTCCAGGTGGGCACTGTTCATATGTCATATTTCTTCAAAAATGTGCTATAATTCAATATTTCTGGTGATTTCAAAGAGTTGTGCATTTTCTCCCAGCTCAGTAGTCTTTTATCATTTAGCTCTGAAGTAGGCTGCTCTTCTGTTCTGTTCCTAACTTTGGTCACACGTTCCTCCCTTTCCAAAAATGCCAGTCTTTTCGCATATCCTTTAAGTCATGTCTTTAAATATATGCAGGTCCTCCTTGGTCCTGATGGTAAAAGAAATAAAAGTAAATAAATAAAACAACCTTCACTAGAACCCAATGATGGTTTTGATTTTATTTCCTCCATTATTTCAAATAATGGATTTATTTCAAAAGGTTTTTCTGCTAATGGTAACCTCTAGATAGTTCTAATTCATTGTCTTTCTCTTGTCTTTCATTCAGACTGCTATATTTACCACTCAACTTAAATTATTTATTTCAGGTTCAAGCATGTTAATCAGGTCACCTGACAGGTCCAAATTATAACAGATATAATTACTCACACACAACCTCTGTTAAGCCAGAGTTCTAGGCTATGCTTTATCAATTTTGACAATTGATTGGATTGTGATGAGGAAACTAACCCAGTTGAAGATTATTTTTAGGCTAAGTAGAATCTAACCAATCAGGTTTCTAGAAACAAAGAGCCAACCTATTCATGAATTTTTATAATTATAGTTGTGATTGAGGCTATAGGAAAGACCATAAAGTAGTAGATATAGTGGAAATTGGTTTTGCCACCATTCACCTCAGAAGAGTTTTATTTTGCAGCAAATGAGACGGTCTCTGACCTCAAAAAAGGAGAAAATTTAGGAGTTCCCTTGGTGGCACAGCAGAAACAAATCCCACTAGTATCCATGAGGATGTGGGTTTGATCCCTGGTCTTACTCAGTGGGTTAAGAATCCAGCATTGCCGTGAGCTGTGGTGTAGGTCACAGATGCAGCTTGGATCCTGAGTTGCTGTGACTGTGGCATAGGCTGGTAGTTGTAGTTCCGATTCGACTCTTGGCCTGGGAACCTCCATGTGCTGCGGATGTGACCTTAAAAAGCAAAAAAAAAGAAAAAAAAATTAGATAACTTTTAATAACATTACTGAGTTTTTATATTGATTGTTTTTATAGTTACCTTCTATTTATCATAATTTAAATTGTGTTCTATTCATAGTTAGAATGTCCTTTCTTTAAAGCTTATTTAAGGAGCACACTTTCAGGCTTAGAATGATTAAAATTTATTATAGGAATAGAAATAAGATCCTTCCTGCAAAATGGAAATAGGTCAGGAAGTAACCCAACTCAGTACATGCGCCTATCCCCATGTACAGCTGCAGCAGAGAGGTGGCCAGGCTCTTTAGCAGCTGTAACCAGGACAGTGGTAATGAATGCCAAATGCTACAACAGACCATTTCAAACTATAGATTCACTTGTAAAGAGAAAATATAATCAGCAGTGATCACCTTGATATTTGGAGATGGGTTCCTTTCCCCATATCGTCAAGGTTGGATTAGTTTCAGCAGTTTGCACCACCCAATACTCTGCTCCAAGCAAAGTGGTAATGTCATCTGTGTGGGGGACAGAGAACTCAGAAGGCTGATTGACAACGATCCGTGGATTCATTCTTAAGTGCAGTTGAGAATCTCTGGGAAAACGTTAAGGTGGTAGTTTATTCTTTTTTACTATAGAAACATATATGCAAAAGAAGAAAAAATTATAATAATATAAAACCCCGTGTACCCATTGCCCAGCATCAACAGTTAACATTTTATTTTATTTTATTTATTTATTTTTTTTTTGTCTTTTTGCCTTATCTAGGGCAGCACCCAAGGCATATGGAGGTTCCCAGGCTAGGGGTCTAACAGGAGCTGTAGCTGCTGGCCTTTGCCACAGCCACAGCAATGCAGGATCCGAGCCGCGTCTGCAACCTACACCACAGCTCATGGCAACGCCGGATCCTTAACCCACTGAGCAAGGCCAGAGATCGAACCCGCGACCTCACGGTTCCTAGTGGATTCATTAACCACTGAGCCACGAAGGGAACTCCAACAGTTAATATTTTAAAGTTTTCTTTTTTCCTTTTTTTTTTGTGAAAGTTTTACCTGGCTTTTTTTTTTCTGTAACTTCACTTTTTTAGAGCATTTGTAGGTTCAGAGCAAAACTGAGGGGAAAGTAGAGAGATTTCTCATATATTCTCTGCCATCCCCACACATGCATTGCCTCCCCCATTATCAATATCCCCAACTGGAATTATACATTTGTTACACTTGCTGGAACTGCTATACACATCATAATCCCTTCAACTCCATAATTTATGTTACCATTCAGTCATGCTGTTATACATCCTCTGGGTTTGAGCAAATGTATAATGACATGTATCCACTGATATGATATCATACAGAGTATTTACACTGCCCCCAAAATCCTCTGTGCTCCACCTACATATGGCCCCACAGCTCAGTCCCTAGCAACCACTGATGTTTTTACTTTGATTTTCTGTAGTTTGAAAATCATGATGTACGGGCTTTTTGGTTTTAGTTTTTGTTTTTATTTTTGTTCTGCTTCTCTTCTGATTGGTGTTCTCTATGCCTCCTGGATCTGTGGTTTGGTGTCTGACACTGGAAATTCTTAGTCATCATTGTTTCAACTATCCCTTTTCTTCCTTTCTATCCTTTTCTTTCTGGTATTGCCATCATGTGTATCTTTTGTAGTTAACCCACAGAACATAGACTTTTTTTTTCTTTCTTTCAGTCTTTGTTCTCTATTAGTTTGGTTTTTGAAGTTTATATTAGCAGATCTTCTAGGGTACAGATTTTCTTCACAAGTGCTCTTTACTAACAAGCCCACCCATACTAATGAGCATTCTTCATTTCTCTCACAGCATTTTTCATCTCTGGAATTTCATCTTGGTTCGTTAAGATTTCCATCTTTCTGCTTACATTGCCCATCTTTTCTTACGTCTTCTCTTTATCCATTACAGCTCTTAGCATGTTAATCATACTTGTTTTAAATTACCATCTGAAAATTCCTACATTCCTGTCATGTCTGGTTCTGATGCCTTCTCTCTGTCTTCAAATTGCTTTTTGCCTTTTGGAACACCTGGTAATTTTTTTCTTGATAGCCAAACATGATGTACTGAGTAAAAGAAAGTGCTATAAATGGATCTTTAAGGTGTAAGGGAGGAGGGAGTGTTCTATAGTCGTATGATAAGGTCTCAGTTGTCTAATAAGTCTAATTTCATTAAATTCTGAACCTCATAAGTTTTTCTCAGTTTTTCTTCCCCCTAACAGGATGAGAATAGTGGGTTGCATTTAAATATTCCTCTTCTTTTTAGTTGGTGAGGCCTGGCTAGATTTCGGTATTTCTATTCCCCAGGTCAGTATAGCACTGATAATAGGTTTTAGGCTTTGGGTAACTAGTTTCTCCTGAGGTCAGGCCTTGTTACAAAGAGTGCCATCGTATATATTTCAGAACAGTTCCTTTACCCTTCCCCTGCTGAAAGCAGGAAGGTATCTACTCCGATACTTACCGTGAGAATTGAGTGGAGCTCTCCTAAAGATAAACCACACCGTTTTGTGGGCACCAACTGCTTCCAAACCCTCAGTCGTGACTGGGTTCTCCTGGAGTTTTTAACTCTGATTTGTCCACACTCAGCCTCCAGCAATTCATCAATACAGTTCGGGTTTTCCTACCGAGGCAGTGGTTCCGAAGGCGATTTCTGCTTATGAGTCTACTCTTACAAATAAACCTTGACTCCCTGTATTTGCCTGTCTCTCTAATCATGGGGGCAGTGTTTTCTACAGTCCTTTCCTCTCTCATAAATTCAAGAAGAGTTGTTGATTTTTCAGCCTTTTCAGCCTTTTGCTTATTGTTAAGCCGAAATGGTTAGTACCAAGGTCCATAAATATGGAACTGGAAATGCAGTCTCTACTTCTTTGTTTGTTTATTTTGCTTTTAATCAAAGTTGCAATTGGTTATGATTGGGATTGACTAGTATATTCAAGTATTTTCAGCTGTGGTTGGCAGAATTCTAAAGCTGCTCACCCAAGCTCCTGGCCTTGGTTATTCAATTACACTCTAACGTAGGTAACTGCTATGGAGGGGACTTCCAAGATTCAATTATGATAAAAATATTATCTTGGATTATATGAGCAGGCCCAGTCTAATCACCTGAGCCCTTAAAAGCAAAAGTGTTTCTCAGGTTAGGATCGGAAAGAGGAGGTAACAGAGGAGATGAGTGAGGAGGGGAAGTCAGTAATACAAGAGCATGAAAAGGACTTTGTTGCAAACTGTGAAGACAGAAGTGTCCTCTAAAGCTAATAATGACCCCCAGGCAAAAGCCAGCAAGTAAAGGCTGGGGCCTTAGTTTAACAACCAAATGGAACTGAGGTCTGCCAAGAACCTGGATGAGTTTACAAGTAGACCTGTAGTTCATCCACAGAGACTCCAGGAACGAATGCAGCCCTGCTGGCAATTAGATTTCCGACTTGTGAAATCTACTTGAAGAGAACTTGAGATAGGCTGGGACCTGGGACCCTTTGCTGCAGTGGCTGCAGTGCTTGCACCTGGACAAACATCTCCTCGAGCAACAACATACAAATAAACCAGAAGGTACTAAAAATAACTGCATGCATGGGCAGTTGGGACAAATTATGGGCAAGAAGACCCAAAAAACATAAAAACCCAACTACTACTTCTGAATAGCAGAGAGCAAAAGCAGGGTACTACGCTTGCCCACCACACACATCACCAACAAAGGGGTGGGCGGACACCTAAGTCACCCCTCTGGCGTCACCCCTGGACCCTACCTACCATTACCGCGTATGAGGAACCAGCTTGCCCCCCTCCTCAAGCAAAGAAGCAAGCAAGGGAACCTGTTGTTTTGTTATCACTCCCCCTTCCTCTAGCAGGGGCCCAAATAAAGCCTTGCCTGAATTTTCTTGTTTGGCCTCTTATCAATTTCTATGGATTAAGGAAGGCCAAGAACCTAGGCCCATAATAAACTGAGCCACACTGTACTTGGACGTCTAATCTACAGAACTATGAGATAATAAATATGTGTCCTTTTAAGCCACTAAATTTATTATGACAGCAATAGAAATTTAATACATTAGATTTATTCCTTTTTTTTATAATTTCCCCATCAGCCTTTCACCAAATGCTTTTAGTATTCACTATTGATCATTGCCTAGATCCATTATTTCATTAGAATACTGCAAAATAGTAGTGTAAAATTATTATTATTATTCCTCCTATACTTATTGCCTGTAATTTTGTTATGAAGAAGACATTCTCTCATTAACTCTTGGTTATCCAACAATATAAACATAACAAAACCAACATCCTCTCTTTTACTTTAACCACTTTTTAAAATAATGAGTTAGTGTCTTGGTGCTTAAAATTCATTTGAGTATCATTATGAATTCTAGATTTCTATGTATCTGATGTGTTTTAGTCTACTGATTTCAAAATGTTCCCATCTTTGTCAGTCTTCTGTCTCTTGCTTCCTTTGACATGATTCAGTTGTTTTATATGTCATCCTTTCTTTCCAGTACAGCAATACAATCACAAGTTTACTTTGCATATTTTCTTCTCCAGGCCTAGAATCAAATGCATTTTTTCCCCTAAGAAATCATGTATTTATTTTTTTTGTAGAAAGTGGTATTTAGAGATTATCAGCTGCATTATAGTGAGCTCACTGCAACTGAGTTGTTATTGCTTCTTGGACTTAAAGTTGCACAAAGCAAATAAAGGTATTCTGTTGAAAAAAAATGAGTTCCTAGTGATATTTCTACTTGAAGTATAAGATTACAGATGTTCTACTTGTTTCTTTCCTTATTTTGCCATATGAGAGGGTCATATATATAGATATCAGGACGCTATAATCCCAGGAAAGTTAACATATATAAATTTCTTGTATACTTTTTACCTAACAAACCCTATTCTCAACTCTTAAATTTACTCTCTGTGAGAAAAGTGTGGAAAAGGAATTCCCATGAGCCAACAATGAAGTGTGTGCTTCTTGTTTGTTAGTAAGCATGAGTTTAGTTGTAATATCCTGTTCATTTGAATCCCTAAATTAGGAAGGGCCCAGGCTAGGGATGCTACCTAAGTGTAAATCAGTAATTCATTTTCACTCAGCGGTGGTCAGAAAACTTCTTAGTAGGTGCTTATAAAAGAATTTGGAAGCCAAACATCAAAAGTTCTCTCCAGTGATTTATATATAGACCTTAACGTATAATCTGCTTTGCCTTATCCCACATAAGGAACAAAAATTGGATAAGAGGTAGTAAGTGTAAAAAACTGTTCTCTCTTTTCTGTGTTCAGTAGGCATATTGCAGGTGCCCTTTCAAACCAAGTAAGAAACAATATGAAAAACTGAAGGTGGTTCCATTTGTCTAGCCAATAAGTCCAAGTTTTGCGAGGAAAAAAACTCACAGAATAGATATTATGCAAAGGTCACCTACAAATACACAAGTATAAGTTATAAAATGAGTAGATGGGCTCAATCTTGGGATAATTCTGTGATATTCTGCTTCAGTGAGAAATGAAATTTTCAGGCTTTTGTATGGTGCACACAAAATAAGTAAAACGTCCATTAGATGGGAAAGCATCTAAATGTCAAGAGGCTTTGTTACTCTGCTTTCCATGTTGAGTAGGGAAATCATAATGTTAAACACTACTCTCCATCATGCCACAGAACCTCAGATGCAAAGACAATTTATAAGATGCATGTAAAGCAGAAAAGTTGGATTCATATGAGTTGGCAGTGAGAAAGGTTTTCTTCAACTGAATGCTTATAAGTATCTTCAGAGATAGATGGTAAAGGCAGAAGTTGAAGAGTGATCTTTTAAAAATACTTGTGTTGAATAAAGTGTTATTGGAAGCTTTTCTTTTACTCAAAACTATTTTCCATGATGACATTATATATTGAATAGAACAAATTACCTAAAAACATAAAAATAAAAATACATCTAAAGTGGCCAATAACAAGATGAGGATGGTGGTAAGAGGGGAGACTGATAAAGCTATCTTCCAAAGAAAGGTTGCGATATTTAATAATTTTTGTTAGTACAATTTAACTTGAAATGTATTGATTAAATGTAAACATGAGTAAATACTAAAATGCAATCTATAGCTTTTAAACTAATAGAGAAGTATAAATGGTAATCATCAATGTCTGTATCAATTAAAAGAAGTCAGAAAAGGGGAAGAAGCAAAGAAGAGGAGCTAGGAATAGATAACATAAAATAAGATCATTTAAAGCAAAATAAGATTGGAGTTCCTGCTGTGGTACAGTGGGTTTTGAATCCAACTGTAGCGGCTGGAGTCTCTGTGGAGGTATTGGTTCGATCCCTGAGCCAGCACGCAGTGGGTTAAAGGATCTGACGTTGCCGTAGGTTGTAGTTGTGGCTCAGATTCAATCCCTGGCTCAGAACCTTCCATATGCTGCAGGTATAGCTATAAGAAAATAAATCAATAAAATGTAATTTTAAGATATAAATAAATAATAAAATGAAACAAAGTAAGATCATCAAAAGCAAACTGAACAAAGATATGAAAAATATATGCTACCTAAATATTAAACAGAAGAAAATTGTTATTAGCAATATTGACATTGCATAAAATAGAATTAGTTAGAAAGCATTAATAGAGATGAATATTAGCATTATGTAATAAAAGAAACAAATAAGAATATATTAAAATAATTTATGGACATCTTCCAGGAATATGCAGAGTAAAACCTATTGAGATTTATGTGGAGATACTTGAAACCTACTAATCATAGTGGGAAATCTTTAAAATACTGTATCAGAAAATTGTGATCAAGCAAGGCGATAGAAGACTTTGAAAACAAAACTAATAATATTTCTGGGTATTGCAATCAACAAGTAGAGGCAGTACACTATTATCAAGTACATATTAAACTATTAAAAATTTTGATTATATGCTAGGTCATTCTTAAGCCTCAACATATTTCAAAGAATGGACATCATACAGTCGATGTTGTTTAACCACAAAAAAAAAGTTAAAAAAATCAAATTCCCCACTACATTTTGTACTTTTTTTTGTATGTAAGAAAGAATAGAGATCGTATTAAGCCATCATTTCTGAAAGCTGAAAAAGTTAGTTTGACCTAATGCCGTTGGAAAGGCAATAGAAACAATAAATTGTGCTGCCAAGGGAAAATCAAACATTTTCTAAAATAAACCAAGGTTTAGGTTGCAAATGCCTTCGTGGTTTTCAATATCAACACTGGGTAATCACAGTAAAGAATTATATAAAGTGCTTTATCCCCAGGTTGAAACTATTGCTGAGTAGAGCTATTTAAAAAGGGAGGGAATAAACTGTTTTCTCTCTTGGTTGCATTAGTCTTTCTATACCATGATTAAGAAATTAGAACCTTGTTTGAACTGTGGATTAAAAAATCCTAGGAGAATTCTGATTCTCCTCAAAATTGATGTTGTCTTTAATCTTTTCCTTCACCATTAAAAATGTTTTTGCTTTTTATGACATTGGAGAATACTTCTGCTTATTGTATAACATATGAATAACCTTGAAATCCCATGGCATAAAAGGCTCTCACTGTATTAGAAGAAAATATGAAATACCAGGAGTAATACAATATGAAAAATTGAGAAGAGAATGAAGGAAACAGTAAGAGGAAATCTGATTCTCTCTCTGATAGGAAAAAGAAACAGTCAGACAGATAAATGGCAATCAGAGAATGCATATTAGGAGAATTTTTGTCCTCAGGGTAGAAAAAAAAATTCTGAAGTTTTGAAAAGCAGAAGTCTTCCTACTGCTAATTATGTATGGTTGCACTTTCTTAGTTAGAAGTGACAACATACTTACTTGCAGAGATGACTGGGAGCTGCTTTTCTGACTGTGAATAGAAAAGCTTATTTTCTGCTCCCTCCACTGAACCAATTATACTTTTAACATCAACTCCCCACAGAGACAGCTAATACATGACAACCTTTCTTGGTCAAGCGTGCCTTATTTAAACAGAAGTTTCTCTGGAGAGTTTAAATAGTTTGGCGTGGAAATAAATTAACCAGTGACAGCTCTGTTTCATTTAGAAAGAGCATTAAAAAATGAAAGAAGCATGCATACAGCTATGAATTTAATAGTTAATTCCTCCAAGAGGTATCATTTTAAGCTCCCATTGAAAATGTAATGAACAGACATCTTAATAAAAAGTAGCAGATAATTGAACACTAATAATCAAAAATTATTATACACCTCTGAGGTAAATTAGATAACTGCTTGGTCCTAAAAACAATAATTCTTAGGCTGAGAACTGCAATTTTAGTTCTCAGTGAGATAATATAATAAGCTGAATATTAGTCTAAGAATAAAAATATGTATTCCCCATTTCACATTACCAGAAGCAATTTAGGAATGATCTCATTTAATATTTGAAAAGCAATATGGCATCACAAAATTGGAATGATTGAAAGAGTAATATTATCTTCTCCAAGAAGAAAAGAAGGTCTAATCATTTAGGGAATGTTTCCTAAATGAATCTCTAAACATTTACAGATACTGAGTAATAGAAATACGTGTAGCCAAATCAGTTGGAAGAAGAATGCATATTCTGTCCCTCTGCTTATAGATTCACAATGTTCAGAATCATATGAATGGCATTAAGAAATTCTGTGAAGTAAAGAAACTTTGCCTAAAGAAATTCAAGCTTACTGAAAATGGAATAAGCAACACTTTATCTATTTCTCTCTTCATTTCTTTCTCGTTGCCCTCCCTCTCTTTTTTTTTCCATTTTGAGAGAAGAGGAGTGGTAGGTTCCTAAAGATCCATTTCTATTTTCAGAATACAGTTTAGAAAAACTGATGTGAGGATTTGGCATTCATGTCTAGACAGACATTTATTTGGTTATTCGAGTACATACATCACTTGAGAAACTATTTTATTTTGGCTCATGAGAATATATCTTTAGATTTTCTTAAATATGTGTTTTACTTATTTCCCTTTCTTAATAAACTCTTGGTACTTAAAAAAAGCTGTACTTGGAAATGAAATGGATAATAAGTTCGTGTTAGTAAGAATTTGAGTGGAACTTAGCAATTATCTACTCCCAATTTTCATTCATAGATGTGGCATTGCACCTAGTTATAAATATGTTTGTAGTTCCACATAAGTTTTGGATGTTATAATGTCTTCATCTTCAAGATTCTTGGTTCTTAAATGTTTAAGATATTTCTAATAAAACATATTAGAAATGTTTAAAACATTTCTAATAAAACATATCATAACCCATTAACAGATGATAAACCTTTCAAACATATGCTATTAATATGGTGAAATCAATCTATCATAAATGGCAGGGGAATATTTGTAACTTTTAACTATTAGAAGACAGCAACTGATTTATCCCATGTAAATCTTTGAAAAGTATCCTTTGCTTTTGTTGCTTGTTTGTATGTCTGTCTATTTATCTTTTTAGGGCTGCACCCACAGCATATGAAGTTACCCAGGCTAGGGGTCCAATCAGAGCTACAGCCGCCGGCCTACACCAGAGCCACAGCAATGCAGGATCCAAACCATGTCTGTGACCTACACCACAGCTCACAGCAATGCTGGATCCTTAACCCCCTGGGCAAGGCCAGGGATTGAACCTGCATCCTCAGGGATGCCACTCAGATTCCTTAACGCGTTAACCACTGAGCCATGAAGGGATCTCCACAAAAGGTATTCCTTTTTTTTTGTTTGTGTTTTGTACAACAATCATCACAACCAAATTTTATAGCATTTCCATCCCAACCCTCAGTGCATCCTCCCACCCCCCAACCTGTCTCATTTAGAAATCATAAGTTTTTCAAAGTCTGTGAGTCAGTATTTGTTCTGCAAAGAAGTTCATTGTGTCCTATTTTTAGATTCCACAAGTAAGTAATAGCATTTGATGTTGGTATCTCATTCTCTGACTGACTTCACTTAGCATGATAATTTCTAGGTCCACCCATGTTGCTGCAAATGCTGCTATTTCTTTCCTTTAAATGGCCGAGTAATATTCCATTGTGTATATGTAACACTTCTTGTTTAGCCACTCCTCTGTCGATGGACATTTAGGTTGCTTCCATGTCTGGGCTATTGTATATAGTGCTGCAATGAATCATATGAATGGTAATAAGAAATTCTGTGAAGTAAAGAAACTTTGGAGTACATGTGTCTTTTCGAGTCATGGTTTTCTCTAGATAGATACCCAGGAGTGGGACTGCTGGATCAAATGGTAATTCTATTTTTAGTTTTCTGAGGAATCTCCATACTGTTTTCCACAGTGTTTACAGCAATTTACATTCCCACCAACAGTATAATAGGGTTCCTTTTTCTCCAGACCATCTCCAGCACTTATTGTTTGTAGACTTTTTGATGATGGCCATTCTGGCCAATGTAAGGTGGTACCTCATAGTGGTTTTGATTTCCATTTCTCTAACAATGAGTGATGTTGAACATCTTTTCATGTGTTTTTTGGCCATCTGTATGTCTTATTTGGAGAACTGTCAGTTTAGATCTTCTGCCAATTTTTTGATGGTGTTGTTTGTTTCTTTGGTATTGGGCGGTAGGAGGTGTTTATAAATTTTGGAGTTTAATCCCTTGTCAGTCACTTCATTTGCAAATATTTTCTCCCATTCTGTGGATTGTCTTTTTGTTTTGTTTAGGGTTTTCTTTACTGTGCATAAACTTTTAAGTTTAATTAAGTCCCATTTGTTTATTTTTCTTTTTACTGTCATTACTTTGACAGGTGGAACTGAGAAGATGTTGCTGTCATTTATGTCAGAGAGTGTTTGGCCTATGCTTTCCTTTAAGGGTTTTATAGCATCTGGTCTTATATCTACGTCCGTAATCCATTTTGAGTTTATTTTTGTGTATGGTATTAGAAAGTGTTCTAATTTCACTTTTTTACATATGGCTGTCCAGTTTTCCCAGCACCACTTATTGAATGGGCTGTTTTTTTCTCCATTGTATATTCTTCCCTCCTTTGTCATAGATTAGTTGACTGTAGGTTCGTGGGTTTAATTCTGGGCTTTCTATCCTGTTCTACTGATCTATATTTCTGTCTTTGTGCCAGTATCATATAGTTTTTATGATTGTGGCTTTGTAGTACAGTCTGAAGTCAGGAAGTCTGATTCCTCCAGCTCCATTTTTCTTTTTTAAGATGTCTTTGGCTATTCTGGGTCTTTTGTGCTTCCAAACAAACTTTAAAATATTTTCTTTTAGTTCTTTGAAAAATGTCCTTGTTAATTTGATAGGGATTGCATTGAATCTGTAGATTGCCTTGGGTAGTATAGTCATTTTGATAATATTGACTATTCCAACCCAAGAGCATGCTATGTCCATCCATCTGTGCATGTCATCCTTGATTTCTTTCATCAGTGTCCTATAGTTTTCAGAGTACAGGTCTTCTCTCTCTTTAGGTATGTTTATTCCTAAGTACTTTATTCTTCTCGAAGTGATTTCAATCAGTATTGCTTCCCTAATTTCTCCTTCTTATCTTTCTTTGTTAGTATATACAAGGTATTGAAGAATCCTCGTATCCCTGGGATAAATCCCACACAGTCAGTCAATTTCTGTGTATTAATTTTGTATCCTGCGACTTTGCCAAATTCATTGATAAGCTCTAACAGTTTTCTGGTAGAGTCCTTAGGATTCTCTAGTTATGGTATCATGTCATCTGCAAATAGTGATAGTTTTACTTTTGCCTTTCCATTTTGGATTCATTTTATTTCTTTTATTTATGTGATTGCTGTGGCTAAGACTGCCAAAACTATGTTGAATAGTAGTGGTGAGAGCGGACATCCTTGTCTTGTTCCTAATCTCAGCAGGAATTCTTTCAGATTTTCACCATTAAGAATGATGTTGAGGTAGGTTCCCTCTATGTCCACTTTCTGAAGAGTTTTTATCAGAAATGGGTATTAGATTTTGTCAAAGGCTTTCTTTGCATCTGTTGATAGGATCACATGGTTTTTATTCTTCAGTTTGTTAACATGGTGTATCACACTGATTGATTTGTGGGTATTGAAGAATCCTTGTATCCCTGGGATAAATCCCACTTGATCATGATGTACAATCCTTTTAATGTATTGTTGGATTTAGTTGGCTAGTATTTTGTTGAGGATTTTTGCCTCTATGTTCATTAGTGAAATTGGCCTATAATTTTCTTTTTTTGTGGTATTGTTGTCTGGCTTTGGTATCAGGGTTATGGTTGCCTCGTAGAATGAGTTGGGGAGTGTTCCTTCCTCTGCAAATTTTTGGAATAGTTTCAGAACAGTAGGTGTTAGCTCTTCCCTAAATGTTTGAAAGAATTCACCTGTGAAGCCATCTGGTCCTGGACTTTTGTTTTGGAACTTTTTTAATCACAGTTTCAGTTTCAAAACTTGTGATTTGTACATTCATCTTTTCTATTTCATCTTGGTTTAGTCTTGGATGATTGTATTTTTCTAAGAATTTGTCCAGTTCTTCTAGGTTTTCTGTTTTATTGGCAGAATACAAAGGATCATAAAAGACAACTATACTATATTGCATATAGTAGTCTCTTATGATTCTTTGTATTTCTGTGATGTCCATTGTAACTTCTCCTTTTTCAGTTCTAATTTTATTGAGTCCTCTCTCTTTTTTTCTTGATAAGTCTGGCTAAGGGTTTATCAATTTTGTTGATCTCTTCAAAGAACCAGCTTTTAGTTTCATTGATCTTTGCTATGATTTTCTTCATTTCTATTTCATTGATTTCTGCTCTGATCTTTATGATTTCTTTCCTTCTACTAACTTTAGGTCATTGCTGTTCTCCTCTCTCTAGCTGCTTTATATGTAAAGTTAGGTTGTTTATTTGAGCTTTTTCGTGTTTCTTGAGGTTAGCTCTTATTGTTATAAACCTCCCTCTTATAACTGCTTTTGTTGCATCCCATAGGTTTTTAGATTATTGTATCTTTGTTGTCATTTTCTTCTAGGTATTTTTTAATTTCCTCTTTGATTTCCTTAGTGATCCATTGGTTGTCTAGTAGCATGTTTAGTTTCTCCACGTGTTTGTGTTTTTTGCATTTTTTTTGTTGATTTCCAGTCATATAGCATTGACAAATCCAAAACAGTTAATACAATGGCAATAAGAACATACATATCAATAATTACCTTAAATGTTAATGGACAGAATGCCCCCAACCAAAAGATACAGACTGGCTGAATGGTTACAAAAACAAGACCCATATATATGCTGTCTTCAAGAGACCCACTTCACGTCTAGGGATATATACAAATTGAAAGTGAGACGATGGAAAAAAAAATTTTCCATGCAAATGGGAATCAAAAGAAAGCTGGAGTAGCAATACTCATATCAGACAAATAGACCTAAAATGAAGAATATTTTAGGAGACAAGGAAGGACATTACAAAATGATCAAAGGATCAATCCAAGAAGAAGATATACCAATTTTAAATATTTATGCACCCAACATTGGGTCACCACAATATATAAGGCAACTGCTAACAACCTTAAAAGGAGAAATTGACAATAAAACTATAATAGTGGGGGACTTTAACACCCACTTACAGCAATGGACAGATCATCCAGACAGAAAATCAAAAAGGAAACACAGGCCCTGAATAAAACATTAGACCAGATGGACCTAATAGATATTTATAAGACGTTCCATTCAAAAGCAACAGAATACATATTCTTCTCAAGTGCACATGGAACATTCTCTAAGATTGATCACATCCTGGGCTACAAATCAAGCCTTGGTAACTTTAAGAAAACTGAAATCACATCAAGCATCTTTTCCAACCACAACACTATACGACTGGAAAGGTATTCTTAATATGTTTATGTAACCACATTTAACAAGTCAATGGAAATGGGATGGACAGATATGATGCCAGGAAAAAAAAATACAAAATGGGAATCTGGAAGAAAAAGTGAAAATAAGAAAAAGAAACCGGTGCTGTTTTGCTCATTTAATTTTTTCAATAGTTTTTGACAGCTGGTTTTACTCACATGGGGTTTTTGGCCCAAGTCTAGAATTGATTAACAGGTAAGATTAGCTCTGCAGAGGACTGACTCTTAGTGGATATAGAGTGAAGTTAATTCTTGTGCCCAAGAGATGATAAGCGGCATGTTTCTCATATGTTTGTAATTTTCTCATAGGACTCCTGACATCATAACCTTGTGTCTTACCTGAAACACTACTACACATGATTAAGGTTAAATATTGTATCTATTGCTGTCACCTCACATCTGTCAGAATGGCTATCATCAAAAAGACTAGAAATAAGTGATGGAGAGAATGTGTAAAAAAGAGGAACCCTCATACAATGTTGGTGGATATCTGATTGGTACAGTCACTGTGGAAAACAGTATAGAGTGTCCTCAAACAACTGAAAATAGAACTAGCATACGATCCAGCAATTCCACTCCTGGGTATTTAACTGAAGCAAACAAAAACAGTAATTTCAAAAGATATGTATACCCCATTGTTCACTGCAGCATTATTTACAACAGCCAAGGTATGAAAGCAGTCAAAGTGCCCATGGACAGATGAATAGATAAAGAACATATGATAGAGATAGAGATACAGAAATATTACTCAGCCATAAAAAGAATGAAATCTTGACATTTGCAACAACATGGATGGACCTGGAGAGTATTATGCACAGTGAAATAAGTCAGAGAAAGACAAATACTCTTTGTATTTTCACTTCCAGATGGAATCTGGAAAAAAAAAAGTGTACAAATAAAACAGAAACAGACTTGCAGATAGAATAAACTAGTGGTTGTCAGAGGGGAGAGGAGTAGGAAGAGGGGAAAAAGAGGTGAAGGGGATTAAGAAATACAGACCTCTAATTATAAAATAAATGAGTCACAGGGATTCAGTACATAGCACAGGGAATATAGACAGTGTTTCATAGTAACTCTGTATGTTGTTTGAGCTACAAAAATATCGAATCACTATGCTATACACCTAAAACTAATATAATATTGTAAGTCAACAGTCAATCAATATTAGGTCTATTTATGACGCCAGCATGGTTGAACACTTGCTAAATCTTCAGTTATTAAAGTTCAGAGAAATTTTTCCTTGTAGAAACATTTAAAGACACACTGTTATATTTGTTTTACTATTTGATGCTAAACTTAAGCATCAAATATATAGCTTGTTTAAAACCAAGTGAGAGATCTTAATTACTTTCTGAAGTACCAATATATCAATTAGCAGATATTTATTAAGATTATATTTTATGCTCAGCAAAATCCTAAGTATATTATCAATAGAAAAGTATACAAAATTTAGAGTTGCCTTTGTGATATCCCTCTCATTCCTAAAAAATAATAATTAAGACCCCATAGCATGCTTTAATGGAATTTAATGGAATCATATCAGGCTTGAAAATTACTTTGGAAACAGTTATCTTTAAAATATTGGAGACATTTTAACATTTAGGAATAAATTATCTCCCTTCATTTATTCATTCTTCTCCACAGTCTCAGGGATTTTTGCAGCTTTTAAAAAATAAAAACAAACAAACCAAAAACATCATTGGTAAGATTACTTCTAGTACCCAGTTATGCCTACTGTTAATTAAATCTTTATTTTTTGACTTTTTAAAGTCAGATATTAAAGGATGGTATTTTAAAACCTGACAGCATTCTCAAACCCAGCTGCACCTTAAAAACTCTGCACTGTGCCCATTTGAACTCCTGCCATACAAATTATTTGTTGCTCACAACTAAATTTGTAATTACGTTTTTTTTCTAGTTTGGGAACAGTCTAATTCTTCATTCAGTTTCTTTTTTCAGTAAACAGACTTGCATCTGTTAATAAAATCAGCACAAAACAAATTTTATCTTTTAGTTTCAAAAATGTAAAATATAAACAAACAGAAAACCTCCATAAAATTAGACAATGAAATTTGTGTTGCAATGTAGCAAAAGTGGTAAAAAGCAAATATTTGCTCATTTTTATGTAAAGTCTATTCTCATATTTCACTTGGAAATATCAACACATTATATTCCTTTCATTTAATTTCCCCTTCTGTTTTTGAAAAGTGGATTTTATCTTGCCCAGTGCAAGAACATCTGACTATTTAGAAGAGATTGTTGTAATCTCAGAATATGTCTAATATTCTGTTGTAATTATCCTTCTTCTCCAAGAATTAGTAAAACACTCTTCATTCTTTTTGTGATTTCATAATAAATGTGAGCCAAACGCAGAACAATTAAATTAAAACTTTTAGGAGGGGGCAACAGACATCAATGTAGTTTTTTCAAAGTTCCTTAGGTGATACTAATAAGTGAGAGAGCAACCATTGTAAGGTCTCTAACCAGTTATATGTAAAATATCTCAGAGAGTTTAAAAAAAACCTCTGATATTCTCCTGAGCTTTTAAAAAAGTGATTGATTCAGTTCTCATCCCCTCATCTTGCAACTTTTAGCAGCACATGATACTAAGTAGTCGCTGTCGTCAAACTAAGTATTCTTTACTGTAAATTAACATGCTCTCAAATCTACCATTCTTTTTTTTTTTTTTTTTTTTTTTTTGCCTAGGACAGAGCCCCAGTGTCCAAAAGCCTAGCAAAGAAAAGGAAATCAGTATAAATATATGTGTAGTATGACTTTGCTCTATGTTTTCATTTCTTAAATTCAGATAAACATTTTCTTATTTAGTTGTGTCTGTGGCCAGAAACACAAGCCATGAGATGATTTATTAGGGTAAAGAATATAGTCAGTATTCATCAGGCAAAATAAAGTTAATTAGTCCCTGGAGAAGTTATTCCCCAATAGCACTGTTCTTATAAGCATAAGATTTTAACCTACTGACTTACTAATGGAGAAACTTATGATTCTATATCACATGCATTACATCTTTGCACAAAATGTCTTTGTAGAGGTCTATGGAGATGCAATAAATTAGAGGAGTACACTGATACTGAATTTTGACACAAGATTATCTAGTTTCTCTAGGTATTATTGGAAATGTGTTACGGAGAGCACATTAGACCTACCTGGGAAGACAAATTTTCAAGTAATTGCAGAGCTGAACTGACGTAGATTATCAGAGCTAGGGAAATCAGGAAATCAACAATGATTCTCTTCCTCGTCCAGAACATCATGAAGTTAGTCCCCTCTGAAATACAAAGAGCACTGAGATGATAATAGCAAAATAAAATAAAGATTTATTTCCTTCAACAAGCAATCAATGAGCAATTGCTCTATCTCAGTGACTATCTCGCTGATGTTAAAAAAAAAAATAAAGACAGCTGAATAGGTTCATGATTTATATCTTCAGGGTGCTTACGTTTTAATGCACAAAACAAATTATGACCATATGTCATGTAAGTGCCATAATGAGGAACATCTACACAGGGCTAAGAAACACAGTAGCAGAAACCACTAACTGCTTAAAGAAGTTGCCACAGGGATTAATTTGTAAATTCAGTTTACCCATTAAGCTCTCTTAAATTCCTGTCATGTTCTTCCTTGCTATAGCACTCATCTCTGTTGATTATTTCTCTTTATTTACAATTACAGTGATTCTTAAAATCTATGTGGGTACAGACCCCATAATACTCCTTGCTTCAGACCCTTCACTCTTCCAGATTTTCTGCCATCTTTGTCTGCATACTCTGGCTTAGCGTATTTTTCTCCTAAGCCCATTCCCTACATTCCTTAAAATTAGACACACTCTACTTGGACTTCTCTTTACTCCCTATTTTTCCTTGATATTCCTTTGGATATTAATGCCCTCTACTCTACCAAATACCTTACTCCACTTCTCTATTCAGTTACTAGATAATACTAAATCTGTCTTAGGGTGTGTTTTATAAGATTTAGTTATTCTTTTGGTGATGGAACACAACATACTGACATTGGGATGAATGAAAAGCATAGTTTTTGTTACTTACAACTCCAAGAGAGAAGATTGCCAGGCAGGGTCACTCAGGGAGTTCCCCCTGGGGGCAGAATGGCAGGAGGCCAGAGCCTTATGTACAGCTTGTGAATGGCAAGATGCGTAGGATCTGCTGTGTTTCACAGGCTCCCTGTGGATTGGATAATTAGAGTAAAATCTTGTGTTCAGGGGTGCAGAGTGGCACAGGGTGTGAGAACCTAATAAGGGAATGGATGAGTTAGACTTCCTCAGCTGCTCAAGAAAGCAACCAGTGCAGAGTCCAAAGTCATTCTGCTCACTGTATGTTAGTCCAGTAAATTATGAGACAAGTTGTTGGGGCAAGGTATAATGACTTTATTTGGAAAGCCAGCAAACTGAGAAGATAGCTGAATAATGTCCTAGAGAACCATCTTACCCCAGTCAGAATGGAGGCTTCTTTTATACTGAAAAGGGGAGAGGGAGTGGTTGGTTGTTGGACACTTGGTGGAGAAACCCTTTGTTCTTGCAGCTCTCCACATAGGTCAGGCCATGATGTCCCTGTAAACCTCCAACAAAACAAATGTTATTCTCTGTTCTGCAACTTTTTATCTCTATGTGAATAGACAAGTGTTACACTCTTAAGGGACAAGAGCCTTGAGAATAAGCTACCCTGTATATTTCAGACTACAGGCAGCATTCTTAACTCAAAACAAAAGCAATAGAATAAAAGATTTAAGTAAAAGAAACAGTTCTAAGTGGAGGCAGATTTGGTCTTATCTATTACAGAACTATTCAGTCTCTAGCTAGGACCCCAAAACTGTGTCCAGAGGAAGAATTTAGGAACAAGGAATGGAGACAGGATGGTGGAATAGGAAGTCCCAGGCCTTGCCTGTGTCCCCCCCCCATTCAGTGCCAAAACCAATGATTCAACAGCTATCTGCCGATGAATGTAGCTCAGGGAGAGGGCCAGAGTGCATTGACAAGCTGCAGCAGCCCAGTGGAGCACAGGAAGTGGGGATGACATCATAGGAAAGGGTAGGAGGCATTTTACCTGTGTCACCCTATCCCCCAGACCAACACAGCCTAGCACCAAGAGGAATCCTCTTTGCTACAATTTCTTCCTTGGGGAAAATGTTAGAGCGGAAGATCCCCACAGCTCTCACCTTTGCTGCAGCCTCAGTTCCCTATCACAGCCTTCTCCACTGAGGACTCTGTAGTCTTAGCCAGTGTAGATCCCAGGGCTGGAGCTTCCCAGAATCAATAACTTTGTGTCCTGTCAGAACCCCAGAACAAGTGCTGGCCCTGGCACAATCATGCCCACAAGATCTAGTGTATCTCAAAAAAATTCTCTGCTGAGCTGCTATTTTATATTATTCTAAAAACTCTTAGTTTCAGTATTTCCTGACACCAGTACCATACCCCCTACATAGGGTTATGAGAATCATAATATTAAAGTACAGATACCATCACATAAAACTTACACTTCAAAACCTGGTGTATCCAGGTGCTAAGGTATATTCTAGTTAAGTACCATCTATTCTTTATCTTTTCCTTTTATCATCATCAAACCTCTAATTCATAAACACAATACCTTTATTTTAATATCCATGAGGATGCTCTATTCTCTGCACAAAATACCTTTTCCCACAACTCCCTCTAGTAAGATTCCCACTCATAAACCGAATCCTGCAGAATTATTTATCGTCTAAAAACATCCTCAGATTCTCCCATCTAAAATGAATCTCTTCAATTTGGTTTTCCCTGGCAACTTATTTGAACTTCTAATATAGCATTGATTTACTTATTTGCTTATTTTAAAAACTATAGGTAACAGGATGCAATGATGAAGAAAACAGATGAGTTTTAATTATTTTTAATGGTCACGGTTGCACAACTTTATTTTTTTAATTTTATTATAGTTTATTTATAATGTTCCACCAATGTCCACTGTACAGCAAAGTGATCCAGTTATATATATATATATATATATATATATACACACACACACACACACACACATTCTTTTTCTAATGTTATCTTCCATTACATCCCATCACAAGTGATTGGATATAGTTCCCTGGGCGATACAGCAGGATCTTATTGCTTATCCACTCCAAATGCAGTGGTTTGCATCTAGTAACCCCAGACTCCCAGTCCATACCACTCCCTCCCTCTACCCCTTGGCAACCACAAGTCTGTTTTCCATGTCCATGAGTTTATTTATTTTCTGTATATAGGTTCATTTGTGCCATGTATTAGATACCACGTGTAGGCGATATCACATGCTATTTGTTTTTCTCTTTCTGGCTTACTTAGTATGAGAATTTCTAGTTCCTTCCATGTTGCTGCAAATGGAATGATTTCATTATTTTTTATAGGTGAGTAGTATTCCATTGTATATGTACCACATCTTCGTAATACATTTATCTGTTGATATACATTTAGGTTGTTTCCAAGTCCTGTCTATTGTGAATGGTGCTACGATGAACAGAGGTGTGCATGTATCTTTTTGAATGAAAGTTTTATCCAGATAGATGCCCAGAGTGGGATTGCTGTCTCATAAGGTAGTTCTATATTAGTTTTCTGAAGTACCTCCATACTGTTTTCCATAGTGGTTGTACCAATTTATATTCCCACCAGCAGTGTGGGAGGCTTCCTTTTTCACCACAGCCTCTCTAGCATCTGTTATTTGTAAACTTATTAGTGATAGCCTCATTGTAGTTTTGATTTGCATTTCTCTAATAATTAGTGATGTTGAGCATTTTTTCATGTGTCTGTTAGCCATCCATATGCCTTCTTTGAAATTTTAGATTCTTAAGTATGTGCAGCACCCATCAAACAAATGATATTGATAATACTGTATTTGTGGCCTCAGACTGTCTGGAAATTAACATCCTAGGTTCTTATCTTTGCATCTTAATTTCTTTTTAACTGTGTGATCTTACCCACTCTAAATCATATTTATTATATTTGCAGAAAAGCTAAGAATGCATTTATTGAATGGAGCTTAGTTTTCCTAATGAATAGAATGTGAATATTTTATATTCATCTCTTTTCACATGGTGGGAACATGATACATTTATCAAATCGCATGGCAGTGAAAGAATCTAGATCCTATAACAGGGCAAAGAGGTGTTAACTTTCCAGTTTTCCTGAATGTCTTTAATGTATCTCTCAAAATCACACACAAACATAGCTTTATCAGTCTATGCTGTAATTTAGTTGCACCTGACTGTGATACCCAGATACAAATTAGTTTCCTGAACTGTATCAAGTGTAGCATATTTTAAATGGCGAGAGAAGATTTACAGGGAAATAATGACACAGGAGTACAATGCCAAGTACACATGCAGGAATTACTATTGTCAGGCCTCTACTTCTTCCTTCAGACAAATTATTTGTGAACAGTTCATCTTCCATGGGCCAGGTACGGGGGATAATTTGTAAACGATATGCCTTTTCTTTAGAATCTCACATCAAATGTTGCATGAAAGTAAAGAACCTCTCATCACATTCACAAGCAGTAATATTTTCAACCTGAGAAACATTTTTCTTAGAGGAGCTATTCGTTCAAAAAATAAATATTTAGTATTTATTCTGTACCAGGGCCTGTTCTGGATACTTCGGATAAAACAGCGATAAAAACAGATAAATATCTCACAGGGCCTAACATTTTGTTGGCATTAACACCCATATTCTATATGAGGGGGAAAAGTTCCAGAAGATTAAATCTCAGAGCCAAACACCTAAGAAATAGCAAAATAAAGGCCTAGATCTTTTCATTCAGAACTCCATGCTTTTTCTACTGTTGTATAATATATTTCTGAAACTACCTACTCTCAGTGCCAGGCAAAGCAAAATAAAACAAGATAAAAATTCACTTAAACTTCCAAAACTACTCTGCACGGTAGAAACAAAATTATGCCATATAACATTTAGCACTTCACTATAAAATGTAACTTTCATTTATTTCCACAATTGTTGAGGTTTCCTGAGAGGGATAGTTTTAAAGGTGAAAAAAATTAGGCATGAGCTCAAATATCACAACTTTAAGTATATTTAAATTTATATTATATGAGGCCAGCCCACCTGCACATATTTGAAAACTTAGTATGCAAGGCAAAATTTTGAGCACTGTGGGACGTAATTAATAACCTAATTGAGAAGAAATTTGCAGAAGTAGTTGAAGATATACCTGGAAGTTGTAGGTTCCAGTCAGATTATAAAGGATTTTATTTCAGAATTTTCCAAAGTTTATGAAGAAGAGTAAGACAATGATGAAATATTTCTGGGAGACTTGACAGCAATCTATAATCTGGACTGGAAGGGTGAAATCAGAAGGAATTGTGCTGTTTAGAAGATTAGTAAATAAATCCAATTGAAATACAATTATGGTAAAAAAGTGAGAGAAAAAAATATTGAGTACAGTTAGGAAAATATGAGTAGAATAAAGAATGATTGCACGTGGGTTATATGATGAGTTATGAAGGTCAGACTACTACTACTAATATAATAACAATACCAGGAGTTCTCATCATGGCTTAGCAGTTAACTAACCTGACTAGCATCCATGAGGATGCAGGTTTGATCCCTGGCCTCACTCCAGCATTGCCGTGAGCTGCGGTATAGGTCGCAGACAGGGCTCAGATCCCACATTGCTGTGACTGTGGTGTAGGCCAGTATCTACAGCTATGATTTGACCCCTAGCTTGGGAACTTTCATATGCCGTGGGTGTGGCTCTTAAAAGCGATAATAATAATAATAATAATAATAATAATAATACCAAATAGTTATTTAAGTTTACTATGCACATCACTTCTTAAAGATTTACTTGTGCTTACTAATTTAATTCTAACACAACCCTACAAGTAAGTGCTATTTTTACCTCCACATTACAATGAGTAAATTGAAACTCAAAGAAGCAATGCAATTTTTCATAGGTACCATAGCTCTTAAGTGGAAAGTCAGACTTCAGACCCAAGCAGTAGGCTTTCAGAGTCAGTGATTACCATTCGGCCCCTAAAATTTAAAGTTTGAGTGACCAGAAGACTATACTGCAGTGATCAAAAACAGGAAAGTTGAAAAGATATTATACATCCCTTAGACAAAGGGGTGTGGATGAAAATAAACAGCTAGTTAAGTTCTCAGAACTTTAAGTGGCAAAAGCCAAGGTCAAGTCTAAGTCTTTGTGGCTTTTCAGACACGTCTCAGATATTGTGTGGCTGTAGCGTAGGCCGGCAGCTGTAGCTCTCCTCATCTCGGAGTTAGTTATTGAGTGTAATAGAGCAATAACAACTAACAGTAGACCTTACTATATATAAAGAAATTAATGTCAGAGGAAATTAGAAGTAACTTTGGGAGATCCACGTATCTTTTCTTTTGCTAAGTACATCATTACAAAGCAGAGGTAGTATCACCACGTGCTGAACTAAAGCAGTTCTCCCCTTGGAGTCACCACCTTATTTCTAGCTCTGCTACTTAGAGACACAAAACATAAATCTAATCTCTCTTCTATAGGATAGGGCTTCAGTTTTGGACATCGGTGTCATATTGCTGGCAGTCTTCCTG
>PVHT021183648.1:28569764-28596499 GCA_004024745.2 Catagonus wagneri
TCCATTCCTCTGACTGCAGCCCTGCACTTATTGTCAAAAAAACTCTGTACTTACTGTATTAACTTCCTTAAGTTTACTGCATCAGCCACTCCAAACTATCTTCAGCCACCATCCATTTATTGAAATTTCTCAAGGCTAGTGATGCTATCCCTGTGGCCAAATCTGGACATTTTCCTGTCCCCATTTTATTTATTTATTTATTTTTTTGCCTTTTGTCATTTTATGGCCGCGGGTTTTATGGCCGCACCCGCGGCATGTGGAGGTTCCCAGGCTAGGGGTCTAATCGGAGCTATGGCCACCGGCCTTCGCCGCAGCCACAGCAACGCAGGATCCGAGCCGCGTCTGCAACCTACACCACAGCTCAGGCAACGCCGGATCGTTAACCCACTGAGCAAGGGCAGGGATCGAACCCGCAACCTCATGGTTCCTAGTCGGATTCGTTAACCACTGCGCCACGAAGGGAACTCCCCTGTCCCCATTTTAAACAAAATCACAGTAGCTAAAAGTGCTGAGGAGTCCAAAATAGAGTCTTTGTCTCACTCACACTGTGTGGATATCTCCTCTGAGATCCAGACACATATTTCCGGCAGCCCAGATTTTGTGTGTGTGCGCGTGTGCATGTGTGTATGTGTGTGTGTGTGTGTGTTTGTGTTTCTTTTTAGGGCTGCACCCATGGCATATGGAAGTTCCCAAGCTAGGGGTAGTATCCAATCTGCAGCCAGCGGCCTACACCACAGCCATAGCAATGCAGGATTCAAGCCATGTCTGCAGCCAATACTACAACTCAAGACAACGCCTGATCCTTAACCCACTGAGCATGGCCAGGGATAGATCCTGCTTCCTCATGGGTACTGATTGGGTTCATTACCGCTGAGCCACAATGGCAACTCCCCCAGCAGCCTAAATTTGAACTTGGATGTATATAAGCATCTCACACTTAAAATATTAAAAATGTAATTTTCAATTTCTGCCTACAAATATGTTCTTCTCAGTCATTTCTATCACAATAAATGACAGTCATTCCACTCATTGCACAAGCCAAAATTCCACTCATTATTATTGATTTCATCTTTTCCTTCACACCTAACCCATCAGCAAATCCTGTAGGTTCTTCCAAAAATATATATCCTGGGAGTTCCTGTCATGGCTCAGCAGTAATGAACCCAACTAGTATCCATGAGGATGCTGGTTTGATCCCTGCCCTCACTTAGTGGATTAAGGATCCATTGTTGCCCTGACCTGTGGTATAGGTCAAAGACACAGCTTGGATCCTGTGTTGCTGTGGTGTAGGCCAGCAGCTGCAGCTCCAACTCAACCCCTAGCCTGGAACTTCCGTATACCATGGGTGCAGCCCTAAAAAGACAAATTAAAAATTATATATATGTGTGTGTGTGTGTGTGTGTGTGTGTGTGTGTGTGTATACATATATATGTATACACATATATATATAATTATATATGTACATATATATTCTGAATCTGTTTCTCATTCTTCCATTGCTTTCTTTCTAGTACTGCACTAGGAAGTCACTCCAAACTTAAATTTGAACTACTAAAATAGATTTCCTTTGTCTGCTCTTGTGGCTAATTCATTTTCTACATGGAAGCCAAAAAGATCATCCTTTAAGGGCTTATCAGAACTTTGAAAGACTTCTTATTACATTTATAATAAAACTTAGAACTTAGGTATGACAAAACTCTGAAGATCAGTCATGTGACATTTCTTCTCTAATCTTCTACCTCTGTCTCTATCTCTCATCTGGCATTTTTTAGTTATGTTGGCTGCTTTCTGTTCCTTGAAGACAGGAAGATGTTTACAACCTTAGGGGCTTCTCACAGTTCTCTCTACCTAGAATATGTATGAATTTGTCAGGTCTTTGTCTCTTTCTTATCATTCCATAAGAGAGGTTACCTCTGTCCACCCAATGAAAAGCACTCTTTAACCCAGACAGTCTATCAAATCAAATTATTTTATTTCCTTAGAAATATTCACTATCAATATCACTGTAATCACTATCACGGTTATTTTATATATTTCCTTGTTTATTTCTGAGATCATGCTCTTCCCCACCCTACTCTCAAAAAGATTCCTTAGAACATAAACTTCATAAGAAATAAGAACTCTGTATTTTTCACTAATGCTTCCCCAGTATATGGAAAAAGACAAATTCCTGAGCAGATATTGATACACAGTATCAATAAATGTTTGTTAAATGAATATAAGACTAAGTGAATAAATTCTAAAGGCTTTCATTATGTCCAATTAATGATGACTGGAGAGAAGAGAATATTTTAGTGAGAGTGCCCTTATGAGAAAAACAATTTTCAAATAAGAAAAGATGAAGAGTCCAATACTGAGAATTTTAGGAAATATTAAGGGTAAACAGTTAAAGGTAATTGCATTAAGAATAATATAGGAGGTTCCCGTTGTGGCTCAGCAGGTTACAAATCCAACTAGTATCCATGAGGATGCAGGTTCCATCCCTGTCCTCACTCAGTGGGTTAAGGATCTAGCATTGCCCTGAGCTGTAGTGTAAGTCACATACGTGGCTTGGATCTCATATTGCTATGGCTGTGGTCTGATTCAACCCTAGCCTGTGAAATTCTGTATACTGCAGATGTGGCCATAAAAAAAGCAATAAATAAATAATATAAATCAATAATTTAAGCACAATTTAAAGATTTTTTTATACCAGTTAAAATATAGCAGAGCAAATGTATACAATAAATAATATTTTAAATATAAATGAGAGGAAAGATTATGATAAAAGGATGCAATGCAAGAGGTAAAGACTTTAAGTGTGACAGTAGGATCCAATATTGAGGAAAATAATTAAGATTTAAGAGGTTAGTATAAGAGGATTTCAAAACCTGCATATTTAAAACAACAGGCAAACTACAAAGTTAAAAAAGGAAAATCAATAATGACCAAATAGATATAAATCAGGAAAATTAGATGCATCAAAATCAACACTATGGTCCTGAGTTTCCTGATCTGTGTATGTCATTGATCTTTAAAAATTCTTGGCCATTATTTGCTCAGAGGTTTCTTCTGCTCTGTTCTCTTTTATCCTTCTGATATTCAAAGTTCATTTTTGCGAACCCTTTTGAAATTGTCCCTTAATTTTTGACACAGGAGGTTTTGTTTGGTTTAAATGAATCCGACTAAGAACCATGAGGTTGTGGTTCGATCCCTGGCCTTGCTCAGTGGGTTAAGGATCCGGCGTTGCCAGTGAGCTGTGGTGTAGGTTGCAGACACGACTCAGATCCTGCGTTGCTGTGGCTGTGGCGAAGGCCGGCGGCTACAGCTCCTGTTAGACCCCTAGCCTGGGAACCTCCACATGCCACGTGTGCGGCTCTACATAAAGGCAAAAAGAGCGAAAAAAAAAAAAAGATTCTTTATTATGCCAAATGTATCAATGAACCCATAAAAGGCACTCTGTAATTTCTGTTACATTGTTTTTGACTTCTAGAATTTGCTTTTGATTCATTCTGAGTTTCCTTGCCTCTGTTTACACTACCCATCTGTTCTTGCATGTGATCTATTTTTTACATTGAGCTCTTAATGTAATCATTGTTATTTTAAATTCTGTCTGATAATTCCAAGATCTGTGTCATATCTGAATATGTTTCTAATTTTAATTTTGTCTCATAAAACTGTTTTTTTTTCTTGCCTTGTAGAATAACTTGTAAACTTTTGTTGAAAACTGGTAGTAGAAACTGAAGCTAAAAGCCATCAGCATGAGGTTTCATCTGGGTAATAGGTGGACTGTGTTTAAGGTTTGCTGTAACTCTTGATGCCAGAGGTTCAGTTTCTTTCATTATCCTTGTCATTATATTCTCAGTTTTCTTTGGACTTCCCTAGTAGCTCTTCCTCAGATAGTATCTGTGTCTTGCTGGTTTTCTAGCTGCATGTTGAGAGTTCAGCTGAGCTGGAGAGAGCTGAGCTGTTATGCTAGGTGTCAGAGTAGTCAATTTAGACAGTAAGCCCAAACAAATTTAGTCAAGCCTTTAATTTCTTACTTCAATAGTATAAAAATAGGCCAAAACAGGAGAAAGTGCCACTCCCTGAATGTTCCATTTTTTCCCACAGAATGGTGCCCGGTATGGGTCATATGTATCAGTGCAGCTGGGGAGAATGCCCTGAACAAAGTCCTCTGCTGTTTTATAGACCCAGAGGCAGAGGGAGGAGGGTTGGGCTGACAGGAGTGAAAAATTGCCAAGCACTGAGTCAAAGTGGAGAAAAGTATCTTCAAGTTTCCATCCCTGTAATGAGGTCTCAGTAGAGATACCTAAGATCTTGGATCGCACAGAAAGAGACCTCTGAATGGAGGAACACATGGTAGGAATGCAAATATACCTGCGAGCATGGACAGCCAAGGGGGCAGAGTACAGCTGTTATGGGGAAGACAGTTTCTTCCCTAAAGCTTTCCAATTACAGCCTTCGTAATAACAGTGGAAGCCTTAAGAAAAGCAATAACCTAGAGCCAAATTCTCCACCATATTGGACCGTTATTGTCCTAGACCTCTGTTGGTATGAGGTAAGGTGTGGAAGAAAGTATACACTCCATAATCTTATGATTAAATCTGTCTTTAATGGGTTTGTGAACCTCAAAGTCTTTCTCACCTGTTTTCTCCCTCAAGTAAGACAGGAAGGTTGAAGGCAGCTGGGGTAGGAGAAATATTTTTTTTCTTTTTTTTCTCAGAGAAGCCTTTATTATGGAGCGTCTTCTGGGCTTATTTCACAATGCTTAAACTTTCCCTCCCCCTACCAGAACAAGGAAAGGGCTATTTCTTGGATTTTCCCTGTGACAATCTGATGGTATTCCACATGGAAAACATGTGAGAGTGTGGGGCCCTCTGAAGCCTACACCTCCCAGGAGTTTCTCTCTTATATTAATCACTGCTCAATCTCTACATACTTCTCAAAATTACCAATTAAGTGATTCTCCCCATTTATGGTTCCAATGGTTTCTGCTGCAGGAAAGCAGGGCTCCTCTGTGATTCTGGTTCTCCTGTCTCTACAAATTTGTGGGCTATTGCTTGCCCTACAGTCTCTCTGACGGGTCCAAGACAAATCATTAATTTTCAAGATATGCACCTTTTCCTTGTTTTAAGGTTGGTAGTAACAGCTTCAAAATTTTTTACATGTCAGAGCTAAAAGCAGAAGTCATGTATTTATTTACTCTAATTTCCTTTTAAACAGTGATCATTAAAAAGAAGATACACATGGTATAGAAATTTTAGAAAATTCAAGATGGCTTTGGCATCAGAGCAATATTGCCCTCAAAAAATGAGTTGAGAGGCAGTCTTTCCTTTCCTGGTTTTATTGTGTGAGGTTTATTGTTAACTGTTTAGATGATTGGTAGCATTCATCAACAAAGCCATCTGTTCCTGGGCTTTTCTTTGTTGGAAGATTTTTTGATTTTTTGATTACTAATTCAATCTAATTACCTACTATAAGTATTTTTGTATTTTCTGTTTCAACTTTAGTCTGTCTTGGTAGTTTGTTTCTAAGATATTGCCATTTTATCAAGATAATCTAATTTGACAGTATGTCAATATTCATAGTAATTACTTATAATTCATTTTATTTCTGAAAGTTGGTAGTGATAGCCTCACTTTAATTCTGATTTTGGTAATTTGTCTCATCCCTTATTCTCTTAGTCAGAATATCTAAAGGTTTCTCAGTTTTGTTCTCTTTTTAAATATTAACTTTTGGCTTCAGTGATATTGTCTGTTTTTCTTTTCTCAGTTTTTTTTTTCATTGCCATTCTAAACTGTATTATTTCCTTCATTCTGCGGTAAATGTCCCTCTAAGCATTCCTTTTACTATATTTCATACATTTGGAATGTTGTGGTGTTGCTTACATTTATTTCAAAGTGTTTTCTAATTTCCCTTGAGATTTATTCTTTAACTCATTACTGCTTAGGGAATATTATGTAATTTCTACATATTTGTGATTTTCCTACTTTTCCTTCTCTTGTTGATTGCTAGTTTTATTCCATTGTGGTTATAGAAGAGCTTTGGATAATTTTAATCTGTTTAAATTTATTGAGACTTGTTTTATGACCTTAACATATGGTCTACACTGGAGAATGTTTCATGTGCACTTGAGAAAAATTTATGTGCTTCTCTTCTAGGTTAGAAAGTTTCATTTAAGTCTATTATCCTAGTTGGTTTATAGTGTTATCTAAGTACTCTATTACCTTTTGACCCTCTTTCTGGATATTCTATCCATTACTCTGATTGGGATTTTAAAGTCTCCAAATGCTATTGTAGGACTGCCTATTTTCCTTTTGGTTTGCTAACGTTTATATTATGTATTTTGAAATCTGTTTTTGGTGCATATCTGCATACTTTTTTTTAATCTTCTTGATGAACTGATCATTTTATCAACAGATAATGTCTTTATCTGTCCCTTGTTAATTTTTAAATTTAAAATATTTTTTTCTGATATTCCTATACCCATTTCAGCTCTCTTTTGGTTACTAAGTAAATGGAATATATTCTTCCATTCTTTCACTATCAGCCTGTTTGTTTCTTTGCATATAATTGAGTCTCATATACAGCATATATTGGATCATGTTTTTAAGTCCATTCTGCTAATCTTTATTTTTTAATTCGTGAGTTTAATCAATTTATATATAAAGCAATTATTCATAATAAAGAGGTTACTTTTGCCATTTTTTTCTGTATTTCTTATGTCATTTTGGTTCTTCAGTTTCTCTAATACTGTCTTCCTTCTGGTTTTTATTTTGTTTTTTCTAATGTACGATATTTATTTACTTTACAATTTCTTTTGTGTTACATATATTTTTAGTCTTTTTTCTCTGTGAAGGTTACAGTTAACATCCTAAATTTATGCCAGTCTAGAATGAATTGATACCAGCTTAGCTTGAATACCATACATGACCTCTGTTCCTGCCTAACTATGTACTCCTACTTAATGTTGTTATGTCACAAATTACAACTTTAATCATAGTTTGCGGATTAACATAAATTTCTAAGTATTGTTTTATGCAGTTGTCTTTTAAATAACAGAGGAAACAAGGGAAGTTACAAGCCAAAACATATAATAGTACTTCTAATAAATTTTACCTATGCAGTTACCTTTTACTAGTTTGTTTTGTTTGTTATAACTTCAAATTATAGTCAGGTGTCCTTTAATTTCTGCCTAAAAGACTTTCTTTAGCCCTTCTTTTAGGGTAGATTTGCTAGTGTTAATTCTCTCAGCATTATCAGAAAATATCTTAATTTTTTTTGAAGGTTTTGTTGCATAGAGAATTTCTTTCTTTTTTTTTTTTTTTTTTGCTTTTTAGGGCTGCATACTGCTGCACATATGGCATATGGAAGTTCCCAGGAAAGGGGTCAAATTGGAGCTACAGCTGCCAACCTACGCCACGTCCACAGCAATATGAGATCCAAGCTATGTATGTACACCACACCACAGCTCACGGCAACACCAGATCCTTAACCCACTGAGCGAGGCCAGGGACTGAACCCGTATCCTCATGGATCCTAGTCGGGTTCATTAACTGCTGAGCCACGAAGGGAACTCCTGCATAGAGAATTCTTACTTGACAGGTCTTTTCTTTCAGAAATGTAAGTATGTAATCCCACTTCCTTCTGACCTCAATGGTTTTGACTGAGGAATCAGCCACTAATCTTATTATTGAGAATCACGTATATGTGATGATTTACTTCTCTTTTGCTGATTTTAAACATTTTCTTATTGTCTTTGCCTTTTGACCATTTATTTACAATGTGACTTGGTGTGGAAACCTTTGTGTTTATATTTCTTGGAGTTTGTTGAGCTACTTTGATGTGTAGACTTGTGTCTTTTATCAAATTTGGACAGTTTTAAGTCACTGTTTCTTCCGATATTCTTTCTCTTCTCTCTTTCTGAGACGATTGTCATGAATATATTGGTGAGCTTGATGCTTGATGGTGTACCACAGTGGTCTAATAAGGTGTTCATTTTTCCTCATTCTTTGTCTCTTTGCTTCTCAGACCGGATAATGTAATTGACCTAACTTTGCTGGTGCTTCTTCCTGCTCTAGTCTGCTATTAAAACTGTCTAATTTTTTCTTTTTCTTTTTCTTTTTTTTTTTGTCTTTTTAGGGCCGCATCCATGGTATATGGAAGTTCCCAGGCTAGAGGTCGAATCAGAGCTGTAGCTGCCAGCCTATGCCACAGCCACAGCAAAGACAGATCTGAGCCGTGTCTGTGACCTACACCACAGTTCACAGTAAAACCAGATCCTTAACCCACTGAGCAAGGCCAGGATATTAGTCAGATTTATTTGCATTTTGACAGCACAGGAACTCCATCTCAAATTTTTAATTTCAGTTATTATATTTTTCAGCTCCATAATTTCTGTTCTGTCCCTTTTTATAATTTGTATCTCTTCATTTATATACTCAATTTATTGAGATTATCAACATTAGCATCTCAGTTCATCAGATTTTTTAACATATTTAAGACAGTTGATTTTAAATCTTTGTCTAGTAAGTATGTCTGTGCTTCTTAAATGAAAGTTTATGTTAATGTCTCTGAATTATGAGCCATACTTTATTTTTCTTTACATCCTTCATGAATTTTTATCATGGACATTTTGAATATTATAGGTGGCAACTCTGAAAATTATCTTCCTTCCTCTCTCTCTCTCTCAGGTTTTATTTTGTGGCTTGCTGTGGATTGTAGTTAACTGTTACTTAAGTGAATTTTATGAATGTTTTAAAGTCTATATCCCTTGTTGTGAATAGTCTCTGAAGTCTCTTTCCCTTTACTTTGTGGTCAGCTAATATTTTGACAGAGATTTCTTTAAAACAATTTGTGGAAAGAGATGAAAAGAAGAGAAAATTGAAGAAAAAAAGAAAAAAAAAGAACTTGCCCAGTTTTTTCAGATTGACTCTGTGTTGAGACACCATTCTTTTTTTTTTTTTTTTGCCTTTTTGTCATTTTAGGGCCGCACCTGCGGCATGTGGAGGTTCCCAGGCTAGGGGTCTTATCGGAGCTGTAGCCGCTGGCCTACGCCGCAGCCACAGCAATGCAGGATCCGAGCCGCGTCTGTGACCTACACCACAGCTCACGGCAACGCCGGATCGTTAACCCACTGAGCAAGGCCAGGAACCGAACCTGCAACCTCATGGTTCCTAGTTGGATTCGTTAACCACTGCGCCACGACGGGAACTCCGAGACACCATTCTTAACACTTATCCAGGCTCTTTAACTCTGTCTTAGCTTCACTTCCGGCTTTTGCTAAGCCTAAAGATCAACCAGAGGTGAAAACTTGAGGCTAAGGGCAAATAAAATGCCCAAGTTAATATGCCTCAAAGCTGTCTTACAGTTTATAAGTTGCCTTTTTTCTTGATTCCATGTTCATGGGCCTGCTATAAGCCTATGACACTTTCCAGAATTCTGTCGAAGGTGATTCTGACTGATTTTATTTTTTGTGTGTCTATGAAGAGACAAACACTTCAGTCTACCAATTCTGTCATTTCACTGATATTACTACTCTGTTAATTTACTTTTAAACAGAAACTCAAAAAGTATTCTGGAGATGATCAACTACATGTATAGATGCCTCCACCCCTGGGTAGAATCTTATTATAGATGCTGTTTAGGGGGGAAACAGAGGTAGAAAATTAATTTACATGGTACAGTTTTATTTATCTTCTATCCCTGTGTAAGAAAGGAACATTAGGGTCTCCCTCTATAATTGGGTTTGTCTAGTTATCCTTCCAGCTCTATCTAAATTTTTGCCTCATTATTTCGAAGCTCTGTTGCTATATACATACACATTTAAGAATGTTATACTTTCTTTGAGAATTTCCACTTTGGCATTATGTAATATTTATCATTATACCTGATAATATTCCTTGCTACGAACCCTTAAATTAACTGTACTTAGACTTAACTGTAACTGCTTCAGCTTATTTGGGATAGTGTTTGCACTGTTAATTTTTTTCCACCCTTTTTCTTTTAACCTATGAATGTCTTTATATTTAAAGTGATTTTTATTCTTGTTTTGTTTTTATGTAGATAGCATATAGTTAGCTGGGTCTTACTTTTTAATCCAGTTTGAAAATTTCTGTCTTTCAACTGGTGTGTCTAGACCACGAACATTTATATCATTATTGATATGGTAATATCTACCATATTGCTAGCTACTTTTTGTTTTTTTCATCTTTTTTCTTTATACTTTACCTTCTCCTGGGTGATGGAGACATTTTATTTTAGCTTCTCTATTGACTTTGTATTTATGTATTTCAAAAATATATGGTTGCCTATACTTTCAAATATATACTTTAATTTACTGTGAATCGACTTTGAATCAATAGTATACTACTTCACCTGCATAAACCAGTTATAGTAGTGTTTCCAGTACACCTGTTTCATTTTATATGCTATTATTGTCATATATTTTATTTTTACATATGCTACAAGCACAAAATATAATAATTTTTCTTTGGAGAGGGAATAATCTTTTAGAGCAATTAAAATTAAAAAAATTATGATGTTTTACATTCCGTTATTCCATATCTGTATCTTTGTCACCTCCCCAATGTTCATCTGCCTCTAGAACTTATTCCTACACTTATGCTAGGCAGTGTAGTTTTCCCCACGTTTTTTCTTCCTGTAAGTGCAATACAATTTCAACAATTCCTAAATGTGCCCATGTTTTTGCCCTCTATCCATTGATTAAGCTTTTGTTCTTTAGGCTATGCAGGAAAAGGGTCCATGTTGAGTTTTCTGCTGCTTCTAAAATGCTGATTTTCCTTATTACGGTTATTCATAGTGAGGAAACCTTTTTTTTTAACTCTTTATATTTTCAGTGAGCAACTGATCGAGTTCATTTGAGGCAAAAAAAAAAAAAAAAGCCTGTAGAAGGGTATAGGACTTTTATTACTTTTCTGGCCCCAAGCGTTTGCCTACTCTCACCAGTTCACACTAAGCTGGCCTTTACCAGTTCACCAATCACACCCTAGCTTAACAATTATTATCCATTTCCAGATGTGCCTTGCCCAAGTAAGCACATGTTCACATTTTATCTCTATTTTCAGGAGCTTATCTCATCTTAGATTATGGCTCTAGTTGTCCTGTAATTTTAACACTTCACTAGGTTCACAAAAAGTCATGAACTTGCTATTTTAACCTTGGCAGTAGCATTCTTTCAAGCTGTATCCCAGAGTGGCACCAAAATACTATTTTTGAAGCAAAAGTTACTCAAATAATTTTAACAAACAACTGTCTTTACACTCTACCATTGACTATTTCATATTTTGACTTCCTCTGTGACTTCTATCAAAACAGATATGGAATTTTTCTTTTTAAACATTAATATATTTGTCTTCATTTTATATCCATAAGTATTAAGAAACATAAGCTACATGGACCCTTAGCACCTAGAAAAGCAATTGAAATATAGTAGAAACTCAACTGTTTATTTATTGGACAAACTAGAGTTGTAATAAACACTTGGTGGCAAAGAATTCAAAATTGTAAACTCTGAAAAAATCTTGAAGCAGAGTTTTTCCATCTGATTAATTAGGAAAGATATGATAACCAACATATCAGAGTGGATAATGATAGAATTTGGAAACATTAATAATTATATATAAATATAGACCTGAATTGATGCTCTTCACTTCCATCACATTTTTGGTCCTTTTGTGAATAAATTCATTCTCAGTGAAAATTTTGTATTGGATTCTAAGAGATGATGAGAATATTGGGATAACTTACTGCAAATTAAATTAACAAAATAGAAGTGAGGAAAATAGCACAGATAGAAAGCTGCAAGTATTGGCTGGTGAATAAAAGAAATTAGCCAACATTATTATTTTAATCACCATGTATTGATTGTAACATCATCCCATATTATCAAACATCAGTATATAAATTTAAAAAAATCAACCTAGATTTGCAAAGAGTTTCTGTTAAAACAGCCACAAAAGGCAACCACTGTGAATCCATGCTGTAGATTGCCTTTGTGCTTCCTCACAGCAATCGACAACTCACTGGGGACAGCGCTTATGAATTTTAACCTCTCTTTGAAATGTTTCAAAGACATAGTTCGGTAGGAATATTGTTCATGCTTGTCCCTTCTGAACAGAGCTAGTTTGTTTTTGTTTTTGTTTTGTCTGCAGTTAGTGACCTGCACAATTAAGAGTGATTCTGGCACTTTGTCAATTTTAAGGTAACAAGATGGGAACAAACATAATGGACATTATATTATCATTTTATTTCTATGACAAGTAAAAGTAGCTTGAGAATATTTTTATGTATTTGCAACAAGTGTCCTGAACAAACGAAAAAATGAAACTATGAGGAATTCCAGACAAATGCATTTATTCACATATGCATATATGAAAAATATGCACCTCTGCTCTTCCTGCAAATAATGAAGAATATTTTGTTTTCCAGAAATACTTCTTGAAAGAATAGTAAACTTTTTGAAAGAAAACTAAATGATATAGAGAATGGCTTTGAGAAGCTACTTAAGATGAGTGTTCTCAGATTTCTAAAGGTGTTCACCTTACACTATATATAAAGGAAGAAAAATTTCTCTTGTTCTCAAAAGAATAGGAGAAGAAAAGAGAAAAGGCAAATATTAAAAGGCAAAATAAAAGTAAGAAGTTAGATAAATGTCATAGAGTTATAAGTTCAAAGATATTAATCCATAACCCCAGACTTTTTAATCCTTGGTGTGAATGGCTTAAGAGTATATATAGAAACCTATCAGCAACAGATTTCACATTCATATTGACATCAAATAAGGAAAAACCGAATATGTGAGTATAAAAACCAGAGGCAGGTAGGCTGATGAGTAAATGAGTTTCACAGATATCTTTAGCAGGGATGTATTTTTTTTTAGGTCATAGAATTGGAGTTTTGAGCTGAACTTATCCATATAGCCAAAGAATGAAAAAGCACAGCTGACATCAAGGTTAATCACTAACCGATAAAATAGTCAGATATTATATGAAAAAGACAATAACAACTCCTAACTAGCTCCCCCTAAACAACCAGTTCACAGGATTCTGATGTGTCAACAGAAATAGAAGCTTGGTTTTTATCTACTTTAATTAGAGAAAAAAATATGGCTTTGTCTTTGCATTTCTTTATTTTTCCCAAATCTCTTACAATTTAGGAAGGCAGATTGGAAAATGAGAAAATGAAATTATGATCAGTGCATCCGTTTGTGTATTATTTTTCTTATATACATTATCAGAGCTTAAACAATGATCAAATGAACACATTTGCTCAAAGTTATATTTTCTGTATCTATAAAAGCAAAGTACCAGAGTTTCAGGTAGTTATCACACGAATGAACCCAAGATGGCCTCTGTGTATTGGCCCCTAGGTTGTTTATTTCTTTACTGTAGGTGAAGAAATATTATATTAAAATACCACCAGTGCCAAAATCAAATTTTTACATATCCAATTATTTTTTAAATAGCCCGAGCAAGCAGATTTTAGCCATTTAAAGCCTACTTGCTTTGCATATCCCTTGAAACAGCATCACCTATATGTTATCTTTTTGAGTGTGGAGCCTTGAGGTTGTAAGGCCCCAAACTGCTATGGCCCTTCAGAATTCTCTGACCCACAGTTTCTCTCCCATACTCCTGAATGATGTCACCTAAGCATGAAATATCCTTCAATGATTGTGCTCACTTCCCAGGAGTTCCCTTGCCCTCCTCCCCATCTAGATGATGGCCTTCTTGCTATAAGCAAGCTTCTGGACAATCTCATGCTGGGACAGACTTCCCTTGAATGCAGCCCAGTCCAGGCACCACCCACAAGTTAATTGTGTGTTACTGCTTCTTGTGGTCATATCTTTTTCCTTGACCATCCTCATGTATGGGATCGATACCAATATAGTTTTAGTGAAAAATCAAAAAACTCAATTTGGCAATGTGGTGGACTAGAAAGTCTGAAAAAAAAAGCAAAGATGTGAAGTTTGAGAAAATATAACAAATCTCCCCCCCCAAAAAAAAAAAAATTAGGAAACTAGAAACAGGCTGATTCAAATTATGGCTTCCTTGGAAGTGTTTGTCAATCTTAGTATCCAGGAATCTTGGCCTATAAGAACTGCATAGGGGATCAAACATAAGAACCTAAACTTACATGGGGAAGAGGGTTAGAACAGAGAACCTCAAAAACTCATTGAATAATTGTACAGTTAAAAAATATACCCTCCATCAATTCCAGATATCAGAGAACCTTATCTGTCTAGACTTGGGCATTGCATAGGAAAGAAAATTCCTTTGATAATTTATAATTATATCTCTACCCTTATTTGTGATTAGAGTTTGAAATTATAATTTTGCATGCTTCAAAATCTCATAAGAAATTAAAGTTTCCAAAAGTAGGTAGCACTCTGGTACACTTTACTTCTGCAGTGGTCGATAGTCCCTAAAGAGATACAGTCCCAAACGCCATAGAAAGCTCAAAATAAAGCCTAACATCAGAGAAGTAGAAAGGAAAACAAGAAAGATTCAAGAAAAACAAACAAACCCCTGAATACTTAGACCTAACTGTAATTGTCAGATATAGAAGAAAGAGATATTTAGAATTATTTTTTTCCTTTTCTCTTTCTTTATTATAGTTGATTTACAATATTGTGCCAATTTCTATTGTACAGCAAAATGATCTATATATGTGTGGGTGTGTATGTGTATATACATATATATATTATTTTTTATATTTTTTCATCACAGTCTATCCCAGGAGTTTGGGTATAGTTTCTGTGCTATACAGTAGGACCTTGTTGTCTATCCATTCTAAATGCAAGAGATGTTTAGAATTCTTAAAGAACTAATGATTAAAATAAATTATAGAAATAATAAATTGTAATATTTAAAATATAAAATTCTTTCAACTGATTAAATGGCAGATCACATGAAACTAAAATAGAATTTAGAGAGAGAGAAGTGAAGAAACTGTACAGACTAACAAAAAAATAAATAAATAAGTAAAACCAGAGGTTAAGAGGGGGAAAGAATAAAGATATAAAATAATCTAATTGAATTCTAGAGGAAAAAATTTAAAGAACGAAGAAGAGATAATCTACAAATAAATAATGGCTGAGAATTTACATAATTGATGAAAAATGAATACTCAAAATCATGTCTCAGCAAGTCTGGAGCGAACTAAAGTGATGGCCACAACTTAACCATATCCTTGTGAAAACACAGTTTAAAAAAAAACTTTTAAAATCAGCCAGAGGAAAAAGATACATAACCCAATCTGAAGATTTCTTAATAACGGCAATTAAAACAAGAAAATGAAAATTTATTTCAAAAAGAGAGAACTATAATCATTTCAAAATTTTGTCAAATTAAAAATACAAGAATAGGAAAGATATAATTATTTTCATACACACATACATACATATACACATAAGAGAGGGAATCCTCAATATTCCCCACTAAAATATTCTAAAGACTATCTATCTCAGAAAGAGAAAATTGAACTCGAAACCAAAACACAGGAGGGGAGTTCCTGTCGTGGTGCAGCGGAAATGAATCCAACTAGGAACCATGAGGTTGCAGGTTCAGTCCCTAGCCTCGCTCATTGGGTTAAGGATCCGGCCTTGCCATGAGCTGCGGTGTATGTTGCAGATGCGGCTCAGATCCTTGTTGCTTTGGCAGTGGTGTAGGCCAGCAGCTGTAGCTCTGATTTGACCCCTAGCCTGGGAACCTCCATATGCCACAGGTGCAGCCCTAAAAAGCAAAAAAAAAAAAAAAAGGAAGGAAGGATGAATTATGAGTAGATAAATTTTAAACAAGTGGAAAGCTGAAGAAAAATTCCAAATAAAAATGATATTTGTTTTTGTAGAACTAAAATACTGGACTAAAATATGTAATGAGAAAGACTAAAATATTTAAACTGTACCAAGTGAGAGCAACCTACATAATCTGATTAACTTGTTTTTATTGTGTGGACTTTTAATATTAAGCTTATTAAAAAAGAAAAGATAGATTATATAAATTCTGAGCCAATACAAAAAGAAAATGAAATTTAAAATAAAATTGATGAATTATAAAAGAAGAGTAAAAAATCCAAAAAAAAAATCAGAGTGGGAAAAAATAAGATATAATATATTAGTGAAAATATATCCATAAATCAATTAGATTCACCTACTACCTATAGAAAGTATCAGTTTAAAGAAAACAAAATCTATCTGTATTATATGACTTTAAGTCTGAGGATATTTTTACTACAGCACGTTGGCTTTTCAAATATTTTTGATAAAATAATCAAAGCTCATCTCTGACATGAAGGTTTTACAGTGACACTTTAATAAATCAGTTGATTTCTCTATAGTTTATTACTGATCTTTTGTATCAATCAACTTTTGCCATATATCCTACATAACAATAACCAAGAAATATATTAAAATCTCAATGACTAACAAAACATTTACTTTCTTGCTTAAGGATCCTCAGGTTGATGGTGGTTCAAGTAACCATAACTGGACTGCCTGGGCAAATCAGGACTCCAGGAGTCCAGCTAAGTTCAAATGTGTTCTAATTTTTTCATTCTGCAATCCAGTCTGAAGTGATGGCGTTTACCCAGGGCATGTTCTTCTAAATGCAGGAGTCTGAGAAAGCTGGACATATACTCAAACTAAAACTACTTGTGTCATATTCTAATATTCCATTGGCTGAAAAAGTCACATAGCCATGCCAAAGAACGATAGAGTGGAGAAATAAATGTTGTCTCCTTGTCAGGATAAATTATTTTCTAACAAGAAGAGAATGAAGAATTTGGAATAATAGTCTAATCTTCTGCAGTTCTTTAGCAAGCTTGTCTTCACACTTTTATTCCAACATTATCCTTAGGTCATTTATAGTTTACTGAATTTAGTTTCTGAGACCAACATAAATAGATTCATAAGTAAACTATTTTTTTTTGATAAACTAAATTGTTGCATGGATAGAGCTCTACATATTGGCAGGAGAGTAATAGATAAATAGATACCACAAACTCATTTATTCTGATTCTACTTTATTTATTTTTGAGGGTAAACAAAACTGTCTAAGCCACTTGTTTTTGCCAAGTAAATCCAAAAAGAAACAATTGTCAAAGTATAGTAAATATATCAGTTGAAAATTGCTTATACACTACTAGATAAAAGAGGCCCTGTTACGTATTTGAAAAATAGCCCCAGCTTCATTGTTTCAAAAATGCTGTCAAATAATATAATTTTCTCTTTTCCTTTCTAATCATTTTTTTTTACTGTGAACACCCAGTTTGCTTTCTAATTAAAGTTCCAGCAAAATTCTACTCCTACTCCAAATGTAACAAATAATTTCTGACCTCTCCACTCTTGTCTCAATTTCAGAATATTCTTCAACCTTAAACTGATTTCTTTTTTAAAAAACATTTTTTCAAATGTATTGAGGTATCAATGACAAAACTGTAATATAGTTAAAGAGTACAAAGTCATGATTTTATAGTCACACATATTGTGAAAGGATTACTCCATTGAATTAATTAATATACCTATCATATATTTACCTTTTTTGGAGATGGGGAAAGGGAAGGGTGAGAGTATTTCAGTATGTTCCTCTAGCAAATTTCAATTATTCAATAGTGTTATTAGTTATTCCTGTCAGTTGATCTTTCTTCAGTGACAATATCTTAAATGGTCTCTCCACCCTTCTTTGATCAATATCTTAGCTATGTGCTTCAGCTTATCTCTGAACCGTAAGTTAAGTTAGAAGGAAGCTCTTAACTTACTGATAGGATGAGTATATTAGCACTAAGCATCTTATAAGTACCAGTGGGATTCAAACTAGTTCCAAAAATATAGGTAGTTTATAATCTCATATAACTAAGGACCTCAATAGCATATTAGTTTTCAAACATTGTTTCAGTCCTGTGTTCACAGTAGCATCAAAGCCCCTGATTCACTTGTCTGAAAATATCCTGACTACCCTCCTTTTTATTTGACTTCTTCTCTCATTTTCCTTCTTCACTCATTTGCCTGCTTCGTCTGGGTTATGGTTGAACAAATGACTCTCAGAAATTTTAGATAAAGTCCACACAACATACACTCAGAGGAAAAGAAGAACTCTTGTCCCAGTGTTCCAAATAAGGTACACACTGATTTTCTTTAATTAGATGAGCTTGGATGCAGATGCCCATTCTCTGAACCAATCATTACTGCCAGAAAGATAGAATGGAGCAACAGATTTAGATTAGGTTTTGGGTCCTCCACAAAATGCACTCTGAATAACAGACCATACATTTGTCATTTTTTTGAAGCAGAGTACATTTGATTTTCTAATCATGATTAATTATGTCAGGGAATACTTTGAAATGCACAACTATAATGTATGCTCCTAATTTAAATTATTGAATTTGTATTTAATGACCCCAAGGTAATGTGTATGACAGTTAATAGTTACTTTTGAGTCCTAAAGTATTTTAATAATCTAAGATTTGTGGGTCAATTCGATCACCCACATGTAAATTCCTTGTTTAGCCCACGTGACCACCTTTGCTTCTGGTCTGTTGAGGGGACCTCCAGCCTTGTTTGTTCCTCTGTAGCCCCTGGTCTGTCCCTCTGTGTGGTTCTTCATCTTTCAGTATTTTATGGGATCTCATCTAACATAGTCATTGGAAAGCATGCTGTTTTTTAAAGCTGTAGAACTCTTTCTACAAGTTCTTACCTCAGTGTTATGATTTAAAAGTTTGAGCAACCATGCCTCTTGGTAGAACTGGCTTATCATTTGTTTGATAACATCATATCCTTAAAATTTAGATGATTTTGCTACTGAGTTACTCATTCTGCTCACTGCAGAGCAGGTCAATAAACCAGGAGATAAGTTGTTGGGGCAAGGAATAATGACTTTATTCAGAAAGCCAATAGACCAAGAAGATGGCAGACTGCTGTCTCAAAGAGCTATCTTACTCCAGTTAGAATTCAGCCTTCCTTTATACTAAAAGGGAAGGGTGTATGGTTGGTTGTTGCAAAGTGAATTGATGTCAGAATCCTTTGTTCTTGCATCTGTCCATGTAGATCAGGTCGCAGTGTTCCTGTAAACTTCCAAGATAAATGTTATTCTCTGTTCTGCAACTTTTTAGCTCTATATGAACGGACTCTTAAAGGTCAGAGCCCTGGAGTTCCCGCTGTGGCACAGCAATGGGATTGACAGTGTCTTAGGAATGCTGTGATGCAGGTTCTATCTATAGCCTGCCACAGTGGGTTAAAGATCCAGAGTTGCCACAGCTTAGGTTGCAACTGCAGCTCAGATCTGATCCCTGGCCCAGGAACTCCATATTCAGTGGGAGGCCAAAAAGGAAGGAAGGAAGGAAGGAAGGAAGAATGGATCAGAGCCCCGAGAATAAGGTATCCTATATATTTCAGGCTATAGGCAACATTTTTTTTTTTTTTACAAAAGGTAGAGAGCCAGCATGACTAAGCACAGGCAACAGAGCACAAAGGTTAAAGTGAAAGACACAAATCCAGAATTCCCATTTTGGCTTAGTGGGTTAAGAACCCAACATAGTTTCCATGAGGATGTGGGTTCAATACATGACCTCACTCAGTGGGTTAAGGATCCAGCATTGTCAGAAGCTGCAGTGTAGGTCGCAGATGCACCTCAGATCTGGAGGTGCTGTGGCCGTGGTGTAGGCCAACAGCTGCAGCTCTGATTCGACCCCTAGCCAGGGAACTTAAATATGCTGCAGGTGCTACCCTAAAAAAAGTGAAACAGATCCAACATTGAGTCTAGTCACATTTGTTTTTCCCTATTACAATTTCAGATGTTTGTCTTCAGTCAGTTTCCTTTAGTAGTAACCACAGAAAATGATCTCATCTAGGCATAAACTTTATTCCTGAAAACTGGATTATTTCATGTTATGATCCCACTATTATGACTAAACTCCACTCCCACACCCACAAAATAATATATGCTCCCTTGAGACCATCTTCAAATGATAGGCCTGGTTAGAAAGCAACAGTTTCAACCATATATTTTTTTCTGGTTGCTTCCCATTGATTCTTAGAGATGTTTAGAAGCATTGACTCATCTCTTAAGGCTGTTTCTTAAAAGCTATCCCTTATATCTGCTACCACTTGGGGAAATGGAAATAGATGTACCTTTCAATGCCTCAAGGTTATATACTACCTGAGTCTTACTCAACTTGTATTTCAGTTTCAAATCAGAGAGAATTTCCTTTGAGGAACTACACTGCCTTCCATTTACACCTGCTGAAGATGGCAAGAAACAGCTAACACACAACTTTTAGAGTTATTACAACTATATCTCTGGGAGTTACAGACAGAGCGAGCACATGATGTTATCAGAATGTTTTGCCATGCCATTAACAGGAGCCATCAGTTTTCGACTGTGCAAAATCAGTGTTGTGTGTGCTAGAACTCAACTGCTGAACTAATCCAACATTCCTTAGGTTTCACTGTGTGCTACACATCACTTTTCATAACCAAATTATATTACTTAATCTTTAGGTTTTATTTATGTATCAGTCACCTTATAACAAAATATCACAGACTAGGTATCTTAGATAACAGAAATTTATGTTCACACATTTCTGAAGGTTGGGAGTCCAAAATCAGGATGCTAGCATTTACTTCTAGGGAGGCTTCTGTTCCTGGCTGACAGATGTCTACCTTCTCACTGTGTTCTCACCTGGCCTTTCCTCTTCATGCAGAGAGAGAGAGAGAGAGAGAGAGAGAGAGAGAGAGATCTAATGCCTTTTCTTCTTATTAGGACATCAGCCCTGTCAGGTTAAGGTCCCACTCTTCTGACTTCACTTAACCTTTAGTACTTCCTTATAGGCCTTAGCTCCAAATACCGTCACAATGGGGTTGGGTCTTTAACACATGAAATTTTGAAGGACACAACTCAATTCATAACAAATTATTACAAAGATCTAAAACAGCATGGATATGAGAGTTCCCTTCGTGGCTCAGTGGCTAACGAATCCGACTAAGAACCATGAGGTTGCAGGTTTTATCCCTGGCCTTGCTCAGTGGATTAAGGATCCAGCGTTGCCCTGAGCTGTGGTGTAGGTTGCAGATGTGGCTCGGATCCCGCTTTGCTGTGGCTGTGGCGAAGGCTGGCAGCTACAGCTCCTGTTAGACCCCTAGCCTGGGAATCTCCATATGCCGCGGATGCGGCTCTACATAAAGGCAAAAAGACAAAAAAATAAAACAGCATGGATAAAATAAGATCATTTGATTTCCCAAGCATTAATGAATGTCTTAAAATAATAATTTACCCAGGTGTTTTTCCCCTTATTTCACCAATATCCATTGGATATATTGACTAAGTTGGAGATACTGAGAGACACTCTGTATTTCCTTCCAGCATGAAGAAAAGAGGAAGTGACCAGAACATTACTTCCCTTTAAGTTTTACCCAGAACTTCACACATCAGTTTTTCTTATGCCCCATTGTCAACACTTTTATTTTAAAGTACCAAGAAACATTTCCTCCTAAATGTCATCTGGTATAAAAATTTAGAGAACAAATCAAACTGTGTAAGAAAAAAGAGCATTCCAGTTTTTCTTATTAAATGGCAGTGAACCCCAGAATCCTCCAGACTTTCCATTATGAATAATCTATGAAGACACTGAATTATATAGTATCATCATTTAAGAACTTTATCAACTATGTGGGGAAAAATATCATAAGCTAATATTCAAATTGAACTTCTACCAACTGGACCATCATTGGGAAAGAAGATGCTCATTCTCAGACATGGTAATACATGTTCTTCTTTCTATTGGGAAATTGTATCCTAATCGTTCATGTAGAGCCTGTTCTGGCTGAGATTCAGGCACTAGGCCAGAGCCAAGTAATAAGTGTTAAGGAGAAAAATTGAGTGAGAAAGGAAGTTTGATGTATGTGTATGTGATTTACTGTTTCTGCTTTCCAGTCTCAAAATGTCATTGCTGTCTTTGTCACTTCTATTCTGTCCTTGACATTTTATGCTTTTTTAAAATCTCTTTATTTACAGTTTAGTGGAGTTTCTAGAAAGAGTGGAAATAAACACATGTGTTCAATCCTACAGGTTGAAACAAGTTTTTATTACATTCAGATAAATTATTTATATAAGGAAAATATACCTATCTCTAAAAAGTGAATATTACAACTAACTGCCAAATTTTGCATTGGCCATTAGTTTCCAGCTTCTTCTCTGTCCAAAAAGAATACCAAATACAGGTTTGCACAAGAAAATAAACTTAAACAGGGAATCTAAATAATAATGGTTACAAAAATTGTAAATCCAATGTTATAAAGAAGCCATATAGATCTGTTTTGATATACTCTCTCTGGCAACACCAGAAACATTGTAACAGGTAGCAGAGCTTAGGAATTTGCATTTGTATAAACATAAATATTATTGAGGAAAGCAGTAGAATCATAGACCTTGTTAAAAATGTATTTGCTTGGGAGGAGCTCGGCAAGATGGCGGAGGAGTAAGAGGTGGTGCTCTCCCTCTCCCACAAATTAATGCTGATTAATTTAAACCTCCAAAAACTGCAAGAAACCCTTGAAATAACTGGGTAGAAAAGAGGGGAAAAAAAAAGGTGAGAGAGAGAAAAGGAATCAGGACGGCAGCCAGCACCCAGGGAGGGAGCTGTGAAAAAGAAAAGTTTCCTGGGAAGAAACCTAAACAATGATCAACGGATCAATGATCAGCGGAACTAGAGGGACATCAAAGCCTGAGAAAAACGCAGCAGCTGGATCGAGATAGGAAAATCGGAGTTAGAGACTCACGCAGACAACCTGAATACGGGCGCAGACACCACAGCCTGAGGCGCCGGGCGGTGCCTGGGAGCTAAGACACAGGTTCCTAAGGTTAGTCCCTGGGAGAGGGCAGAGGTTGGTGGCCGTGGCATTTGCGGGAATAGGAAAAGGAGCAGCGATATTCTATGATTTGTGGAGAGCAAAACCAGGACTGAGGAAACCGAGGAAGTCTGGTCCTGCAGGGGAGGCAAGCGTCCATTGTTAGGGAGGAGGAGAGGAGGAGGGGCTGACCGCCATAGGAAGCAACTTGAACTAGCATGCAGGGCGGGGCAATGGTGCCCCGCCAAAGAGAGCGGAATTGGGGAGGAGCCAGTGGAGGCTGCAGCTGCAGCAGCGGGGCCGGAGCCCGAGCCTTGAAGCCCGTGGGCTGAGCACTGTGCCAGGTTGTGGACCCAGGTGCCTGCGCCAGCCAGCATCGGCGGGGGTGGCAGGCCCATGTGCCAGTCCACAGACCCAGCTGACTGCAACAGCCCACAGAGTTGGTAGCTCTGGCGGGCAGAGCAGTACACGACCACACGGAGCTAGCTTTCGCAGAGGAGCGGGGCTAGCGCCAGCCGCTGAGGCCAGGAAACCGCCCCAACTGATGAGCAAGCATCAGATGAAGGGCAGAACAAATGCCAGCCTGCTGAGCCAACCTCTGACAGGTACCTCTTGTGGTTCCAGTCACCTCAAAAGAGGACTTTGCAATCAGACACTAGCTTCCGTGGCTCTCACTCCCGGGGGAAATCATACTTCCTGCTGCTGCAACTGCCAAATGCTCAAAACACCTGGTAGATCTGCCTAGAGCTCACGGCCACTTCCCAGGGCCGGGCAAATAGGATTGGACAGTGCCACCTTCCTGCAATTGAGAGCATAGAGACTAGGCACCAACTGTCAACCTTAGCCATTGCTACACTCTCACAGAGAACACTCAGAGTACCACTGAGATAACAGCCTGCTCATTCCAAAGAAATAGACACCAAATAGTCAAACTCCTACACCAAAAATAAATAATAACCCTACCAAAAAATACAAAGGGGAGCTCCTCCCTAGAAGTAGCTTTCCAAGTCTACAGCGTGGCTTCCCCAAACTCACAGAAAAAGAAAACCACAAACAAGATGAAGAAGCTCAAAAACCATTCCCAGTTTAAAGAACAGGACAAGTCATTTAAAGCAGCCACCAATGAAACAGACCTCTGCAGTCTGTCAGAAATGGAGTTCAGAAGGGAGGTAATGAAAATATTTGAAGAATTAAGGCAGAATATCCAGAAATTAAGAGAAGATGCAAACAGCAATGCAGAGTCCTTTAGAAAGGAGCTAGAAAACATAAGGAGGAGCCAAGAAAAGCTAGAAAACTCATTTGCAGAGATGCAAACTGAGCTAAAGGCAATAAACAGCAGTTTGACTAATGCAGAGGAATGAATTAGTGATGTAGAAGACAGAATAATGGAAATCACGCAAACAGGACAGCAGACAGAAAATCAAATGAAAAAACATGAAAGCAATATAAGAGATCCAAGGGATAATATAAAGAGGCCCAATTTACACATAATAGGAATTCCAGAAGGAGTAAAAAAGAAAAGGGCATTGAAAAAATATTTGAAGAAATTATGTCTGAAAACTTCCAAATCTGAGGGAATCTGACATCAAGATACGGGATGCTCAGAAGGCCCCAAACAAGCTGAACCCAAACAGACCCACACCAAGGCATATTATATTAAAAATGGCAAGAATTAAAGATAAAGAGAGGATCCTAAAGGCAGCAAGAGAAAAGCAAAGCATTAAGTATAACGGATCCCCCATAAGGCTGTCAGCTGATTTCTCTACAGAAACATTACAGGCTAGAAGGGAATGGCAAGATATATTTAAAGTGCTGATAGGAAATGGCCTGCAAGCTAGAATACTCTACCCAGCAAGAATATCATTTAAAATAGAAGGGGAAATAAAAAATTTCCCCAACAAAGAAAAGCTAAAAGAGTACAGCAATACTAAACCCTTTCTAAAAGAAATGCTGAAAAGTTTCTTATAAAAAAAAAGAAAGAAAAGTGGAAAGTAAAAAGTAAGAATTAGAATGGAGGAAACCACAATTAGAAAGCAATCATTCAAATAAGCCCACATGCAGATTGAAATATGAAGATGCAAAAGTAAATAAGTGAATTAGTGAAAATATATAATTTACAAAAAAAAGAGACAAAAACCTCATACACTGTGTGGAGGGAAAGTAGGAAAACCTAGACTATATATTTTTTTCTGTTTTTTTTAACTTTAAGGAAAAAAAACGTTTTTTTCTCTATTCTTTTTTTTCTCTATTTTCTTTTATTAATGATGTGTTTTAGCCTATATGGTTATCAGGCCACAGCAAGCAGATATAAGAAGGTGTTAACATACTTAAAAAACAGGGCAACCACAAATCAAAACAGGACATCTAACCTACAAATACTGAAAGGAAAAAAACTTAAGTATAGAATAATTGGAACCCATCTATCCAAAAATAGAAAAGAAGGAAAGAGAAACATAGAATCAATTGGAAATAAATTCTAAAATCTATCAATAATCACCTTAAATGTCAATCGTCTGAATGCTCCAATCAAAAGACACAGAGTGGCACAATGGATAAATAAGCAAAACCCTGCAATCTGCTGCCTACAAGAGACTCACCTTAGAGCAAAGGACACAGATAGATTGAAAGTAAGGGGATGGGGAAAGACTTTTCATGCCAATGGACAAGAAAAGAAAGCAGGAGTGGCAATACTCATATCAGACAAAATAGACTTTAAGGTGAAAGCCATAGTGAAATAAAAAGGACATTACTTAATGGTTAAAGGATCCATTCAAGAAAAGGATATTACAATTGTCAATATATATGCCCCCCACATAGGAGCACCCAAGTGCCTAGAACAAGTACTACCAGACATAAAAGGAGAAATAGATGGCAATACAATAATTGTAGAAGATTTTAACACTCCACTCTCATCGATGGACAGATCCTCTAGGCAGAAAATCAGTAAGGCAACAGAGATCCTAAATGACACAATAGAAAAATTAGACCTAACTGACATTTTCAGGGCATTACATCCAAAAAAATCAGAATATACATTCTTCTCAAGTGCACATGGAACATTCTCAAGGATAGATCACATACTGGGGCATAGAGCTAACCTCAACAATTTAAGAGTATAGAAATTATCTCAAGTATCTTCTCTGACCACAAAGGCATGAAACTAGAAATCAACCACAGGAAAGGAAATGAGAAAACATACTACATGGAGACTAAACAACATGCTTCTAAAAAACGAATGGTTCAATGAGGAAATCAAGAAAGAAATACAAAAATATCTTGAAACAAATGAGAATGAAGACACAACAACCCCAAATCTATAGGATGCCATGAAAGCTGTGCTTAGTGGGAAGTTCATAGCATTGCAGGCCTTCCTCAAAAAAGAAGAAAAATCTCAAATCGACAACCTAACCCATCACCTAAATGAATTAGAAAAAGAAGAACAAAACACCCTAAAGTCAGCAGAAGGAAGGAAATCATTAAGATCGGAGGGGAAATCAATAAAATATAAATTCAAAAAACATAGAAAATAATCAATAAATCCAAGAGCTGGTTCTTTGAAAAGGTAAACAAGATTGAGAAACCTCTGGCAAGATTCATCAAGAAGAGGAGAGAAGAAACCCAAATAAACAAAATAAGAAATGAAAAAGGGGAAAATTACAACAGATATTACAGAAATACAAAAAAGCATACAGAATTCTATAAACAATTATATGCCAACAAATTTGATAATCTAGAAGAAATGGACAAATTTTTAGAGACCTACACCCTCCCAAAACTGAATCAAGAAGAAATAAATCAACTGAACAGACCAATCACTAGAAATGAAATTGAGTATGTCATCAAAACACTCCCTACAAATAAAAGTCCAGGACCAGATGGCTTCACAGGGGAATTC
>PVHT021183648.1:28597499-28688164 GCA_004024745.2 Catagonus wagneri
GACCCAGAATTACCAAAGCAATCCTGAGGAACAAAAACCAAGCAGGAGGCATAACTCTCCCAGACTTCAGGCAATATTACAGGGCCACAGTAATCAAGACAGCATGGTAATGGTACCAAAACAGATATACGGACCAATGGAACAGAATAGAGACCCCAGAAATAAACCCAGACACCTATGCCCAACTGATCTTTGAGAAAGGAGGCAAGAACTTAAAATAGGAAAAAGAAAGTCTTTTCAGTAAGCATTGCTGGGAAACTTGGACAGCTGCATGTAAATCAGTGAAACTAGAGCACACTCTCACACCATGCACAAAAATAAACTCTAAATGGCTTAAAGACTTAAATATAAGACAAGACACTATTAAACTCCTGGAAGAAAACATTGGCAAGACACTCTCGGACATCAACCTTACAAATGTTTTCTCAGGTCAGTCTCCCTAAGCAACAGAAATCAGAGCAAAGATCAACCAATGGGACCTAATCAAGCTGACAAGCTTTTGCACAGCAAGGGAAACCAAAAAGAAAACTAAAAGACAACTTACAGAATGGGAGAAAATTTTTTCAAATGACACAACTGACAAGGGCTTAATCTCTAAAATATACAAACAACTGATGCAGCTCAGCTCAACTGCAAAAAAGCCAACAACCCCACTGAAAAATGGGCAATGGACCTGAATAGACATTTTCCAAAGAAGATAAAGAGATGGCCAACAAGCACATGAAAAAATGCTCGACATTATTGATGATTAGAGAAATGCAAATCAAAACTACCATGAGATACCACCTCACACCAGTCAGAATGGCCATCATTAACAAGTCCACAAACAACAAATGCTGGAGGGGGTGTGGAGAAAAGGGAACCCTCCTGCACTGTTGGTGGGAATGGAAGCTGGTGCAACCACTATGGAAGACAGTGTGGAGGTGCCTTAGAAAACTCTACATAGAAGTACCATATGACCCAACAATCCCACTTTTGCCATATATCCAGGCAAAAATTTCCTGGAGAAAGGCACTTACACACGAATGTTCACTGCAGCACTATTCACAATAGCCAAGTCATGGAAACAACCCAAATGTACATCGATAGATGACTGGATTAGGAAGATGTGGTATATATACATGATGGAATACTATTCAACCATAAAAAAGAATAAAATAATGTCATTTGCAGCAACATGGATGGAATTAGAAACCCTCATACTGAGTGAAGCAAGTCAGAAGGAGAAAGACAGATTTCATATGAAATCTCTTATAACCGGGGTCTAAAACACTGCACAAATGAACATCTCAACAGAAAAGAAAATCACGAACTTGGGGAACAGACTTATGTTTGCCAAGGGGGTGGGGGAGAAGGTCGGGGAGAGGGTGGGTGGGAATGGGGATAACTAGTGCTTTAATGATGGAAAAGCAAGGAGCTCCAACTGTATTGCACGGGGAACTATATCTAATTACATGTGACAAATCCATATAGGTACATGTAACCGGGTCACCACGCGGTGCAGTTGGAAAATCTGACAGAAATCTGTAAACAAGCTATAATGCAAAAAAATAAATTATAAAAAAATAAAACACAATACCAGTTACACCCATTGGAAAAAAAAAATGTGTTTGCTTGGGCTAGCAATCACTATATAAAAAATAAATGATCGGGAATGAAAGTGCATGAAAGTAAATGTGGGTTACATGACTTGCAAAATGTACGCAACCTACACATTAACAGCCACGGCATATGGAAGTTCTCAGGCTAGGAGTTGAATTGGAGCTACGGCTGCTGGCTTAGTCTATGCCACAGCCACAGCAACATTGGATCCAATCCATATCTGCAACCTATACCACAGCTCATGGCAAAGCCGGATCCTTAACCCACCGAGCAAGGCCAGGGACTGAACCCGCAACCTCATGGTTACTAGTCAGATTTGTTTCCACTGTGCCACAACAGGAGCTCCCAGAATATGTGTTTTTTGATGAGACTTCAAGGAACATGTCAGTGACTTAAATGAGCTTTGTTGGAAAGACCGAAATGGATATATATTTTGTTCTAAGTGATCATTTCTAAGTTAAAAGACTTAAAATTTTTCTCAATTTCACTGTATTAAAATAATTACAGTTGAACTATTAGGCTTCTGAATAAAGAACCAAAAATGTTACTTTAAAAAAAATAATTGATGTGAGCAGTTAGGTTTCCAGATCAAAACTGGCAAGGTCAAAGGAATCACTGAATCACTGCTGTTTACAAAACAGAGGACATCTATTTGGCATACCCTTTTTGTAGATCAGTCAGTTGTCAATCAGATTATCCGCTTGACCTTAGCGACATCCTCCACAGAATCAGCAGAAACTTTGTTCTGCAGAGGGAGTTGCAAGCCAAATAAAAGTCAGTTTCCAAATCCATTTGCTCAGCATGGATACAATTTATGTTTTTTCCTTTTGCTTAGCAAGCAGTTGTGCTAGGAATTTTATCTTGAGAATTTTGGTGGTAATGAAACATTGCTGTAATTTAGGATGAGCCAAGCATGTATAAAAATGAGAGAGCAGAAATCTGTCTTTCTTGGCCCACTGAGGCATTTTTTAAAAATCTAGTTGAAATATGTATGACTTCCCTGAGCTCTCTGGCATAATTCATCATTTCAAAAAGTCAATAAAGAAGATTTTATTTTCAATTAGTAAACATTTATCTGCCAAAGAACTAGACATTCCTGATTTCCCTATTACGTCTTAAAACATTTTACAATTTAAGAATATGCAACCGTCTGTCTTTATGTAACAATACATTAAATAAATTGCCAGCTACTACCCCTACACACATATGGGAAAAGACAGATTTTTAGATTATTATATCAGGCAAATAATAGATGCTCAGTAAATGCTCTTTTACTTTAATTGCTCAAGGTTTTTTCCAGTCAGTTCATATGAAGTATCTGATAAGAAATATGAACTGTTTCCATTTTAACATCAATAGTCTTATATCTTAAAGGATATAAGGAAATATTGCCTAAATGAAAATAACATCACAAAAAATTATTCCCTAAGTATTTGTTGTAATTCATCCTGCAATATGTTGTTCTGAAAAAGAAAGTGTGGGAAAAATAGTATAAAACTATAAAAACTTTCTAGAGAAAACTGTATGATGAAAATCTAAATATTTAAGTTTGATCTGATTATTTTATGGAGATAATCATTCTCATGACACTAATAACTTTAATCAAAAGTTTCACCTGGAAGTTACATGAATTACATTGTTAACAATATCTTCCATTAACATTCTCCCAAATATTTGTAGTTTTTACACAGACATAAAGCTATTACTCTATATAATAATAAATACAAAATTGTAAGGCAAATATATATAATAAATCTGAAAAAAAACACTAGATCATAAACTTATGGGAGTTATTTCTTTAAGGGCAACTTTCATTAGAAGATTTCAGAAGTTCATCAAGCTCTATAAACTTCTTTAAGCTTTTAGGAGTTCTGAGCCAGTGTTTTCAGCAAGATATTTGTTCAAAGAGAATTAATGCCAGTGGACATTTTATAATACCCTGGCCTGTCCAGAAGACTGTGGAATAACTCACTATAGAATCTGTCAAAATATGATGAAATACTATATATTCCACCAAGTCAAGAATCACACAGGCCTTTCTTTGTTATGTGCACAGCACGACAAAAATGCATAATAGCCACACAAGGGACAAAGATGTAGGAAAAGTGAACACACTCATACCGGTGGTTAGAGTGTACATACATAAAGTTTTTTGAAAGGTACTTCTGCTGTGCCTAGCAGATTTCAAAACTTCGTACATTTGAGTAGGAAATTCTGTGTCTAGCAATCTAAACCCCAGAAATACAGGTTCACAGAGGTTCTAAAAGAATATTCACTGCAGATTTGTTTGTAATTACTGAATATTGCAAATGACCAAACTGTTGATCAAGAAATGGATAGTTAGAGAATACATGGTACATCCACACTGTAGAAGGCTATGGAGCCATTAAGAAAAATGAGGTAGACCTTGGAGTTGCCATCGTGGCTCAGTGGTTAACGAATCCAACCAGGAACCATGAGGTTGTGGGTTCGATCCCTGGCATCACTCAGTGAGTTAAGGATCCAGCGTTGCCCTGAGCTGTGGTGTAGGATGCAGACGCGGTTCAGATCCCGCGTTGCTGTGGCTGTGGCTGTGGCATGGGCTGGCGGCTACAGCTCCGATTAGATTCCTAGCCTGGGAACCTCCATGTGCCACAGGTGTGGTCCTAGGGAAAAAAAAAAAAAAAAATGGAAAATGAGGTAGGCCTGTATGCACAGACAGGGAAATATTACCAAAACTTAGAGACTGAAATACAACTGTTGCCCTAAAGTACGTATACCAGGATCTCATATTGGTAAAAAAAAAGTAGGTTCTCTGTATGTAAGTTCTCTGCTTACATGGTAATGTATATAAATGTATATAAATACACAGCAAAAAATATACACCAAATTCTTAAGAGCAATAATACTGAGGATAAAAGCAGACCTGGAAGAGGAAGAAAGGGAACTGACACAATTTGTTCTGTATATGTGTGCACTTTAAATCTTTTTTAGTGAGAATATATTTATACGTTAGTTGTTTTTTTTTTGGAGAGGGGTATTTGTCATTTTAGGGCCGCACCCGCAGCATATAGAGGTTCCCAGGCTAGGGGTCTAATTGGAGCTATTGTTGCCGGCCTACTCCACAACCACAACAACACCAGATCCGAGCCACGTCTGCAACCTACACCACAGCTCACGGCAACCCCTGATCTTTATCCCAATGAGCAATGCCAGGGATCGAACCTGCAACCTCATGGTTCCTAGTCAGATTCATTAACCACTGCACCACGATGGGAACTCCTATACATTAGTTGTATAATAAACAAGGAATATATATATATCAATGCCAAATACCAGTAGCATTTATATTTTTCCATTGTTTTTAGAGTGTTAACATAAACAATAATAATAATAAGCTACCATTTGTTAAGTGTCAGGAGTATCCAAGGCACTAAACTAGGATAGATAGATTTCCATGCAATAAGCTGAATCTCTACTATCTAATTCCTTTCCCACTGGATAATTTAAAATAATTTATTTTCTCTTGTTATTTCTGCTTTTCTGCATGCTACTTATCCATTTAATTCAAATTAAGAATATCATATACATGTGTGTACACATGTAGGTCTATACACACAGACACACACACACACATACACGTACCAGATACCACAGAGTTTGAATCTTTATACATATCCTTAAGGTAGGTAATGTAATTACCTTCACTACTCCCTTTAAACTAATAATATATTCACCAGAATTCAGATAATTTTTTAAAAAATGCATTTAATACAGAGCATTTAGGAAAGCATCCATACTAAAGGAATTATCTAAACCTGGTTATTTTTCTTTTACCTACAAACCACTTTGAACAGGCACAGTGTGAAAAATGTAGCTGTCACTTCCTGACAGAGGCGTTACACTCCTGACCACTTCATTTCAGTATCTAAAATCCAGGAACACTTCCTCCCCATTATGATATAATTATGCAGCTTGAACCCTGTCATTATATACACAATAAAGATGGAAAAATAATATCCCTGTCTCATCTGCGTGACTTTGCTTTAAAACCAAAATCGATGGTGTCATGTGAGGCATCTTGGAATTAATTTCCTAGGTTGCAGTTGAATTGTACTTGAAGATGCACCCTGCCTTTGGCTCCATTAAAACAATATTCTGTTGAGCTCCCGTTTTATTCCTGACATCTATATATTCAATACTTAAAAAGAAATGGAAAGGCAAAGTTACCAACAAGAAACAACAAAAAGATGCTTATGGAAAGGAGGTTGACTAGGTTTACATCCATAGCATGCCACTTTGTTCTTTTGTTTTATTAGTAAATGCCCTCCTTAATCCATACCCTCAGAAAGGTCTTTAAACAGTGCCATACATAAGACATCTTCTAAGATAAAATAATTTGAATTAGACTTTCTGCACAATAGGCTGAATCCCTACTAACTAATTCCCACTAGAGAACTGAAAATATCTTGTTTTCTCTAGGTAATTCTGCCTGCTAATTATCCATTCAATTCAAATTAAGAACAGTCAAGACCTATATAAAAAGGGGTCACTCAAAGTGACTTATTTCTCTAAAATGGTACTAAAAACTACTCTTCCTTAACATATAAGATTAGAGTTTCTTCATATACACATTTGGTCAGCGCCAATAAATGACTATAGGACACATGGGAAAATTACATCGTAAAGTATCTGACAAAATGTAGTATTTGTTATGGTGTAGACAATTTAGCAATTAAAAGGTAATTATTACTAGCAACTGGCTCAGCCATGTGTTGAATATTATTTTCTAGTATATGCCAGTGTTTCTTCCATCTTTACTTTTGTTCTTTTCCTGGTTATAATTACCTAAGAAATGTTTTTAAATCAAGTACTTAGCAACCCTCTGGACAGATTTAAGCCATATATATTTCCTGCTGTTTGAAGCAATATTCAATAGTTTAGTGACAGGGCCAAAGTCATACAGATAATCCTGTGACTCTGGATCATCTCATATTTCTTTTGTTTTCTTCATCACCTATAAAAAGATTGGGAGAGCTTGACATTATCTCAGGTTGGGTTTTAACTCTAATAATATATGTTTCTAATTTTCTTTCCTCTTGATATCCTTTAAGACTTCCACAGAGGAGATAATGAAATGTGTCTATTCAAGAACACTTATTAAAACCCAGTGGTTCTGCATGTTGTATATGTGATAACCCAGAGTCTTTGGCAAGATTATAGATAAATTCCAATTATTTGTCCAACTCTTATCATCTCCTATCTTATAAATATTAGATATATCACAGTCACCAGATAGTATCAAGATATGTGATTATGGCTATTCAAGGTCAGAGAATGTTTCCTTTTTTTTTTAAGAATGTTTCTTTATGTTACTTAATGGTGATTTATAAATTGTGGGCCCTTAATATAAGCCAGGAAATATTCATAGATATTTTTATACTAATAATTTAAAAACAATAATCATCCACTTCAAATTTTGTAATGTAGTGACTACTTTGTCTTCCCTGTCAGTAATAGGGATGAGCCAGTGCAATGAAAGAATAGAAAACAGGTCTCAATGTAATAAAAACCGTTCATTTGAACAGGACAGCATTACCCTTTCCCACAGCTTGACGAAATTTTAGACAGGCTTCTTCCTGTCTCTAGGCCCTTGACTTCCCTGATACTTTGATATGTCTGTAAATATTCTCCAAGCATCTTGCCAGTTTTATAACCCAGGAATTTTTTTCTCAAGTTTTAGAGATCATCCTTTTTTTTTAAAGTATAGTTGATTTACAGATTTGTAGGTTTCAGGTGTACAACATAGCGATTCATTATTTTCGTAAATTACCCTCCATTTAAATTTACTATAAAATGGAGTCCCCTTTGTGGCTCAGCGGTTAATGAACCTGACTAGGACCCATGAGTATGCGGGTTCAATCCCTGGCCTAGCTCAGTGGGTTAAGGATCCGGTGTTGCCGTAAGCTGTGGTGTAGGTTGCAGACGCTTCTTGGATCCCACTTTGCTGTGGCTGTGTAGGCTGGCAGCTGTAGCTCCATTTCTACCCCTAGCCTGGGAACCTCCATATGCTGCAAGTGTGGCCCTAAAAAGCAAAAATAAATAAATAAATAAATAAATAAATTTACTACAGAATAATGGCAGTATCTCCCTGCAGTGTACAATGTATCTTTGTTGCTTATTTATTTCATGCATAGTAGGTTTTACCTCTTAATCCCCTACCTCTGTCTTGCTCCTCGCTTCCTCCCTTTCCCCACTAGTAATCACTAGTTCGTATTCTATATCTATGAGTCTGTCTGTTTGTGTTTTGTTACATATATCAATTTGTTTTATTTTTGAGATTTCACATATAAGTAGTAACATGGAGCATTTGTCTTTTTCTGTCTGACTTATTTCCCTCCGTATAATACCCTCCAAATCCATCTACATTGTTGCAAATGGCAGAATTTCTTTTTTAAGGGCATTAATATTCCACTGTGTATATATACCACATATTCTTTATCCACTCACTTGTTGATGGACACTTAGGTTGCCTCCATATCTTTGCTCTTCTAAATAATAAGATATTACCTCGCACCTACCAGAATGCCTGTTGTTAAAAAGTCTACAAATAGCAAATGTTGGCAAGAATGCAGGGAGAAGGGAACCTTCGTACAGTTGTTGGGATTGTGAATTGGTACAGCCACCATGGAAAACATCATGGAGGTTCCTCAAAAAACTAATAATAGAGCCATATGATCCAGTAGTCTCACTCACTCCTGGATATATATCCAAAGGAAACAAAACCACAAATTTGAAAGGATAAGTGCACCCCAGTGTTCTGAGGGCTATCCTTTGAAATAGGAAGGATTCTTTGAAATAGGAAGGCAGGACCCTGATCTCTGTTTCTGCAGGAAGGTTGGAGCCTAATTTCTGTGAATACCTTACTCCAAGTTATAAAACTAGTGCACATTATGAAGGTACAAGAAAGTCTTTGAATAAAGCCAATTAACAAACAAGAGGGACTAGGATCATCTCTCTACTCCAGCTCTTAAAACCTCCCAGGCCTTTTGTTTCAGGGCATTGTGTTTAGTCTCTCTTTCCCATCACAACAGCCTGAATAAAGTCTCTCTTGCCTGTTTAACTTTGGTGCAATTTTTGCTTTGACATGTGACAACCATGAAGAGTAAAGATGTATCAAATCTGTCCATTTTGGAAACTTATAAAACAACTCCAGGAGTTCCCATGGAGGCTCAGCGATAACGAACCCGAATAGTATCCACGAGGATGTGATCATGAGGACTAGTATCCCTGGCCTTGCTCAGTGGGTTAAAGATCAAGTGTTGCTGTGAGCCGTGGTGTAGGTCCAAGACACCCTTTGAACTGGCATTGCTCTGGCTGTGGTGTAGGATGGCGGCTACAGCTCCATTTCGACTCCTAGCCTGGGAACTTCCATATGCTGTGGGTGCGTCCCTAAGAAGACAAAAAATTAAACAAAAAAACTCCCAAAAAAGTCATACTCGTGATATTGAGAATGCATTGTAACCTACTTCAATCATGTCCTTATAAAGTTGTGCAGCTAGGCTTACTTTATAACAGATATTTTAAGTAATGCTGAATTAACATCTGTTGGAGACAGATTTCCCATTGCAGTTAAATTGTTTTTCTTTATGTGGAAGTCTCAGGCATCAGAATTAGGACAATTCTGAGCTTATATTCTGTTGATTTAGAATCCACAGTAAATGGTTTCCTGCTTGTAAGAGCTTGTATTTTAATAGAAAACACAAATATTGATTTAGAGAGAATTACTAAAAGCCCATATGAGAAAAGTGAGATGACTGAAGGTGAAGCTGAATGCTGCCTACATGCAGGCCCAGTGCATTATATATGTAACGAAGAACAGGAGAAGGTGTCCATAAAATAGTGAAAGAACACTAATAGGAAATTCATAATACACGATCTTAAGAACAATTCAATAAGCGTAATGCTCTTTAGTGCTTTTTTCACCTCAGATTACTTGTTCTTTAAACAATGGTTAGAATTCTTTTAACAGCTAAAGATGAAAGAAGCTACAGAGCAAAAGAGAAAAAGATTGAAAGAACAAGGAATCAGACAATAGCACTTCCGATGGGGAGTGATGTGATTGGAATGTTCTTAAATATTAGCAAGGAGACAAATGAGGATGAAGAATCAAAGAAGGTCGTGGAATTCTTTTTACATTTGTTTTTTAAAACTCACATGGTTTCACCTCCGTGTATTTCACAGAACTAGCGGGCATCTTTTTATCTCTTTGCTTCTCAGGTCTCTTTACAACTTTTCTTTGACTGTAAAAGAGCGAAACAGAGACAGAGAGACAAAGATACGAGATCTTTTTGCTTTTTTTACACCTTAATTAGTTAACAAACATTTATCATTCTTGATCAAACTATGTTTTGCTAAATCTACACCTCAAAAATTAACAATATAACTTAATGAGATACATAGGAAGTCATCGATCACCCAGTATCATTGTGCTGTTTTTATCTCCAAATTAACTGAATTGAATGGTTGTTTAGGTATCACATAAACTTCACCTGAGATAAAGATTAAAACAATTTAGATGAATTGTCACCTATTCATTTTGCATCACTCATGTCTAGTTGTTCTCTTGTTGAATTAATACACAGATTCTGTTGCCTATTTGAAAAGTGAAAAAGAAAAATCCACGAAGCAGAAAAATGATCATGGAGAACTAGACAAATGAAGCAGTATTCATAAAACTAATTAGCTTTAGCACTAAGCAAAATTACAAATAACTTGTTTCTGTTTTAGCACACTTCCATGTTCAGCTTTTATCATTATTTAGGATTGCTCAGATTGTGTTTGAATAAATGCTTTAGTCAGATAAGCTACCCATAGAATTTCTTTCCATAAGTAATTGGTCTGTGGGACTCTGTGAAATTGGCATTTAAAACAGCAAAAACAACTCTGAAGAATTTGACAAAGTCCTCTCAGTTTTTTTGTCTCATACTCTTTTACATTTGATGCAATATAATAAATACAGAACCACAGAATCTCAACACTTGAAGAAAATATGAGAGAAATTTTCATCTGACTACCTCTCCACACTTAAACTTACTCCGTAGCATTGATGATTTTCCTGCCTTGGCTCAGTTCCTAAAAACTTATCATTTATCATCATCTGAGACAGCCAGTGATGCTTAAAGAACTCATGTTTATGTTGCCCCTTAATGTATGTGATTGTCCTTTATGTTTATTGGTTTTAGTTCTACCCACAGATACCAAACACAGAACACATCCAATTTCTATTTTATGTAATGGCTGTCTAAACACTTAAAGAGACTTTTCTATGATGACCAAATACAGTTACAAAAAATAATGTACCATTTGAACTGTATCGGTTTCCTTTTTTTAAAGATATTTTGGTGTTTTAATAGCCTAGTCATTATTAGAACAAATATGATCCAAAACCCCTGAGTCCCAGAGAGGAACCTGTGAGATCAAAACACTGTACATAACAATGCTAAAATATCATTTCCCTTTTGTACTGATTGATGGTGCAGAAACAATGGTGGATAATACTGCTACCACCTAAGCCAGTACGAGACAGTGGCACCAAACTTGCTTATAGTCGTTGAGTTATTCATTGTCATACATTCTTTTAAAAAAAAAAAAATGCGCTTTCCCCTAAAAGTAATCTTAATGAAGAAGGAAGACTCATTAGTGTCACCATATCTCAACTCTTGTGAACATGTCTTTTTTTAATAATCTGTGTGATAAAATGGGAAGTATGCATAAAACACTTTTGAAGCACTGGCAATTGCTTGATTTGCAAGAGGAAGCAGCTGCCTTCTTGATTCAGCACCATTCTTACTTGAAAGAACAACTGACAGACAAAAGATTATTATTTAGAATTGGGTATTTGCTGGAAATTTTCTCAAAACATTTGAAGTGAGGCTGTTCAGAAAATATAGTATTTGTTGCAAATAATAAAACTTTAGCCTTCAACTGGAAATTAAAAAACTAATTTGCTGCATGAGCTTGATATTTTCTCCGTACTTAAAGATGTTTCTGTAAAGACCAATATGGGATAACACAGTGAACCAATATTTTCCAAATGGTCATTGCAGATGATGTAAAATTATGCATGAAAAAAAAATTCACCAAAGTGCAAAATAGACCACTGATTCCTCAAGTAACAGCATATGGAGTTTTCAATGATATGGGATCAGAACTCGCACTGGATCAACCTTTTAAGAAAATACTCCTTGTTGCATTTTTGATATAGTATCAGAAGGCTGCTATCCACAGTTACCTACAAAAGCTGTTAAAATACCCCTTCCATTTTCCTACTTCATATCTGTGTGAGACCGCATTTGCTTTAAAAATGCCAACAAAAATACCATGTCACAAAAGCTTAAATTCAGAAGAAGATATAAAATCCAGCCATCTTCTCTTAAACAGATGTTAAAGATAAGACTTTCAAATGTAAAACAATGCCTCTTCCAGTTTTTTGTTTGTTTGGGAAAATATATTTATCATAAAAGTATTATTTAAATAACATATAATGCATTTGTTGCTATTTTTAAATGAATTAATAAATGCTTTAAATTTGTTTTAATTTCTAATGTCATAAACATTGAAAGGCATAACCTACATAAATGAAAGCCCTTTGATGTCCTTAGTAATTATTAGGAGCAACTGGAGGTCATGCCACCAAAGTGTTCAAAATCCGCTGATCTAAGCTTGCTTAATCTTTCCATGTTTATCTCGTGCTGCAACTTCAATCATACTACCTATTGAGCTATTCTTAAATTTTATTAGTTCCTTGAAATTTCCTTGCTCTTTCATCATCTGGCCTTTTCTTTTGTTCTGTGGTATCATCATTCTTTTATTTTCCCGTTTTCTCTTTTTCTTCAGATCCTAAATTTAATATTACCTTTTCCCAGAAGACTGTTCTATCTTATGACAACCACATTTATTTCACTTATAAGAGCATCTATGCTACTGTATTTAATTACATATTACATTGTCTCTCCATGCTAAGTGTCTCACTGTTTATACCTACATCCCTAGATTAACGATAACTGACGTTCGTTAACACTTTGGCCTAATCACTACTTGATATTTTGTATATATTATTTCATTTCATCCAACATCTAGCTTATTAGACAAGTATCCATATTCTCCTTGTGTAAAGATAAATTAGAGAAGTTAATAATAAATAGTTCAGATTGCATTGTCAGCAAATATAAAAGCTGAGACTCAAACTGCATTTTCTCACCCATTATAATAAACTTCCCTCAGGGTCTGTCACTTAGTGAGCATTCAATAACTATTTGTTGCATAGATTTTCTGTCAGAGATATTTTCTTTCCTTTGATTAATTTCCTGAATAGCACAATATTATATATCTTCGTACAATGCCATTATTTAAATAAATATTTTTGCTACTAAAAAGAAAAAAATGAAACCTATGTACTAATAAAAATTATATTTATATAGGTAATCAGTAAAATATTATTTAGCTTCAAGGCTGACCAAAAAATAGAAATTATTGTATTATTGAAGAAGTCTTCGAGGCTTGGTATTTAGAAAAGAATATGCGGAAACACAATTATACTGACCTCAGAGTCACCTAATACTACAAGTAGAACTGTGAAACACCTCATAAATTCCTTTTACTCTCATTTTAAAGAACAGTTTTCAGATAAATGAGTGTGAAGTCCACTGGCCATAAACTCTACGGGAGATGAGTGATTTTGAAAGTTTGTTATTAACTATTCTAGAAAGAATAAAATTGCTAGGTCTAAATAAAATAGCTACTCATTTGATATCCCTGGATTCAGGCATGTTTGATAAAACTGAGATTGAAAGTGAACCATAGGCAGATGCACATTCTTTTCCATATTCCCTGATATCATCAGTTCATCTTGCCTGGGCAACTATTACATTTTCAGCATTACCATAATCTGGAGATAAAAGGGATGAAATTTAAGTTACATAAAGTAACTATATCTAAAGGCAGTTTATAGGACAATACAAATTTGTGATCTGGATATAAAGACAATGCTGAAATGCAGACATGTTCTAGAGTTTGGAAATTGGAATTCTGTAAAGAACTGATAATCAATGGACCACCTGAGCTAAAGTCAGATTAAATGAAATGTGTTAAGTAAATATTTTTGTGGAACATCATTCCACTCCATATTTGCATGTGTATTCTTACAGCGTAATGAGGCCATAAAAGTAACCTAGGGAATTTCCTTTTAGTTCTTCTTGCATATTCTATATTATGACAACTAGTAAAGTTTAAATAGAAGAGAGAATGTAAGATGTGGAAGGCAGAAAAGCCAATAAAGTGTGTGTTAATTATTAGTTACCTCTGTGTGAAACTAGGGCTCAGTTTCGCTGGGGAAACTATGAGGAAACTACATACAATACACCCCAGAATAGACCTTTCTTCCAGGTGATACAGAGGCTGGCTGAACTATATACCAGCTCTTGTTCCTCGCTTGTTTAGGAATGACTCCGGGAGGCTTTAACTACTTTGAATCTCAGATTGCAGCCATGCACTGCTAAGCAGCCTTCTGCAGTAAAGAAGGAGTCCACAAGGCAGCAAGGCACAAAGGCTGCACTATATGTATTTAATATGGCAGTTAGGCCAGGTGAATGAAAGTACACCACAGCTGTGCTGTGGGACAATGAAATTTAGCATGGTGCAGCCAAGCATAGATCAACAGTCCAGTCACCTGAATCTGTGTCCTATGTCAAGTCCACTCTATTGCTGACTCTTCTAGATACTGTTTACAACCTCTAAAAAATGATTTGTTTACAGTAGAGTTTAAAAAAAGAAAAAGCCAAAGCTCCCGTTTGCAGAGGTTATAACTGATATCCACACACTCCAGATTTCCTTCACACTCAGCCAGCACTTCAGCTCATGTTAAGTTGTTTATTTGGTAGAGTCACCACATCTTCATCCTTGGGCACCAGGGTCCTTGACGCCCTTCACCTTCTCGGATTAAGTTTCACCAGTTGCCCACTTACTATCATCAATAGTCATGAAAGTCCCAAGAGATGCCCAGTGTACCCTGATGGAAGCATCATCTGGTGACAACACGTCCAATCCGGGAGAGCCCAGGGTAGCATGGGCACAAAGCTCAAATCTGCAAATTTTCTGAGAGTGATGGTGAGAAGAGCTAATTTTACCTCCACAACCTGGTTTGGAATTAATTTACTCTGACTGTTGGGCAAGTGTGCCATTATATGTTTTGATTCAGTGTCTATACTACTTTCTGAAAAACAACAACCCAACCCTACAGGTTCTCATCCCCAGACTTTTCTTTGATCCACAGCGGTTTTATGCCAGATCCTTAGTCAGTCAGATTTTCTGTAAAGAATCACATAGTTATTCTGGCCAAAGTAATGTAGGCAGGAAGGGAAACCTATATCCAGAGTAGATGACTAGCCCAACAAGACAAAAACTTCGTCACCTAAACACTGAAAGCGTTCAGAAATAATCAGTGGAGTTCCAATTACCTTTTCGAGACGTTATCATATCTGAAGTTCAGCACTGGTCTCTTCTTTCATTGCTCAGGAATTCAGGAACAGAAAACCAGCCTTAGTGAGAGGGAACCCATGCTGTGATGTTTGTGCATAACTTCCATTCATGTTTCTGTAGCTGTTCCACAAAATGCAACATATAAACTTCTCTTAACACCTAAAACAATCACAGAAAATATAAAACTGAGTCATAATATTTCTTCTAAATGTTATCTCTTAGTTTTAGAAATTAAAATATATGTGAATAAAAAGGTCTTTATAAATAAAAGGCAGTGAAATGGGATTTACTCAAGATTTATTTGACCTTTTGTTTGAAATGATAATTTCTGAAAGCAGGTATATTTTCATCTACTTTCTAAATATTTTAAATTAAAATTGCTCTGTTTACCTTAGCCAGAATTGCAGTGAAAACCAAAGAGCTCCACTCAAGAAAAGATTTAAATTCATCTGTATTTTAAAATTCAATTACAAACTAAAATCAGAATTATTCTCCATAAAGTAGTTTCATCACACACCAAGGCTTATTTACACATATCATATATCCTACAGTATTTTAAGCAAAAGCTTTTTAAAGATGCTTATTATCAATGAATATCATTTTCTGGAGAAGTAATTTATTGTGTAAGAAAATTCAAAAATTTTTATCAGCAAACATTGGAAATTTATCAATAATATTATCTATATATTTTTCATCACTCAGTAAAATATATGTGAAAATATGAAGTAAAATGGTATTATAGAAATGGGAGATTACTATCACTAACAAACAGTTCAAATGCATTTTAGAATTAGATGCATGGATACCAGACGAATATGCAGAGAAGTATTTCCTTTACTGTATTAAAAACCTCTACTTTTTTGTATTTTATTTTTTGAGACTAGTTTTTGAGAGCAACAAATTTGAGAGGCAAATACAGAGATTTCCCATATACTGCCTGCCTCTACACATGTATGGCCTACTCCACGATCAGCATCACTCATGAGAATGGTACATCTTTATACCAAGGATGAACCTACGCTGATACATCATAATTACCCAAAGTCCATAATTTACCTTAGGATTTGTTCTTGACGTACATTTTCTGAGTTTGGCAAAAGTTTAATGGCATATATCCATCACTGTGATGTCATACAGAATATCTTCACTTAGCTAAAAATCCTCTGGGCTTTGCCTGTTCATCTTTACTCGCCCTCCACCTGCTCTGGAAACCACTGATCTTTTTACCATCTACATAGTTTTGTCTTCTCCACAAAATGTAATTGGAATCATACAGAGTGTAGTCTTTTCAGATTGACTTATTTAACTTAGTAATATTCACTTAAGGTACCTCTATATCTTTTCATGGCTTGATAGGAAGAGCCTCTACTCTTAAAATCTTGATCGGATTCACAAAACACCGTATAGCTTTGCCTATTTACCAGCTCTCATGGAGAAATATAGGTACCCAATTATAAGTTACTGAAGTCAGGATGTATGTTGATCTAATCCATCATTGTACATCCAGAGATTAGCAATGCCTGACCTAAAGAAAATTATTTATATACGCACACATTGAATGACAGTATCTAAAATGGAGAACGCAATTGCCTCAGTTAACCCTGGTTCATTTATACAACTCAAATCCAGTATGTGAACCAAACAGAGAGAATCTGTACTTTAAACAAAGAAATCTTTGGGTTTATGGGAAACTTCTGTGTCTTCTTGCCTCTACCCCCCCCATTAGTACTTTCACTAGCATGAGAATATCCCTCTTCACATGTTAAGCACACCCCAGGGCAAAGATCTAGACATATTTTTCTAAAACCATTTGATGGTCTTCAGACAAACAGATCTTGCATCTCTAAAATTCATTGTTCTTTACTCTATACTTTGCCAGAGGTAGGTACCCAAGTGGACTAGACCTAGCATTTTGACAAGGTTTTCACTGTAAGGAACTAATAAAATTGCAACTGCTTCATCTATAGCCCATTGTAGTCAATAAAGTGCTTTCCTATAAAATATCTCATTTCCTTCTCTTGACAGTCTTTTGCATTGGGCACAGAAGAGAATATTATAAACAATTTCTAAAGAACTTAAAGCTTTGAAAGCTAAATTCACGTGTACAATTTTTCACACTTACTAAGTGGCATAGTATTCTTATTTCAGAGCACATTCTCCACCATACAACTTAAATAAACTTGTTTATTTCTTCTTTATAAAAAAATGAAGAAAAAGTTGTATATGGAGAAAAGTTCCTTGGCTGAGAATGGATGTTTGGGTAGGAGGAAAGAGAGCTATGACATTTTAAAGGAACACTTAATCTAAAGCAAACTGTTGCTATTTCTACCAGCAAGAACAGCTTTGTGTTAAAGTAAATAAAGACAACATTGTACTTAGAGTAAGAACAAAAAGTATAGATTTTGGATTTCTCCATGGACAGAAGTTTATAGTTCTTACAGTGATGACAGCTTGTCTTGGTGAAATGATACCTTTTGGCTAAGAGAATATATATCTATTTTCATGAAAAATTTAGCATAAAAATGTTGCATGTCTCCCCAAGTTTGAAACCATTTAAAAAATTGAGGAGGCAATAGGGATAGTAAGAAATTGTGGAAATAAAACTACATCATAGGTCTGACTTGTAACTGCCTTAAATACATACCCAGTCACTACCTACTATTATGTGACTCAAAGCCAATTGCTTCACCTCCATTAGTGTGAAATAAGTAGCCTTTATTAAATGGCCCCTAAGCTTTCAACCAGTTCTCACACTTCATGATTTTTACTCGTGGAAATTATTTATTGGGTCACTGAGAAAAAGTAGTTTTAACATTCTTGTTTTCCATTATCATTGTTTTGAAGTTTGTAATGAATCTTAATAAGTGCTTTCAAGTTTGATGAAGTTCAAGGCTGTCTTGATTTTTTTTACATTTTTTTCAATTTAATTTTTATTTTATATTAGAATACAGTTGATTTACAATGCTGTGTTGGTTTCAGGTGTATAGCAAAGTGATTCCATTGTACATATACATACATCCATTCTTTTTCAGATTCATTTCCTATATAGGTTATTACAGAATACTAAGTGAATTCCCTTTGCTATACAGCAGATCCCTGTTGACCCTCATTCCATATACAATAGTGTGCATATGCCAATCCCCAACTCCCCATCTTTCCCTCCCCACAACCTTTCCCCTTTGGTAAGCATAAGCTTGTTTTTGAAGTCTGTGAATTTCTTTTTGTTTGGTAAATAAGTTCACTTGTATCACTTTTTTAGATTTGACATATAAGTGATATCATATGATATTTGTCTTGCTCTAAACTTCAGTTAGTATGATGACTTTCATGACTTAAATATATTATATGCAGAGCATTTTTACAAGGCTGATGCTGAGGCTCTTCCCCTGACCAACTGAAATGGAATCATGAAGTATGATACGTAGCATTTTACAGTTTTAAAACTCTTCCATTCTTTTTGAATTGAAGATGACAGATCTATAGTAAGACACTCCTACCAATATACTAAGGTATAATGAAATGAAAAATGAAAGAATACTCAATCGGCATTATTCAGGCATGAATATACTGTATCTTCAGACATACTTCATTCCTGAATTCTTTCTCAGCCCTCCCTCCAGCCTTCCCCCTCCTCGTGGAGTAGGCAGGATACCCAAGGACTCTCCCCGTTTTTTGTTTTTTGTTTTGTCTTTTTAGGGCCACATCCATGGCATATGGAGATTCCTAGGCTAGGGGTAGAATCAGAGCTGCAGCCGCCAGCCTATGCCACAGCCACAGCAATGCAGGATCCAAGCCATGTCAGCAGTCTACACCAGAGTTCACAGCAATGCCGGCTCCTTAACCCACTGAGCGAAGCCAGGGATTGAACCTGTGTCCTCATGGATACTAGTCAGATTCGTTTCTGCTGAGCCACAACAGGAACTCCCTGAGGGCTGTCTTCTTCATAAGCAAAGCTAGCAACATCTTTTCTCCCCTGACGCCATTCCTTGCTTCTCTTAGTTTATTAAAGGCAAAGTAGATGGATTCTGTCTAACCTAAGTGAACTTCTCATCAGAGTTCATCCTCATTCCTAAACCTCATTTCTAAAATTTCAGCTCTAGAAAGAGAAAGAGAGAGAAAACTAAACAGGAGAATGAGAGAGAGAAGGAGAGAATAAATAGAGATGGGGGACTTAAATACCATCTCTCTTTTCCTCAAAAGCCTGTTACATAGCTGTGTATCATGCGTTCTTTATTTGTGACAGATCAGCTCACTTTAGGAGATTTGAGTGAAATGTAAGTAGCCAAAAAGGGCCTACCAAATGTGTATGTATTTTACCTTTTCCCAATACTTTAATTTTTAATAGACATTAATAAGGGCAAAGGAGTACTTAATAAAGCACAAGATTCAATTTATTAATGGCTAAGGGGCATTTACCAGACCTGTGATGATAAACATACCTATCAAGTTCCGAATATCCTTTGTCTCTCACTGTTGCTGCATGGCATTGTGCATTCTTTCCTGGGAACACTGAAGTCATTCATTTGAGTTCCTCGGACTTCCTGCTTCTTCCCCTCAAGATGTACTTAATCTCTTTTTTACCTTTTCATTCTCTTTTCCAGTGTTCACACGTTTGATTCTAGTCCTTCCCTCATCTGCCACAACCCTAATAATCTTTTCTTTTAATTTTTCATTTCCTCTCAATTGCTCTCTTTAATTTTAGCTGTGATGGCACTGAAGTTCTCTTTGACCTACTTTGAACTTATTAGAGCAACCTGAGTGAGGGTATTATGAACACTCGACTTGTAAACTCTGGGGTGTTGGAACAAACCACCAGAAGGCATAAGTGTCCAGGACTTAGGGAACTTAGTTCTTAAAATGCAATTTGAAACTGAAAATAATGAAATGTGGAGTCCTAAAAATTTGTATGATTCCCTGAGGGAACAGACAATATAAGGTAGATTGAAAGAGCTTGCATCTCTCTAATCCTCCAACTTTGGGCATTCAAATAATGGGTACATTAGTAAGAGAAGTAGTAGTGAAATGACAGCACACATACCTGCCACTGTCCTGTACCAAAGGTGCATCACTGGAAGCATTCGATAAAATTGGAAAAAATGGTAGAGGGAGGGGAGCACCGTCCAGAAAGGGAGGAGAGCAACCACATGGAGTAACAATAAGAATACCCCAATAGATGTGCACTAAATAAAATAAAATCATCTATAAAATGCAGGTTCCATTTGTAATAGGCTATGAATGCCTAAATGTTAGAAAATAGATTCTACGTCAGCTAGAGGAATCTGCAAGATCTCGATGTTACTCTTTCTCTACCTACACATTAGGAGAGTAGCATAAGTTTAGTGCTCAGTACCAGGCATTAAAAATGGAAAAGAATCTGTCTTAGGTGTAGTGGTAGTGATGATAGCAGCAATTACTAAAATGTATTCAGTGCTTGCTATATGCTTAGCACTGTTCAAAATGCTTTCAGTGGAGTGAGCCATTGAACCCAAGCTACCTTTGAATAGGTACCATTAACTCTATGCTATAGATAAGGAAACTGATGGCCAGAGTAGTTTAATAGATGGTCCATATTTCCACAGCTAGCAAATAGAAGATTTGGAATCTGGTCACAGACCCTCTGCCCTAGAACGTGGCCTCATAAGCACTGCCCATGCCTCCCTCGTTCCCAGGCCTCACTTCCTGGAAGAATTCTCTGCAGATGCAGACCCCCCTGGGGTAGGATTAGTGTACAAGGCACATGTGACAATACACATGACCTGGGAAACTCAAATGAGGGATGGAGCTCAGTGAAGACCTAAACAGGGAGGATTTTCCAAAAGCAGCAGCCTCACCTTGGGAGGGGGGAAGAGGGGGCGGTGTTCCCTTCTCTTCAATGTTCTCTCTCTTCATCTGCATCAGAGGAAGGAAGCTTCTTGCTTCACTCTTTTTCCTAAAGATACTACATCAGAAATGGGAAGCTTATTTCCCAATCCTTTTTCTCTAAAGACTCAGAAAATTAGTTATTGACTTAACTACTGTATTTTATTTTGCTTTGAATGAAAATGAATAACAAACACTTAGAATTCCAACAAATTGTATTTTCAGTCCACTGAGAAGAAATTTTTCTCTAAACGAGATTTCAGAGTTTTAAATTATTAACCAAATTGTACAGTGAAATAGGTATTGTTTATTCCCTTGAAAATATGTACTCACAAATAGTTTTCTGGGTGAAATACTTGATATGTTAATAACATACCTAGGTGGCTTATCATTACTTAAAAATTATGAACATCTTTATTTTAATTTTTCTTGACATATATTCATTATATTAAGATACAAGTATGTCTTAATACAGCTTCTATTCTAACCGATTGACAACCATCGAAAGGATCATCTGTTAACAAATAGCAGATATGTGATTAAACGTATCTCAGAGTCATTTCACAAGCACCCAAGATTACATAAACTAAAACAAGAAAAGAAGTTTTGAATCATTCTGATTAATATTTTCCAATCTCGGAGTACCTGTCGTGGCTCAGTGGTTAACGAATCTGACTAGGAACCATGAAGTTGAGGGTTCGATCCCTGGCCTTGCTCAGTGGGTTAAGGATCCAGCATTGCCTGAGCTGTGGTGTAGGTTGCAGACGCAGCTCGGATCCCGTGTTGCTGTGGCTCTGGTGAAGGCCAGCAGCTACAGCTCCTGTTAGACCCCTAGCCTGGGAACCTCCATATGCCATGGGTGCGGCCCTAAATAAGGTAAAAAGACAAAAAAAAAATTCCAATCTCATATAATCTAATCACAAATTAAATACCTAGTGAAATCTCATTAACGAATTGCTCTTCTGTATAAATATACATGTCTAATTGCTATAACCTCTAGAAAATATTTTCTGTAGTCTAAGTACATCAAATAGATGTCAAGCACTTCCATCTCAGCTTCAACTTAATATTAACAGGAGGAAATTGAAAATGTTTGTATTCTGGAAATCAAAATGAAATAAAAATTAATAAATTACCTACTTGAAATTCATAATAAAATTATGTATTTACTAGCAAAAAAGTTGCAAGAATACTAACTATATTCCATTTTTTAGAACATGAAATATTTTCAAGGTTTGCTGATGATTTTAAAATCTCAATATGTGAGGGGTATGAGTGATTTATATTTCAGATGAATTTCTAAAAAATTGATTTATCATTTTAAACCTATTCTGTCCTTCTGTTTATTAACTCACATGGAATTGCTGATATTTGACATTTTATGATCCATAAAACATCACTTTCATAGGATTCAGTCTAACTTATGTATACCTGAAACATTTACTATTATTTATGCCAATATTTTAAGGTCTAATTTCAGGATAGTTTACATCCTTAATTTCTCTTCTACTACATTGTCTTTTCTTCTCCTGATTTTTTCCACTCCTCTCAATTCTTCTAATAGTTACATATGAGAGTTTTAAATATAATAGCACTTTACATTTATTGATCCATTTAACAGTCTATATAATCTTATAATTTAAGAATTATTATTATCTATTTAAAATATATGAAAACTGTGATAAAGAGAGAGTATCTCTCTGACTCGCTACACCATTAAATTGTGGAGTCTTGTACACTTGTAGACTAGCTCCATAGCTTATGCTTCTTATCATTACACTCTGTTGATTTCTCCTTTTAAGATATTCCTCTGAATTGTAATGGCTCCTCAATTTGCCATTAACATCAAGAAGCTAATATTCTTTTTGCTTGGGGCAGTATTTTAATTTCTGCTTTGACATTTATTCATTTATTTATTTATTGTTTCTTGGAGTCAGATTTTCTCATGCAATTTTCTATCCCACCCTGCCTGGACTTTAGATGAGTGACGTATATTGTGTCTATATAGGCTTCCTTCCTGTTCGCATTTCTTATTGCAGTGCAGAAGAAATCTGCCACATTAGGTAAAACATAAATCCATGAAGTACCTCCTATGTTTTCTTTTTTGAGTCGGCATTGTTCCCACTTGGAGGGTCCACCTCAGCTAATTTCCAAATGGTTAAAAGCATCTGTCCTGCAGCTCTTTATTCTAAGAACTAGCCTTTCCCAAGATCAGTATACAAATGAGATTCTGTCAAGATTTCTTTTCATAGTCTACATCATGTTCTCAGGAATGGCTGTTGATATTGAACCTTTTTAATTGCTTCAGTTTGCTCTATTTCCAATAGTAAACAAGTATTTTTTGCTATTTTTTTTTTAGATTTCTTATGATTACTTTAGCTCCCTTCTAGAAGGAGTGGTATATTAGTTGTCATCATTTTGATAAAGGCAGAAAGAAGGACTTAAACATGTAGAAAAACCAGAACATCACCCTTTATTTCTCTATATTTTGGAAAAGGTATTTGGATACACCTGTTTCCAAGATTTTTTTCTTTTTTTTGTCTTTTGAGGACCGCACCCACGGCATATGGAGGTTCCCAGGCTAGGGGTCTAATCATAGCTGTTGCTGCTGCCCTACACAACAGGCACAGCAACTCCAGATCCGAGCTGTGTCTGTGACCTACAGCACAGCTCAGGGCAATGCCTGATCCTTAACCCACTGAGTGAGGCCAGGGATTGAACCCACAATTTCATGGTTCCTAGTCAGATTCATTTCCACTGTGCCACGATAGGAACTCCTGTTTCCAAGATTGTTTGATTTAGCCCGATATAAACCATTAAGCTCAAAGTCACCAATTCCCTCTCTATATAAATTTACCCAGATCATATATCCCTCATGCCCCAATTATCTCAAGATCATAGTTATTCTCATATACTGTATCATTTTATTTGTGTGTGTCACAGTTAAATTCCTTAGAATTTTGGTTGTGTTACAAAAAAATGCTCACAGACCTTTATATTACTATATAAAGGTTTATATATTGGAATAATGTCAGTAACAACTAATTAGGTAAGCCTTCAGTTCTTAAAACGTGATATAGTTGGATTTCCTTTGTGGCTCAGTGGGTTTGAAGCTGAGGGAGGTAAATAGGAATTATGTGATTATCTAGTAAGAATTTTTGTCAGTTGTATTGATATCTGTATTTATGAATGACCTACTACTTATGCTTTTTTGGTAGCTATTTCATAGTTAGTTTTGCATTAAACTTTCCCCCAAACACTAAGATATAAGTTCCATGCTTTTCCTTATTTTTCTGATGAAGAAATTGAGTAAAGTTAATAGGGGAGAGATCTTAGTAGAAGCACTTTGATCCCAGGCTTTCTGATTCCAAAGTCCATGATTGTATGTTCTCACCATGAATCCATTTGTTTAAGAGATAACACAAGCCTAGATTTCTTGTTTCATAACACACAGCTTTTCCTATTCAGTCAGCTGATGAATAAATTTTGTTTACAGAAATAATAAGAAAGTGATCTTTTCCTAGGACACTGAGCATAAACATTGCAGTCACTTAGATATAGGGCAAAAGACAAATAAATGCTTTAGAGTGGGATTAGCCTACATTCATTTTGGCTCTGGTTATGCACTGTGCCAAACTTCTCTGAGCCTCCACTATCCACAGTGGAGCATAAGGCTGCTTCTCTAAATCTTAAATTGTTTTGAAGATTGAATGTATATAAAATTCCCAGCAAAATTCCTGGCATGTAGTAGGTGCTCAATTTAAGACAATTCAAGGTCCCTAGTCCAGTACCTATTACTTAGCAGCTTTAAATGAGTTATCTCAATATGTGCCCAGACTGACAATCTCCATTCAGATTAGCACCCTAATTCTATTTACATACCATTAAGAAATTATAATGTAAGTGGTCATTAGCGTAAAGGCAAGTACAGTTTGCTAATGGAAATACGTCAAAAATAGCAAAGGTATTTATAACAGGAAAAAATTGTGTAGGGAAAATAAATAAACAAGACTTCTACTTAAATATTTTAATAATGTGTACCGTATCAGTGCAGCATTTTTGCTATGTTACTAATTTGTCCTATATCTGTGTAATATTAGTAAGTGTATATATAATGTGTGAAACACTTTTAGAAGTTTATGATTATAGCACATGGCTATGAAGCTAAAATAAACAGGAACAAGAACTTTTTTGGCAATATATCCTCAATTCATAAGCTTCAGTCTATATCACTGACAGGTCTCTCAACACAAAAATCTGCTTTCTCTTTCTGGCATTAAAATGCAGAGAAATAGAGCAAAAGGAACATAGACAGTATGATCTTAGCTTTATGTTAAAACCATCTGGGCAGCTTTTTAAGCATACATGTGGAGCATCTACCTCAAATATACCAAATCTGAATTCCCAGCATCTAATCCAGCATCTTAATTTCTTTTAAGCTCCAAATGTATTTCTTGTGGGTAGCCAGGAATGGGAACTCCTGAACAAAGACTTAGACCGTATGGCAATTCAGTCTTAGATCTGCCATTTCTATGGGGCACAGTATATTAGAAAATTAATAGCATCAACACCTGCTTCAAAGAGTTGCTATAAAAATTGAACATAAAGGTACCTGATTCATAATGGATATTTAATAAATATCATAGATGTAAAAATAAGAATACAGACAGAGACATAGATGTTGCTCTTGATACAGATTAAGATACCATTCTCTCTTGATTAACAATGGTAAAAGTACCTACTGGTGCTGGGCCTTAAGGAAATCAGTTGGCATGTCTGACAAGACAGATCCTTTTCTCTTTTTAGTATGTCTGTCACCCAGTATAGTCCTGCCTATTTTTAAATATTTTAAATAAGCAGTAGTCTGATAGTGATAGAAAGTTAAAAATAATCGTTATTGAGCACGGTTCCATTTTTTCCTATCACAAGTTCTGGAATCATCCTGCAGTGTTAATTGCATGATTCCTTACCTCTGATTCCTGTCTGTCTCATTCAGCCACCAGGATTTCACTAGCCAATGAAGAAATATGAACCAGATCATATCAGTGCCTTTTAAATTTAGAGGAAGAGTATATTGCAGGACTGTGTGATTCACTGGGTAATATAACTTGAGAAGGATGAAGCGAGGATATAGACAGGGTTAACACAAATCTTTAGATTCATGAGTAACCTTTAATAGTATAGTTGCAGGCTTCTAGACAGCAAATTAATTCCTGTTAGATAAAAGAGTTGTATAAATGGAGCCATGCACTGGTCTGGTTAAAGATTTTCAGAAATGAACAGATTCTATTCTTTATGGAATCAGTATTTATATTCCTCTCTAAAGTATGAAGATTGAAATACATCAAAATCATATATTCCAATGGAATATCCCAATATAAAACTATGACTAAGGGGATATTCACTATAAAATGATGGTAAAATGCTAGAAAAAAATTGAACAATAGGAGAATGGTTCATTAAATCACAGCATGACTCAATGGCTATTTAATTATTTGGATGGAAATTTCTTCTTACTAACCTCACCATGCCCACACTCTCTTCCTGGAGAACCCAGGTAGCACCTGACTATTCCCTGACACACTTCATTGGCTAGAGGGTCATCCCACTCCTTTTAGGACTGAAGCACTCATTCCTTTAGCTGCTGGGAGTACTGGTTGTTAATTGCTGCCTGGCAAGTTCCACTCTGAGGGTTGTTTACTAAATGTTAGGTATGGTGATACAAAAGCTGGCTCTCTTGCTTCAATCCAAAACAACTCTAAAGGGTTATCTTAGCTTTAGATATCTTCCCTGTACTAATGGTTGAGGCCTTCTTTGCAGTTCCGATCCCCCTCTTTCCCCTCAACACCCCACAGATGTTGGTCCAACAGCATTTCTCCTGTCAGTTTCCTGATTGCAAATCTCCCTCTCAGACTGTGCTACATAGGGAATAAGATCACCCTCTCGCCTGGAGTGGACACCTCATCAGCTGGGACTGATGCAACTCTCTGTCCTCAGATTTTGGGATTCAGTTACTAGCACTTGGAAATCATGGCTTAAATATTTTTTCAAGTTAGAAAATATGTACATCCCACTATATTTATAGCTTCACTTGTAATTTCACTTTTTGATAAATCAAATTTGAATTTAAATTATAAAGAACCTGAATAGTCAAGATAAGGAAACAACCTAAATGTCCATCCACGGAGGAATGGGTGAAAAAAGATGTGATACATATACACAATGGGATATTAGCTGTGAAAAAGAATGACAGAATGCCACTTGTGGCAACATGGGTGGACCTAGAGATTATCATACTCAGTGAAGTAAGTCAGAAACAAAAGCACAGATACCATATTATATCACTTATGTATGAAATCAAAAATACGACAAAAATGAACTTATCTACAAAAAGAAATACACTCACAGGCATTGACACTCGTGGTTGCTGAGAGGAAGGAGAGGTGGGGGAGGGATGGACTGGGAGTTTGGGGTTAGCAGAGGCAAACTATCATATATAGGATGGATAAAAAACAAGGCCCTACTGTGAAGCAAAGGGAGCTATATTCAATATTCAGTATCCTATGATAAACCATAATGGAAAAGAATATGAAAAAGTATGTGTGTGTGTATCTGTCTACACACATATATAACTGCATCACTTTGCTGTACAGTAAAAGTTAACACAATATTGTAAATCAACTATACTTCAATAAATATCTAAAAACCTGTATAGGACCAATAATTTAGGAGGATCATTAAGTAGAAACAAAAATGGATTTATCTTCGTTCTATCCCTAGTCAAGTTGATGTCCTAAAATCAGTTTAGCTAGTCTGTTTTAATGGGCTCCTAATTGGTCCTTCTGCCTCAATAATTTTCCCTCTCCAGTCAATCAAATGCAGTGCTCAGAGAGCACTAATCATTTACTGCACACTGCAGAACTTTTCAGTTCAAAAAACTTGCAGTGGTCCCAAATTGTCTCAGGAGTTAAAAAATAAATTTTGTATTATTCAACAATCTGGCCCCAACCTAACTTTTCTAACCTCATATACATTTTGGTCTATTTTTTGTTTCTTACCAATGATCTTTCTGTTCTCCATTTCTAATTCCGTACCTTTTGATTCTCTAAAATTCTTTTCCGTGTATCCAAAAGTGTAACCCATCTGTTAGGATGCGGGTCAGATGATACTGTTTTTTTTTTTTTTTTGGTTGTTGGTTTGTTTTTTGTATGTTTGTTTATAATCATTATTATAATTCCCTGGCCAGAGTAAACTTTCACTTGTTTCAAAACCACATTTTTTATTTGCACCTTTCCCATCAGCTAAAATGCCCTACCTTATATCAAGACAATAGAGATAAAACCTATTTATCTCTGCATCTGCCACAGTGCCTTCTTATGTAAAATGCTCAAAATTTTTCTTTCTTTTTTGTCTTTTTAGGGCTGCACCCACAGCAGATGGAGGTTCCCAGACTAGGGGTTGAGTCAGAGCGGTAGCCACCAGCCTATGCCACAGCCACAGCAATGCCAGATACAAGCCGTGTCTACAACCTACACCACAGCTCACAGCAACGCCAGATCCTTAACCCACTGAGCAAGGCCAGGGATCGAACCTGTGTCCTCATGGATGCTAGTCAGGTTTGTGTCCACTGAGGCATGACAGGAACTCCACAAAAATATATTTAAATAAATGATAGAAAATGAGAAGTTGGAGGATGCCCTAACATACTTGACAGAACTTTTTTTCTATCAGTTACACACCTTTGACAAATTTAAAATTGTTTCACTGAATCAACACTTACTGTTTATACTTATTAACAGAAACTGCTTTTTTCTTGGAACTAAACCCTATGTACTAAGTATAATCCATTAATTATGTTTTCTTCAATGTACTACAGCAATCATCCATGAGAAATAGTCTTAGCAATTTCTATGACCCCTGTCTTATACCATGAACTCAGATGTAGATTTGAGGTGTCATTTTGCTGATAGTAAAACAAATCAATCAAAATAATTTATGAATTTGGTATTTACTTTGGCATATTGACAGTCCAACTGCAGCTGAGCCAGATTATGAAACATCCAGTTGCTTGAAAGAGTATACTTCCAAAACTTCAAAGAGATTTACACCTAACAATTTATAGATTTCAGTTTTCTGAAGGAACAGGGAAAGATTTTTTCTAAGTTGCTGTTTCTGTAAAACTGCAGAAACAAGGGGAAAAAAGGCAAACTTCAGCATTTTTTGTTTTGTCAATTGAAAATATTAGTGTTGGTATTATTTGCTTAAGGAATCTCTAATATTAGTGTTAGTATTAGTATTATTTGCTTAAGGAATCTTTAATATTAATGTTAGTATTAATATTATTTGCTTAAGGAATCTCTTGGCATGCTCCTGACATCAACCAAGATTATTTATCCATGACAGGGTAACTGAGAGGAAGATGGAATATCTAAATTTAATAGGATACTATCAAATATGTTTGCTTTCAAAAATAAAGGCATTCTTTGCATTAAATTTATAAATAGGAATCATTTTTTGTGAGCCAAGCATGATCCTAAAAATTTTCCATAACTATCATAATTAAGCTTTATAATTATTTTGTAAAATAGGTATAAATGCCCAGGTTAATACCACTCAGAGCATGAAGCACAGCTAAACACAGAAAATGTATTCCATGGAACACATACTCAACCTTTATGCAATACCGTCTTTTGAAGAACTAAAGTATTGAAAGAAAATAGGATTTGTACCTATGGTTTAGGAATCCCCGATGATCCTAGGAGATCCCTAGTCGCCTCACAGTTAAAGGATCCGTGGTTGACACTACTGTAGCTCGGGTCACTGCGGTGGCTCTGATTCGATTCCTGGCCTAAGAACTTACACATGCCATGTGTGCCAAAAATAAAAGAAAAATTCTGGATAATCTAAACATCTAATGCACTCTAATTTAATCAATACAACTTTAATATGTCTTTAAATATATGAATACTATATTAAGGAGCATACTTGTTTATCTCAATAATAAATGGGTTAATACTTAGAAGAATTGATTTGTTTTACACTATATAAATGACCTATCACAGATTTTCCTGAGTGAGAGAAAAGATACTTTTGCGTGTGAAGCAAATCGTGGTTGACATCTTATCTTGCTCATTTATATCACTGTCAACTGAAAGGAGACATCCATACAATCTTTTATGAAAATGAAAATGTACAGTAGGGAGAAGGGTAAGTAAATATGTATAATATTAGAGCGCTGCTACAGGACAATTTAATGTTCTTTATATTGTCTTATGTTGTGGTGTCAAGAAAGAGGTTAAACCAAAGCCACAGGTGTCATGGCCCTTCAGTCCCACCTCTGAGAAGGACCTCACATACAAGGACTGTATGGAGCTACCACTGTGGTCATAATGCTCTTCTCTCTCGTGGACTATTTCAGTACTCTTCTAATTCTCCATTTTACCCTTTCCCCTTATAATCTCTTATTAGCCAGTATTCAGAGTGGTATTCTAAAATGTAACTCAAGTCACATAATTCTTCTCTTCTATTCCAAATCCTTTATTAGGGCATTAGCTGGAAGATATAAAAGAGCTGACGACCTTGGACTAACCTTTCTACTGAAGACAAAAATAAAATATTCTTGAGAAAAAGTAAATGTTTTGTGGCAAGTCCTCTGCTTGCCATAATTTTTGTTTTCACTTGAGGTCATTTACTGTTTCTACTCATGAGGCATAAAAACCAATGGGAAAGCAGCATACAAAAGCTCTGGCAGCCTCATTGGATTTAAGACTATCAAGGAAGTCAGGAATAATGGGTCAGTATCTCAGACAATGTAGAACTGCAGTAAAGTGTGTCCAGTACCCTGTGTGCTATTTCTGACTTCTGATTCCTAAGCTGTGCTTGCGGGTAGTGAGAGACTTTTATATTTCTTAAAGAAATTTAATCTATTACTCAAAGAAAAGAAGATCCTGTAGAGCAAACTCTATTCCTAGATGGCCTCACAATTGCAGTAATTTTCATTGTGCTGCCCTTTTGCATGCTGTAGAATTGTCACTGAGAAGTGGCCGAAGAGTTAGGGATCTACACAACTTGTTAGAGTGATGTGGTCATATGCCCAGGAATTCTAACCTGTGGGAAAGGGAGCAGCAGTTATTGCCTTTACTTCCTAGCTCAGTGCATAAAGAACTTACACCCAATCCTAGCTCAGTGCGTAAAGAACTTACCCCCAATCCATTTAGCATTAACGAAATCAATAAATATGCCCTGTCATGTACTCTTCTTGTAATTCAAGATAGATCCTATCTGTTGATTTTACACTAGAAAAGACCAATCATTTGTTCATCCTGGGAAACTACTTGTGTAGTATCAGAGATAGATTTGACATATTTTAAAGGAAAAAGAATAGAGATTGAAGTGCTGGTAATCAGAGTTCATGAGAAAGCAGCACGAACTGGGAGGGAAAAGGTATCTTTAGAGTCAGGAAATACAGAGGAAACAAACATGAATATACAGAGAAAGTCGGGGATGGGAGAAAGGAGGTGAAGGACCTCAAACTTTATTGTAAGGTAGGAAGCCAAGTCATTTTCTAAAGCCAAGTGTAGGTTATAAAGCTGAGACTGAAAAGCCTGGTGAAGATTTGGGACAGATATTACAGTAAGTAAGAGAGAAGAGATTAAATAAAAGGAGTAATAAATAATGCTGAAGTCAAATGAAGCTAAATGGCCACACCTGCTAAAACTAAAGAACAGTGATGAACCAGCAAAACTGGCAAAAGACCAGTTAAAGAACTTGAAAGAAAAGAAAGAAACTGGCAAGACCAATTCAATATCAGTAAGAGACAGGGAGGTGGTAAGAGAGAAAATTTCAAAGCTTCTAGAACTCTCGCTGATAGAGAATTATGCATATGTATAACACAGCATGAAAGAAAAAGAAGAAATATATCAGGTCTTCAGAAGCTAAAGAGAAGGTAAAATTTCTAAATCTAATTAAGGACACAAGATTTACCTACGTTCTGTTAAAAGACGAGTTCAAGTAAAAATATGAGACTAAGAATAAATGATCATGTTTGTAAATCTCAAACAAAATGCTTTGGGGAATAATTAAGGTAATGAGCTTGGCTAGAAGTTGCCTCTTGGAGATGAAGTTCAAGCAGAGATTTGGAAAAGAGGAGTGGACAAAACAAAGATTTCAGACTGGCAGAGGTATAGAGGAAACTCTGAGGTCAGAAGGAATCCTCAGAGCTCTGGGCGAGCATTTACTTCAAGCTTTTCTGAGGGTCCCTTTGCAGCTCACTGTCAGGTGCAAAACTAGCCAGGCTCAAGAAAGAGAAGGTAAAGGAGTTCTCCTGTGGCACAGTGGGTTAAGGATCCAGTGTTGTCATTGCAGCAGCTTGGTAGATGCCTCCCTCTGAGAACTTTCTCATGCCACAGGTTTATACAAAAAAAAAAAAAAAAAAAAAAAAGTAATAAAGAAAAAAGAAAGAGAAGGTAAATATTCGAACTTGACTCCCAAGGAGCAGAATAGTTAGTGCCCTCGTCTTCAAGAATAGAAAAGATTTATCTGTGTTAAAACTAAATCACTCCTGTCAGATATAAATGCTTCATCTGTGCATACAGAATAATTCATTCTTGCCAAAAATGACTGTTGGTTTAGTGCAGCTGTGGAAACTGAATGAAGCTCCAATCAAACAACCACCTCCTTCTAGGCCATCCAGTTCCCCCAGACAAAAAAACAAACAAAAGTTAAGAAATGTCAAAAGCTTGTTCATTTTGAAAAAGCGCTACAAGCACTGTCCTGTCAGAAATCAGGGGACAGCATCCATTCACCCTTCAGGAAAGGCAATTTTGAATTCATTTCAGTCATTGCCTGTAATTGATTTTAACTGCAGAAAATCCTTCAGTTGACCTACAGTTGATCTTTTACTTTTTCCTTAATTCAGTTGCTCAGAAAGTAAACCACTCCCTCTGAATTGCTGGAATGAGAGCAAAGCTTAAAAAAAAATGAGAAGCAAAAACAAGCAAAAAAGTGTCAAAGCCATCTGTTTGGGGAATATCAGAACTGATGCAGGTAAATAATTAAAACAGTTTAAGTAGCTTTTTTTTTCCATACAAAAAGAAAATTTAAGGACCACATGGTATAAAAGTATCACATATGGAAACTAATTAAAACCTTGTCAAAGGAAGCTTGTCATCTCTTATACTTTAGTAAGTGAACAAGAAAATAGGACAAGATTTGCTACAGAAGTGGGCAAAATAATTTACCCTGAAATTTGTCATTATTTAAGAGAAATATCTTAGGAACCCAAATGCTTATCCTGGGGGTGTTGCCTTTGTTTCAAGAATGCAAGTTTGGACTAAGAGAGTACAGAATTGTTCTAAATTATAGAAAAATTTGAGTGTACTGCCACATGGCATCTGAAGTTCCCATAGTCAAACCATTGCATTAGGGTAAAACAACACAAACAAAAAAGTCAAGAAATCTCATTCAGAGGTATATGAAATAAAGATTAAGTGTCTCTGATTTGAGATTTCAGTCACCTGAGTTCAATTCATAGCCCAGTGAATTTTGGTTACTTGGTCAGTCAAGACTTGTCATTATCATTACCCCCACCAATGGCCCTCTATGGATTATTTAAATTGGACATTCCACTCTACTTTCATATTCCCCTGGAGATGTTGGTATACTTAGTTTAAATATATTTTATTCTACTGACTTTAGAAAAGTGTGAATTTTGTATTACCCATCATCTGCTTATTCCACAATCCATCTCCCAGCATATACTCTCTCTTTCTGCTTTGTTTTGTTAAGTTTAGATTTCTCTTGGAGATTATTTTTAAATTTATTTTATGGAACTATAGTTGATTTACAAGATTGTGTTAATTTCTCCTGTGCAGCACAGTGACTCAGTTATACATACATGTATATATAAACATATACATTCTTTAATAATTTGTAATCTATTCCATTATAGTTTATCAGAGGATATTGAATATATACCTCCCTGTGATACACCAGTTTGCATCTGCTAACCCCAAACACCCACTCCATCCTTCCCCATACCCTCTTCCCCAAGCAATCATAAGTCTGTTCTTATAGATTCTTAAAGACAAAACTGTGAATAATCATCCTCACTTTTCTACCTGGGCATACCCTAATTAGAACGGAACTGAGAAAGGATTTTATTAGACCCCCGACTAGGTGCTTTAGATGCATGATCACTTGTTATCCTAAGAACAACCCTGTTTTGTGTGGAATATTATCGTAATTTAACAGAAAAGAGCAATGATGATGGTGAGAAAACCTGACTTGCCAGAAGTCACACAGCCAGAAACTGACCCTGCTGGTACTAAAACCTGTCTCTTTCTCAAACGCCTGCTTAGGTAAACGTTAAACTGTAGGGTCTAATTTTAAAAGAAACAACCTTGTTTAAATTAGAGGATCTTCGTTTGCAGAGGGATAACCTTAAGATTAACAACCCTCATCCAGAAACTGGAGCTGTATTTGCTTTCGGAAATGAATTGTTTGGTCCTAAAATGGTTCTGAAATATTTCTTATGGAAAGATTTGTAAAATAAATGAAAAGGAAAATGTATAACTAATCAAATGAGTCTGTGAAGGCAAGTTAGCAGCTATTAATCAGTTGGAATGTTAAAAGTTAAGTGGCAGTAAAAATTACAGTATTGTTTAACACAGTATAACAAGTTTTTCAGATAATGGTATAAAAGAAATCTTTGGGCTCATAAGAAATAGTATGCTTAAAAATCATCGTATACATATATACACTCATGCCTGTCACATTGCAGGAATCCATTAAAAAATATTTTTATACTCTCACTTGGTAAACTCTTTCATTTTGGAATTATTCTAAGAAAATAATTCTGTTTCCTTTTTTTCCCAAATATAAAGCTACACAGATCATGAAAGTCCTTGTAATTTTGCTTAATCTAGTTATAGCGTTATATAGCACTGTGTAAGACTTTACAGATTTATCAGGTGAAAGTATATGCAGCCCCTTTCTTCCTTCCCTAAGTCTAGACTCTATAAATACCTCCTCTAAATGGACACAGACTGAACAATATCACAGTGTAAGACACGTAGATGCCATTGTTTGGTTTTATGTGGAGGCTCGGAGAGTTGCCACGTACCCACGTGAGCTCAGTATATAGCTCCCAAGATTCAGAGCTGACCTTTTGGTCCAGGTGACCAATATGGATAAGATCAGGGTATTAGATCTGAGACTTACCTTGCTTTAGATCCGTTGTGATATTGATCATAGTGCTCTGCTCACTTGGGAAATACTTACTGATGTAATGAATAAAGCAACATATTCTGTAGGAGAGCTGATAGCTTTGAAAACAGCAACATTTTTTTTTTGTTTGTTTTTGTTTGTTTGCTTTTAAACCCTCTGTGAGGACATGCTGGGGTCAGGGAATTCTTTCTCCATTAAAGAAAAGGACTAACCAAAGATTACAGTGATGCATCTCAGTTTTTGGACTCCAAGAGGACTATTGGTAGCACCTTCTGATTGGAAAAGGGACTGGAAAACACATTCAGTTGCCTCTTAACCTCTTATCCAGGCTACAGAATCTCTGTTGTCAGTAGATATCTGGTTCTTTCCAGTAGCCACTAGAATTGAGATAATCAGAATCAGAATACTCAGGATCAGATCTATGAGCAAAGCCATGATGTAGAGAAGACAGGGAGAAATCACAAGTCAGGAAAACAGGGAAAGCTATAAAATTAGGAAGGAAAATAAGCAAAAACTAAGAGTCCAGCAGCAAGGATAAAGGGAACCATAATCAGAGTGAAAACCAAGACTAGGAAATTAGACACAGATTTTTTTTTTTTTTCGTTCTTTTTAGGGCCGCATCCGCGGCATATGGAGGTTCCCAGGCTAGGGGTCTAATCGGAGCTGTTGCTGCCGGCCTACATCAGAGCCACAGCAATGCCAGATCTGAGCCACATCTGCAACCTACACCACAGCTCACGGCAACCCCGGATTGTTAACCCACTGAGCAAGGCCAGGGATTGAACCTACAACCTCATGGTTCCTAGTCGGATTCATTTCTGCTGTGCCACGACAGGAACTCCTAGACATAGATTTTTATAGTCAAAAGTCAATAAAGCAGACACATCGGGATGAGAAACATATCACAACTCAGACTTCTAGGTTAAACACAAAAAAATAAGAACAGAAAAACCAGTTTTGAGCCAGAGGAGCATATTCTGGTACCTTTATAACCAGCTGTGATCTCCCCTTGCTCTACCTGACTCACTCATAATTTAATTTCCTAGTCTTCAGCTTACTTCCTGCACAAACCTTCACACTGATTTTTTTTCAGTTGTCACTGTCATGGAGTTCCCATTGTGGCTCAGCAGGTTAAGAATCTGACAGTGTCCTAAAGGATGCAGGTTTGATCCCTGGTTTCACTCAGTGGGTTAAGGATCCTGTATTGCCATAATCTGCAGCGTTGGTCACAGATGTGGCTCAGATCTGTTGTTGCTGTGGCTGTGGCATAGACCAATAGCTGCAGCTCCGATTCAGCCCCTAGCCTGGGAACTTCTGTATGCTGCATTTAATAATAAAAATAATATATCAATAAGTTGTTACATTCAACACTTTACTATTTGTTAGTTTTATTCTTTCACTTTTTTGTTTTACCAAGCTCACTCTTAGACAAGATAGCATTTCACAAAGAAAGTATTAAAAAAATAAATTAACATTCTATTTTGGATTGAAAATCTCTTTTGAATTGCTTTGTTTGATCTCCATCAAAGAAGTTGTTAAACACTTACCAGTGAGTTCCTATAAATCCGTAATCTCAGTTTCTTTAACTGAAACACAATTATCTTGCTCTTGATCTCTTATTTTCTGACTTTTGGAACTGAACATATTAACTTAAATAAATGAATGTGTCATTTTTCTATCTCTACTTTTCAAGACCATTGATGTGATAGATACCAGAATGGAATGCTCTTTTTCATTTTCTACGTTATGCTGATAAAGTAGGCAGAAAGGTAAAACTGTCTTTAAATGGAATCCAATGTCTCGTGAGTATTCAGGGCTTAGAGTAGCTGACATTGGCAAGGATTATGGAATGAAGTGTGGTGATGATGGGTCTATAATAAAAATGTGGTTTTATCAGAGAAGACATTCTGCTTGCCTTGCTTCCTTTATCTGACATCTAATCAAACTAGAACCAGATTATACCAGGAAAAATTGTATTTGAAGCCCTGGACGCCATCCATTTCTACAGGCTGAAAAGTGGTCATGATTCCCAGCTGGCTACATCTTTTTCTTTGTAGTGTACATTACCCCACTCATAATGTACCTTCTGGAAATTAACACCATAAATAATGCTTGGGTGCTCATACCACTTTTGTCCAAAGAAATTAAGAACTACAATTGTCCATTGACTTGAAGATTATATAAAGGTCAAGAATATAAAACAGCTTCTCTTTGTTGAGACTTCCACTATACAAAGGAAATATATTTATTTCCTCTATATGTTTAAGGTAATGTTTTATTTTTTAAAGCAATGTTAGTATAAAACAAACAAATGTAATGTACTGAGACCATATTACCCTATTTCTGCCAATGATAATGGAAATAATAGAACTAATACTTTACATGTTTATATTTCTAAGTTTGTGGAAATTTTCTCACGCCTTATTTAGACCTCACAAAAACTTTATGATATAGACTGCATTTTGATGGGAGAGAAAAATCCTAAAACTTATTGAATGCTTATGTTGTGTTAGCATATTTTGGGTGTTTGCAAGATGTATTACCGTTAAGCCTTTAAACGATCCAATAGGCTCAAAAAGATTAATTTTTCCCTGAATACATGGAGAGCAAGTGAAATTCATTCATTCATATATCCAACTCTCTACTCACAGTTACCCTTGGATATGTTGGAGCTATCTCAAACTTTACCTGTCCCAAATGGTATTCTTTATTTATCAGTATCAATCTGCTCCTTTTCATTTCCTCCTTTTCAGTAAATGGCCATCCTCCCAGTGGCTCAAGTTAAAAATATTGGAATCAGGGATTTCCTGTTGTGTCTTTGTGGAAATGAACCCAAATGGTATCCAAGAGGATGTGGATTCAATCCCTGGCCCCAGATGGGTTAAGAATCCTGCATTGCATTGAGCTGCAGTTGAGTTGAAGATGTGGCTTGAATCTGGCATTGCTTTGGCTGTGGCTATGGCATAGGCTGGCAACTGCAGCTCAGATTCTACTCTTAGCCAGAGAACTTCCATATGCCATGGGTGTAGCCCTGAAAAGAAAAAACACACGTGTGTGTGTGTGTGTGTGTGTGTGTGTGTGTGTGTGTGTGTGAGAGAGAGAGAGAGAGAGATATGTGAATCATAAATCTTTTATTTTCCCACAATTCCATTTTGCTGTTTGGCCTTTTGAGTTATCTCTAGGCAAGGACTACTAGGAAGACTAAATTTGTTAAGAAGGCAATGAACTAGACTGCTCAAAATCTCTGTAGTCCACATACCTTTGATTTTAATCCCAGTACTGGGCTCCAGTCTACATCATGCTGCTCATCCACTTCTCTAAAATAGTAGCACATTTTTAAAGGCTAACAATAGAGATGAGTATTTTTATTTTATTTTTTTTTACTTAATGAGTTTTATTACAATTATAGGTGTACAAAAATCATCACAACTCAATTTTTATAGCGTTTCCATCCCAAACCCTCAGTGTGTCCCTCCACCCCCAACTTGTCTCATTTGGAAACCATAGGTTTTCCAAAGTCTGCAAGTCAGTATCTGTTCTGCAAAGAAGTTCATTGTGTCCTTTTTTTAGTTTCCACATGTAAGTAGTGGCAGTTGATATTGGTGTCTCATTGTCTGACTAGTTTCACTTCCCATGATAATTTCTAGGTCCATTTATGTTCCTACAAATGTTGTTATTTCATTCCTTTTAATGGCTGAGTAATATTCCATTGTGTATATGTACCAGATTCTTCCCTATCCACTCCTCTGTCGATGGGCATTTAGGTTGTTTCCATGACTTGGCTATTGTACAGAGTGCTGCAATGAACACCTGAGTACATGTGTCTTTTTGAGTCATATTATTTTCTGGATAGATGCCCAGGAGAGGGATTGCTGGATCAAATGGTAATTCTATTTTTAATTTTCTAAGGAATCTCCATACTGTTTTCCACAGTGGTTGAACTGATTTGCATTCCTACTATCAGTGTAATAGGGTTCCTTTTTCTCCACACCCTCTCCAGCATTTTTTGTATGTAGACTTCTTGATAATGGCCATTCTGGTTGGTGTAAGGTAGTACCTCATAGAGGTTTTGATTTGCATTTCCCTAATAATGAGTGATATTGAATAGCTTTTCATGTGCTTTTTTCCCATCTGTATATCTTCTTTGGAAAACTGTCTGTTTAGATTTTTGGCCCATTTTGTGATGGGGTTGTTTGTTTTTTTGGTATTGTTTGTAAATTTTGGAGGTTAATCCCTTGTCAGTTGAATCATTTGCAAATATTTTCTCCCATTCTGTGGGTTGTCTTTTCATTTTGATTAGGGTTTCCTTGCTGTGCAGAAACTTTTATGTTTAATGAAGTCCCATTTGTTTATTTTCTTTTTACTGTCATTAACAGGTGGATCTGAGAAGATGTTGCTTTCATTTATGTCCGAGAGTGTTTGGCTTATGTTTTCCTCTAAGAGTTTTATAGTATCTGGTCTTACATCTAACTCTTTAATCCATTTTGAGCTCATTTTTGTGCATGGTGTTAGGAAGTGTTCTAATTTCATTTTTATACATGTAGCTGTCCAGTTTTCCAGCATCACTTATTGAAGAGGCTGTCTTTTATCCAATGTATATTCTTGCCTCCTTTGTCATAGATTAGTTGACTGTAGGTGTGTGGGTTTAATTCTAGGCTTTCTATCCTGTTCCACTGATCTGTATATTTCTCTTTGTGCCAGTACCATACAGTTTTGATGACTATAGCTTTTTAGTATAGTCTGAAGTCAGGGAGCCTGATTCCTCCAGCTCCATTTTTCTTTTTCAGGATGTCTTTGGCTATTCTGGCTCTTTTGTGCTTCCAAACAAACTTTAAAATATTTTGTTCTAGTTCTGTGAAAAATGTCCTTGGTAATTTGATAGGGATTGCATTGAATGTGTAGATTGCCTTGGGTAGTATAGTCATTTTGATAATATTGACTCTTCCAGTCCAAGAGCATGGTATGTCTTTCCATCTGTTCATCTCCTCCTTGAGTTCTTTCATCAGCTCCTCATAATTTTCAGAGTACAGGTCTTTTGTCTCTTTAGGTAGGTTTATTCCTAAGTATTTGATTCTTTTTGATGCAATGGTAAACGGGATTGCTTCCCTAATTTCTCTTTCTGATCTTTCATTGTTAGTATATAGAAATGCATTTGATTTCTGTGTATTAATTTTGTACCCTGTGACTTTGCCAAATTCATTGATGAGCTATAATAGTTTTCTGGTAGAGTCTTTAGGATTCTCTAGGTATAGTATCCTGTCATCTGCAAAAAGTGATAGTTTTACTTCTTCCTTTCCAATTTGGATTCCTTTTATTTCTTTTACTTCTCTGATTGCTGTAACTAGGACTTCCAAAACGATGTTTAATAGTAGTGGTGAGACCGGACATCTTGTCTTGTTCCTAATCTCGGCAGGAATTCTTTCAGCTTTTCACCATTGAGAATGATGTGAGCTCTGGGTTTGTCATAGATGGCCTTTATTATGTTGAGGTAGGTTCCCCCTATGCCCACTTTCTGAAGGATTTTTATCAGAAACGGGTGTTGGATTTTGTCAAAGTCTTTTTCTGTGTCTTTTGATAGGATCGTATGGTTTTTATTCTTCATTTTGTTAACATGGGGTATCACACTGATTGATTTGCAGATATTGAAGAATCCTTGCATCCCTGGGATAAATCCCACTTGATCATGATGTACAATCCTTTTAATGTATTGTTCGATTTGGTTGGCTATTATTTTGTTGAGGATTTTTGCATCTATGTTCTTCAGTGAGATTGGTCTGTAATTTTCTTTTTTTTTGTGGTATCTTTGTCTGGTTTTGGTATCAGGGTTATGGTTGGCTCATAGAATGAGTTTGGCAGTGTCCCTTCCTCTGCAATTTTTTGGAAGAGTTTCAAAAGGATAGGCATTAGCTCTTCTCTAAATTTTGATAGAATTCTCCTGTGAAGCTATCCGGTCCTGGACTTTTGTTTGTTGGAAGTTTTCTAATCACAGTTTCAATTTCAAAACTTGTGATTGGCCTACTCATATTTTCTATTTCATCCTGGTTTAGTATTGGAAGACTGTACTTTTCTAAGAATTTGTCCATTTCTTCTAGGTTTTCCATTTTATTGCCTTATGGTTGCATATAGTAGTCTCTTATGATCCTTTGAATTTCTGTGATGACCGTTGTTACTTCTCCTTTTTCATTTCTAATTTTATTGATTTGTGTCATCTCTCTTTTTTTCTTGATAAGTCTGACTAAGGGTTTATCAATTTTGTTGATCTTTTCAAAGAACCAGCTTTTAGTTTCATTGATCTTTGCTATGTTTTTCTTCATTTCTATTTCATTGATTTCTGCTCTGATCTTTATGGTTTCTGTTCTTCTACTCACTTTAGATATTGTCTGTTCTTCCCTCTCTAGATGCTTTAGATGTAAAGTTAGGTTATTTGAGCTTTTTCATGTTTCCTGAGGTAGACTTGTATTGCTATAAACTTCCCTCTTAGAATTGCTTATACTGCATCCCAGAGGTTTTGGAGTGTCACATTTTTGTTGTTATTTGCTTCTAGGTATTTTTTAATTTCCTCTCTGATTTCTGCAGTGATCCATTGGTTGTTTAGTAGCATGTTGTTTAGTCTCCACGTGTTTGTATTTTTTGCCATTTTTTCTTGTCGTTGATTTCCAGTCATATAGCATTGTGGTCAGAGAAGATACTTGATGTGCTTTCAATTTTCTTAAAGTTACCAAGGCTTGATTTGTAGCGCAGGATGTGATGAATCTTAGAGAATGTTCCATGCACACTTGAGAAGAATGTGTATTCTGTTGCTTTTGGATGGAATGTCCTACAAATATCTATTAAGTCCATCTGGTCTAATGCTTCATTCAGGGCCTGTGTTTCCTTACTGATTTTCTGTCTGGATGACCTGTCCATTGCTGTAAGTGGGGTGTTAAAGTCCCCCACTATGATGGTGTTGTTGTTGATTTCTCCTTTTAAGGTTTTTAGCAGTTGCCTTATATATTGTGGTGATCCTGTGTTGGGTGCATAGATATTTAAAATTGTTATATCTTCTTCTTGGATTGATCCTTTGATCATTATGTAGTGCCCTTCCTTGTCTCTTAAAATGTTTTTCATTTTAAAGTCTATTTTGTTTGATATGAATTTTGCTACTCCAGCTTTCTTTTGATTCCCGTTAGTATGGAATATTTTCTTCCGTTCTCTCACTTTCAATTTGTAGGTGTCCCTAGAAGTGGAGTGGGTTTCCTGAAGAGAGCATATATATGGGTCTTATTTTTGTATCCATTCAGCTAGTCTATGTCTTTTGGTTGGGGCATTCAGTCCATTAAAATTAAAGATAATTATTGAAAAATGTGTTCTTATTGCATTTTATTAACTGTTTTGGATTTCTGTTGCTCTTTTTTCTTCCCTTATTCTCTTGTCTCCTCTTGAGGTTTGATGACTATCTTTAGTGTTGTATTTGAGTTGATTTTTCTTATTTGTTTGTGTATCAATTGTAGATTTTTGGTTTGCAGTTACCCTGAAGTTTTGATATAGGAGTCTATATATAAATGAGATGTTTTAAGTTGTTGGTTTCTTAATTGCACATGCCTCTGCAGTGTCCTGCATTTGTGCTCTCTTCTCGTGTTTTCTGATTTTGGTAGCACAATTGTGCATGGATGGTTTAGTATCTTTACTGTATATATGCCTTTACTGGTGAGCCTTGTCATTTGTGGTGTTTTTATTTCTGGTTGAGGCCGTTTATTTTATGCCTAGAGAAGTTCCTTTAGTATGTGTTGTAAAGCTGGTTTAGTGTTGCAGAAATCTCTTAGCTTTTGCTTATCTGTAAAGGTTTTATCTCTCCTTCAAATCTGAATGAGAGCCTTTGTTGGTAAAGTGATCTTGGTTGGAAGTTTTTTCCTTTCATCACAGTAAGTATATCATGCCACCCCCTTCTGGCCTGCAGAGTTTCAGCTGAAAAATCTGCTGATAACCTTATCAGGGTTCCCTTGTATGTCATTTGTTTCTTTTCCCTAGCTGCTTTCAATATTTTCTCTTTGTCTTTAATCTTGGTCATTTTGATTAATATGTGTCTCAAGTGTTCCCCCTTTGGTTTATTTTATGTGGTACTCGTTGCACTTCCTGGATTTGAGTGAGTGGTCCCTTTCCCATATTAGGGAAGTTCTCGGCTATTATCTCTTCGAATATTTTTTCTGTCCCCTTATGTCTCTCTTCTCCCTCTTGCACCCCTACAATACGGGCATTGGTGTATTTAATGTTATCCCAGAGTTCTCTAAGACTCTCCTCATTTCCCTTCAATCGTTTATCTCTTTTCTATTTCACCTTAGTGATTTCCACTAATCTGTCCTCCATCTTGCTCATTTGTTCTTTTGCCTCCATTATTCTACTGTTGGCTGCTTCTAATGAATTTTTTATTTAAGTTATTCTATTTTGCATCTCTTCTTATTAATTTTTACATCTTGTGTTTCTTTGCTCAGTGTTTCCCATAAATTATCAATCTTTGCATCCAGTTTATTTCCAAAGTCTTGAATCATCTTCAGCATCAACAATCTAAAGTCTCTTTCTGGGGGGCTGATAATCTCTTCATCACTGAGCTGTTTTTCTGTTTTTTTTTTTTTTTTTTCTTTCTCCCTTATCTGAGTTATAGTTTTCTGTCTTTTCATTTTTATAGGTTTCTGGTGTGGTGTCCTTTTTGCAGACAATAGAGTTGTAGCCTCTCTTATTTCTGGTGTTTGCCTCCCCTGTGGCTAAAGTTGGTATGGGGGGTGTGGCTTGCTGTAGGCTTCCTGATGGGAGGGACTGGTGTCTGCCCACTGGTAGGTGGAGCTGATTCCTATCCCTCTGGTGGATGGGGCTTTGTCTCTGGGTGAGTTTAGAGGTGGCTGAGTGCCTGAGGGATCTTTAGACAACCTGTTTACTGATGGGTGGGGCTGTGATCCCACCTGGAATATTGTTTGGCCTGGGCCTTCTCAGTGCAAATGGGAGGAGCCAGCTTTTCCCAAAAATGGCCCCTTCCAGAGAAATGCAGGCTGATGAATGTTCCCGAGGGCTTCACCTCCAATGCCCTTCCCCCACAACAAGCCACAGTCACCCCTGTTTTCCCAGGAGATCCTCCAAGAATTGCAGTCAGGTTCCACCTGGATTCCTGTGGAGACTTTGCTTTGCCCTGGGACCCAGTGCACATGAAAGTCTGTGTGTGCCTTTCAAGAATGTGGTCTCCTCTTTCCCCTAGTCCTGTGGAGCTCCTGCACACAAGCCCCACTGGCCTTCAGTGCCAGATGCTCCAGGGGCTCTTTCTCCCTGTGCCAGATCCCCAGGCATGGGGATTTGACGTGTGGCTCAGAACTGTCAGTCCTGTAGCTGAGTCTCTGTGATACAGTTACTTTCCAGTCTACGGGGCTTCTCACTTGGAAGGTATGGGGTTGCTTTTATTGCGTTATCGCCCCTCCAACCTCCTGATGTGGTCTCCTCTTTGTCTTCTGGAGTAGAATATCATTTTGAAAGTTTCCAGTCCATTTGATTGAAGGTTGCTTGGCATTTGGTTGTAATTTTGTTGTTTTTATGAGAGTAGTGGAGCTCCAGTCCTTCTACTCTGCCACCTTAATCCAATCTCCCGAGTATTTTTAAATACTAATCATTATGTTGCATTTCAAAATGCACTTAAGTGTATACCTAATATTAATTTTGATATAATGTTCTGTAGTTTTGTACTGAGGCAGTTTATAAGTCCAGAGATAACTTGATAAATATTTCATTTATATTTTTAAAATTTTGAAAAAAATTTTAAATAAATTTTATTAGCATATGGATGACTTACACTGTGTTAGTTTCAGGTGTACAGCAAAGTGAATCAACCATATGTATACGTATATTCCCATTCTTTTTCAGACTCTTTCATCATATAGACTATCACAGATTATTGAATAGATTTCGCTGAGCTATATTGTAGGTCCTTATTACCGATCAGTTTCGTATATAGTAGTGTATATATGTCAATCCCAACCTCGCAATCTATCCTTCCCCCCAGCATTTCCCTTTTGGTAGCCCTAAGTTTTGTTTTTAAGTCTTTGTTTCTATTTATGTTCTGTGAAAAAGTTATTTTGTATCATTTTTATTAGATTCCACATATTAATGATCTCGTATGGTATTTGTCTTTCTTTGTCACATTTACTTCACTTGGTATGATAATCTCTAAGTCTATCCATGTTTCTGCAAATGGCATTATTCTGTTCTTTATTATGGCCTAGTAATTTTCCATTGTATATATGTAACACATCTTCCTTATTCAGTCCTCTGATGGTGGACATTTAGGTTGCTTCCACATCTTGGCTATTATAAATACTGCTAGAGTGAATACCGGTATGTGTTTTCCTTTTGAATTTTTGGTTTTCTTTGGTATACACCCAGGTCTGGCATTGCTGGATCATGTGGTAGTTCTATGTTTACTTTTTTAAGGAACCTCCACACTGTTCTCCACAATGGTTGCACCAACCTACATTCATATTGGCTGTGTTGGAGGGTTCTCTTTCTCCACACCCTCTCCACCATTTATTGATTGTAGACTTTTTGATGACAGCCATTCCACTGGTGTGAGGTGACATCTCAACATAGTTTTGATTTGCATTTCTCTAATAATTAGTCATGTTGAGCATTTTTTTCATGTGTTTTTTGCCATCTGTATGTCTTCTTTGGGGAAATGTCTATGTAGATCTTCTGTCCATTTTTTGATTGGGTTGTTTGTATTTTTGATATAAAGCTGTTTGAGATGTTTGTATATTCTGAAGATTAATCCCTTATTGGTTGTTTCATTTGCAAAGGTTTTCTCCCATTCTGTGGGTTGTCATTTTTTTTATGGTTTCCTTTGCTGTGCATAAGATTTTAAGTTTAATTAAGTCCAATTTGCTTATTTTTATTTTTAGCACTTTGGGAGGTGGAGCCAAAAAGATATTGATGCAATTTATGTCAAAGAATGTTCTGCCTATGTTTTCTTCTAAGAGTTTTATAGTATCCAGCCTTATATTTAGGCATTTAATCCATTTTTAGTTTCTTTTTGTGAATGGTGTAAGAGAATGTTCTAATTTCACTTATTTACATATAGCTTTACAGTTTTACTAGCACCACTTATTGAAGAGGTTGTCTTTTCTCCATTATATATTCTACCTCTTTTGTTGTGGATTAATTGGCAGTAGGTGCATGGGTTTATTTTTGTTCTGTTTTTGTGTCAGTACCATCCTATTTTTGTTTTTGCTTTGTTTTGTTTCCCTTTTTGGCCACTCCTCAGCATGTGGAGTTTTCAGGCCTCAAATCAGATCTGAGCCACAGTTGTAACCTATGGTTCAGCTGCCACAAGGCCAGATCCTTTAACCCACTGTGCTGGTCAGGGTATCAAACCTGCCTCCTAGTGCTGCAGAGATGCCGCTCATCCCATTGCACCAAACCAGAACTCCAATACCATATTGTGTTGATGACTATAGCTTTGTAGTAAAGTCTGAAGTCAGGGACCCTGATTTCTCCAGCTCTGTTTTTCTTTCTCAAGACAGCTTTGGCTCTTTTGGGTCTTTTGTGTTTCCAAACAAATTAGAATTTTTTTTGTTCTAGTTCTGTGAAAAACCCATTGATAAATAAAACTGCCATTGTTTGCAGACAACATGATACCCTACATATAAAATCTTGAGGATGCTACCAGAAGACACTAGAGCTTAGCAATGAATTAGGTAAAGTTACAGAATATGAAATCAATACACAGAAATCTCTTGCATTCCTATACAATGACAGCAAAAGATCAGAAAGAGAAATGGAAACAATCCTATTTACCATCAAATCAAAGAGAATAAAATACCTAGGCACAAACCTACTAAAGTCATAAAATACCTGTACTCTGAAAACTGTAAGAGTCTGATGAAGAAAACCGAAGATGGCACAAACAGATGGAAAGACTTATCATGTTCTTGGATTGGAAGAATCAACATTGTCAAAATGGCTATACTACCTAAGGCAATCTACAGAGTCAGTGAAATCCCTATCAAGCTACCAAAATTTTCAGTCCTTGAAGTTCATTTGCAACTCCGATTCACAGAGTATTTACATTTAGAGACGGATAGGTGAAAACACCATAAATAAAATCCCTATGTGTAGGTGACCAGTTCAAAGTATTTAGAGAAACAGACTCAATCAAGTTTTTACTGTAGAGGACTGAGGACATTGGGTGGATGATAATATTGATTAATTGAGTTCTGATTATACTTCTGATTTCAAGATGGAAGTTCCTAGAAGGTGGAACTTTCTCTGTAGTGAGTTAAGCAAGAAACACAGGGTAGAAGATACTACATGTAATTAATGAAGTATGTGATAAAAATATGGTTGAACATAAAATGCAGAGGTGATTTCACATTTATGTGGACTTTTATCCTTGTACAATTTGCCTATCCATTTTATTTCTTTTTCGAAACAAGGGTTTAACACATCTCTGCTGGTGATTTTCATATTTAAGCACAGATCATAGAGAATCTTGGACTCCAAAATTATTTTCTTTGTTATTTTTAAAATTTTCGTTTGGCCTTATATTTAGACCTTGAGAAACAAGATGTCAGGATGGTTCAAGGGAGATTCTAGAAACCAATTGCTTGGCTTCAGATCCCAGCTCTGCTGCTCATTTTATGACTTTCAACAAGTTTTTTAACCTCTCTGTAATTTGGCTTCCTTATCTGTAAAACAGAGATTATGATTTTCTGTCTCTGGGAAATTATCATAATTAAATAAATTAAAAGAATTAAATATCACAAGAAGAATACCAGATACACAGAAAATGCTTAGCATGTGTGAAGCATATTGTCACTACAGTCTTTGAGCATATGTTTCTGGATTGTTCTAAGCACTTTACCTAAATTTTCCTGGTTTGATTGAGGCAATTCTAGTACATGGTAACAGGCAATCAGCACTAGACTCAACTTAGAAATAGAAAATAAACACACAAAGATAAAATTGATGAAAATATTCTGAGAAACTTTTGCTTAATAATTGATGCTGTAATAGTCTCATGGGCACATCTGCTACTGTAATATGTTTAGAGAATAAAACTATATAAGATATTTGAATTGCAGTTTCCACTGTTTCAAATTACAAATTACTACATCTCTGACACTTGTCACATTCTATGTGTTATATCTTATTAGGCGATTATCATACACTGACAAGTAGGAAGGAAAAATATTCAATTATTTTTTTCTCAAAAGGATTATAGCAAAGTAAATTTTTGCCATTTGCAGAGAAAAATATGTATCTTGCTAGAATGCAACGAGTACAAGGGAGACTAACAAACTGTGGCCTTTCAATCTATGAAATTAAAATTAGATCCTAGAAAAAAGTCAGATAATATGAGTTTAAATAATTTTTTAAAAACTTAAACTTTCACAAGTTTGATGGTAGATTTCTTTTTCTCTCTTCGTGATATCAGGAATTATGGTGATAACTTACATTTGTTTTTGAAAACTAATGCTGGTCCAGGCACAGTGCTAACAACTTTACATTAATTTTCTTTATTAATCCGCAGTATAACAATGTTATGTGGTAGTGTTAATATCCCTCACAGAATTAAGGAGAAAACCAAAGCTCAGAGAGGTAAAAAATTTGGCCAAGATCACCTCGCTATCAAGTCGCTAAATAGAAAATGTTAAATTCTCAGTGATCTGTGTCTAAGGTCCATGTTCTTAAACTTTACGTTATGTTGCCTCTTTAGGTATTTATTAACAGTAGTTAAACTGTAGCTTTGTAATATGAAATTGTTTTTGTTCTAATATTCTGGAAAGTCTTGATGTGAGTGCAGAGATTTCACGTCTTCAGATCAGAGAATCTGATCCCAGACCAACTGAATTCAAATCCTGGTTTAGCTGTGGAATGGGTTTTTGATCTTTGAGTCAGTTCATTTAAAGTTTATGGACTTCAGGAGTTCCCTTCGTGGCTCAGTGGATAACGAATCCGACTAGGAACCATGAGGCTGCAGGTTCGATCCCTGGCCTTGCTCAGTGGGTTAAGGATCCGGCGTTGCCGTGAGCTGTGGTGTAGGTTGCAGATGCGGCTCGGATCCTGTGTTGCTGTGGCTGTGGCGAAGGCCGGCAGCTACAGCTCCTGTTAGACCCCTAGCCTGGGAACCTCCATATGCCGCGGGTGAGGCTCTACATAAAGGCAAAAAGGCAAAAAAAAAAAAAAGTTTATGGACTTCAGTTTGCTCATCCATGAAATGGATTTAATAATGGTGTCTCATACAATGCTTGTAAATTTTAAATAAGTTAATATTATGTAAATCATGTAGACAAGTGCATGGAAAAAAAGAACAATTCAGTTAGTAGTAGCTATTATTATTATTAGCCAAAGCAAGAGCTTGGGCTCAGAATGTTTATTCTACTAATTAAAATTAGGTTTGACTGTGAGTAGCAGAAAACTCGAAATGACTATGACTTTAAAAGATAAAAGTTTAGTTTTATTTTGTGTAAATATTTGGAAATAATCATTTCAGGGCTGGTGTATCTTCTGTGTCAGCAATCCAGCTTATTTTGTCTTGCTGGTCTGCTAAATATGGTGTCCATGTCTCCACTCAGCTCATGTTCAACTTTGGCTTGACCATATACAGACATATATGTCTACATTCAAGTCAGCAGAGAAAAGGACAGGCTACAAAAAGAGAGATAAAAGGTATAGACTATCTCTTAAAGAAATTTCCCAGAAGCTGATTTGATCTGACATCCTTTCAGTCAGAACTTGATAGCAAGGTACAACTAACAGCAAGGGAAGCTAAAAAATATAGTCTTAATTATAGGCATGCAAGAAGGGATACACATTTTTGGGGAGTGGGTGTTGGTTTTTTTTAAAGAGCTAAAACATGAAGACGGGACTTGACCTTTATTCCTTAGCTGGCTAGAAACTTCTTTTTCCTGATATAACAATCAGGAAATAATAGATTTCTTTTGAAATATTTCATTTCATCTTTATCCCCTTTTACATTTTTAATAATATCCTCTTTCCTAGTTTCATGTTTTCTCTTGTTGTTTTCTCTCTGAATTTTTTTAAAGTAGAAAACCAAAAAGCAAGAACTCTCATTGTGAAGAGGGCAGTGCAGCAAGATAATAGTACTGTGTATGAGATAACACATAATGAAGAACCATAAATTTCTCAATTTTTAACATCCCTTGTTCTCAAAAGTAGATTCATTTGGTGGGGGAAAAACATATTTTTGCTATGTGCAAATATTTTTTGGAGAAATATTGGAAATAAATTAATATTTTGCAATAACCACTCCAGGTCCTCTGAAGTGCTTGGCTGGTTCACCAAAATAATGCACAAAGTATTGACGTTTTTTAGCTAATGTTATTTCTTTAGCCATTTAAAAGATCAGAATTTTATTTCTGATAAATAAAACTGTGTAAATTGTGTAGTCCACAGGCAATCTCTAAAAATTGTACTTCCTTTACATTTTAGATTTGATATTGGTCTGTATATTGGGAAAGTATGGAAAGCAGAGGAAGAAGAGTAAATTCACAGTGGAGAAACCTGACAATAACAACTTCCTTTATAAAGATATAGGTGCCATGTCGGTACCATTTATCCTTTTACAATATGACCAGCTTTAAATTTAGGCAACTCTGTAGAAGGCAGTCAGTAGAGTAACATTTTTACAAGTAAGGATATAGGTTATGCAAGTCATACAAAACCATAAAAACAGATTAGTTTAGGGGAAGGCAGGCAGATACCTGTGCAATGTTTCTGCTGCTTATCCAGAGATAACCGTACAATTAAAAGAGAAGAAATCCATAATCCTTTTTTTTTCCCTGAATTATTCTTAGTCATGATAGTTAAAAAGCCATTCTAAAAATCACCCAAGATAATGTATGGGTTTCTTTTGGTAGGAAGGTCTCCTGAAAAGTAACTTTTTTTTTGGTCTTTTTTTAGGGTCACAGATGCCACATACGGAAGTTCTCAGGCTAGGGGTCGAATCAGAACTACAGCTGCCAGCCTACACCACAGCCTCGGCAACACTGGATCCTTGCCACATCGGCGGCCTACACCACAGCTCATGGCAGCACCAGATCCTTAATCCACTGAGCGGGGCCAGGGATCAAACCTTCATCCTTATGGATACTAGTTGGTTCATTTCCAGTGAGCCACAGTGGGAACTCCTGAAGACCCTTTATAAAGTCAAAACATTTGCAAATTTCCATGTCAAAATAATTTGATAAATATTAATCATCACATTGTTTGACCATAATCTATATTAAATAATGCCCTTAAATATATTTGTAATTTATTAATCTGAAAGGCATCTGCTTACATTTTAAAAACTGTAATATACATGTATGTAAGACCTAACATTCCTTCAATCAAGGCAAAGAAATTGCTGTATATATGGGTTTTTGTGTGTATCCCTTGCAGTAACACTAAGATCTCTATTAGTATATGCCCCTCTGCTCTAGAACCAATGATTTAAACCATATCTTTTGAGTAGTTAAAAATATAAAGTCCCAGGTATGACTGTATTATTCTGAAAAATGTCATACTCACTGTTTAAGTGAAAATGACTTGAGATCATACCTTTGCTTTCCCACTATTGTTTGCATTCACTGACACCGAGATCTTATCCTGGCATCATCCTTCTAATATCTTTCTTAAAAATATGTGTATGAGACATGGAGTTTCTGTTATGGCTCAGCAGGTTAAGAATCTGACTAGTATCCATGAGAGTGCAGGTTCAATCCCTGGCCCTGCTCAGTGCGTTAAGGATCTGGCATTGCTGTGAGCTGTGGTTTAGGTCACAGACGTGGCTCTGATCTGGCATTGCTGTGCGTGTGGTGAAGGCCAGCAGCTACAGCTCCGACTGGACCCCTAGCCTGGATACAGCCCTATTGTGGCCTTTGAAATATTCTGCATTAAAAAAATACCCAGGAAAATCAAAGTAGCAGTGAATTCCATTATGTATTACAGACGGAAGCAAATCAAGTATTGACACAACGTATACATACACAATGTAAGAGAGTAAATAAATTCCGCAGCTTTAATCACTGTTGAATGCAGATTAGGATTTGTGACAGATACTGATGGTCACAGCTGCCTCTGCTATGCCTAGCCTTGTAAAACAGGACATCTATAGATGGTCCATATTGCTTGTCAATCCTTCTAGAGGGCCATAGACTATAAACCTAGAGGCAGGCTGCTGAAGCTTATGAAGTGTCTGTGACAGCACCATCCAGCCGTGAATAACTTGGCACATATAAGTATACAAAATAAACAAATGGTGCCTGCTCAGGAAGAACTTACAATTTTCTTAATCTGATGAAACAGTTAAGAAATCAAATTTTATAATTAATTACATCTTGATTGTACTTTTGAGCTTATCACCTTTGTGTTCTACGCCAACTCCATCCTAAAAAAGGCTATTAATGGAAATGAGGGTGATCTAGTGCGCTATTTGACAAGAGAAGCTACATCTGTCCTGAGGATGGAGCTTGGCAAAGTAAAATGTCAGCTTGGAGGTAGGTCTTGCAGAATGTGGGTGGAGCAGTATAGGGTGCACGTATATTAGTCCTTGTCCCACAGAGTATGGCACATTCATGGCAAGGACACTTTCTCTAGTTTCATGTAGACTCACAACATGTTCTGTAGCCTGTGCCCAGAACCCTATTATCTGTGGAAGGCAAAGGAGGCCAGAGTGTGAAGGAAAATCATTGCAGGCACAAGTTACCATAATAATGAATCTTTCTCAGTGGATTTTCCAACAGTCTGGATTCTTCTGGCATCCTGTCCTGGCGTAGACAGACAAGGAGAGCCACCTCAGTCATTTGGTCACAAAAGGAAGTTGACAGGTATAAGATATTCATTAATCACCTTCCTGGAGTTCTCTTGTGGCACAGTAGGTTAAGGATCTGGCATCACTCCAGTGGCTCAGGTCCCTGCTATGGTGCAAGTTCGATCTCTGGCCCAGGCACTTCCACATGCCTTGGGCACAGCCAAAAGAAAAGATATATCTTCTCACTTGTGATGGAGCACAGCATACACATATGAATGACTGGGACACTTTGCTATGCAGCAGAAATTGACAGAACATTATGAATCAACTATAATAGAAAAAATAAATCTTAAAAAAAGATACTTTACTTTTTTCAGCCAAAGGAAAGAAAAAATAAATAAATAAAAGCATAGGTTAACTGTTATACTATTAAGTTGTACCTTGAATTTGACCCTAGGCAGGTGATCTGGGCAAATACTAGTATTTCAGATGGAAAGTGTCATCAGAGGACAAAGACAGAGTTAATTCCAGGTGAAAAAGTCTGTGAAGACACCAGTAGAGAAAGAAGCAGGTTAGGAGTTGAGCCCCATAGCCCTGTAAAACAATCATTCTTCCCAGTCATTCTCCTTGGACCTGCACCTTGCCAAAGGACATTCCTGCCTAAATAAGACACAGGATTTATCCTCTGCGTAAATCATAGAACACTGCATTGGACTTGTAATTGAATACTTACCAACCATCCTTTCAGTTACATTGAGTATCCCTGACTCTTAGCAATCTCTGTATCCTCAGTGCCAACAACTGTGTCTAATTATTTGAAAATTCTCAATAAGTATTTGTGGGATATGCAAAATATTAAATTGGTGGAATGGTAGTTAAAAAAAATCCTGCTTTCTCATTTCTCACATACATTTTTAAGCCAATGTGATACCAAAATTTATTTTTACTCATTAAGGTTATGAGCACAGACATTCTGGAATTCCAGCATGTTTGAATTAAAAAATGCAAATATCTCATTCTCCAATTGTAGAGACCGCTAATGCCTGCAGAGGCTTGTACACTACAATGAATGGGTTTTTCAATTTGCATAATAAGATTGCAAAACTAATAGTTCTTATTTCTGCCACTTTTCCTCAACTCTTTCAGGTTAAAGAGATTTTGCAAAAAAAAAAAAAGTTGTCTTTTCTACACTCTAAGGTAACCCTTGGAAATCTGATTTGTCAGGAGCCTATAAAAGTCATAGACTAGAAGTATACAAATATAGCAGTATCTTTTTTGTTTAATCTATAGATTAATAAGCATTTTTCAAATTAGAAGCTTTAAATGAATTGTGAATTTCCAAATGTTAGCTGTATGTGCAGTCTCTCCTTAATTGTCGGTGACCTTTCCACTCTATATATAGAGAGTATGAGTTTGCATGGATCCATCCCATCTAATTGTTACATGGTGAGAACATACTTATGCTTCCCTGTGCTCCCATTTCTCCACAATGACATCTCTCAGTGTTTAAAATTTCATTAATTCTACATTTCGTTCATTTCTTCTGCCCAAGTAAACATGGTATCATCTTACCTGGGCAGAGAAGCTAAACTGGAATGGTGAATATTCAGTGAACTTAGACTTCAGTAATAATACTAAAATGCTTTTCTTATAATTCTGTTTTGCTAGTAAAAGGTGGAGAGATTAATCTTTAATAATCAATATTAATGAGTAATATTAGTATATGAACACAGAAGACAATTCAGTCTACCTAGGCTAAAATTATGCCAATAATAAGTATGTGTAATAAGGGATCATTTACTTCCCTATATTATGAACTCTAAAATACTCATACTTCTAAGTTCCCTGTACATAATCCTTGGAAAAAATATGTAGCATTTCTTCTTCTAACCCATAAATGAGACCTATGAAACCAGTTGAAATGTTTTCATAATGACATATTTTAAATATCCCTTGTCTTCTCTCTTTTGTGTATTAAGTAATGTTGCTTGTCACTCAGGCAGCATCCAAAAATTATTTACCTTCTTGATGTCATGCAAGCCATCAAGGAGTGCTTTATCATACCTCAAACAGATAAGCAGAGGAGTAATTACCATATATAATAGGTCTTGTTCAGGAAGACACTAATTGTTATGTAAAGCTTCCATCTCTTTCCTGACAAAACAATGTCCTAAGCAGTTGTAGAATATAGCATATTACTATTTGAAGGTATTTACCCTAGAATTTTATTTCAGCACGTAACAGTAAAGAAAAAAAAAAACTGTCACTGCAAATTTGACTGCATGTATACTTTCTCTCACTAATAATTCATCTCAAAAGTCCATTGCTTACAGTTGCAATAATGGGGACAAAGCTTAGTAATTAAATGAAAAATCAGAATTCTACTTGATAGTATTATCAGCTGTAGATATTGCTTTGGACCTTTCCTAATACTAAACATTGGATGATACAAAAACATCTCCAGGTTAGGAATCAATTTCAAAATACTGCCAAACATTAACCATCTGTATTTAGTTGAAACAAATGTTTGTTTGTTTTTCAATTGATGTAAAGTTTATTTATAATGTTGTGTTAATGTCTGCTGTACAGCAAAATTATATATATATATATATATATGTGTGTGTGTGTGTATATATATATATATATATATATATATATGTATGTATCTTCTTTTCCATATTCTTTTCCATTATGAGTTGAACCAAGTGTTAAACACTAAAGTGATAGCTTTTAAAAGAACTAAGATACCACTTTTTGGCAAAAAGAAAAAAATAAAATAAAATGCTGCATTCCATTAGTTCTCATTCTTTGCAGTCATCAATTGATCATTTGCAAAACTATTAAATTAACAGAAAAGAATATCAAACATTGTTAGGAACAATAGTTACATGATCAGTAAATAATGTTGCATTTGATAGTTTTTCTTAATAGATATATTTTCACAGAAAGAGTAGCCTGAACTTACTTGCTGTCAGTGGGCTGCCATGATACAGGAGCTGTCATATGTTGCATAGTTAACATTTTTCAAATTCATGGGCTTCTAATAATATTGTAACCTTCAGACAACATTTAAAATAAATCCCACTTCTTCCTGCTGGACACAATTTATCATTTTCTGGAAAGTGTATAGTCACTCAAAAGGATTTATTAGAAGGGTTCGGTTGAAATAGAGATGTTGTAGACTTGGAGAGAAAGAGAATAAGTTTGAAATAATATAATAATAATATCCCTTGGGTCAGTCATTTCTGTCAGTTAATGAATAGGGTTAGAGAACCCCAAGGCAAAGCTTACTCCTTAAACAGCATCATGTATGGCTGATAAAGGTTTTCATATTGACATTTTCTCTGGTTTCCCACTAGTCTCTTTTTAAAGCTGTGGTTCCTATTGATCCACATCACTAGGTTCCCTTTTAGATATTCTTCTCAAGAAATATGCTTTCATAGATTTGTAAATGTGTGCACAGAGACAAACATGACCTCAGGAAAATATTATGGGACAACAGTACTAAGTCTTCTGCAAGATGTCTGCCATTCTCTGGAGAATGAGTATTGAATAGAGAGGACAGGGAATGATGCAGTAAGTCTGCATTTCTAAACCAAAAATAAAGAAGAATATGTTTCACAAGTAATGGCATTTTTAAGCCTTCATGTATTAGTTCTTAAAATGGATTTGGGGTTAATTGAATGTGGGGCTTTGGACCTCATGCCAGCTGTTCTCATTGTCATATTTTCATATGTGTAAGGAAGCTACATCACATTCAAGCTTTTTCCAGATATTACAAAGAGTTACAGTCAAGCTTTTTCCAAATATTTGGAGAAATTTACCATGGAGGATAATTTATTGATAACAAAATCTGGAGGCTACTGAACAGGCTGGTGATCTAGTATAGTTTACAATTGTTCTAAACTCCTCATATTCTAAAATATGAGAATTGTATTTGAAAGGGGAATGTTGTAGGTTATTCTAACTAAGAGTCTCATTTTCGGAAGACCAAGCTGAGCTGCAGAATGACTGCCTTGCTTAAGGTCAGAAATGCAAAAATACCACTCATAGAAATTTAAAGATACCAGTCAGTAGAGATAATGTTTGTGCATTATTGTTAAAAGTGCAAATCATTTTTTTAAGACTCAAAGATAGGATCAGGTTGGAAGGGAGGAAACTGTTACCTAAGACCTTACTCTTTATGTGCAGTAACAAAGGTAATGGGAACAAAGTAAGAGAATTAGATCTGTCTGATAATGGCCCCAAAGTGGATAGGAAAACTGATTCAGAGATGTTAAGGTAGTTAGGAATACCCTTTATAAAAACTAAGGTTTCATACAACACATCCCATCTTATCTGTTCCCTTGAGGAATCTGGCAAATAATGAATCAAATTATGAATACATATGTAAATATAAAAATGCATATGCACATAAACTTACATAAGGAAATACATAACTTTAAATATGTTTATAAACCCATAGTCAAATAATTTTAAGAAATGCTGCAAATCAGATACCTTCTAGGAGATTGCCATTGAACTATTAATGAAAACCTCTGAGAATTCCTGCAGGCTTTGTGAACTCTTAAGAAAAAAGAACCTCAGGCTTTCACACAGAGATTTTGACTTGTTGCAGTTACTACAGTAACTTCCTCAGCTTATGAGGACCTGAAAACTCTTTCTTTATGTCTATTAATATTCTGTAGAAATAGTGTCCCAAAAATATGTTGGGGAAAATAATGTCTTAAGGATTCATCTTCATGCATAGAACAATTTGAATGGAGAAATGAAGAGATAAAATATGAACAAATGTAATGAACAGCACACATACTGCTTCTTTCTTCCATTAGCCTTTCTCAGCAAACAATCTTTTTTTGAGAGATTCCCATCAATTTGATATGCTTCTTTTCTGGTTCAGAAAGAAATCTCTATTAGATTTTATTCAATTCACAGTGGTCTGGCACACAATTAGTGTAAACAAAGAGAAAAAACAATTTGCCTGACTGGCAGAAGTGTGTTTCTAATCCTTGAGTTTCTCCTGAAGGTTGAAATGGTTAGAGATTACCTTCTGCTCTACGTAACTTAAAATAATTCTCAGAAAAGACTAAATGAGATACTGCATGTCTTACTAAATGAGATACAAAATGCCTTACACAAAACACTCCTTAAATATTTGGGCAGATAATAGGAATACCCATTCATAAGCTAACGTGTTAAACATAGTTTTTCCATTTTCATTAAAACGATTTCATTTTTTTTTTGACATCCCCAACCCACCCAGTACTAACCTAGCAGGATGATAGGACACTTAACTTCACCTGATATCCATGCTTTAGTTTCCATTGTGTTGCCACAGTCCCAGAGTTTTGATCTCTTCAAATGCATAGGAGACAGTTCAATAGCTGGAGGCCTCTGGTGCTTGGTTTGCCTTTCACACAGGCTGCTGTTCTAATGTCTTTCATTCTATTGCTCCATAGTCCTTCAATTCCAGTGGTTCTAGTGCTGCTTCTGTGTAGTACGTGGGGCTAGGGAATTACTGTGTTGATACTTGCATGCCAAATATGGGACTTGGGAATCCCATCTGTACTGACATACCATGTAGTTGTCTCTCAGGTCCTGCCGCCTCCACACACCATCACTGGGCAGCAGGTTTCAAGGACCAGGAACTCTCAGATATTTCAATCTGTGCTCATTTTCTCTCTTTTTCTTTGTAACCATGGTGGGCGGGGATTTCTTGCTGATTAATCTGTTGGAGACTGATTTCTATCCTCATAGTTTCCTGCCAAGATAGTTTGTCTATGCCTAAGAATTTTCTTTGGCTTTTGAAACCAAAACAATAGAATAGTGAAACTTAAAGGTAAATTTGCTTTTCTACCCTGCCTCCTCACCACATGTTATCCTACCCAAATTACTTATAATAATTATTCTGGGAAGATGCTGATGTATAGTAATCAGAAACTCTTTAGAGCTTTGACTGTTTCTAACCAGACACACCTTTTCAACTATGTTTTCAACTATGTAGAGATCAGTTCCATCCAGTCCACTAAGTCTTTTCAGGGCTCCTACTCAACTCAGATTTCTGTGTACCTTTTTATCTGATCACTTCATACCTTTTCAGATGTGTTATTTTTCAATCCTGGAATTATCTTCCCATTCACTTCACCCTTAGATTTCTTACTCGGTTGTCATTTTTCATCTCTTGGTGCGAAGTACCAATCAGCCCTGGCAGAAGAGTTCCACAGGGCTGAAAATAACAGAAGCTATCTCAAAAATGGAGCCCCAGAGAAAATGAAAATGAGGGATCATGTAGAGATAAAAACTCAGAGGAAAGTCAGAAAGCAGAGTACAAGTAGGTTTCCAAAATAAAGTAGGCCACAAGAGTGTATAACAAGCTAGGAGGAACAGAGAATCAAGGCCCCAGAGCTGAGAAAAAAATTGTATGGGAGCGGCCAAAAAAAGAGCAGGTCATAACATAAGCCACCTTCCTAAGACAAAATGGGACATCCAGGGTTAATTTTTAGTTCCAGTCACTGCATGTTACATGAGTAGGGCCTCCTTAGGCTCAATGTGTTTAAAAATAGTCATTAGGCCTTCAATCTATGCCCAAAGTTCCCATGAGTGCAATAAGAAATATCAGTGCAATAAGAAATATCAAATATCAGTGCAATAAGAAATGTAAAAGATGATCCCAGAGGTTGTAGGTAAGTATTTGCTTTTTCCCTCATGCAATGTCCCATATTTGTTTGTCTACTTTAACATACCACTTTCGTGTCTAGTGTTGGCAGCTTATGTGAGGTGGGTTTTAAGAGCCTACAAAGTCATCCCAGTGGTGGTGCTTAGCCTGTTGTAGTATAGCCCAAACAGTTACTTTTATACTTAGATATTTGTAACTCTTGCTAATAAAGCTGCAGAATAGCAGAAAATAGCTAAAACCATAGTTCTACAAAATCTCTCGTAGTCATTTATTCAGCATTCTGGGTTGGTGCCTAGAAGTTAATCTTCAGGAATCCACCTTACAGAAAGGCACATTTACCTTTACAGAGACCAAACCCCAAGGGATAAAGTATGACCTTTTCATGAAAGTGATGACCGTCTCCAGGCTGATGTGAGATAGGATGAACAAACATTATCATCATTGCACTCCTAAGGATTTTGGTTTTGCAAATTCTTTGTGCCTAGGGCTAGTCCTTGTCACAAATACACCTAGTCGTCATCACAAAGAATATACCTTATTGACTAAGTAGCTAGTTTTAAGTAAAACAAATTGATATTTATTTTCTATTTAGCTCATCTCGGGTTTATTTCATTGGTTGATTTGATTTGTTTTTTTCCTCCTTTCGCAACTGAGGGTTTTTTTAATATTCAGTTTCCTCTGATTTTTAGTTGTACATGTTTGTTATGTTATATAGTAGTAATTTCGATTTATAATATGCATCCTTAACTTAGAACAGTGTACTAAAAGTTATCATGCATTCATGTATAACGGAATAAACTAAAAACAGTAATTACTTACTCAGGTCCCATATTCTGAGCTAATTTTGTCTCACATTTTACTTCTATATACCTTATAAAATGCTAAAATGTGTTATTATCTTTGATTTAAGAAATTCATTAAGTTAAAAAATTTAAGGAGTTCCCATCATGGTTCATTGGTTAACGAACCCAGCTAGCATCCATGAGGACGTGGGTTCAATCCCTGGTCTCGCTCAGTGGGTTAAGGATCTAGCATTGCTGTGAGCTGTGGTATAGGTTGCAGATGTGGCTCGGATCCCATGTTGCTGTGGCTGTGGCATAGGCTGGCAGCTACAGCTCTGATTGGACCCCTAGCCTGGGAACCTGCATATGCTGCAGGTATGGCCCTAAAGAGACAAAAAAAAAAAAAAGAAAGAAAGAAAAATTGTGACAGAAGAAACTTTTGTTTTATATGTATTGATATAGTTTTCATTTGTGATACATCTCATTGCTTTGTGTAGAACTATCTATTTAGCCTTCTTTTCCTTTAATTTAAATTTTTTTAACTTGTATTCTATTGGTGAAAATTCTCTCAGCTTTTGTTTTTATCTGAAAACATCTCTATTTTCCTTTCATTTATTAAGTATGTCTATGCTGGTGTTCCTGTTGTGGCTCAGTGGTTAAAGAACCCTGCTAGCAGCCAGGAGGATGCAGGTTCAATCCCTGGCCCCATTCAGTGGGTTAAGGATCTGGCATTGCTATGAGCTGTGGTGTAGGTCACAGACGCAGCTCAGATCCCACATTGCTGTGGTTCTGGCCAAGTCTGGAAGCTATAGCTCTAATTAGACCTCTAGCCTGGGAACCTCCATATGCCGCGGGTGTGACCCTAAAAAAAAAAAAAGACAAAATGTCTATGCTGTGTACATAATTTGAGGTTGTCAGTTTATTTCCTTTCAATCCTTTAAAGGAGGCTTTGGTTCTACTTTGTGCTATTTCTAAAAATCAGTGATCAAGCTATTTTTTTTGTTTTTTGGGTTTCTTTTTTTTGCTTTTTAGGGCTGCACCCAAGTCATATGGAAGTTGCCAGGCTAGGGGTCAGTTCAGAGATTTAGCTGCCGGCCTACACCACAGCCACAGCCATGCGGGATCTGAGGTGCGTCTGCAACCTACACCACAGCTCACAGCAGTGCCAAATCCTGACCTACTGAGCAAGGCCAGGGATCAAACCCATGTCTTCATAGATACTAGTCGGATTCATTTCCACTGTGCCACACAAGGAACTCCCAAGCTAACTGTCAATCCTGTGTATATTGTGCATTTATTTTCATTCCCTGGCTAAGCTTTTATCTCTACTTTTATTTTCGAGCAATGTAACTACAATAAGCCGTGTATTTTTTAAATGTAATTAAGATTAGGGGATAATGAGCCTTTCAGATCTTTGAATGGAACATTTTCCACAAATATGAAATTTTTTTCAGCCATTAATTCCATTAAATATATTTCTTCTGAAATTTCCCCTGATCCTTCTAAGACTTCAGTTATGTTAGACCACATAGGATTGTCCACAAGTCAGTAAGACTTTATGCATTTTTTAGCAAACTTTCTTCCTGTGCTTTAGTTTGAATGCTTCCTACAGCCCTATCTCAAATTCACTGATCCTTTTTTCTACAATATCCAATTTACAACAGGTGATTTATTTCATAAACTGAATTTCTCAATTCTAGAATTTCTATTCATTTGTTTAATAGTATAACTTTCTCAACTAACACTTCTAATCTACTTAATGATTGTGCCCATCCTTTCCATTAAATCCCCAAACACTTTTAGAATAGTCGTTTTGAAGTTCTTGTTTGCTAGTTCCAACATGTTTTTCATACCTGGGTCAATTCCAATTGATTGATGTTTTCCCCAGTTATGACTGACATTTTTCTATTCCATATATTACATTTTTTTTGATGGGCAGGAAATAGATTTATTAAGATAGGATGCTTGTGAGAGATGCAAGCAGGCAGGCAAGGAGGCTATGCCTTGATGTTTTTATTTTATGCTGAATATTATAGAAGTTATGTTGTCGATAATCTGAATATTGCTGTTTTCCTATGAAAAATTCTGTGTTTATTCTTATAAGCTGTTAATTTACTAGAAAGTTAGCTTAGTCTTGTTTTTAAGTTTTATAGAATAACCCTAACTCTAGTGCTAGAGTAATCCTACCCCTAAGAGGTAGCCTTTCCAGTATCTCAATTGAATCTCAAGTGTTCAGCAACATCTTCACTCCAGATCATCATAAATTGATGTCTCCCAGAAATTTATGACTTTCTAAACCTCGATTCAGAGCCTAGTTCCCTGGTAGCTGTTTTCTGGAGGTCTCACACTTTCATTCCACAAAGGACCAAATTAGTATTTCACGGAGTTCCCTGGTGGCCTAGCGATTAAGGACTCAGCATTGTCACTGCTGTGGCTCAGGTTCAGTCCCTGACCTAGGAAATTTTGTATCCTGTGAGTTCAGCAAAATAAAAAGAAAGAGAGAGAGAGAGAGAGAGAGAGGAAGGAAGGAAGGAAGGAAGGAAGGAAGGAAGGAAGGAAGGAAGGAAGGAAGGAAGGAAGGGGCTCACAAATCCCAATTCTCTTTATCTATAATATCCAAATTAGGTGTGGGTGTGACTCTGGATGTGATCCATTCTGGGGCACAATTCCTCTCCATTAGTTGTACTGAGATGCTAAAGAAATAAGTTATCTGATTCAAATATAGTGATAGGACAAGATCAGGCTAACGGTTACAGATATTCTGGTTCAAAATGGAGAAAATAAAGAAAAAGCCGTCAATGGTTACTAGTAATTTCAAAATCCACCAGGCAAATTCCATTAGGTTTCAAAGTATGGACCAACCCTCTTTGGGCATAAAGTTCTGTTCTCTGGGCTTACAGCTCTGCTCTCTAGGTTCATGTCTCAGCCCTCTAAGATATCCTTCATCTCCCACAAAAGATAGCTTGTATTTGCAGCTGAGTTGTTTTATTAGCCTGTTACTTGCTTGTAGAATTTTGGAGGATCTGACAACTTTTTTTCACTTACTAGTGTTTCTTTCCATTTGGTCCAAACCGGCAGTATTTCTGATGATATAAAATTCTCAAAGACTTTCTGAATCTCCCATGTACATCATGGGAATTCACTCCATTAATTTAGGACTCAACTCATCCACTGAACTTTCCTAGATAATTTTCTTTCTATTTTCAATTTCTTCTGAGATGACAGAAAGGATCTATGAGTCACATCATTAATCTCTCCAAAGAGCTGTTGGTGTGACTGAATACTCTGATCTTTTGTCTTTTCAAAATCATTAAGGAAAAACTGAACAAAGCCTAGGCTTTTTCTTAAGAATATTCTTTTCTGATAGCGCATCTTTTAAGTGTAGCATCTTATGCCTCTGGGCAGGCTGAGAAATTTCCAAATCATCAAGCTCTGGCTCCATATTAATAGTTTTATCCTCAATTTATTTCTCTCATCTTGCATTTTACTATAAGCATCAGGGGGGCAAATGACCTGCCTTCAACCCTTTGCTTGGAAATCTCAGCTAACTAGCATTAATTCATTGCTTAAAAATCCTGCAGGACACAATTCCACTGTTTTCTTCTGCTATGTGACAAGTATCTCCTTTCCTCCAGGTTCCAATAACATATTCCTTACTTCCTCCTGGAATTTCACCAGAAATGCTTTTAACGTCCATGAAACTACTAATAGTCATTTTATTATTTAAGCTTCCTCTAGAGTGATCTAAATTTTCTACATAATGCTCCTCACTTCCTTTGAATCCTCACTGGCTGTCATTTATATCCATATTTCTACCAACACTTGAGGCTCAAGGCCATCTATGCTTTTTCTGTCATGTTCTTCAGCATTTTTCCAGCCTCTGCTAATGCCTAATTCCAAAGCTAATTTGCATCTTAGGTATCTGTTACAGCAGAACCCCTCTTCCAGGTATCAAATACTGCATTAGCATCCCATTGTTGTTGTAACAAATTACTACCTACTTAGCGGCTTAAGTGATGCAAATTTATCATTGTACAGTTCTACAGGTCAGAAGTCTGACATGGTTCTCACTGGCTAACATCCAGAAATCAGCATGCCTGTGTTTCTTTGTAGAGGCCTGGGGGACAACCATGACCTTGCCTTTTCTAGCCTTCCCAGAGGTTGCCAGCATCTCTTGGTTCATAGCTCCTCTCCTTCATCCTCCAAGAAGCAAAACTAGGTTGCATCCTCCTTTCATCACATCTCTCTTCCTTCTCCTTCTGTCTCATCTCTCTAATCTAGCCTAGAAAAGGTCTCCATGTTTGGGGATTCATATCAGTAGACTGGGCCCAGCAGGTAGCCAGAAGGATAATGTGCTTTCTCAAGGTGCACATCTTGATCTATTCACATGTGCAAATTCCCTTCTTCTCATTGTAGGTTTACATATTCATAGATTCTGGGGTGTGGACATCCTTATGGCACCACTATTCTGCCCACAAGTTGTTTCCTAATATTTTTGTGACTTTTATAGTTATTTGCTGCAGAAAAGCTGACTGTTACTAGATATTTCATCATGAACAGAAGTTGTAAATGAAGAAATGAAATTTGTGGGACAGTTTTGTGTACTCATGATTTTAATTGTAAGAGAAACAGCATATTCTTATTGGAAAATATAATTTAATTTCACTTTATGATATCGTTTTATATATTTGGATATTTTGAGAATTATGTTTTATAAATTTCTTAAATATATATGTTACTATATCTCATTTCATCAACAAAGATTAAAGTAATGAGAATCTTAATCTTAAAAATGTAAAAGTCCTTAAAATTAGCATAATTCCAAAGCAGAAGAATAAGAAATGATTATAAGCTATGTTTATGTTAGTGCTTTGTGACTCTATTCTGTATATCAATAGACAGAGATACTCATCATTTTTGTCATGATCTGTCTTTTTTTTTTTTTTTGTCTTTTTGCCTTTTTTATCTAGAGCCGCGCCCGCGGCATATGGAGGTTCCCAGGCTAGGGGTCTAACAGGAGCTGTAGCCGCCGGCCTTCGCCACAGCCACAGCAACGCTGGATCCCAGCCGCGTCTGCAACCTACACCACAGCTCACGGCAGCGCCGGATCCTTAACCCACTGAGCAAGGTCAGGGATTGAACCCGCAACCTCATGGTTCCTAGTCGGATTCCTTAACCACTGAGCCACGAAGAGAACTCCATGATCTGTCTTGAATTACATAAGTTTTAATTCTGCAAAGACTTTGGCAAGGCAGACTTTTGCATAAAATATAACTGCTTCATACTAGTGAAAGCAAGGTTGTTATCAAGATTATTGATAACAATTACTCTTATCAAGATTATTGCTAAAGATGTTACAGAAAATATCTGAGACATAAAGTTAAACATAATTGAAATTTAAAAATTAGTTTATGAAGTTATAAGAAACATTTTCCAAGTGTTTGATTAGTGAATTGGAGTAGAGGGAAAGATTGCAGAACTCCTTAAGAAATGTGGGAAAAGGTAGAAAAGAGAAGTTAATATTATAAAAGTTTCATTGGTTTAAAAGTTAGGAAATGTTAGCATATTAATATTTACCTATTTGGAAGATATATACAAAATAGCAAAGGGTAGAGATATGAGATTATCAATCCAACTGGTAGTGGAATTAAAATGTATTTTCTTTTTGAAGAAGCTAAATTAACTTGAAAAATCATGATGAAATAACAAAAATAGAAAACCTTAGTTAAACATATAATTTCTATCCAAAAATATTCTGTAATTATTCTTGATATTTGTAAACACTAAGGTGTTTTACTAAATTACAGAATATAGATCATTCTCTGGATTTTTAGAAGTTATAAATGAAGTAAGACTGGTAAAAGCAATAGGATAAACTATTAATTTTTGCCCTTGACATGTAATTAATAGTGCCTTAATTGAGTATGTGGAGTTTTATGACTTACAAGATATATTCATAATCAGTTGTTTTCACAATTTTGTGAGATAGCAAAGGACAGAAACAGCTTAAGGATTTAAAGTTTGTAGAAGACTTATTTCTTTGCTTCTTGTTCCATTTTAAACTTTTAATTCTTTGCTTTCAAATTATGATAATATCTGATACAATGAAAACTGAAGGAAATGTTCCTTGCCCTACTTTCTAAAATGGTGCAAGAATAGAATCAGAAATGCCCTTAATATAACTAATCAAATGAGTGTAAAAACAACAAAGAGCAGAACATGCCAGTATTATTGAGTAGCATATTTTGTGGAATCAAGGGGCAGCAGATAAAATTTATGACAAACTTGTCGATTTGTGCCGAGGAAATCTCTTACCTGAATTCTTCCACTGTTATGCTTGAGACCACCAAAACACTTAAGCCATTATAAAATTCAATTTCAGATTTTAATTAAGAAGCTCAATGTTTTCCTTCAAAGTCTCTGCCAGCAAGCTATGTTAACTCCTAAGAGACTGACTATATTATGTATTTTTTGAAGAACAAGGATAAAGAATATAAAGTGTAAAGTAAGTTGACCTAATTACAATTACTTGGGTTAAATTCATGAAACCATGCTCTATTTCAGTAGAGCTGATTCTTCAGGAAATCTTAACTCTGACAAATTTCCTCTGAGGAATTCTCCTTCTGATAGAGTTGATCCAGATTCAGGACAGGAGCTGTGTTTTATCTTTCTTGCTTTTTCTCCTCATTCCTGCTACAAATTTTCATATAAGTAATGATAATGGCTAGACAATGAAGCTTTTGACGTTGAAATAATCCCAAGGGCCATGATAGGAAAGTTGGAAAGAATGAAAAGAAGATAATTCCATATAATGTCATAATACATCATAAATGCCACAATATGCAACTCTACAAGAATGATACTGAAAGATTCCTCTTCCCTCAGGAGCCCTTCATGAGAGAACTTGTGTTAATACAGTAGCATTTGACTTCTGATTCCATTTTGAGGAGGAAATTTTTTAAAAATCTTTTTTAAAAGTCAAGAAAAAATTAATATATAAATGTACATTTCTGTATGTTAGGAAGACTATACTTTGATGTCACTTGAAAGTGAACTCTATAAAATCAGTCAATTTGGGGAGTGTGCAGTCCTGCTCAGATAGCAGACCAGCTTGTGATTTGTGTCCCTTTTACCTAACGATTTCACTACGGGATCAGAGAGAGTGATTCTATCAAATTTCCTAAACATGCCCATTTACGAAATAAGACCAAAACCTCCATTAGTGTAGAAAATTTAATCCAGATTCAGTCCACATCATTGGCATTTGTTTGTTTGTTCTTCCAGCAACAGTGAGCAAGTTGTATATGCTATTGACATTACGTCAGTATATTTTTAACTTGTTTTCTTTGGGAAAAGAGACAAAATTTCTTTTTTTAAAAAAATATTTTTCTTACCTTTGAACACGATTCTTCTAAGTGAAATAACGTTAATATTCATAAAGAATCTAAATCATAATAAAGACTTATTAAAACCCTACCCATTTCCTAAGTTGACTGAACTTGCATTATAAAGTTGTTCTGTCCTTAGCTTTGAGATCAGCTTCTTTATGATGACTTCGTGCAAATAGATGTGCGTTCATTTCTTTGCTGTGTCATCACTAATTTAAAAATATTTAGGAGCTTTTTGGTACTATACTAAGGCTTGAACACATATGTGTGTGTGTGTGTGTGTGTGTGTGTGTATAATGTATCCTCGTTTATAAATTTTATAAACAAATGATTTTTAATGTAAAAAAGTAAAGTAAATAAATCTCACCAAGTGAGACTATAAGGAGCTATTCATAATCATAAAATTCCACATGTGTACCTCTACTGATGACTGCACATAAGACCTTTTTCTAGATTTACTATGTACTTTTCTTTGGTACTGAGATCATCAGTACCATATATCATACTCTAGCCAGGTAGTTCAGAGAATCAAGCTCTGGAACAAAGTAGCCAAGAATAAGAACCAATCACAAAACAGGATGCTCTAGTGGCAGCATTGCTTTCATCAGTCAACAATGAAGATGGTCAGGTTCAGATGCAAGAAGCTTCACTTTTGCCACATCAAATCAACTAGCTGGTTCTTTAATTGTGCTTAAAAGGAAAAATACTGTCCCCCACCCAACCCAAATGGGACTACCCTCTCAGATATCTAAGAGTCCTTTGAACTTACCTAATTGAAGGATCCTAGTGAGCAGTCCAACTCCAGGCCAAAATTCTCTGTTTTTTCAGGCCCAGCCTTTGGCAATTACAAAGGCTTTACCTGTGGGGCTTCATAGGGGAATATTTCCCTTTCTACACTGGTCTTGGTAGACAAGCAGTGAACTGTAGTCTCTGAAAGGAGGTGCAGTCAAGGACTCAGGTACCCCTGGCTGGCCTTGCTCATATGCATATCTACATCCTTAGCCCAGACACCTTCATTCAGAGTCTACTTTTCTGGGTACTTAGCAGAGGCTTCCTCAGGCACCTCTTCTGAAACGTCCTTATTAGGGGAATGGGTGAAAGGGAAAGAAACCTGAAGATACTTTTCTTCGTTCTGAATCAGAGGTCAGTACTTTTCCATGCCTAGCTCTCCTTCCTCACCATCCCTTCTGCCCTAGTATGAATACAGTTGCAGAAATCTTTTGTTTGGGGCATTTTCAACATATATATGTGGTCCACTTGGCCAGTGACCTATATGCCATTCCATGAAGGAAAATGGAAGGAGGGAATGGGGGGAGAGGTCAGTGCTTTCTCTGGTTTAGACTTTGACTATGGTATGGCAGTAAGACCTCAGAGGCTTGACTATTACTTCTATTTTTGGCTTGTTGCTTTAGTCAACTACTTTTACATCTGACAGCACAGCCCTCTACAGCTCAGCCCACCTCCTGCTTGACATCTAGGACTTAGGCCCATCCCTAAATACAAGAGAGATGCTAACAATTCAAATGTTCTGGGTTTTATCATCGCAAAATGGATGGCTAATGTGGGAAATTGCCAACATGGAGGAAGCATGTTCTAGAGTGCTGGTAGATGCTAATGAAAGTAATGAAGTTTTAAATTATGACTTATTAAGCAGCTATTACGAATAATACACCACAGTGCCAGATATAAACAGCATGTACATCACTCTTCGTTGTCTCTCTTGTTGTTGGTCTTCACATTATTACCATTTATTTGTAAGCAAAATGGAATTCAGAGAGGCTAAGGACCAAAGGCACAAAGTTAGTTTCAGAATTAGAGTTTGAATAAATTCTGTTATTCAAAGCCCCCTTTTTTTCCTTTAGTCTACTGTAATATAGCTACCTTTCTAATATATATATATATATATATATATATATATATATATATATATGCGATAAGATTTGTTTAATGAAATTGAAATATTAATATTTCTTGATAAATAGAAGCTGAGCTTCAGGGCTAGTCTAAAATTAGGTTGTCTGCTTTTCTTCTAAAATTAATTAGACTATCTTGCCCAAGTTTCAACAACCTGTATTTCATGGCTTAATTATTTAGTATTTCTGATTTTATTATAGAATCTTTTGTTGCATAGGATCTGAAGCTAAGGTATTAGCTGGATGGGCTTTAGAGTGTCGGATGTGTTTTTATTCTGAATCATTGAGTCAGTCAGCCAGTCAATTTTAAAAACAATAATAAAGTAGAAAAAAATAAAAGGGGAGAAAAGGTCAGGAACATTTTTTTTTCTTTACAAGTATACTTGCTTCTGCAAATGGTCTCAATGAATCATTTCAAAACTGAACAAGAAACAGATGTCAGTTAATTAGAGAGTTGAGTTTAATGACATGGTTTCATAGGTATGGCACACAAAACATCTGTGTTCTAGTACCTAACATTAATTTAATTTCTTTACAGGAATCATTTACATTTTTCTTCATTTTCAATAAACTGTTTTTCACCACACAAAATAACGTAGTCATGAAATTGTTGCAATCTAAATAGACCACTGTGAGGCTGACTCTACAGCCATCACTAGGTAAGTTCCATATTCTCACAGGGAACCATACACAAAAATATCACCAGTAAGTTCTATATTCTCATAGGGAACCATACACAAAAATAACAAGGCCTGTCTCCCCTCTTACAGCTGAAAAAAACTGAGGGCTGTAGATTATACCACATTTCTAACATTTGAAGTTAAGAATCATGTCTGTAGTGAATAGGTCAAATCTTTTTGTTTTCACCTTTTTTGATGTATGCTTATGGAACACTAGATCTTTGCAAAGATGAAAAGTCAAACAAAAAAAGAAAATCGCTTGGCAGCATATATATGCTAAATGCCCTACAAGTAATATATGTTCTATAAATAGTGTTCTACTTCTCCACTTTTCTCATTTAATCATCTCTTCTTTCAACTCATCAGTTTTGTTTTAAATTCTGATGATGACTTGTATTAGATGTGGGTTATTGCCTTAGATTCTTTCACTTCTTAGTGGTACAACCAGTTTTCATATACTTTTTTTAGGTGCTACAGTTTTTCTATCTTATGTTTTATCTTCACTATATCAAGAGTTCTAAGATTGTCTCTTTATTCAACTAAGCCATGACTGAAAAGATTTAGGAGGTTCCACCTCACAAAAGGATAGAGCAATTTAGCTGTGCTTTCGTAAAAGAAAGTCCACCTTCTCAGTAATATTTCCTATGTCTTATTGCCCTCAGGCTCCCTACAACTGACTATTGACTTGGCCTTCCTCTTTGGACTTATAGCTTTTCTCATCAAATATATTCCTTACCGAAAGATATTATAATATTTGTGAATCCAGATCTGGCACATATCCACCACGTATTTTACTTAACTCATAAATGAGAGTGGTGAAAAACATGAAAATGAAAAAATGGATACCAATATATCATTTAGTCATAGGACACCACTGGTTGCAGGAGAATCTTAGCTTCCTAATTAACATGTTTTAGAAGTCTCATGCAAACCTGCAGTAGGGTCACATTAATGCCTGGGATAAGACGTTAGTCAACATGTAGCATAGATACAAACAAATATCTGGGATCAAAATGTACTACCCTACTTACTGCCTTCCTTTACACTTAATTTGAATTGTCTGCCTTCTCCCATCTCAGAGGGGAAGGTAGGTGATATAGTGGTAACCCTGCTAGCACTTTTTGGCAACCCAGTGAGCACAGAGTGACATTCTGCTATATTAAGTGTGAAGGCTTTGCAATTGGGAGTATGGTTTACTAAGGACATTTGTGACACTGTGGATTATGTGTGGAGCATCAACTTGGTCCCCAAGATACTGTAAAATTAATACTTTTTTTACAAAGACACCTGGACAGCAAAGCCAATTTGTGTGAGCTCTGCATTTCTTGTATAATTCTGCTATGCTATTTTTGCCTTTGCTATAGATAGCATCACATATGAATGGCAGTTTCATAGTCTAAAAAAGTTTGTGTATTTTTTGCATCTATTTAATGCATTCTTATAAATCTGAAAACATAAGGAAGTGACAACATAATTACACTTTGTGTACTCATAATATGAGGATAATTTATTTTGTGCCTCTACTTTATGTATCTAAATCCATTAGTAATCAATGATGGATCATGAAAGAGCAGATATCAAATAATTTATAATTATCATAAAGAGAAACTTAATGTGATTTTAGAAGTGAAAACGGTTACATTAAAAAGAACTAAAACATTTTCTAAAGTGAATCAGTATATTTGTCAAGACAAAGAGGGTTTCAAAAAGACAGTTTAATTGATATTAAAATGTATTTTGCTTTCAAACTAGGATTTTCATTTTCAGAGATTTATATCTATGATTGCTTGTCCAACTCTGTCTAACTTCCTAATATACCACAAAAGATATTTTAGAGGATTTTTACCATTAACTCAGTTATTGCTCAGGAAATATTAATGTGTTTATTGCTATTAATAATCTCTAAGCATTAATGATAAAACCTATCTCAGTGACTCATACATAGATTTCTAAATTATAAATCGAATTCTCTGAATCTTACCTGAAAGTTTGGCAGTATCCTAGAAGTAAGGGTTGTATGACCAAAGCAGGGCAAAGTTTGGTCCTCATCTATACACATTTACTAAGAAGGTAGATGCTTTCCACAAACTCATCTAGACAAAAAGTTGATCAATTTGGCTACTGGAAAAAGAAATTCTAAACATACTTACTAATATCCTTTTCATAAATGGAAAGACTTACTAGCAGGCCATAGAAACACAATCTATTTAACTCATTTAAACTCTAATAATCACCACATTATTTTTAACATGCTTAAGCTAAATTTAAAACATTTAAAGTTTGATGATTTCCAGTTTTTGGTATCATTAAATTTAAGGGAGCCCTACATAAAACCAGATTAAATTAACAAATACTTATTTAGCACCTATTTCTTGCCAGATATTGCTTGATACATAGATTATTTACAAAGAAATACTCCTACATTAGTTTCATTTTTTTCTCTGCAGTAATGCTGGATTAAAAACAAAACTTCAAGATCTCAGAGGATTACATCAAGCAAGTTTATTTCATATCCATAGTATTATAGGTTGATATATTGGATAGACTCAGATTGGCTGGACCTAGTGGGACTCCAGATTTTGGATTAGGGACTACCTCTTATACTTCCATTCCTAGGTTCAGTGTAAAGACTAATGGCTACTGCTCTTTCAGTGGGGGAAGGGTAAGCCCCCTGAATCTGGGTCATACTTGCCATGCTTCTTAAAGCCTTAGTTCAAAACTGACCACGCGTCATCTCCACATTTCATTAAAGTAAGTCATACAGCCAAGTCTGAAGTCAATATTGGGGAAAAATATGTTCTGGCAAGAGGGAAGCAATGGCTGGGGAAGGTAGAGATAGAGGAGTTACGGCTACTTTTTTTGACCAAAATCTAAGTCATTTTGGATAAACAGTTTTCTGTGCTCACCAGGTAGATACAGAATATGCAAATATTCTTCCTCATGGTATTTGGAAGAAACAAAGTGGTTTTGCAGTCAGTGACTGGGCAAAGATGTCAGAAAGGAAAGATGTACTGTTCATTTTTCTTAATAAGTTTTCTTCCTTTTAAGGGCCCCAATCTACCTAACATCCCCATTTCACTATTGATCCACATTTCCAATCACTTCTCATGGCATCTAAACCCTCTTAATTATAACCTCATTTATGACTTAAGATCTTTTATTTTTTTAATTATCATTAAAGTATAGTTGACTTATAAAGTTGTGTTAGTTTCAGGTGTACATCAAGTAAATCAGTTATACATATACATGTATTTATTCCTTATCAGATTCTTTTCCTATACAGGTTATTACACAATATTGAATAGATTACCCTACACTATACAGTTAAGCCGTTGTTATCTGTCTGCTTTATATAGTGGTGTGTACAGGTCAATTCCAACCCTTTTGTTTATCCCCCTCCCACTTTTCCCCTTTAGCAACCATAAGTTTGTTTTCAAAATCTTTGAGTCTGTTTCTGTTTTGTAAGTTCTTTTGTATCATCTTTTATTACATTCCACATATTAGTGGTCTCATATGGTATTTGTCTATGCTTACTTTGCTTAGTATAATAATTTATAGGTCCATCCATGTTTTTGCAAATGGCATTATTTCATTCTTTTTTATAGCTGAGTAATGTTTCATTGTATATATGTACCAGATCTTCTTTATCCATTCCTCTGTTAATGGACATTTAGGTTGCCTCCATGTCTTGGCTATTGCAGATAGTGCTGCAGGGTTTTTATTCTCAGCATAAATTATAGAATATTTTTGGTGTATAACTGTATCACTATAAAAGATACAGATCTAGAACAAGACGATCAAGATTTTGTAGGGGAGGCAAACTTTTCCTTCTTCCCTTCATTCTTTGGTTGGCCTGACTATTCAATTGACAACGTAGATTAATAGGAGAAAAAAAGTCTTTTAATTTTGTACCCATGGGAGCTCATAGAAACATGACTCAAAGAAGTGTGCAAAACAGGCAGTTTTTATACTTTTTAAACAAATAAATAATAAATTTGTGAGAAATTGACAAGAAAAAGAAGTTTGGGCTTGGGGTAATTAATTTGTAAAGAAACAACAAGGTTTGTTTATACAGCCTACTTAGCCTTGATTCATTATCTCTGGTTATAAAAATATCTCTTTGGGGTGTCTACTGTGGTGCACTGGGTTGAGGATCTGACTGCACTGGGTGGCTGTGGAGGTGGGGGTTCATTTCCTGGCTTGGCACAGTGGGTTAGATGATCCAGTGTTGCTGCAGCCGCAGTGTAGGCTGCAGCTGCAGCTCAGATTCAGTTGCTGGCCCAGGAACTTCTATATGCCACAGGTGTGGCCACTAAAAAAAAAAAAAAAGCAAGGTGAGTTCTCATCGTGGCTCAGTGGTTCCCGAATCCAACTAGGAACCATGAGGTTGCGGGTTCGATCCTTGGCATCACTCAGTGGGTTAAGGATATGGCGTTGCCGTGAACTGTGGTGTAGGTTACAGACGTGGCTCGGATCCCGCATTGCTGTGGCTAGGCCAGTGGCTACAGCTCCGATTAGACCCCTAGCCTGGGAACCTCTATATGCCACGAGTACGGCCCTAGAAAAGGCAAAAAGACAAAAATAAATTAAAAAATAAAATAAAAAAAAAAACAAGAAGGATGTCTCTTTACCTCCTGGTACAGGTGGGAGGGTACCTTTCACATGAGAGATTTATTTCTTGCTTTCAGGGGGGCAGAAAAGGGTCAATGTCCATTTTGCACTAGTTGCTTCTAACTTTAATTCTAAATAATCAATATGCCAAAGTGGCATATATTTTGAGGTATCCTGCCCTGAACCTTGTCAGTCACATTATAAGTTATTTCTCTGAGTTTTTTAGACTTGGTTTCTATTCCTTTAGTTTTTTATCTGTTCAATAATAGAATTTTAAAAAACTATTCCTGCTTTCTTCCTTAAAATAAATTTAACTCATTTTTTTCACAACCAAGCTACTGTATTGGAATTCTACTATCATATACTTTATATTGCATTCACTTATTTAGCCAACATATATTCAATAAATGATCTAGATGACACTTGCATTTCAACAAAAGCTTTCAATGACTTAAAAAAGAATGAAAGACTGTGAGAATTACTGATAGTATGGCATGAATGCTTGAGGTCTGAGATATTCCTTGAGAGGAAACATTTGAGGTAATACTCAGATTACATCCTGCATCCACTTCATAAGCCCATTGCATATATAGGACTATATCTATCTTAATAAACTTAAGCTTAATTGCTTAAGCTACCACATGCTCAGGTGAGCAGGAAGTTCAAAATCCCTCTTGAGGATTTCCCTATTTCAGCAAACTAGTTACATCGTAGTGGATGAGAAGCTGGTTCTGCTTGCTCATGTACCATCATGCTGAAGCTAGACTTCAAGGACAAGTCCTCTGAATTTAAAAAGTGTCTTTTGCACTCAAGGAGTATTTGTGTTTGTGTCTCTGCTGTTCTTGCCATTAACTGTAGCTTAATAATCAGCTTCCCAGCTGGTTCTTTGAAGGAGGGCGACACTTGGCTGAAAGTTGAATTACACTTGGCAAGTTTTTCAGGACTTATAGATCAAGACCTTTTACATTCAGCTTAGTCTTTCTTCCTGAGGGCACTATTTGTTCCAGGTCTTCCAGGTTTAGGAAGCCTGGCATTTCAGGCATAGTGTTTTCTTCTGGTGACTTTGTTGTCTTTTCTTCAAAGAGACCTTAGTCAAATCTCAAAAGAGAAATGAATATGTTCTTTCTTCCCTTGCTCACAAAAGGCAAATGGTCTAAACACTTGTTTATAGTTCTCTGGATGGTTTTTGTTTGTTTTGTTGGTTTGTTTTTTACTTTCTCTGAAGTGACTAGCTCTGCACATCAATGAGAACAAGAAGGCAGAGTTACTCCCTTCCCTTCACTGCTTGTCTTTTAATTACAAAACTAAAGATAGAATTCCAGTCCAGAGATTCTTCTTGAAACTCCATTATGGGAGGAGTATAAGTGAGTATTATATTATCCCATAAGGTGAGGGCTATGTAGAATTCATTAACTTCTTTACACATCCCATCTCCTTTCTCCACTGAGCCACAAAGACACAAGTAGTTACCCAATTAAATTATCTTTGCTAGTTGTGAAGAAAACGGGTTGAACGCCTTGTTGAAATATTGTGTACTATCTACCAAGCTGCCTTTGAAGGGGATCAGAATTGCCCTGCAAAATTCAATTATATGTTCCCATTACCTCAAAGAACTTTTCTTAACTCCATCTCAGGCTCATATGCTTCCTTTTAGAATCTATTTCTTATCTGAGTACTCATGGTATGGCCTTGTATAGTTGGAACCTGAAAGGGATTGTAGTTTACATGAGCTGAATTTTTTTTTTAGCTCCCATCGCTTCACCTGAGGGGAGAAGGAACATAAAGGTCAGACCTTCAGAAAGTTTTGAACATTCAGTAACTCCAGATCAATGAAAAATGAGAGAAATCCTATATTTCTAACTTGTGTATTGCTCCTTTATTTTTATTCAGTGAATAAAAATGTGCCCTGTACCAAATTCAGTAGTAATAAAATTTGAAAAATTTTAGAAAAGAAGAAAGTCTTCCTCTACTCCTCTCTCCAGCCACTTGTTTTCTCTCACTGGAGTAACTATTGTTGCCAGATTCTAATAATTCCTTCTGGAGACCGTATATATATTCCAGGCATATTTATATTTTCTTTGACAATTATAGAAACTGTACATATTTTTCTGTCTCTTGATTTTATACCTAACACTATATCTTGGTGATCCTTCCATAAGTGCATAGATAGTATCACCTTATTATTTTTAATGAGTTGCCTAGATTTATTGAATTGATGTAACAATTTACTTCACAAATCATCTCTTGATAGAATTTCATATTTGTGCCATATACCTGTAGGATAAAATCCTAGGAGTGGAATTTCTGGGACTGTGTTGATAGATATTGCTAAGTCATTGTTCACAGAAATGGTGTGGATTGGATCTGATTCCGCAGTCACCCCTCTTCCCAAGCCCTTATAGTCCAGGCCAGGTGACTTGCTTCCACTAAAAGAGTGGGATCAGAAGTCTCAAAGCATCATTTCTAAGCTGAGGCACTACAAAGCATGGTGTGAGTCCTTTGTACTCTTCTAATCTGCTAATGGAAAACTGTTTCTCTACCTGTAACACTCCTAACCAAATTCATAGGATTTCCATACCAAGAAATTTTCCAGCTCTCTTCAGATACCAACTGGACTTCCTACAATTTAGTCCATTTCTGATGCCAGCTACTCAGAGTAGGGGCAGACCTTAAAGGTAAATGGCTCAGTCCCAAAAGGCTGTCCCGCAGGTTGTCCCCCCACTTCAAATGCCAGTCACAAGAAGTGGGTTCCCAGGCTACCCACATTTCTGTCCAACTTAGCTAAAAATTGGAGGTTCCAACAACCCCCTCCTCAGATTGGATAATTTGCTAGAATCACTTTATTTACATTTACAAGTGTATTATAAAGGATATTGTAAAGGATACAAATAAACAGCCTGATGAAGACGTACATAGATTGAAAATCACAGAGACTCAGAGCAAAGGAGCCCTGTCCCTGTGGAGTTCAAGTGTGGCACTTGTGGCATGTGGATGCTTTTCTAACGCAGAAGCTCTTCAGACCCCATCATTTAGGATTTTTAAGGAGGTTCCTTTATTATTCATGATTGATTAAATCATGTGCATTGTTGATTAACTCAGTCCCTAGCCCATCTTTCCAGGACAAAGATCAAGGAGTAGGTAGGATCAGAAGTTCCAATCCTATAATCATGCTTTGTACTTTCTGGCAACCAGCCTCTTATTCTGAAGCCACCCAGGGTCCCCCAGCCACCAGTCATCTCATTAGCATACAAACAGATACCCTTAGCGCTGGGGAGATTCCAAGGGTTTTGAGAAGCTCTTGTGTGAAGAACCAGAGACTAAGAATGCTCTTATCTCTATCACTCAGGAAATTACAAATATTTTAGGAGCTCTGTTCTAGGAACCAGGATTAGAGACAAAATATTTATTTCTTATTATATCACAATATCACATCTATCATAGGAGAGCACGTCTTGGGGAGCTGATGCCCCTTAATCCTGGAACCTGGAATGAAAATACATGGAGCTAACCTTCATTTTACCTAAAATCTACCTTCCATCCTGGCCCACCCAAGCTCCTGTGGAATTCAGCCAACTTTTGCCAACTTTAGCTGACTTGCATACCTGTCAGCATGAAATAAATGTTTGTTGCTCTAAGCCACTAAGATTGGAAGGGGGGAAAATATTTATTACATGGTGTTATAGTAGCAATAACCTACTGTTCCAGAGATTGTATCAATACTTGTTCCTACTTACTTACATAAGTAGGTATGAATGTGAGTTTCCCTGCATACCCTTGGTCATGCAGTATATTATCAAAATGCTTGAGCTCATCCACAAGACAGTTTTCTTATTTTAGTCTTTACATAAAAATGGAAGGGGTTGAATTGTTTTTCATATTTTTAATTGCATGAGATCATTTTTCCAGTTTTATTGGGGTAGAGACAAAAACTTTATGTATATATATAGTGTACAACATGATTTTTTAGATATGTATGCATTGTTAAATGATTACCATAAAAGTTAATTAACACATCCAAAACATCACATAGTTATTTTTTTTTTTTTTTGGCAGAGAGAGTAGTGAGAACATTTAAGATTTATTCTATTGGCAATTTTCAAGAACACAGCATAGCACTATTAACTGTAATCACCATGCTGTACACAGCTTCCCCAGAAATACTCATAACTGAAAGTTTGTAGCTTTTGTCCACTATCTCCCCATTTCTCCTTGTTTCCAGCGACTGGCAACCACCATTTTATTTTCCAGTTCTATAAGTTTACTCTTACCGGACTCATTTCTATCAAGAGATGAACTGCTGTGCCTGCCCTGCTTTAACACTTTTTGTATTTGATAACCCATCTCATGATGGATCTCAAGCCACTTAGTCACTTTGAGTCTCATGATCAGGTGCTCAGTCTCTTCAAGGGCTTAGCAGCACTCAAGTAGCTGCAGAAAGAGCTGCTGTGACTCTCTCTTGGGTCTTCCCAAAGACCAAACAGCATCATTATCCACCAAGGATCCTAACGTCATTGAATCTGCTAGTCGTAGCAGCAGAGCAGATGCACTGCAGCCTAGACCCACTGTCTTCTTCTATACGTGAGTCCAAGCTATAAGGCTTTCATGTTACTTAAGCAATAATTTGAAGTGCTTTTCTAAAACTCACTTTGTACTACCTCAAAAATCTAAAGAGGCCCAATAAAAGCCGAACCTCTCTATAGAGTACTGGACCTTAAAACTTCATTAATGTGACAGATCTTTGAGTATTTATCAGCTTAAAATCCTGTCTTCTGGCAAGTATATATATTCTGGGAGCATCTAGCGTACTTGTCTCTTCTTTCTTATCAGATTCAGTTTGTATGCTGTCATCAATGTAGTAGCTAGTACAGTGTGTGTGGAGCATCAGAATAATCCACATCCCAGAGGACTATGTGACAGTGAGGAAGAGAGTCAGCATATCCTTGGGGAAGGGCAGTAACTGAGGGCTGCCATCTCTCTTGCAAAGGCAAAACGCTTCTGATCTGATTTTCCCTACTGAAGGAGATAAAGAAGAAAAGGCTTGCCAGATCAGTGACCACACACCAAGTGTCAGAGGCTTTAACCATCTGCTCAAATAAAAGTATAAACATTCAACATGGAAGCTGAAATTTGGGCTACCAACTGGTTAAATTTATGGCTGTCAATACTCATCGTCCATTCATTCATCTCATTTTTGGAAGGACTGTAAAGGCTAATTAAATAATGGTATGAAAACCCTTGGCATTTCTTCTCAGAGGCATTATTGCTTCTGATTTACTATCTTGGCAGAAGCAGGATAGTTTCCATTAGTTTCTGGGGCTTCCTCTTGGCATTTCATATAATAATGTCTCTTAATTCTCTAGTAAGGAAACAGATGTGATTATTCTGCTAGTTGCTAAATACCTCAGTTCCAACTACACATTCCAGGACTGGAGTAATAATCTCATTGCATCTGTGGAAAGTCTTCAGATTTACTCAACACTTTATTTCACCTTACCTCCGTAATGTCTTATTTTAGTTGGTATTTTGGTTTCTCAAGTATTAAGTATCAAGCATTATTAGATAAAACAGATCTGCCAATGACCACAGGTCTTGGAGGAAGGGTTTTTATTGTATGTATTTTCAGAAGGATTATAGTCTCCTTCCTTAAAGCTTCCATGATTTTCCTTCAGTCAGTGGGCTCTGGGTTTGTGAATTATATTTGAACTGACCTGGGCAAGGGAACACAATTTTCCTTTTCAGCAGCTTTCATAGTCTCTTGTTCAATGGTTCTTGAGTTTTTATCGTCTACTAACACCTTTGCCAGTGATCCATCTTTCTTAACGTAAGGAACATCATATCTTATCAGTTAACATCTAAAAAGATTGAGGAGACCATCTCCTAGAGTATGCTATGTTTTATCTTTGTTACATATGAGAAAAAAGATACATACCAAATTAAGAAAGGTCTTCAATAATTTTAAAAGACACAGTCTTCTTAATTATAAGACTATGATGCTGAATAGTGTCCCAACATTACGGTCATATTGGTTTGAAAGAAGATGAGAGTTAAAAGATAAAAAAGCACATGTAGACTGTATTTATAAATTTTATATATCAATGAAGTGAACAAACCTGGCAGAATTTAGTGACATTAAAAATATTAGACTATTGTTAGCAAATCATGAATATATGGTATACACATAGATTAAAAAGATAGAAATTAACACAATGTGTATAGAGTAGGCAAGAAATAGATTTGCTTTTCTTTAAAACATTGATTAAGCATTGTAAATCAACAATAATAGAAAAAATAAAAATCTTAAAAAGAAAAAAAATTAAGATACAGTTATGAAAAGTAAATTATAAGAATTTGTTTAAAAAGCATACATGGAATTCCCGTGGTGGCTAAGCGGAAATGAACCCTACTAGTATCCATGAGGATGCAGGTTCGATCCCTGGCTTCACTCAGTGGGTTAAGAATCAGTCATCGCCGGGAGCCACGGTATAGGTTGCAGACATGGCTTGGATTCTGCATTGCTGTGGCTGTGATGTACACTGGCTGCAGCTCCAGTTCAGCCCCTAGCCTGGGAACTTCCCTGTGCTGCGCGTGTAGCCCCTCCCCCCAAAAAAAAGTATACATTCATCTGTCACTTTATAAAGTGTATGTTTTATGCAATTCACCAAATCCAAGGATAATTATTATGCTCATCTTGACCATAATTAATATCAAGTACATAAAACAGAAGTTTAAGAATAATCCACATTGCAATTTTTCTCACAATCCTAAATCATAGATATTTGTAAAGCTGAAACCAAGATCTAAACTTACATAACACTTCTGTGTTCTATGCTCTTTAAATAATGTACATGTGTTCAATTCATTTACTCTTCATAAAAATCCCATGAAGTAAATTCTACCATTGTTTCCATTAAAGGTGAGGAAACTGAGAAAAACAAGGATTAAATAACTTGCTCAAAGTCACAAAGCTTAGGAGATGGCATAGCCAGATTTGAACCCAAACTTTCCATTTTTCTTAATTACTACATGGTATCATCCTAAACATCAACTCTATGCAGTGCTTAGTGCTAGCAACCACGGAGTGAAGCATGAGAAACCAAGTTCACTAAGAACACACTCTATGTGTGTGTCAATTTGCTAACACTTACCAATCTAATGAGGTAAGTACAATGAGGAAAGAAAAGTTCAAGAAACTTAGGTAATTTTTATTGCTCCATTGCCATATGTTTTTCTCTGCCAGGGGAGTGGCACATGCAGTCAAGTTTTGGTTCAGATAAGGGAGAAAGTACTGTGGAATAGTTGACTCAATTTCTATTTAAGATCCTGTTTCAGAAGACAGTTTTTTGGACATCAGCCAGTTCATTAGAAGAAACAAGTTGGATGTATTTAAAAGCAAATATGAAACCACAAGCATCTGTTTCATAATTGTGCAGATGCTATTGATTTTGCCTCACTGCTATGTCCATACCAATTGACATCCAACATCATTTGTAATGTGTATAGTGGCATAAGAATGAAATATTATTTACACAGACTTAAAAGGAGGGGCATTAGACATTAGAAGTGATAACCATTGAACATGACAGCTTTGGAGATATTTGTTTGTTAAGATGCCACAGTAATAGTTTAGAGTTCTTGTAGTATCCCTGTTAAATAACGTCTTGGACAGCTCAACAGTAGGACTTCATTCCATTCGGCTAAAAATTTTCTTCCTAAACCATCTGGGCCAGCAGGTGTTCATCATCAGATCTGGTTGCTATGAAACTAGAACTTGCTAATGCTAATGAGGTATAGAGTCAGAAACCTAAATTTTGCTCATTTGAACCAACTTTATATTTGCCTCTACTGGAAGTACCAGCAACGCCTTACGACTTTCCAAAATGCAAAATTTGTAATTGAAGTTTCCCAAAGAGAACATTCTAGTGATCAAAAATGATAGAGTAAATTGATGGCAATGTGTGCTTGTTTTCATTTCAAACCCTATATGAATGTTAATGCTTTCCCTCTTTCTTGGTAGAGAGCAAGTCCCTAGTCTATATATAATTTTAGGGTGGTTGGGCAGGAGAACAAAAGTACCTTTTCACATATAGGAGAGATATATTCCTATCCTAACAGGAAAGAGAGTCAAGTCATTTGCATATGGTTGTCATAATGAAATGTAAAGTGTGCAGAAAACACTCAATAAACAACAGTTATAAAAAAAATGTGATCAACCTGGTGGTTTCCTTAGTTTTAGTGGTCAACTGACATCACATCAAACTGATCCTAATGGTCTCAAAAAGGCAAGCAGTGTATACACAGGGCAGAGTGATAGAAAATGCAGAACTATTATTCCAAGTGACCTTGAAAAACTAGAGAAATGGCTTTACAATAACACAATGACAATTAAAAGAAGTTCATATTGTACATCGCAAAGCCAAGATTACTCTTTAGATCTATGAGAGCAGACAAGTTACTGAGCAGAAAAATGGTTGGAGTCATGGTTCCATCCTCTGAACATGGACAGATAACAAATGTTGGCACATCAAATGCACTAGTTAAAGTGATATTCAATGTTTTTATTTTCTCAATATTTTGTTACTATGTTGGGTACAGTTTGTGTCACTGGGTTAGCACTACATAGGAAAAGGGTAACCAATGGGCTGGTAAAAATGGTAGTTTTTAATCTATTGTTGTGCCTTGCTTTTTCAGAGAGACTTGGGAATTACTAGAGGCATAGAGTCAGGCAGGAAGAGGGAAAAGTAAATAAAAACCACCTGATACATTATTTCAGATTTAATAAAACCTCAACTTGCCACAGTTTTATGTATAGTTCTCTGTAATGTTTTTCTTGAAAGAGGAGAAAGAAGAGCTTGATTGTTAGAAAAGGATAAAAAGAACTTTGAAGGCCACCAAATTAAAGCATAGACAATAGGAAAGAAAAAAAGATTTGCTTAAATTAAATCCTGTTAAAAACTAACGGTAGGAGTTCCCGTTGTGGTGCAGCAGTTAATAAATCTGACTAGGAACCATGAGGTTGCGGGTTTGATCCCTGGCATCGCTCAGTGGGTTAAGGATCCAGCATTGCCGTGAGCTTTGGGGTAGGTCTCAGATGCTGCTCAGATCTGGCATTCTTGTGACTCTGGTGTAAGCCAGCTCCTATTAGATCCTAGCCTGGGAACCTCCATGTGCCATGGGTGCAGCCCTAAGAAGCAAAAAAAAAAAAACAAAAAACTGATGGTAAAGGACAAAATGACATATATTCTGCTATGGGCAGAAATAAAATATTGTGTTGTACTTTATGAAAAATATCTAACATTAAAGAAAAAAGATACTAGGTGTGTGTGTGTGTGTGTGTGTGTGTGTGTGTGGTGTGTGTGTGTTTTGCAGAACTAACCTAAGTACACAAGAAATGTCTACTAGGTTAACAATGACAGAAAGAAACAATGCTAAGGGAATAGCAGTAATTTTTTTTTCTTTTTTCAGGGTCACACTTGCAGCATATGGATTTCCCAAGCTAGGGGTTGAATAGGAGCTGTAGCTGCAGACCTATACCACAGCCACAAAAATGCAGGATCCGAGCCACATCTGCAACAGATGCCACAGCTCACAGCAATGCTGGATCCTTAAACCACTGAGCAAGACCAAGGATTGAATCTGCATCCTCATGGATACTACTTGGGTTCTTAACCCACTGAGCCACAATGGGAATTTCTGTTTAATATTTTAATAAATTATTTGGTAAATTATCATATAGATTTTCATTTGATAATAATAAGTTTTATTTGTATAATGACCATCCCTCCCATAGTAGAATTATCATATAGATTTTCATTTGATAATAATAAGTTTTATTTGTATAATGACTATCCCTCCCATAGTAGATTTGCATTCATTGTCTTAATCATTCTTCCCAATGGTTCTATAATATAAGTGTTTAATCCCCATGTCAGAGATGTGGACAGCAAAGCCTGTAATGATTTAATAATTATCTTCAGTGTGCAAAATTAGTAACTGACAGAGTTACTATAAAACTTCAAGTCTTGCAATTTCCCATTGCCCAACCATTTGCCTTTTCCTAAATTGAAAAGATCATAAATATCATGATGGTTCTAGAAATCAAAGTATAATACAAGAAAGAGCGGTATTTCTTTTGTATGTTTTCCCTCTAAACATATGTAATCCAATCACCATCTTAACAGGTACAGTGTGACCCAAGTAAATACTATTTGCATTTTTCAATATTAATTTAAATCCTCATCTAAGAGTGAAAATTGTTTTCATTCCTTGTAGAGTTTCATCTGGAGAGTTGAATTTCTGAAGCAGCAGAAATATTATTAGAATAATTCCAATCTGAGAATTAAAATTCTGGTATAATTCTACTCTTCCAGTGATGTTTGAAACTATATGTTGAAACATATCATTTCTGTGAGTTCTTTAATAATAATGAAGTTGATTGATCTCTGTGGGGTCAACCTCATAAGAAACATCTAAGTAATTTATTTTTCTGTGGAAAGGAAACCTATTCCAACAGAAGAAAAATTAAGGTAGCATATTACGTTCAGTTGGAAAACTGCTGGATACCTGGTTTATTGTCAGGAAGGTCTTGTTCTCCTAGGCAACTGAGAAGAACCTGCTCATTCCTTCAGAGTACTTTGCCTTGCTAGAGTTCCTTTATTGATCATCAATATATGGGGATACTAAGTAGGCTATAAAATACAGTAAATCATTCAGATTTTTTACCTCTGTAAGGTAAAATTAAGAGCCAGAACCTATGCATGAGCAACTAGGTAGAATGATAACACACTCCTACCGGTTCCAACCCTTATTCAATCCTAGCTTCACTTTGCAAGTATGTAAGGACAGCTGACTTCATCCTCCTGAATTAGCAACTTAAAGACTCATGGGTTTCTCCATTCATTCACAAAGAATAGTCAAAGATCTACATGGTGTTTGGCTTCCATTTGTTCTAGCTACCATCTTCCATCTATGCCCAAAATTTACACTCACTCTGTATTAAAAAGATGACCTGAGAGTCTTTTTCCAGCTATACCATGCCAATGTTCATATGCCTGGATGATGAGGCTTTGTGGCTGGGAGTTAGGAGCAATTCCCAAAGTTGTATCCCTCATATGCCACATTATTGTATTATCTATTCTAAGAAGTCCTAGTCTGGAATATTCCACCCTATACAGTTTGTTGGTTTCTCCTTTCAGTCTCATGTCCCTTTTTCTTGTAGGTGGTTTCAGATTTTTAGATCATTGCAGTTTGCTTGAAAACCTACAAAAGCAGAAGAAATGACTCACACCCTAAGTACCTCTTCAAGGCAGATCTTTGGGGGTATTAAGGGAACTAAATATCTAGGTTGCAAAGTTTAAAATCAGAAACATAAGCATATCTTTCATAGGTTGGGTTATTGTCTGAACTAAAACTGAATATTACAGAGATGGGAAGTCTGACAAACGATCATAAAAATGTTAGAAATCACTTGGTTGAAAGAGACTCCATTTTTTTTTTTAATTTCTCAAAGAAATATACAAACAGACAAACCCAAAGTAAACAGTTTGGGTAAAAGATTAAACAATAAATAATAAAATAACCCCCTCTTTTAAGAATAAAAGAGTCTTTAACAGTAAGTTAATGTTTACTAAGAAATATGCTCAGATCACTCTTGGAATTGCTTGTTGCTTGAGATAAAGACACAAATTTTTCATCCGCTTAATACAGTTTAAATTTCCACATACCACCAGCACACTCTCATTTGTGGAAGAAAACTACACATACAAGGCTACCTCTGTTAGAAGTGCACCCTCTCATACTTTAAAACAGATTTTTAAGGTAAGCTGCTGTTAAATCTGATGTTCCAGGTTCACATTTAATAAATTGGAAAGACTGTGTTGCAGAGCTAATTAGGCAACTGGCTATCATTAGTATTATACAGTCTCTTGCCAGTTTACATTTTATAAATGAAATTAGTATGATGATTCCAGCTCACTTTCTAGCAGATATTTTGCATTAGTAAGCCATGTTTGGCCCACCTCAGCAATTAACTTATTCTCCAAGTATACCATTTTTATCCAGTTTCTCCAAAAGAAGATAAAAATATTAGAAGGCCAACCAAATCCAAATCAAGACGTAGAAAACTAACTACAGTACGTTGGAAGCCATCTGGTGTTTTGTGTTTTAATCAGAAACATCTCACATCAGACCCTAATGCTTGCTGAATTTTAAATCTATTTCATGGAATCACTCATTTAGTCACTAACAGCAACTGCTGTATTTGTAGGGAAGATCCAGGAAGACCAGGGGCTTGTGATTGAAGATGAAACAAAAATAAAATATATTGTATAGAATGAAACTTTCCTTTTAGAGTTGGTACAACAAAATAATAATACCCACCTCTACACATACAAGCAAAAATTTAGAAAAAATAAACTAATGAGATATCTTGAGGGAAAGCTTAACTAGGAAAACTGAGCTGAACAGAAAACGATTTTTCCACATCGTAATTCTAAACATGGCACTCTCCAGCTTCAAGCCTTCACTTATTCCTTATTTCCTAGAACAAGGGGGACAAACTTTTCCTAAAAAGCTCCAGAGAATAATTGCTTTTGTGATCATTTGTAGCCATAAATAACTAAACAAATGGACATAGGTATGTTCCAATACATATCTATACATATACACATGGGTATGTTCCAATAAATATATACATATATACATATATATACACACATATATATATATATGTATATATGTATGTATGTATAAATGGAGAGAGTGACAGAATGTTCACACAGCTTTCTTTTACTTGGAGTCTCTTTCCTTGTGAATGACTGTCCAATGGCTACCGACATTACCAATCTGAATACATGGGCCATTAATTTGAGGCTACCTTTCTTTTTTTTTGCCTTTTTTTGCCTTTTTTGCTTCTTAGGTCCTAATTCACGGCATACGGAGTTTCCCAGGCTAGGGATCGAATCAGAGCTAGCTACAGCTGCCATTCTACACCACAGCCACAGCAATGCCAGATCCCCAACCCACTGATTGAGGCCAGGGATCGAACTCGCATCCTCACGGAGACTAGTCAGATTTGTTCCTTCTGTGCCACAATGGGGAAATCCGAGGTTGCCTTTCTTAATCGTCTCACCTCCCTTCTAGTAGAGTAAAATCCTTATTTTTCATCCTTTCATTTGGAAACATTTTATCAAAGGCCTGCAGTTTTGCAGCTTCCATTCTGGGGGAGGAATACAAACAATAAAACATTATCATTCATGGAAGTTCCCCTGGTGGTGCAGTGGGTTTAGGATCTGGCATTTTCACTGCCGTGGCATGGGTTTGATCCCTGGTCCAGGAAATTTTGCATGCCTCAGATGTGGCCAAAAAAGAAAAAAAAAAAATTATCACTCATTGAAATAAGTAAATAGATCATATTGCATGTTAGATAGTAAGCATTCTTATGGAAAAATAAAAAAATACAGCATTATAGGGAAAATAGAAAATATGTTTCGAAAAGAGAGAATTTGCCATATGAATCTGGGTTCTTAGTATAAGCTTCACTGAGAAAATGGGATTTGAGAAAAATAGTTGAAAAAGAGAGAGAAATCTTAGCAGATATCCTCTTTAGTTTCATTTTGTAAAATGCACTCCCTGTATTTCTTTTTTTTAAATTTATTTTGTTAAGTACAGTTGATTTACAATGTTGTGTTAATTTCTTCTGCTTAGCAAAGTGATTCGGTTATACATACGTATACATCCTTTTTCATATTCTTTTCCATTACGGTTTATCACAGGGTATTGAATATAATCCCCTGTGCTATACACTAGGACCTTGTCATTTATCCATTCAATATATAATAGTTTGCATCTTCTAACCCCAAACACCCAGTCTATTCCTTCTCTACCTCTCCTCCCCCTTGGCAACTAGATGTCTGTTCTCTATGTCTGTAAGTCTCTTTCTGTTTCATAGATCGGTTCATTTGTGCCATATTTTAGATTCCACATATAAGCAAAGTAGATATCCTTTTTTATAGAGAGAGCTATTAGACCAAACACTGTAAGAATGGGCGGGCCAGTGTGATCAGACACAGTAAACAAGGAGGAGAATAGGAAGAGTTGAGAGAACAGAAGAGGGGACCAGGTGCTATGGAGCCTCATAAACCATTACAAGAACCATAGCTTTTACTTTGAATGAAAATGGGAGCCATCAATGAGCATAGGAGTGATATGACCTGGCTTATGTTTTAAAAGGATTATCTTGACTCCTGTCTTGAGAACAGATTGCAGCAGGGCAAAGAAAAGGTGGATGCAGTAATATTCATGATGAAGTTCCTGCAATAATCCAGACAAGGGACGATGTGGACCTGACTAAGGAGGCAGCAATGGAGGTGTTGAGAAGCAACCAAATTCTGAACTTTAAAATTCTTCCTTTGAACCCTCCTACACTGTTCGTGGAAATGTACTTGGTGCAGCCACTATGAAAAACAGTATGGAGGTTCCTTAGAACATTAAAAATAGAGTTACAATATGATCCAGCAATCCCAGTCCTGGGCATGTGTCCAGACAAAACTATAATTCAAAAAGATACATGCACCCCCAGAGTTCATAGCAAGACTATTTACAATAGCCCCAAGACATGGAAGCACCCTAAATGTCCATCAGCAGATGAACAGATTAGTATATATACAATGGAATATTAGCCATAAAAAGAGTGAAATATTGATATCTGCAGCAACATGGATGGACCTAGAGAATATCATTCTAAGTGAAGTAAGTCAAAAACAAATATTACATGATATCACTTATATGTTGAATCTAAAAAACAATACAAATGAATCTACATACAAAATAGAAATAGACTCATAGACCTCAAAAACGAACTTACACTTACCAAAGGAGAAAGAGACAAGGGAGGGATAAATTAGAAGTATGGGATTAACAGATACAAACTACTATACCTAAAATAGATAAGCCACAAGTATTTACTCTGTAATAAGGGGAACAACATTCTAATTTTGTAATAACCTATAATGGAAAATAATTTGAAATATATAGTGAGATATATATATCTATACACATATATATGAATCACTTTGCTGTATACTTGAAATTAACACAATATCTTAAATCAAGTATCTTCAATACAAAAAGATAAAAGTAATACATAATAAAATAAAATTTTCCCTATGCATTTTGCATGTATTTGCATCAAAATGCCTTTAAAAGTACTTCTAATTCTTTATATAAATTTCTATGTCACTCACATCAGTCCATTAGGAAAGTAACTTATGCCTATCTATATTTCTAAGACTTAATTCCCGGTACATTAAAATAATCCAGTATAATAAATATCTGGAGGAGTGATCAAATAGTGAATGATTTAAAAAGTAAGCATTTTTCCAAAGGCAAACAAAAAAAGACATATTTAAATAACAGAGATATAAAACGAAAGTGTAATTATGAATTGCCAGCAGAAATAAATTTATCATAGTGTAGCTTACTTAGCATGTGATGTAAAAATGTGGTTTTTGTTTGCCAGTGTTGCTTTTTTCTTCATTTTGTGACTTTACCTGTGTTCCTCTCCAAGTCTCTCCCTTTGCTCTCGTAATTCATTAATTTAGTCCATTCCAGCTGTTTGTCTTATTTATTCCTATGTTCCAGAATTTTTTCC
>PVHT021183648.1:28689164-28704705 GCA_004024745.2 Catagonus wagneri
TTACTTAGCATGTGATGTAAAAATGTGGTTTTTGTTTGCCAGTGTTGCTTTTTTCTTCATTTTGTGACTTTACCTGTGTTCCTCTCCAAGTCTCTCCCTTTGCTCTCGTAATTCATTAATTTAGTCCATTCCAGCTGTTTGTCTTATTTATTCCTATGTTCCAGAATTTTTTCCTCATTCTCTCATCAGTATGAGAATTAATGGAAGTTGCCCCTAGTCATGGCTCAGACTACTGTGTGTGAACTCTGCAGTTTAAGTTGTACTATGTCCTAAAACCACAGAATGATCTTGATGTCTGTGAGGGGGGAAAATCAGTTTTTTTCCTCTTCAATACATCTACTCATTGAAATAAAAAGGTGTTTTCTAAAGAAGATATGAAATCTCCCCCATAAGTTTCCAATATCTCTTGTATCAGGAGACCCATGGTTTGCATTATGACAAATATCCCCTCCAGCAAACCCCATCCCCACAAAAGGCTCAATCTATAGGAAAAATAAGTAGGATCTAAAAACTGCTTTTTTTTCAGAAGATTATCTAAAACCATAAATTTCCTAGTAACTACAGAATTGCCAAATGTGAATCACTACAGGGCCTCTTTATTTCAGGATCTTTGCTGCCTCAGGTTCTGTCCTCAACTTATTAATGCATGTGTGAGATAAAGTATGGAACATTTATAGTTGTGGGTTGTTTTCATGCAACTATTGCATTCATTTCAAAAGCATTTAATACCCTTTTCTCCATTATAAAAGGACAATCCCAAAATAAATTGGATTACTTTGGATAAAAGAAAAGCAATTGAATTGGAGTTATTTTTAAAGGGCATTTGAAGAAACACAGCACTTGAATCTTCCGTGTAGAGAGGAACAGATTTCTATAAAGGCTGATTAGCCCATCTAAGGATTTACACCCTTGGATTGAGGTGCAAACTTTTCATTTTGCTGCATTTCAGCAGAGCAGCTTTAAAACTAGATATCCTTTCTCTTTAGAAACCGTCAATTCCCAGAAGGGAGTGTGACTCTGTGGCAGGGTCTGAATTGAAAGAAACAGGAAAACTAGAGCAATAATGGTTCTGCTGCAACATTCTCTAGCTCCTTTTATAAACTGTTCAGTTTTAGATTTCTAACCACAGTAAACACATTTACTGCAGCCAGGATCTTAGTTGTTGTTTGTAGGAAGGTAGTTCTCTGGGGTAATTGCATAAATTCTCTTCTATGAAGAACATGGAGAAAGCCTAGGTGAAAATATTTTCTTTTAGTACATTGCTGATCCCTAGTTTGAAACAACAGAAAATTTGTCATCCAGTTTCTTTGATGCAAAGTCATTTATTTATTTACTTTTTAACCTGCAACATGACCCAGCAGGGGATCTTAGAGAAAGAATCAAAGATTTTAATTCAGGCCTTAGCTCTGCTGTGAACAAGTTTTGTTGCTTTAAATAAAGTCTCTTTACTTCTGTGTTCTAGTTTCCTCATTTATAAGGCTATAATCAACCTTGTCTATTTCTGAGAAATACTAACGTTAACCAAATAAATCTTGGTGTGAGAAGTCTTTGAGAAGAAACAGGAAACAAAAATAACCCACTTTTCCAAACTTAGAATAACTATGTTCACATATATTTCATCTTTCAATCAATGCCTTGAACACCCACATACTTTATTAGTGAGAAATGCTTTTGACTATATTGCTGTCCAAATAGAAGCTATTTAAACCAGAGGGGATTTATTGTTCAGTTAAAATAAAGTCTGGAGGCAGGAAACCACTCAGTGGGTTCAGTAAAGGTCACTTGCTCTCTTTCCGTTCCTAATTATTCTTAGGGTGTGGGCTTTTTCACCCGCATGCATGTTAACACCTCTTCTTTCTCAGTAATGAATGCCTGGCTAAGCCAGTTATCATCAGGTTCATGTGTAAGGACAGGAAGCACTGCCTAGACGAAGATAGCCAACTCTCTTGTTCCTGACCAGTGCATCTAGAAATTATCCAGAAACTCCCCCTGTTAGATTTCCTTTGACACATCAACATCCAGATCTACCTTACATGGTCACCTCTGCAGTGAAAGAGACCTACCTTTACAGCACATAAGGCAGGAAGTCTGCAAGGGACAAAGGGGTGAGGAACAGCTCTGGGATAACCGATCAATAACGTCTGCTGAACCCTTAACCAAGTTCAATGCATCATCTTGAGAACATAACCCTACATCCTACGGTTGCTGCCATTCATTCACATTCTTACATGATTGTTTTTTGTTTTAATAACAATGACAAGGTGACGTAGTAGTCCAGGTCTCTGCCTAAGTTTCATTTGGGGCACAAAGCTTATGACTTGGTTTTTTAGCTCCCTGTTTTAGTCATTTTCCCCAAAAAGTAAACACCATTCCATGCAGGTCAAAACATCAGTCCCACCCTGTTAAGTAATCGATTCTTGCCCATAAAATCTTTGACCCTCTTTGTAAGATAAGGTCACTAGTCCAGTCTCTACATTTCTTTGGAATGATTTTATTCGTGGAGCCTCACTGACCTACACTCACTAAACTAGTCAGAGAGCCAAATGTTACATTATAATGTTATCTCCTATAGCCATTTTTCTATAAATATAAACTTAAATGCGACTCCCTGCTCATTCTTCTCTGAAGAAATAAAATCTGAATCAAGATGAATTTCTTTCCCTGTTCTCAAGACAAAGCAGGTAGTAGTAATTCCCTGCCTACCACACACTCCCTCAAAATGAAGCCATTCCTCTTTCATCTAGCCATTCTATTACCCTTGATATTCTTATTAGACCATTGTCTTTTGCAGTATTGACACAACTTAGAGGAAAAGAAAACTCAGTTCTGGGTGTTCCCGTCGTGGCTTGTTGGAAATAAATCCTACTAGTATCCATGAGCATGTGGGTTCAGTCCCTGGCCTCACTCAGTGGGTTAAGGATCTGGTGTTGCTGTGAGCTGTGGTGTAGGTCAAAGATACGGCTCGGATCCCACATTGCTGTTGCTGTGGCTGTGGGGTAAGCCGGAGGCTATAGCTCCAATTTGACCCCTATCCTGGGAACTTCCATATGCCGTGAGTGCAACCCTGAAAAAAGCAAAAAAGAAAACTCAATTCTGATCCATCATTGAAAGCAAAGGGGCTCCTTTCTCTTCTGATCTTGACCTTCAGGTCCAGTAAGAGACACGATAACTCTATCCTGCACCTGGCTGTGGAATTGCTCAGCTGTCTCAGAAGGAGTTCTGAAAGTGGGGCTGAGGAAGCTGGTACAGGCAACCACCAGGAATAGTAATTAGGTTCTTCAGCCCCCCTAGAAGCCTCTTGTGTATTTGATTAACCTTGAGAGGCTCTAGGAAGTGTTAATAGAATAATAAAACAAAAACATGTTGGCCAGGCTCAACCTTGCATACTGAATCCAAGGATCTCATTTCTAATCCAAGTAGGATGCATCTGGGGAAAAAATTTAGGAAGTTATTTTCCACTTTTTTATGAAAATAACTCATTACTCTCCTCACAGAGGAATTGGACTCAAATTGCAGGGATAGTGGGAAGGAGGGTCTCTACATATGTCATGGGGAAACCCCCACCACTCTTATTTATTTATTTATCTACTAATTTATTAGCCATGGCATACATCGGCTGAAGTGGGACCTCCATTCCCAGACCAGGGATCCCACAGCAGTGAAATCACGGAATCCTAACCACTAGACCACCAGGGAACTCCTCCACCAGTCCTATTTTAAGAGGAGCATTACCAGACCTTGATTCTGTTCTGTTTATGCAGAAACCCCTTTGCCTTTTTCCTGGCCTCATTCTCTCCAACCCGGCTCAGTGGTGGCAAGGGCAAGTCTGCCTCCCTGATCTTTTTACCCCTAACACTATTTCTTCCTCATCGTGGGAGTTCAGTAAATAATAGTTTAATAAAATAGGAACTGATGGTATTTTAAAATGTAATATTTATATAATATGGTATAGAAATGTTTTGTAAATACATGAGTGAGAGTAGCAGTTTGACCATGCAGTGGGAAATGTTGGGTAGAGCAAATGAGGGCAACACAAAGGCCTTAGATTCCAAACATAGCTCATGTGCAAGAAGAATTTAGTTTCCAGTCCTATAAGGAAACAAGATGCCAAAGAAAGGTGACCTACCTTAAAGGCACAGATAGCCTGACAGTAAAAGGTGAAAGAAGATGACAGGCGCTTCCAGTGACATAAGAGTTGAAAGAGTTTCCTGAGGCATAGAGAGTCTGTGTCTAAAATAAATGTGATGCTTGATGGGTTTGATATTCATTGGAAACCTCTGGGAAAACATTTCAAGTAGTTTTCTTTCCAAACCTTTTTCTTGGTAAAGTAAAGAGTGGGAATGTGTCACGTAAAACCCAAGCAACTTGCTTCCCTTGGCAGCAAAGTCAATCTCTATTCATAGAATGGGCATGTTCCTGAGCCTGAGCAATTTATGTTACTTTTATTCTCAGAACACATATCAACCCAGCGAGTCTCAGTTCATGTGCTTGACATATTTCAATGTTATATTACAAAATAAAACATTCTTTCTCTTCATGTGCACTGAGTTTTCAGATGGGAGTTCTCACGTTGTAAACCCATCGGTAAAATATAACTCCTGTGCCCACAGACCCTAGTCTCCATTTATGCAGTACACATTTAACAACAATGATATACACAGTCTCCTCATAGTAGTAATAAGTCCCTTGTTAAAGACTTTCACAGACCGGAAATAACAAAGAGCTATATATATAGTTTTGAATATTTTGGTCATTCTGTACATTTCCTAGGGTAATCTATGGGAAATTCCAGATGGGTTACCATCAGTTTCCTTAATAAAAATATTGTTACATCATCTATACCCGACCAAAATGAAAATATTTCAAATGAAAACATTCTTACTTAAGGTTATGGTGAAATATATCATTGTAAACTCATGTCCCATTTTCTCAAGTGAAATAACAGAAGAATAACTGAGATCAAAAAATTTTGATCGAGTTTCAGATACATTGTGTTTGCTTTCAAATATGAAAGTTAAAAGCCATTGCCTACTTTATACAACTTTTGGAAGATGTCTCTCATTTGTATCAGATTAATTCCTATACATTGTTTCAGATGAGACATATATTATTTTCCTAAATTTTTTAGATTTCTGTTTAGATTACTAATGAAAGTATTGTGGTATCCTGATAGACTAAAGATATTAGATATAATTATTTTTTTTTAATTTTTGTAAACATCGAGACTTTTCTCTTACCTGAGCTTCAGTTTCTTCAAGGGTACATGAAGAAATTTAAGTAGAGGATACATAAGGTCTTTCCTGGTTCTAAGCATCAGTGACTAATTTACATCACAAGGAAAGAAAGACAGAAGTTTTTTTCTGTGAAACTTCATTGTTCTTATTTCTTGGTGTCACCTTTTCTAATTGTGATAGCTAGATTCTGAAGATGTCTGCTCCCATGAACCACACTCCCTTGTGAACTTCTTTTAATCAGCAAAAGGTGGTAGGGGTGATAATGTGTGACTGCCAGTGCTAAATCATAAGATACCAAGATTTCAAGCTGGGTAGACTGGAATGCTAGTTCTAGGGAAGCCAGCAGTCAAGTAAATTATTAAACTGTAGTGTTTCAGTTCTGTGAGGAGACCCAAGCTTGTCATGTTGAAAGGCTACAGAGAAAGCAAAAAACACCCAGTCAATTCCCATTCTGGTTAAGGACCAGCCTTGTGAGTGAAGGAGCCATCGTGGGTATTCACCTAATTGGACTTTCAAGATGATTCCTGCTGCAGCTGCAGCCTTTCTGCAACTGTGTAAGAGATCTGAACCCAATCAACCCCTGTGAGAGATAATGAATTGTAAGCAACTAAAATGTTGGGGGCAATTTGTTATGTAGCAATAGATAAACAAATACCAACCACAGTTTTAATCTATGGTCTTCATTAAAGTCCTCATCTATCGCAGTGATACAGTTTGCTCTCATTTACTGATCGTTTTCCTTTTATTTTTTTTCCATAATGATAAACCTCACATTTTGAAAGACACATAAAAAGGTAATCTGTTGGATAGTAAATATTCTGTACAAAGATATAAAAAGCCTGTAGAATTCTCTTTTACAAAGTAGTTGACTTTCCTATGACTTTAAGCAAGTCATTGCCTACTTTTTCTGCATCTCACTGTACGTAGTTCATGTAATTATAACAATGTATTGCACTGAAGTACTTAATAATGCCAAGAAACAACAAAATTGGGAACAGAAAAACTGTAAATTCAACTATGAAAGACAGTTTTCCATAACAAAATTTTTATGCTCCATTCCAGAATTTTTTATGATCTACTTGATACTCATAAGGCTCATATTTATATCAGCCAAGTCTTCACTTAAAAAAAAAGTAAGAAAAAAAAATGACCTTATGTTTATCTCAAATGTCACATTTAATTACAAAGATAAGAAGTTGTATCTGATTCTATACTTAATATTAAAAATTCTTATCTAGGTAATGGTGATAAGAAAAAATAGCATGTTTTTCCAGTTACTGCATTGTGTGCATTTAATTAAGACCAACTTTTCTAAGTCCTGTCCTGTCTTGTTCATCCAATACCCTTTGGGAAGAAGAGGAGAGGTCTGAAGTCTGTGAAGGGTAGTCAGTTTGATATTTAGCAAGAAGGGAGAATTGCAATATTTGCAAATAAATGAGCAAAAATAGCAACCAGAAGAGGTACAGAACCAGTTGCTGGAGCTAAAGAAAATGCTTGGAATGTACCTCTGGGTCTGGTTGTTTAGATTTTTAAGACTTCCCTTACTTGGTCATCAATTTCTCAAGGAAATAACAAAAGGTTGTAGACCCAAAATATAAACTATTTTTTTTTGATGATGCAAGTGTAGGTTTGAATTTTGAGTAGCATGTTTGATTGAATAGGATGAAGCAGTGGTGAGATGGAGTAGCTCATCAGAGTTGTGATGTTATAAAATCCAGAAGCATGACCTGCAGACCTCACAGAAAGAGAAGGGCTGAGGTTCATCTTAGGCATAGCTCATGGATCTCGCAAAATGCTGATCCTGGCTAAAAAGCAATGCTTTCTCAACTCAGACTAGATGAGCACATACTTCTGACTGCAGAGACAAACCCTTCCCCTTTTCCTCCCCTTTAGCACATCCAGCCTGCTATACATGCAATATGTGTGCATGTGCATTCAATCTAAAGGAGTGTGGTCCTTGTCACCAGTTACCACCCAAAATAAAATAACCTAAAACCTATTTTACTAAGTTGCTATATAACTTCCATACCATTTTCAATATAAGAATTCAAGAAACTTTCCTCCAGGTGGGGTCCGTCCCAGTACTGAACTCCCATGTTCTGTTCATCAGGCTCAGTATAGTGGAAAAAATCCACTTCTCTCCACCTTGCCCCATCCTAGTCAAGAACCACTGGGCACCATTGCACTTTAAGAATTAGTTACAATGAGTTCTGTGGTGATCTAGTGGTTAGGACTCGGCACTTTCAGCGCTGCAGCCCAGGTTCAATTCCTGGTCTGGGAACTGAGATCCCACATTAAGCCACTGCATGCAGCAACCAAAAGGAAAAAAAAGTTACAGAATGTAGGTTAAACAGCTAAATTATCATTCGAAAGAGAAATGCATGTGGAAGAAAAGATTTATTACCAAATTCACATAAATATTGAATTGATTTTTGACAGGTGGAAAAGAATGAAGAAAGTGGTCTCTAGTAATCAAAACTAGAATATAAATTGCACACTGCAGTTTTTCCCAGTATTTTTCTGGAAGGAAGGGGGAAGGGTTTGACTGAAATATATGTCTGGTGATACAGATTTTTAAATCTATTGCTAGCATTTCTATTTTTAACCTCTCAATGTAGGCTAAAGCTGTATATTTTCTCACTCTTTAATAGCTGTTAAATGAGTCTGTTCTCAAACACCAAGGATAATAATTTTAAAGTACAAGACAAAAGTGTTTCTGTCAGTTGCTCTCTGAATATTAATGTACTAAGCTTATTGCTAGATTACATGATTAAAACAACAGATTTTAATAACCATCAACAGCATAAAGCATAAAAGTTATGCTCATATGTCTGCTGCTATAAGTGTATGTTTATTCAAAAACAGCCAGCAGCTGTTTCTATATTTACAGCTGGATAGAGGGAAAAAAGCAAAAACTTCCCTTCAGAATAGGATTGGTTGTTTGTGAAAGTACCTAAAGTCAAAATAGGAGAGTCAGATTTTAATATGTTACAACTAAGGTTCTTTATAATATTTGGGTAGAACGGTGTTTCCCACAGTGTCCTTGGGTACTCATACTTTTAGTTGAATAAAGTAAAGAAATAATAATCAAACAAACAGATTTGAGAAACACCAGATTTGTATACACTCTCAAAGCCTTTAAAATAGTTATGTGAAATGGGACGCTCCACAAGAGGCATGTAGTGTACAGAGTTTGGTAAACATATTTGACCACAAAACCTTTGAGCACATGTGCAAGTGCGTGTGTGTTGAACATTTGTTAACACTTAAAAGAAATAGTTGTCTGACTTCCCAACTTGGAGGGAAATGCTGGTGTAGAATGATTTATGGAATCACCATTCATTTCACATACATGCACAAACCCACAGACATAAACAAGACTCCTTTAATATCGAAGTAACTATATATATATAAAAGCAGTAGTTATTGAATTACATAATTTATAAAAACATTGGAATATGTTTTTAAAAATGTAGTTTGGGAGGCCCCTGTAAGACATTATGGGAGTTCCCCTAGTGGCTCAGGGGAAACATCTAAATAACACCCAAGAGGATGCAGGTGAGATACCTGGGCTCGCTCAACTGGTTAAGGATCCAGTGTTGGCCTAAGCCAGTGAGCTATGGTATAGGTCACAGATACGGCTCAGATCCTGCGTTGCTGTGGCTGTGGTGTAGGCCAGCAGCTGTAGCTCCAATTCGACCGCTAGCCTGGAGCTTCCATATGCTGCAGGTGTAGCCCTAAAATAAATAAATAAATAAATAAATAAATAAATAAATAAATAAATAAATCCTTATAATTCAGTAAATCTTAGAGGTTCAGAAACCTATATTTTTTAATAGGTACTCTAGATAATTCTAATACAGAACGCCATATGTGATTACTTAAAGAAACATCATTGAAACATCCTATTTCTAATAAATTTGTGTGTGTATGTATGTTACCATAATCCAGTATTATAAAGTGAATAAAGATGAAAATATACTATTAAATTTAGACAAAGGAGGTATTCCTCTCATTTATTTTCCCACTTCCCTCTACAACTATTGAGGAATAATAGAGATCTTATTAGCTGGTATGTTTTATTGGTCATAATTCCTGATTAAATACTGAGTGTGTTTAGGTTTGGCCTTTTAATGCATCCCAGGAAACCTCTGCTCAAAAGGAGCAGCCCCAGGCCATCATTATAAAGTCTCTACTTTGCCTATTTATCACAAGTCCTCATCTCTGAAATTAAGTGGTAAGGAGGAGAAGAGAGAGAGAAAAGTAAAGAATTAGCCAATTGTGGACTTCAGGCTGCTCATCATTTTGATCCCCCTCTGTTTCTTCCCCACTGAGTATCATGGGACATTAGAAAAATTTCCATCATGTTTGTAGAAATCAGGTGCCCACAGTGTGTATGATACACCAGGGGACTGGAGTTTATCAGTGGACAGCAACAGAAGAAGGATTGCCCCCATCATTTGGGGAATGGTTCATCTTTCTGAGTGGAATGGAAAGAAAATGAATGAATTAATAGCATATCCAAAGGCTATAACTATAACCAAAGACATACGCATCTTGGATGAGAGAACCACTTGGTCCAGGAGTTGCAGAAGGCAAATGAAAGAGAATAGATACATCTCTTCTTTTTTTAAAATTGAAGTATAGGAGTTCCCGTTGTGGCTCAGTGGTTAACAAACCCGATTAGTATCCCTGAGGAAGCGGGTTGATCCCTGGCCTCACTCAGTGGGTTAAGGATCTGGCATTGCCCTGAGCTGTGGTGTATGCCGCAGACACGGCTCTGATCCCGTGTTGCTGTGGCTGTGGTGTAGACCAGTGGCTACAGCTCCGATGCAGCCTCTGGCCTGGGTACCTCCATATGCCACAGGTGTGGCCCTAAAATAAATAAATAAATAAATAAATAATTAAAATTGAAGTATAATTGACATACATTTATTTGTTTCAGTTGTACAACTTAATGATTCTATATCTGTATATATTCTGAAATGATCATCAAAATAAGTTAACATTTTTCAGCATACATCATTACAAAACTTTTTTATGCGATGAAAAGTTTTAAGATTTGCTCTCTTAGCAACTTTAAATATACAATACAGTGCTATTAACTAGGCACTACGCTCTTGGTTACATCCCCATGACGTATTTGTTTTACAGTTAGAAGTTTATACCTTTTGACCCCCTCCACTTATTTCACCCTGTGCATCTGGCCACCACAAATCTGTTCTCTATATACATGAGCATGTTTTTTTTGTTTTGTTTTGGGTTTTTTTTTTGTGTGTGTGTGTGTGTGTGTCTGTTTTTGTTTTTAAGATTCCAGGAGTTCCCATTGTGTCTCTCTTGATCCCTGGCCTCACTTAGTTTGTTAAGGATCTAGTATGGCTGTAAGCTGTGGTGTAGTTCGCAGATGTGGCTCAGATCCCATGGTTCTGTGGCAGGGGCGTAGGCTGGCAGCTGTAGCTCAGATTCAACCTCTAGCCTGGGAACCTCCATGTAACGCAGGTGCAGCCCTAAAAAGCAAATAATAATAATAATAATAATAATAATAATAATAATAGTAAGATTCCGTATATGAGTAAGATCATACAGTATTTGTCTTTCTCTGTCTGCCTTATGGCACTTAGTATAGTTCCCTTCAGGTCCAACCATGTTGACAATTCAAAATTTCATTCTGAGTTATGGCTAAATAATATTCCATTGTGTATACATGTGTATGTTTGTAATAAATATATATTACATTTCTTTTTCCATTCATCCATCAGTGGACACTTGGGTTGTTTCCATGTCTTGGCCATCATAAACAATGCTGCAGTGAACATAGGGGTGCGTATGTCTTTTCAAATTGGTGTTTCATTTTCTTTGAATAAATACCCGGAAGCTGGATTTCTGAATCAATGCGGTAGTTCTTTTTAAATTTTTTTGAAGAATCTCCATACTGTTTTCCATAGTGGTTTCCACCAAGGAAATTTTTAATATTTATATTAATTTGATTTTATCCTAAAAGTAAATACAAGGTATCTGGGATAGGGATCAAAGTTATTGCAATAACTATGCCAGTTTTTCCCACATCCAATGCTGAAACTCTGAGAGCCAGAGTCACACCTGCACAGGTGGGGTCTGTTCTGCAGGGCAAAACTCCTGAAATTAAATCTGGGAGTTTATATAGGTTACAAGTTTCCCTCTTAGTGAGAAAGGGAGTAAACCTTTTTCTCCAGTTATTTGCACCTCATTGGAATGTAAATAACTAGTTGCCTATCTCCAGGTTTCACTTCCCTTTGAAATGTACACACATAGGGAGAGAACTCCTTCCCCACAGATTTCCAGCTTTTCAACCACTCTTTAGCAAAACAACTTTTTTTGTTGTTTTCTCTCTTTTTTTAGGGTCACAGGTGTGGCATACGCATGTTCCCAGGTTAGGGGTCAATTAGAGCTACAGCTGCTAGCTGGCCTACACCACAGCCACAGCAACACCAGATCCAAGTCATATCTGCAACCTATACTACACATGGCAACGCCGGATCTTTAACCCACTGAGCAGGGCCAGGGATCAAACCCACATCCTCATGGAAACTAGTCAGGTTCATTTCTGCTGAGCCACAAGGGGAACTCCACAAAACAACTTTTATATGTCACTTACCTAAAACCCTTTATGGCATCCCACTGCCTTCACCAAGTTCACTCATAGTCAGATTGCACAGCACAGCCCTTGAAATCTAGATAGAACTGAGATACTCAATATTTATCCTCTTTCTTGACCTTTTATTTCGGTCTCTCCATCTGTTGACCTTAGTCTTTGCCTTTTTAATCATAATGTAAAACTCAGCATCTTTAGATCTTGTAACCAAACATTCCTTACAACAACCATTGATAAGCAATATGGCACAGTAATTAAGAGCAGAAGTTCCCTCATGGCTCAGTGGGTTAAATATCCGGAGTTGTCACTGCTGTGGTGCAGGCTCAGTCCCTTGCCTGGGAACTTCTGCATGCAACAGATGTGGCTAAAAAAAAAGACAAACAAAAAAGAGCTGAAGTTCTGTAAGTAAACTTTCTGAATTTAAATTTACCTCTCTACTTTCCATGTATATGACCTTGAACAAATGGATTAATCTTCCTCTGCCACAGTTTCCTCATCTATAAGCAATGAAAACAATATACCTAAATTTGCTATGACGAATAAGTTAATTAGCACATACAAAGCATTTAGAATTGATTTGGACACATAGTAAACATTCAATTAATGTCAGCTATTTTGTTTATTGTCATAGCTTACAAGCAGACATGTTTTGCTTAGTACATTCTTTTAAAAAAAAATAAGAGATATGTATTTAGATAGTCTTTGACCTCAGGTATCCATAGCCCCCAATGCATCTAATTCTTTCATTTCTGTCTCAGCCAACCTTATTCATATATATTACTTCCGTGGTCCCTGGTTTTTAATCTTCCAATATTGGTATAATTGATGTCACTGGAGATTTTTTGGAAAAGTCTGAGGAAGGGTTTATAGCAATATGGATAATTTTTAATGTAAGAGCAAGAATCTCACCTAATCTTAGACACTTATCATCTTGTTCCTTTCTTTCTCTTCCCCTCCCATATCTTCTTTTCTTCCTTGATTAATCTAGGAAATTCTGATTATTCTTCTGTTATGCAGAGAAACATCCCATCAGTAATCCTGTTCATTTTGTATGATCTCTTTTTTTACGGTCCTCCCTCTCCAGGTAGTGAGGAATCTTCAGGGTCACTAGACTGTGTCCACCTGGAGCCAGTAATCTTACTTTAGATGATGTTCTTGTACCCAGGGCTGCCACGCTCACTTTCAGAGATTGGGTGGCTTATTGTTCCTAGAATAAGTGCCATAAACACCCAAACTTGAAGTGTCTATATGATTTGTACAAGTTTCCTCATAATATGGGTAGAAAAAGATGGGGGATAGTTTGAAAATGGAAAGTAGGACACAAACATTGGCTCTTTCTGTGCCATCATGTTCCAATAAAGAATTCCCAGAGATCCAAGGGACCCAACTTCAAACTTATTTCTTTAACTTACTCTGAAGATACATTTATCAAGGTAGAAACATATTTTTTACTAGTTTGTTAGCTTGATTTACAACTTTTTTTTTTTTTTTGTAGTGGTTCAATTTAGCAGTTTATTAATGTTGCCAAGTACTCCATTTGTTATGTTATCTTCTCCCCACAGATTTACAACTTTTAAATATCAGGACATATGATATGTAAGTTCCACTTTTGCTGCGACACCTGAAAATGTTAAGCTCTGGCCTGCACCCCACTTCTTTTAAACCTTGGACCCCAACCAACACAGAGGTCCCTGAGGTGGTGTGGAGACTTGTCTTCTACTCCAAGAACTTTTCAAAGTTTTGTTTTGCATTTTTATTTCAAACAAGGACGTTTTTATGCCTACTAAAATTTCTTTTTTTTTTTTTGTCTTTTTTGTGTCATCTAGGGCCTCACCCACGGCATATGGAGGTTCCCAGGCTAGGGGTCTAACAGGAGCTGTAGCTGCCGGCCTTCGCCACAGCCACAGCAACACAGGATCCGAGCCGCATCTGTGACCTTCACCACAGCTCAGGCTAGGGGTCTAACAGGAGCTGTAGCCGCCAGCTTACACCACAGCCACAGCAACGCGGGATCTGAGCCACGTCTGCAACCTACACCACAGCTCACGGCAACGCCGGATCCTTAACCCACTGAGCGATGCCAGGGATCAAACCCGCAGCCTCATGGTTCCTAGTCGGATTCATTAACCACTGAGCCACAACAGGAACTCCTCTTTATTTTTTTAATTGAAGTATAGTTGATTTACAATGTCATATTAGTTTATGGTATACAGCAAAGTGACACAGATATATATACATGCACATACATGTGAACTATATCCAATATCTTTTAATAAATCATAATGCAAGAGAATGTGTATGTATTAAAGGTATATGTGGTTTATTAAAAGATATCGGATATAGTTCCCTGTGCTATACAATGGGACTCGTTTATCCATTCTATACATAATAGTTTGCATCTGCAAATTCCAAACTCTCACTCCAGCCCTTCCCTACCCTCTCCCCTTGGCAACCACAAGTCTGTTTTCTATGGCTGTTAGAATTTCTGATGCTAACTTGAAGGTAACAAACTGTTTTCCGATCATTTTTATACAATGAAGACCAAAATCTGAAACATGGGCTATGGAGCTCTGTGTACTTTGTTACCTACATAACTTACGATCCTAGTTTCAAACGATTTTCCTCCTAGTTCTCACTACCCTGGCCATGCTGAGCAACTTAAACACAGCCTGCTCTTACCCCACCTCAGGACCTTTGACTATGCTATTATTTCTATCTGAACTGTTCTTACCCTGCTCTTACTTATCTTAGTTAAATCTGCTCAAATTTAAGGGCTTAGGTTAAATATACTCACGAAAACCTTCTGAGATTGTTTCAGGTTGTTCTTGTTTCTTTCTGCCTCGGCCCCTTAGAGTCTCATTCGGTTTAAACCCACAGTTAACTACTGTCTGTTTATTCCTCTGTAAGAGTGAATTCATGCCTGTTTGTACATCAGGTTTTATCCAGTTCTAGAGCATTACTTTCCACATAAAAAGCCTTCAATAAATATGTGTTGACAGACTTCCTAGCAACTCAGTGTTTTGCAAGTTTATATATAATGAATACATCCCTATAGCCTAGTAATGTGTGAAAGGCTGGTGCACAGAACCCTTTGTCATGAGTTATACATTTCAACTCTGAAATTTCTTCCTCAGTAATCCGTTTAAGCAACAAGAATAATTATTTGAGGATTTTAAACACTTGGAGCCCTGCAGCGAGTTTGTTTCACATATTTTCTTCACTTAAAAACAAGTTTGGCTTCTCTTCCCAAATGTTTTAGCACTGTGTGCTAGCGCATTACAAAAAAAAAAAAAAAAAAAAAACTTCCATTACTTAGAGACAGACTGTGGGGCTGTAAGCCAAATCTGCCCTTTCTATGTTATTCTTTCACTGACTTTAGCTCAGCCTAATCCTTATCAATTCTGTGATCCAGTTTGCAAAATTTTCATAAGATAAAATCATGTTTCTAATGGGTGACTAAAATGTCATTGGTTAACTCTGTTTTCCTCTAAGAGTTTTATAGTATCAGGTCTTATATCCAGATCTTTAATCCATTTTGAGTTTATTTTTGTGCATGGTGTTAGGAAGTGTTCTAGTTTCATTGTTTTACATGTAGCTGTCCAGTTTTCCCAGCACCACTTATTGAAGAGGCTGTCTTTTGTCCAATGTATATTCTTGCCTCCTTTATCATAGATTA